>OX336351.1:4190224-4790224 GCA_946902875.1 Nematopogon swammerdamellus
TACTCTCTATCTCTATCTTCTCGATCTCTATATCTATCTCTATCTTCTCTATCTCTATCTCTACTATCTATATCTATCTCTATCTTCTCTATATCTATTTCTACTCTCTATCTCTATCTCTATCTTCTATATATCTATCTTCTTTATCTCTATCTTTTCTATCTCTATCTAGGTCTGTATCTCTACTCTCTATCTTCTCGATCTCTATATCTATCTCTATCTCTATCTCTGTATCTATCTCTATCTTCTCTATCTCTATCTCTACTCTCTATCTCTATCTGTGTCTCTATCTTCTCTATCTCTATTTCTGTGTCTATCTCTATCTTCTCTATCTCTATCTCTATCTCTATTTCTGTCTCTGTCTCTGTCTGTCTACTGTTCTGTCCGCGCGCGTTCGCACGCGGACGGTGCAGCCACGAGCGGTGGTGGGGGTAAGACAGTGTCCTACGACGCTAGCCTGTCTGTCTATCTCGAGGACAGTGTCCTGGTCCACTGTCCTGTCCTCCAAAAACCTGTTCACACTAGGACAGTAGCTCCGGAGCCGGGACAGGACAGCACCGTCCTGTCCAAGTGTGAACTACGCCTTATTCTGGCGCGCGCCATTTGTCGTTTTGAAAACACAAACAAACAGGTCATCAATATGCATTGTTGACTCACTGGCACATCACTGGGCAATTGATGATTGATGGATGATTTACATATGTGATAGCTCCATTCCAAGTTTGGACGAATCATCATATCGCGTCATCGCTACGTGTAGTCTATCTACGAGCAACAATGCTCGTAGATACGGTATTTTAAAATACGAAAATACGGTCGGTATGTGTGGCCAGTTGTGCCTGTGCAGCGTACGTGATTGTCCAAGCACCACTGAGCCGAGACGCAACTACGCGTACTGTGTTCCCTCCCGGCAGCAAATAATTCGTGTCGAGGCTTTAGAAAGAGACCATCCGGTTGTAGAGCGTCGTCTCTGTAGCACGAACTGTCGCAAGTCTCTGTGCGACAGGGACGACGCTCTACAACCGGATTGTCTCTTTCTAAAGCTCGACAGGCATTATTTGCTGCCGGAATCTGTACTTAGGATCATCCTCTAATATTGCAATGCAATATGTAGAGTGATCTATTGACGGCCTTGAGATATACCCAGTTATATTAGTGAACACTGTCAGTATTATCGATTCAGTAGCTTTCGAGTTTTACACATTACAGACAGACAGAGAGACACCGTCGCGGTCGCGGTTTAATTTATTATATAGTAGATATATAGCGTATTCGCACTTCACGCGATGCAACGATGTGTTCGTACTACACTTGGAATCGATCCAGTAGAGGTTATTAAATTGTTTTTTCTTTATTGAAAGTCAGACGTGTGGCGCCGATCTATAAGGTGTCTAACGACGCCCACGGACATTCGGTCGTATGCGGCGGTTGCGAATGCCATGCTGGCCTGGCAGGTGCCTATTCACGCCCCTATTGATAGATCCGAGACTGTACTTGGGGGGAAGGGGGAAATATGTGGGCAGGAAGAGCGTTCCAGAGTTTACCGGTTCTGTAGAGGAAAGATCTGCAGAACTGATTGGTCATCAGCCCGGACGTGGACGTTTAGGGATGCAATCCCTGCCCAGTGCGCGCGCGTGGTGCGGAGGTGGAAAGGAGATGTCGAACTACTCCTCCGGGCCTCCCCGCAGAATAATAATTAGTTATAACTAACAAAAAACAAAAATTATGTAATTTTCAATGCCACGAAGGCAAAAACGCGTGTAGCTTGATTATCTTGTTTATACCTACTCTCACAGTTATAAACCGGAATCCATGCGGGCTAACGACCATCTAACGATTAAAAAAAAACTGCCTGAAACTGCTTTTATTTTTGTGTAGGTACATTCAGCGAACGAAGCGAAGGTTGCTCATAGTAAGATTTAATTTTCTTAGTTTTTAGGTCTTCGTGACAAACATTTTTAGAGAAGAATCCGAAGAAACTTCGAAACGTTTTGTGTTGTAATTTACCAGAGTCCTTGCGGCACAACACCTATCACTCTGTCACCCTGTTGTTGGGATACAGCGTGTGGTATGTATGTATATCAATTATCAAGATTTGCCATGAACACCCCTTCGTATCGGAACCGCGTCGCGTCGTCGCCAGTTTCCGATCGCACACAATCACAATTCACACACACGAACGCACGCACACATTCGCAGCAGCGATTTTTGGCCAATCCAAAGCGTTGCATCCACGTACGCTTACGCACACATCGATAGTTGATATGGGAAAATCTGCCCATATTACCGCGTCGCGGACATATGAACATATCTACTCTCCCTCCAAAATATTTGAAATGTATGAATCCGAAGACATGTCAAGTATGTTGCAAGTTGCAGGGCCCAATCTAGTCTGTCAGTCAGTCAGCGTGTATGCGTCCACCGCTGAACACAGCCTCTCAAATTTTTCTCAATAATTCATTGGAAGTGGGCTGGGTACGTCGGCCGATGAGACGATAACGATCGTCTCGGAGTAACCGTGCCCTACGCTTGCGGCCGTGGACAGGAAAAAGGAGTGTGGGAAGACCCGTCAGGTGGGACGACGACATCAAGTGCGTTGGCGTAAAACAGTGGTTCCGTACCGCTGAAGGCATCCAAACTTCCACGTGGTATAAACAGAGAAAGGTACAGTAACTCATGCACCAAGTTGTGTAACCTGCGATATGATGTTGTGTATACCTATTTGTACATAGGCATAAACGTACTGTAACCTAAATGTGTAAGAAGGCCGGGATGAATATTCTAAAAGCATACAAATTTCCACGTGGTATAGACAGAGAAAGGCACAGTAACTCATGCACCAAGTTGTGTAACCTACGATATGATGTTGTGTACATAGGCATAAACGTACTGTAACCTAAATTTGTAAGAATGTAATAAATTAATTTACTTACTATTAGACATGATGTAACATTCTAATAGGTTCAATAATCGACTCGCGGCGGCAAGGTCATCAAGATGAATCTATAGGTGCATACCGAAAAATAATAAAAGAGTAAATTTTTCGTGTCTGTAGGTACATTGAAATTGTTTTTGTAAAAAAATTATTGGGGTATGAAGGATAAGTGATAGACTGCATAAGGTCATTTTTAGGGCTTCGTATCCGGTATGGGACCCTATAACTAAGCCTACGCCGCCGTCTGTCTGTCTGTCTGTCTGTCCGAGAGCTGTATCTCTTGAACCGTAATAGGTAGCCCGTTGAAATTTTCACAGAATATATGTTATTATGGCGGATATAACAAGAAATAATAAAAATAAGAAAAAGTCAATAAATCACAGGGGTCCCCATAGAATAAACTAAAAAGTGTATGCGCGCCATCTACCAACCGTATGAAGCATTTTAACTAATCACGAAGTTTAACTAATATGATGCATTTCATAATACACGCCATAGATGGTGTGAGTGGCGCTGACCATGACATGGCGATACGGAACCCTATATCAATCAATATGTATTAACGCATATTTATGTATATGTTAATAATAAATCTGTAAGGGATGGTCATGGAGTAATAGTTACTTTGTTTTATGAGATACTGCGTTTGTAGACTCTATGTATGATTCTAAAACTAAATTGATGATTTTTTTTTTTTATATTTTATGTATGTATGTATGTTCCTCCATAACTCTTAAATCGATCATCCAAACTCGATGAAACTTAGTATAATCACATTTACGTGACACAGGATAGGCTAAATAAAATTCAGTTCCGGTTACGCTAAGATGTGGCTCTCATGCAAACCGAATTGTTCCGCGCGCCGAAATAAAGGATACGAATTTCACACGAGCGAAGCCGCGTGCAAAAGCTAGTTATAATAAAATAAAATGACATAAAAGTTGCCGTTTCTCATTATTTCAGATGAAGGTAGTAAGTATCCAGTATAGTAAGTAAGTATGCAAATTTGGGGTATTTCGAAGGTTCAGCGTAGGTATGCAAATGGTACGAGATGATGAGATGTTACGTAATAATACTCAGAATCTAATATCCGTGACTGGTAATCATCATTTATAAGAAGTGACGAGGAATTACCTTTCATTCTCATTCGTTTCACATCGCATTCACATACGAGCTAAAAAAACCCGGCCAAGTGCGAGTCGAACTCGCGCATTGAGGGTTCCGTATCGCCATGTCATGGTTAGCACCACTCACGGCATTTATGGCGTGTTTTATGAAATCCTTCCTTACCTTTAATAAAATCCAACGTCTGCTTTCTGTCTGTCTGTCTGTCTGTCCGCTTATAACTCGAGAACCACTGAACCGATTTTAATAAAACAAAATTCTACGGATAGCTTGATTCTTCCCATCAACTATAGGCTACTTACTATCACGCTAAATGTCCTATGAGGTTAGCAGTGAAGTGAAATATGAGAGCGAGCGGAGCCGCGGGCACAGCTTGTGCTTCATATTAGTTAAAATACGTGATTAGTTAAAATGCTTCATACTGTTGGTAGATGGCGCGCATACACTTTTTACATTATTCTATGGGGACTCCTGTGAATTTTTTACTTTTTCTTATTTTTATTATTTCTTGTTATATCGGCCATAATAAATAACACATATTCTGTGAAAATTTCAACGGGCTACCTATTACGGTTCAAGAGATACAGCCCTCGGACAGACAGACAGACAGACGGCGCGTAGGCTTTGTATTGGGGTCCCGTACGACGGATACGGAACCCTAAGACACCTTAATGCGGTTTATATTTTTTTTCTGTAAACTCCATTTGAATTGGGTCAGTAGTTTTTACGTGATTCGCGCGAAAATAAACAATCAGGTAAGCGGTGCGGAGTCTATTGTGTAGCTCACAGAACAACGATCGGGCCACACCGCCCGCGCCCCCCCCCCCCCCCCTCCCCCCCTCACCCCATCCGGCAAGACTGGTCTGGTTCAAAGCTCCTTGGTGTAGCTAGTCACAACGTATTGTAATCGAAGATGTTAAAAAACCCTGCGAAGTTTCTAGCCGGCTCTTCTTCGTGGGTGTAATTGAACCGGATTGTTTTTTTTAAGTAATCCGGTATGGGTGCCTGAGTCAGAGGGGCCATAGCACATGCTCTGACTAGCCAATATAACCTCCGAGAAGGTAGGTGCCATACCGGAGACTTCCCTGGATTGCTGGCTATACTGGACTAGAGGAGAACACAACCGAGGCTGCTATGCGGCAATCTTACATCCAGTAAGGTGGTATCAACCCAGTCGGCTACAATTTGAGCCTACCACCTAGTAAGGGGCAAGGGAAGGGACCTACAGTTTTACACCGGTTCCGAACGGTGAAGCAGCAGTTGTAGGTATGCACGTAAATTTTTTCGTCAGAAAAAACTCATTGGTTCACGGCGACCGGATTCGAACCTCGGACCTCCCGCATGAGAAGCCGATGCCCAAACCACTCGGCCACGCGCAAATATTTTTTTCAAGTATTATTTAAAATTTACAGACACACAAAACTTACAGTTTTATAATACGTATACACAGATGCTGCTCTGCAAATGGTAATATATTCGTTCACACACTTTCAGAGCCATTAAAATATGCACTATACGGCCGTCTTACCCGCTTGAAGCTCCAATTTAGTGATATTTTAATTTAAAATCATGAATTAATATGTTAATATTTATTTGACATAAATTATTTATGCCAAAGTAAATGAGAAAGTAAAATGATTTTTAATACCGTTACGTATTCTAATTATAATTCCGTTGAAATTGGCTAATTTCAATGGCATAAATATTTAACAAATGTTTACCTAGTCTTTGCGCTAGATAACTTAAAAAAAACACTTGTAAAATAGTTATAATTTTTTTTAACTTCTCTAGTTTTAACATAAATATTCATCTTGTTTTCGCCATATTTAGTTATGTTTACTTCCAACAGTTAGTTACATAGAAAAAAAAACACAATTTTTTTTGCAATTTCTTTTTTTTATTTTTAACTGCTTTATTTAACCCCTGGCCCCTGACGCAAAAAGAGTGGTGTTATAAGTTTAACGTGTGTGTGTATGTGCGTATGGGTACATGTATGTGTGTTTGTATGTGTACGGGTGTGTCTGTCTGTGGCATCGTAGATCCCAAACGGATGGACCGATTTGGATACGGTTTTTTTAGAAATTTTTCCTTTGTTCGACAGCTTTTACCCAGATATCGGCAACCAACATACCAACAGCAAGTGAGAAGAGTTAATATACATACTCATACATACATACAAAGCGTCACGCCGGTTTCCCAGAGGGGTAGGCAGAGACAACGGATCTCCACGTGCCACGATCCTGACACACGTATACAACCTAAACTGAGTTTGTCAGACTCGGTAGCTCAGTGGTGCGGTGGTCGACTGTCGGTGGGATCATAAGCACAAGCGCGGTCAGTGGATAGATGGGTGACCGTTCGACCGTTGGAGGCTGACCGTGGTTCGGATTCCACGTAAAACTGTAGGTCCCTTCCCTTCTTACCTTACAAGGTGGTAGGGTTTAACCCACCCGGGTTGATACCACCGCAAGGTCGATTGAAACAACTATTTGAATAGTTCGTGCTTTCCGTTCAGTTCTGTTGCACTGTCATGCATGGCACCTAGTTCAAAAAGGTGTTAAGGGCTGACATCACGGATGTAGTAGGTGATGTAGCAAATCGTGTCAGATTCCATAAAAAAAAAATGGCTGTACATAGGTAGGTGCATACATGTTGCGGAGTCAGGTAATGAGTGACGGTGCGGTAATTTGAAGCTGATTCTGCCAGCGTTACATCATGGGAGTTAATTGTACTAAGCTCTCGTGGAGCTAGCTATTAGGATACAACTGACTGACTGCCGGCCGCAACAGTTATGGTTACCTGGTACTCTCAGATGGTTACATGTTGCGATTTGATGCGGTTTATATACAGGATGTTGTAACGGCCAGTTACATTAATTTCGCCGGCGCAATCCTCATGTTTTTCCGAGACAAAAAAGTAAAAAAAAAGTTTTTTTCTAAAGTGTCTTAAATTTTCGAGTTATACAGTTTTGAAATGTATATTTTCGTCAAGTGTAATTTGACGCGCGCAGGGGGAGGGTGCTGGCGCTGGGTCGAAAACTCACCCCGCTCCGCCGCGGAGCATCTCCTCGCTCCGCGCCCCTTTCATTCCCACGATGATGGTGCGGAACATTAGATCCTTTTTACACTGAATTAATCAATTAGTTTGTATGAAAACTGTAACTTTTTATTTAAATCGAATTCAGAAAAAAGATAATTGACTTTTTTTGTTACCTACTATTGATCACAATAATAATTTTCTTTTAATGTAGTGGCCGTTACAACATTCTGTATAAACAGAACTAGCTACAGAACAACAGTAAGTATATATATATTTTTTTATGGAAACTGACACGGTTGGCTACATCACCTACAACATCCGTGATGTCAGCCCATAACACCGGGTGAACTTGATGCCACGTCAATGCTTCCCTTAGGTCGTGCCGGCTACACTGGACTGGACGGAAAACACAAACTATTTACATAGCCGTTTCGACCGACCTTTCATTCAGTGCGGTGATACCAACCCGGGCTGGTTAAACCCTACCACCTAGTAATATAAGAAGGGAGTCATATCCCTTAGTCGCCTTTTACGACATACACGGGGAGAGATGCAGGGGGGCTATTCTTTTAAAGTACCGGCCCCACATGGTACTAGCGTTGTATTTGTATTGTTTATTGGTCATTCATGTGGCAGTTAGACTGCACTCGAACTTGTCACAATTTGTTCTATCCGGTTCGATTAAACCCATTCTTTCATGATAAGTGTTAAGTGATAGATAACCCATAGCTAGAACGATAAAAAAGCTATGGACGCCGGACTGTCAAATGCTTTTATGAGAACTAGCGTCACCGAGTTGCGGGGAGCGGAGTGTACTATCTATATTCCACTAAGTATTCCACTATTGTGCACACTAAACTTGGCTGTAGTGTTTTACACGTAAACACAGAGCACGCCGGCATTTTAAACAGGTTTTTGCGAACGCAGCCGATGACAGACTGACGGGCCAGCGCGCGACCGTCCTATGAAACAAGTATGTTTTTACTTATATCGTGTTACGCTGGCGAGGATAGGTTTCGGGGTCCATGCCTTATTTATCGATTCTAGACCCAAAGGTTGGCTGGCGGAGAACGCCTACTAGTTTTTTCAAGTGCAATAAACATGTTTTGATTTTGAGACGGTGGCGGCGACCTCTAGACAAGTCAAATAACTTTGTACTCTGCTTGTCGAATGACAGGTCAAGAGAGGTCGTGGGCCGTGGGACTTCACCACCACTTCTGGTTGTCAATACAATTCTGGTTGTGAATGTTTAGATAAGTATTGCGACTGCGAGTTTTGTGCATATATTGTGTAATAAATAGGTTGTGCTTGTGATTGCAATATCTAGTAAATTTAATGTATATCTCGAGAGTGCATGCTTTTGCAGTGGGCTGGGCACATCTGTCGCAGACCCGACAACCGATGGGGTAGACGGGTGCTCGAATGGAGGCCACGTGCAAGCAAACGTAGCGTGGGCCGCCCCCCGGCTAGGTGGACAGATGACCTAAAAAAGGTCGCCGGGAGTGGATGGATGAGAAGAGCGGAAGACCGCGTGTGGTGGCGTGCTTTGGGAGAGGCATATGTCCAGCAGTGGACCGATACAGGCTGATGATGATGATGATGATGATGATGATGCATGCTTTTGACACACATTTCATAGAAAAATTTAAAATGTTTAATTATCATTCGGTAGATAGCGCTGAAAAAAAAAACACGTTTCTAGTATGGGGTACCTTAATTTTTTACTTTTTTTTATTTGTGAAAGATTTAAACCGGTTACCCTATTACGGTTCAAAGGATATAGTCCTAGGAGGGGGACGGACAGGCAGTCAGACAGCGTAAGACGGTGTAGGCTTAGTAATAGGCTTCCGTATGGACACGGAAATCTAAAAACCTGCCAAGTGCGAGTCGAACTCGCGCACAGAGGATTCCTTATCGCCATGTCATGGTTAGCGCCACTCACGCCATCTATGGCGTGTTATGAAATGCTTCATATTAGTTAAATGTCATAATTAGTTAAAATGCTTCACACCCTATTCGGTAGATGGCGCGCGCGCATACACTTTTTGGTTTCTTCTATGGGAACCCCGTGATTTTTTTACTTTTTCTTATTGTTATTATTTGTTGTTGTAAAATAACAAATAGGTCCTACATTCAGTGTCACTGTGTCAATACCCACCACAGAGCATCGAATACCGACCGCGCGCGCCCCTCCTAGAGGCGCCCTGATCGCGATTTCCCTACAACGCCGTTGAAGCCTGTGGGCGTGGCCTATGACTTACATATGTGTGTTGTGCGTGTGCATTTGTTTTGTGCGTGTGCCTAACTTGCTCCTCTTTGTGTGTAGTGTCGATACTAACACACACACACACACACATACGAAGCGCTAGCAGCACTGCGTGTAGTTATTGGGTTTCAAATATTATCGCTTAGGGCGTCTCTAGGAGGGGCGCGCGCGGTCGTTATTCGATGCTCTGTGATACCCACCTAGTAATAACACTGAAGCTGTAATTCAATTAATTAATTAAACGCGAGTTTAATAAAAACACACGAAACAAAATTGTAATAAAAATTCGCTCTGCATAGTAGCCACAAGCGCATTAATTAGCCATTAACTTTGTTAATGATCATGATCACAAGGCGAGATAATCCGCCCATTAAATATTGGAGAAGAGAGAGGAAGAAATATGTAGAGATAATTAACAGCATTGAGGTTTCTTAACTGGAGTGAAGCCATGCGGATTTATGTAAATAATAAAAATAAATTGTAGACAAACATTAATAATTATATACTTACTGGCTGTTTCCGCGGCTCCCCTCGCGGTAAAGTCGGTTTAACCGCTCATCAGTATGTCGGCCGAAGTTCGCGCAATATGTATGGCGCATTTGTCGCACGTTTCGCGAGAGATCACATTTCTAGCCTTTTTTAGCCTATTACTAAGCCTACGCCGTCTGTCTGTCCGTCCGTCTGTCTGGCTGTCTGTCTGTCCGAGGGCTGTATCTCTTGAACCGTAATAGGTAGCACGTTGAAATTTTCACAGAATATGTGTTATTATGGCGGATATAATATAACAAATATATATATTTGGATATAATAACGGATATAATAAAATAAAAAATAGAAAAAGTAAAAAATTAAGGGGGGTTCCCATACAAGAAACTTTTTTTTTCAGTGTTTTTTTTTTGTGGTGCGGAAACCTAGGTGCGCGAGTCCGACTCGCACTTGGCCGGTTTTTTCTCTTCACTTTCGGCTTTGCATCTATCTATTTAGTAAAGGAAAATTAAAATTAATTACTGTTAGCGCTTGTAAGCGCTTCACTTGAGAACGGCTGCACAGATTTGGCTAATTTTGTTTTTATGTTCGTAATAGTCCGAAGGTTTTTAGGGAAAGAAACATTGTAAAAGTTGCCGTGACCACGGGCTCAGCTAGTATATAAGCTGTCTGCTTCAAGTTTGCCGGTAGCTTGACTATATATGACTTCACGAATACCTGTCTGTCAGTAGGGTGAAAAAACAAATTTGCTTATGAAATTCGCTATTTGCAAGGGCGGCGTTGCTATCGGTACTGAGCTGGGTAGCGGGGGGATTGCGGCGAGCGGCGGGAGCAGGGTGTTCGCGCCCCGCGTACCGGCAAACTTAAAGCAGACAGGTTATACAATGCAATATAAACTATAATATCATGTACATTTGAGACTGCTACAGAATTGGACCACTGCTACGCCGCCGCCTCCGCGCCGCGCCGCCCCGCCATGCCAGACTGTGAGCCAATAATTCTCGTTACAAGCGACCACCACCGCAAGCCACAATGCACCGATAAGGTACATATCTCATCTCGACATCCGTCTGCATTGTGCATTCAATGTGAAACGAATTTGATGCAAAACACTGCGAAAACTTTGTGCTTTTTTTTTGTAAAGTTTACATTACGGGCGCACCAAAACACCCAGTTAGGCAGTTTCAGTAGGTAGGTAGGTACTATAGGGCGGTAAATTATTATTATTTTATTTTGCAAACAATTTTATTGTTTCTTTTGACTTACTTAAATGGTTATATATAACGAGGAGGCCATATTGAATATATTTATTTGTTCAAATTAAATAGAGTATTTTAGATGCAATTTTTTTTTATCAAAAAGGTTAGCTATTGGAAATTTAGACCAAGTGAATATAATATTGTATGAAATGTAATGTATTAAACAAAAAAAAATGTAAATTTTAAGCTGTCGCGAATATTTTTTTTTGTCGTTTTACGTCTTTTTACTTGTGTTAAGTAGATAAATTAACTTTAATCAATAAATTTTGATTCAAATTATTGAATTTGTAATAAATTATATATTATGTACTTAATGTAGGTATTTTGCAGAAACAAAATCAGTACACAATATCTAAGAAATATATTTCTAATAAAACGTCTAAATTCACACCATTCTCTCTTTTTAATTCTCTAAACAAATTTTACGTTTATAAAAATTTCATCACGTCTTCCTTTAAAAAAATCATGCTAATAAACTAATAAAAAATAATGTTTATCACGACGACGCACTCACCGTAACTAATTAATGCAGTGTAGATAGTCACCGACGTCCTCTACCGTCGACCGACCGATCAAGTTAGACTCACGAAATCAGACCAACACAGTCACTCACGCACCGGTGTGAAAGTAAACTATCTTTTTATTTTTATTTTTAATTCAACAGTCGAAATGTATGCGGTCACCTGCCGTCTTGGTCGTCGGTCCGAGGTACCCGGCTCCGCTATCAAGCGAGGCAAAACTGACTGAACGTTCGTGTACGCGCGCGGGAAGCAACGGATTTTCTTTCTACTGTCGGCGATAAGAGCCGCGTTCATATCTAGCTGTGAAATGCACACCAGCTGTAATGTTTATTGGCGATACTTCGATTTTTTTTTATGGAAACTGGCACGGTCTGCTACATCACCTACAACATCCGCGATGTCAGCCCATAACACCGTTTGAACTAGGTGCCATGTCAGTGCTTCCCTTAATTTCATGTCGGCTACACTGAACTAGATGGAAAACAAGAACTATTTACATAGCCGATTCGACCGACGTTTCGCTCAGTGCGCTACTGTACCAAGCCGGCCGGGATAAACCCTACCACCTAGTAAGGTACGAAGGGAAGGGACCTACAGTTTAACGTGGATTCTTGTGCACCTATATGTCATTAGATTGAATTTTATATTCCTAGGACGCACAGGCTTTTACCGAAACTATCGGAAAATGTATAGTGCATAAGTCCGATTACCCGCGTGCCAAAGGCTTTCTTCGTAGGTACGTTGCGTCTAAAAATTAAAAAAAGGAATGCCTTAAATATTGGCAGAACCGGATGAATTACTAATTAGAGGACAGAATTTGTTAATAACTTCATTAATTTAGCGTTCTTTTATTACTTTTAAATTTATTTAGTATTTATTTTTTAAGCCCTACCTACTAGATTTTTATGCAATAAATAATTACAATAAATAATATTACAACAACCTCTTCAGCAGGAGTCTGGGATACAGCTTACAACATTACGCGAAAATCGACCAGAATTTATTATTATTTATTGTTTTTATTCATAGCGCGACATGTGGCGCCGAGTCACCCATAAGGTGTCTAACGACGCCCATGGACATTCGGTCGTATGCGGGGGTTGCGAATTATGAAAAAAGTTTGAATGTGGAATGTGTTACATAAGACTGCGGCAGGTGGAAATCTGTTGTCTCTTCCTTTTCCATTGACGATCAAGCGTCACACTAGTAAATACTATGTGTAAATACGTCACTAAGTAAAATATAAAAAAAAAAATAACAATACAGTTAACAATAAGTAAAACTTTTTCGTTGACATTGTGTGAAACGAAAAATATTACCTAACCAGACATTTTATTGGTATAAAAGTAACAGGGGTACTACGGCATAGTAGTAACTGTAGTAAGGCTAAAGCTCGGCCGTTTTCTAGCGCGATGTTTGTGTAGAAGTTCCATTATTTACGTACTTATTGTTTAAGTCAAGACATTGGTTTCCGTTTCATGTGCTTCTCGCTTGTACCCAGAGATGTTTATTATTACTAGTATACTCATGGTGATTTTTTTTTTTTATGGAAACTTGACACGGTTGGCTACATCACCTACAACATCCGTGATGTCAGCCCATAACACCGGGTGAACTAGGTGCCATGTCAGTGCTTCCCTTCATTTCGCGCCGGCTACACTGAACTGGACGGAAAACACGAACTATTTACATAGCCGTTTCGACCGACGTTTCGCTCAGTGCGGTGGTACCAACCCGGCCGGGATAAACCCTACCACCTAGTAAGGTAAGAAGGGAAGGGACCTACAGTTTAACGTGGTATCCGATGGTGATGTTATTTTTTTTAAGGAAACTGACACATTTGGCTACCTTACCTACAACATCCGTAACGTCAGCCCATAACACCTTGTTGAACTAGGTACCATGTCAGTGCTTTCTGAACTGGACGGAAAACACGAACTATATATTTAAATAGCCGTTTAGACCGACCTGTCATTCAGTGCGGTGGTATCAACCCGGGCTTCTTAAATAAACCCTACCACCTAGTTATCGGTAGCACGGTAGCTCAGTGGTGCGATCGGTCGACTGTTGTTAAGCACACCTGGACGCGGTCAGTTCTTGTATTGGTGAACGCTCGACCGTTGGAGGCTGACCGTGGTTCGGATTCCACGTAAAACTGTAGGTCCCTCCTTTACCTTCTTATCTCACTAGGTGCTAAGGTTTATCCCGCCCGGGTTGCTACCACCGCACTGAATGAAACGTCGGTCGAAACGGCTATGTAAATGTTTGTGTTTTCAGTTCAGTGTAGCAGACATGAAATGAAGGGAATCACTGACAGTGTTATGGGCTGACGTCACGGATGTTATAGGTGATGCAGCCAACCGTTCCAGTTTCTATAAAAAAAAGGTAACTATTATTTAATTTTAATCTGTGACAACAATTTCTGACAAAGGCTCTATACACCTGATTTTATCTATACTTTTGCTTTAACTTTTGATTTTATGTGGTCACAATTATCAAGCTTAAATTATAGTTATTCTAGCTCTCAAACTATATCTTAACACTGTAAGCGGTGTCTATTGTGTAGCTAGTCACAATGTATTGTAATTGAAGACGTTAAAAAGAACCCTGCGAAGTTTCTTGCCGGCTCTTCTTTGTGGGTGTAATCGAACCGGATTGTAAAAACTAAACAGGACAAATTCAAGCGTAGTGTACTACCATATGAATGATGAATAAAGATTAGAATATGAATTTTCTTTTTGACATAGTATGTAAGATAGAGACTGATCTGCTTCCCCCCATCATTACTTTAAATTAAATTAATTAAATGAAATAAACGTTTAATTCAGGTATATACCCATATCTGTACACAAACAACAACACATAATATACAGCACACAATTAAAAATAAAATATCACATTAATTACATCAATAATTACATTTAATACAATATTTGTACAATTTCGTCATTTACGTAAAATAATTTACGCGTACCTCCAGGGGTACGCAGGGGTACGCGTGCGGGCGCCCTTGACGGCCACGTTTACCTCTACAATCTTAAGTAAAGGAAAAGTGAAAATTATCTTCTTTTTTTTTTATGGAAACTGACACGGTTTGGCTACATCACCTACAACGTCCGTGATGTCAGCCCATAACACCGTGGGAACTAGGTGCCATGTCAGTGCTTCCCCCTTTGATCGTGCCGGCTACACTGAACTGGTCGGAAAACACAAACTATTTACATAGCCGTTTGGACCGACGTTTCATTCAGTGCGGTGGTACCAACCCGGGCGGGTTAAGCCCTACCACCAAGTAAGATTAGGAGGGAAGGGACCCACTGATGAATGGTTGATGATCTCCAATGACATATTTCGTAGTAAAAATAACAACCACATGAACATTTTTGAAGTGAAAACTTCTTTATTAGCGGCGCTTGGCACTTTTTTTAGATGGGTAAAAAATGTTAAACTCGCGTCAGAACTAGCGCCAGATCCGTAGCCTGATCGAAAGAGCGTAAGATTCGTTGAAATTATGGATGAAAGTTGATTTTTCTGAGAAATAAACTTTTTGATGTAAAATAATTATAATAGTTCTGTAGTGTTAAATTTTTTATGTAATATAAATATTGCAATGAATATTGTATTTTACCACATAAATGATAGTACTTTTGTACTGATAAATAAAACAATTCGTGCGAAATTATTCCCTAACCATTCCAAAATATTAAAAAATGCACAACGTTCTGCCGGCACTACCGGAGTGCAACCCGTCCGTTTTTTGTTCTCACTATAACAAACACTCGTCTCTTTCTTTTTTATTTAAAAATTTTACTCAGGGGTACTTAGGTCTCAGAAAACTCGCTAAGGGGTACCGATTAAAACACAATTGGGAACACAAATAGATGCACCACTGTCTCGTATAGATAGGTACCGCAGCATGATTGATGGTGAACAGGCAAGTTTTTGGTTCATTATTTAATATTTAGTAAAAAACCGCCTTCAAAAATGTATGAAATAAAAAAATAAAAATCGAACCCTAGAGTTGAAGGCGGTCGGTTATTTTTGCTTGCTTTAGCACCACCGCCTTCAACTCTAGGGTTCGATTTTTATTTTTTTATTTCATACATTTTTGAAGGCGGTTTTTATATTTTTTTAAATAGTTTTTTATTTCACAGTTTTTTTTAGTAATTTTTATTTGCTATTAATGTACTCGGCGGAATCGCTCGGCCTTCGGCCTCGCGATTCCGCCTCGCTTTCCAAACCGATCTTGACCAATAATGTACTCGGCGGAATCGCTCGGCCTTCGGCCTCGCGATTCCGCCTCGCTTTCCCATCCGGTCTTGACCAAAAAAAAATGGGACCACCTTGGAGCTAGACTGAACCGAACACAAAAAGAATCATCGAAATCGGTTCACAATTGGGGAAGATATTGCTGAACATACATAAAAAAAAAATACATACAGCCCAACATAGAACCTCCTCCTTTTTTGAAGTCGGTTAAAAACTGGTTAGTCGACCTCTTTTCGCCTCGACCTCACTAATCTCTTTCTTTATAAGTTTTTTTGTGGTGACGATAATTTAACTTTTTATGTACACAACATGATATAAGTATAGAAAGTTGTAATGGAAGACAGAATCAGATATTTATGCGTAGTTTCTCCACAAAACTTTTCATCAACAAGTGGTCTAAAAGAAGAAGAAAAAATTCCTTTCGAAGTTTCTTGCCGGCTCTTCTTTTTCAAGCGACTTCAAAAAAGGAGGAGGTTCTCAATTCGACTGTATGTTTTTTTTTATTGTATGTTTGTTACGCGATTACTCCGTCAATTGTGGGCCGATTTTGAAAATTCTTTTTTTGTTTGGTAGGTCATACTTCAGAGGTGGCTCACATAAATTTTATCGAAATTGATTCAGCGGTTTTTGAAAAATCAACAAAAACCTATTGTTTGTGGTTACCTTCAGCAAAACTTTTGTGATGTAGCTTCGATACCTCAGCACTATACTGTAACACGCTCAAAAATTTGCAGTTTGTTGACACATGGCGAATAATTTATGTACCACTTCAACCGATTTCGTTTAAACTATTTCGATTATGATTTTTTTAAATTTTTTTTTTATGGAAACTGACACGGTTGGCTACATCACCTACAACGACCGGTATGTCAGCCCATAACACCGGGTGAACTAGGTGCCATGTCAGTGCTTCCCCCTTTGATCGTGCCGGCTACACTGAACTGGTCGGAAAACACAGACTAATTATAGCCGTTTGGACCGACGTTTCATTCAGTGCGGTGGTACCAACCCGGGCGGGTTAAACCCTACCACCGAGTAAGATTAGGAGGGAAGGGACCTATAGTTTTACGAGGAATCCGAACCTCGGTCAGCCTCTAACGGTCAGCGGTCACCCATCCAAGTACTGACCGCGCCCAGCGTTGCTTAACATTCAATAGCGACAGTTGACTGTCTGCACCACTGAGCTATCGAGGCTGACAAAAAATGTAATGTAGGCTAAATGTAATATACTAAAAAGAATGAAATAAAATCGAGTCCGCCGTGTACACTAATAGCAAAAAATGACAAAAAAACCGGCCAAGTGCGTGTCGGGCCACGCGCAGTGTAGGGTTCCGTAGTTGCCCGTCGCAATATGCGGACTTAGAAGGAACCCTATCTCAATAAATTATTTGATTATTTGTATAATTTTTTAGGGGAAATAAATGAATGCGGTTTGAAAAAGTTCTTCAACAGTGAAATGATGGCTGTCACTTTATAAGTTGGTCGACTATTACTCGTCAACCTGTACGTACAGCCTACTTAGCTGTGATAGTTTTCCTTTTAATTTCGATATACTATACTACTGCTGTGAATTTTTTCACATATCTAATAACAACCGTTTAGCTGGCAGGGGGTGGGGACACTTGACTCTAACAAAAATTAGCACTTAAAAGCTTAATAATTCCCAAAGGAATCCATAAATCGAAAAATGCTTTTCACAAACCTGCAATATTTTCCAAAGACCTATCCAACGACATCCCACACGATGGGGTAGACATGAAAAAAAAAAATTCATCCCCACTTTACGTGTAGAGGAGGTACCCTAAAATAAATTATTTCAAAATTTTTATTTTACCACTTTGTCGGCGTTATTAATATGTATGTATACCCATGCCAACTTACAACTTTCTAGTACTAAGTGTCTCTGAGCTAAGCCGCGGACAGACGGACGGACGGACATGGCGAAACTATAAGGGTTCCTTGTTGACTACGGAACCCTAAAAACTGTTAAATAAAAAAGTATTTATAAAAAATATAAAAACCGACTTCAAAAATTTATGAAATAAATAAAATCGAACCCTAGATTTGAAGGCGGTGCTATAAAGCAAGCAAAAATGATGGATGAAAGAAAACATGAGTGGATGATATCCTTTTGTGATTTTGTGTAGCCTTCTTTTGCACCGCCTTCAACTCTAGGGTTCGATTTTTATTGTTGTTATTTCATAAATTTTTTAAGTCGGTTTTTATATTTTTTGGGTTTCATCGAACCGGATTGTAAAAAGAAAATTGGACAAATTCAAGCGTAGTAGTACCATACGAATGATGAGTAAAGAATAAAGGGCATTCATTCATAATTATATTTTTATTTATATTTCATACATTTATTTACTCTTTTTTTAATACTTATTTGGTATACATTAGAATACAAAATATAAAAACATATACAAATGAAATATAAAACTAAATGGATTTTCCACCACCACCGGCGGAGCTTATAATTAAGTGGTAAGTAGTTGTTATTGGTCATCACATCACCATGTGACCTGTTTTCACCAGCTCGTAGCGGCCATCAGTTACCGCCAATCTAGTAGCGGTCATCAGTTGCCGCCAGCGAAGTGCGGCAAAAACATGATTCAATGGCGCACTCATTTTTAATAAACTTCCAAAAGAAATAAGAGATTTCGTATCAATTAATATTATGCGTTTAGTGTAAAAAAAATACTTCCTAAATGATTATTGTACTCAGGTACCTGGCTAAACATGTTAAAATTATTTAATTAAATTTGTTTTCAATTATGTGTGTCTGTCTGTCTGTTGGTCTGTTCGCCTGTCTTCAGAATATTTATAAGATTAATTGGATGTATTTAATACATACAAAACTAAATAAAATTATTTTGTTTTGTATGGAAAAAAAGAGTTCACCGTAGAGCAAAATGTCATCTAACTTTTTTGCTCCAAATAGGCTCAGGAGTACCTGGTTTGCTTTATGACCTATAGTCATCAAACACTCTGTCTATGTAGGTGTATAATGTCAATGTATATATGCTAGCCTTGTTCTAGAACAGGCTTTGACCAGTTGGGCAGTAATGACGATAATCTATTCACCTGCATGTGCTTATAAAAAATAAATGAATTTCACCGACGACGGGCCCTATGATAACATGTAGGTGGAAATTTCGAGGAAAAAAATAATAGAAGTCAGGCAGGATATCAAAATTTGTCCGACGAAAGTTTTATTGCTGAATTATTTTGTATGAGATACCGCCTACATATTTTTTTTTAGTTATGAACTAGAAAACACTGCCTATTTTAATAATGTTAAAATCATTAGAACTTTCGAAAAAAAGAGAACATAACGAAACCTTCAATTGAGGCTTATAAATAAAGAACGGGACTTGCTATTCGACTCCGTGCTTTTAAATCTCCTAAAGCGACCTTATTGAAAATAATAAACGATGCGTCCTAATTTATTATCCGGCATAAAAAGTTCATTCTATTTGATTCGTACCTATATTTTCAATCAAAGTGTTTTCTAAATTAAGGCTGCATACAAATTAACATTCCACTCTTTCGGATAGATGTATCATCAATATTTCTCACGTGACATTTTCAGTTTGGGCAGATCGCGAGTTTCCTTAAAATACGTTTATTAACTTAGCTCTATAGAATGCCTCTGAATTTAATTATAAATACGTATTGGACGTAACGTGACCACAGTAAGGGTTAAAAAAATATATATTTCAATTGTTGATTATACAGGATGTTGTAACGGTCAGTGTAATTATTTCGCGAGCGCAATCTTCATGTTCTTCTGAGACAAAAAAGAAAATTTTTTTCTAAAGAGTCTAGTTTTTCAGATGTTACGAACGAGCAAAGCCTTGGATTTACTAGGGCAAATATCAATGATATTACATGTTAAAAAGGAGGTAGATAGGTTATACGAGCGCCACATTAAATACAAGACCACAGTCCTGTTTGAAGTTAGTCGCGCACCAACTACGCAAGCGTTCAGACGTGCGTCGTCCTTCCTAAGTAGTTATCAGTTATACCAACCGCCACACAGCTTGAATTCCCTCCCTTAATAATTGGAATAAGACTATTCGAGTCGGCGCATCACTTTATAGTTCTTTCTGTCAACGTTTCAAGTTCGTGCCGTGTGTGAGCACCGAATGTCGTATAGACAACGTATCTTTCTTAAAATATCATTGTCAAATATCCTCGAAATATGCCGCGCATGAACGTTGCACGAACATTGTACGTTCGCTGCACGTTACAGTATATTCCCCGCAACATACCTACACCTTGTCCCGCGACATGTACCCCCTAAACAAAGGCTTTAGTAGAGCGCAAAGTTGCATATCAAATAATGCATGCAAATTTAACATTTACCTAGAAGTTCAGTTCAGACGCACACAATGAAAACTTGTAATTCAACAAGAAGAAAATAAATAAATATATCTAAATAAATGGCATATACATGGAAACTTTAGAGCATAGAGTTTAATGCTCAAATCTTTTCATCAGCTGACGTTGAATTGACAGGGCAATAATAGGTACGAGTTATACCGTAGTACGAGAGAGTGGGCTTGTATTTAGGGTTCCGTAACTTTTTTTGACGTGACGATGGATGTCACGTCTTATAAATTGATGAACACCGGCTGCACGCACGAAGAAGTGTAACGTTCCATCTAAACCCGTGTGTGCAAGCGAGAGCGCCATAGAGACCTGTGTGTGCAAGCGAGAGCGCGATAGAGAGGCATATACAATAGTAGGAAATACAAAATATATTTACCTATCCGTCTTTTGCGAGCCTCGAACCCGCGGTCCCTGCCACCATCACTGTTAGACGTGTTATCCACGCGGGCTATCGACCGTCTACTTATCGCTGCAAATTTTCTCAACAGTATGTGAATTTCAAGGAGCGACATCTAGCGTCCACATCTAGCGTCAATATTAAATTAAATACTTCAGCCAGCGGTATACTTGATTTAGCAGTTAGGTAATTGTTGCAACGTTGAACATGGTGATGGCGTTATGTAGGTTTTTTAAATATAAATTAAACAAAAATTAATAGTCGTTATTTTCTCATATTTTTTATTAGTTATTATCACATCTTTATCATGTACTTAAATTAATTTTACATGGTAAATATCCGCCGGAACTGATTTACTTTATGACATCATCACGTAAAACTATCGTCCGTAAACCAACTTTACAGACAACCAATTCTTTGTTCATGAAATCTGACATGGTTGACTATATCATCTGCTACACGCGTGATGCATTAAACTAGGTGCTATGCCAGTACTTCCCTTCGGTCTATCCAGCTGTACTGATTTGAACGCAAAGTCGGAAACACGGGATATTTCATGTGAACGGTACTACCTAATAGGCTCTTAGCTGCTAACACGTAAATCATTTTTTTAAATGTAATCTCGTACGAGTGGGCCAGCTAAAGCAGTTTTTTTTATTGCTTCCGAACTGGGTGGTTGTGCCCGAGGTCGAAGCAAATTTCACCCCCGAGGAGGTGCCACTCCGGCTTGGAGGACCTATTAAGTATTCTGTGTTGGAGGTGGACTAATGTCGCTGGGCAAAGGCTATTAACAAGCGATTTGAAGATCCGTGGATTGTAGCAATGTTTTATTATGTAAACCAACATGGGTGGCTGTGCCGAGAGACCAATAGTGCAGTCGACAGGGCCAAGATCACCTCTCCTCGCGAAACCACGCTCAGTTAGACGCCATGCCGGTATATGCTCCGACCAAAGAGTATTGTAATTGCTCCGACCAGCCAATATCACCTCCGATAGAGAAGGAACGTGTCGAGCTTTAGAAAGAGACCATGCGGTTGTAGAGCGTCGTCCCTGTCGCACGAACTCGCACGTCTCTGTGCGACAGGGACGACGCTCTACAACCAGATTGTCTCTTTCTAAAGCTCGACACGCGTTATTTGTTGCCGGGAACTGTAGGCACAACTGTAGGTGTCATACCGGAGACTTCAAGTTAATCCGTTCTCGAGATACTATAATCGGATGAGGCGTCAAACTTTAATAAATTATTATTTTTTTCTCCAAATCCCATCTAATAGTAGTGGGATATCGTCAAGAGCTTGAAATAAATTAAAATAAAATAAAAATGTTGTAAAACCCGACTACGAAAAACGAAGGAAATAATTGGTGAAGTGCTCTAAATTTTATAAATATGCTCACAGACATTCCTTTTTTGATTGATATAAAAATATTTTCATTCGACTGAAGTGAAATCGTTATGTATTTAATATCTGTGGTGCATACTATGTAAAAAGTATTGGTGAAGTTGATCGAAAAAGCAATAGTCGGTCGTGTAGAAGGATTTGACTTGACAGGTAGCCCGACGCAGGTAGCATTTTCTTTTCTTATTATTAGTTTTTCGTAATCGGGTTTCATAATTAGGGTTCCGTATCCGGTACGGGACCCTATTACTAAGCCTACGCCGTCTGTCTGTATGTCTGTCTGTCCGCCCGTCTGACTGTCGGAGGGCTGTGTATCTGTTGAACCGTAATAGGTAGCCCGTTGAAATTTTCACAGAATATGTGTTATTTTATTATGGCCGATATAACAACAGATAATAAAAATAAGGAAAAGTAAAAAATTCACGGGGTTTCCGGGTTCCCATAGAGTATATGTGCAATTTATTAGTAGAGTTGTGGCTGCTTTCGTCCCAAACCTCGAAAAAGAAGCAAAGAAAGAAAAACATGGGATAAGGGGTCGAGCCACTAGGTATGGAAACAATGCCATGGTCCCTAAAGTTAAAACCAAATTTGGGCAAAGATTTTTACCTTTTTTGGCACCTTATCTCTGTAACAAAATTAACACTGTCTGCCAGTTACGAGAGTTGCAAGGAAAGACCCTTAAGAAACAGCTACATAATTACTTAATAAACCTTAACTATGCAGAGACTGAGCAGCTGTTTAATATATTGTCATGAAGTAATAATTTGTCATAGTATTAGATACCCCACCTTCCCCATAAACATACAATCACACGCCTTCACCTTTGCCATGCCATCACGCACACTCCTGTGCTAGAACACATTTAAAATTAGGTACACATGCACTTTAGATTAACAAAAAATTACAATGTATAAACATTCACATTCCTTCACACACACATGCATACATCCTCACAACCTCTCACACAACCAATACACCCTCACACACATATATATATATATATATACATACATTCACATTACACTTTAAAATATTAAAATAAGGTAAATAATTCATTACATAGTAGATAAGTCCTCTATAAGATAAGCCGTTTAATTTACCTACTTATGTTGTGCTCTTAAAAAACAAACTATGTTTAGTTTAAGAGACAAAAACTGTTCTTATCATGTAAGATGTAATCGAAAATAAATAAATAAATAAATAAAAAAATAGAAGAAACCAAAAAGTGTATGTCATGGCTAGCGCCATCTGCCGAATAGATTATGAAGCATTTTAACTAATCAGACATTTAACTAATATGAAGCATTTCATAACACGCCATCTAGATGGCGTGAGTTGCGCTAGCCATGACATGGCGATACGGGACCCTCGGTGCGCGAGTTCGACTCGCACTTGGCCGGCTCTGTGTACCGAAGCGATGTCCATAGGGCTATGTTGGAGACTGGAGTGCTCGCGAACAATGCTAATAATTAATGTATTTTTGTACAATTATCGCTTGGCCTATGCTAACTTCGAAATTTCATAAAATTTTCCCCTTAGATACCCCAGCCCCGCCTAGAAAAAATATTAGTTTGCGATAAAAATCTCAAATGAGTAGATCATTTCACGAAAATAACGTTTGGTAGGTTAGGTTAGGTAACTTGAGCGAAAAATATTGCTATCCTACGAAACCCTCGACAAGTGAGTTCAGCTCGCACTTGACCGGTTTTTTGTGTAGTTTTGAGTGAAGGGACCGGTTTTTAATTTACAACCGAGCGGTATTTTATACGCGGATGCGACTTTTAGGGTTCTACAGAACGGGATGGACGGACAGACGAGTTGTCTATCCGTTCATCAAACGACAAGTATTTTTCAAATCTATTTAATGACTTTCTCTTATACAGGGTGTAAAAACAGCGAGTACATTAAATTTAGGAAATGATTATTGGGATCAAGAGTAACAAAAAAGTCAATTTTCTGAATTCCCTTTAAATAAAAAGTTGATTATTTTAGTGTAAAAATGATCTAATGACAACAGGGCGGAGCGGAAGGGGGAAGAGCGGGTGAGACGTGAGCGCCTCGGACGGAGGTGTTGACGGGAGGGGCGGGGGTTAGCTTTGTGAATGGAGGACTGGAGGTCGGCAGGCGGAGGGTGCGGAGCGGCAACAACGCGTTAAATTACACTAGACGAAAACATACATTTCAAAAATTCATATCTAGAAAACTAGACACTTTAGAGAAAAACTTTATTTGCTTTTTTGTCTAGGAAAAATATGAGGATTGCGCTGGCGAAATTAAAGTACTCGCCGTTTTAACAACCTGTATATTTGTTATTTTGAAAAGTATCTTTATTGCTAATGCCGCAAGGCATAATCTAGCCGTTTGTGACCTTTTTATAAGTCTGGTGAACAATAAATTATATTTAAATTTAATTTAATTTAATTTCATTTTTGTTTTTTTATGGAACTGAACACCTATTGTGTTGTCACTTGTCACCCTTTTACATACAGGTGAGTAATAATTTTAATTTGATTTCATTTTATTTTATGTTTTTTATGGAACTGTACCTACTTAAATAGTAAGTTACATCACCCTTCCTTGTTCTTGTCGTACCTACTTATATGATAGGGGTCGAGTCGAGTCAGTGCGTCCGTTTTGTCGTATTTTCATTTATTTTAGCTCCAAGGTGTTACCGCGAATTTTCAAGGAAGTTTAATTAGACCGAAATTCCTAATAAATAAAGCGAAAATCTGTTATGAAAATGAATAATGCGGCCATTAATTTATTTTCATTACAGATTGTACCGAACAATAAGAACATCCATCCACAAACAACAACCCATCACGAATCACGAACAATATTGAACCGAACGATGCGCGCACGCGCCGCCTCCGCCGCGCCTCACCGCTCCGGGGACGCGCGGCGCGGTATGAAGAGCGATTTTCTTTCAACTTTACTTGTTTATTTCCTTCGATCTTCGTAGTCGGGTTTTATTTATTTCAGCTGGCATCTGGTGAGTGTATTCTGTTTTTTAATTTATGTGTGCACTTGTATTGTTTTTATGTATTTTTGTTTTGTTTTTTTTTGTCTAATTGGTTTTTTAAAGATTAATTGAGGGGGCGCTGATGGTGTCTTCAGATAATTTATTCCAAGCCCTTACGACCCGGTGCGTCAAAAAATGCTTCCTGGGGTTGGTTCTATGAGTGGGCCGCGAAGACGTTCTTCAGTGCTGCTTTCTTACATTGACTGTAGACTTGGTACATCGTAGCATTATTTTAGGATTTAGAGGTTTCTATAATGTCTCCTCGTTGCCTCCTTTCCTAAAGAGTTGTTAGTCCCAGTACCCGTAATTAATAAGCGGTCTTCATATGTTTTATTTTTAATTAATGATGATACCATCTTTTTTGCTCGCCCCTTTACTCTTTCTAGTAGCTTAATGTCCTTATTAAAGTGTTATTTTATTAATTGTATGCTTACTATACTAGAAGTCGAGACTGCTATCCACGGGCGTAGCCAGGTTTCGTTTTCGGGAGGGGTTTTAGAAATAAAATCAATGCGAATTATTTTTCAACATTTATTTTACATCAAACATCATTCATTACAAAAAAATAAGTAATCTCCTATGTTTTGTCTTAATTTAGGTCCCACTAATCAGAGCTGATGATGAAAATATAAGTATACGTTCAATTTGAAAAGTCGTGTACATTCTTTATTTCGGAGGGGGGGGGGGGGGGGGGGGGGGATTTCGGGGTAACCCCCCCCCCCCCCCCCCCCCCCCCCTGGCTACGCCCGTGCTGCTATCGATTCACATGGTGTCTCCACCCACCTATACTGCCTGGTAGTTGGCACATCTAACGATTCGTATAGGATATTTTTGCGCGAAAAGAAGCCGCAGGAACCGCTAGTAAGCACTGTGTATACAATATTTGTTTTTATCTTTTAGTCCTCAGTCAATATCAGTCTTCTCACACCACCCCCGCTTTCATTAGCACATTTCGTGCAATTAACATTGTGTTGCCAGTTTTTTTACAAAGAAAATGTATTTATAAGGTTATAAAGCGGTAGATACCTACTTATTAAGTACATACATACATACATACATACATACATACATACATACCACACGCTCTATCCCGACAATCGTTTTTTTTATGGAAACTGACACGGTTGGCTACATCACCTACAACTACAACATCCGTGATGTCAGCCCATAACACCCGGTGAACTAGGTGCCAAGTCAGTGCTTCACTGAACTGGACGGAAAACGCGAACTATTTACATAGCCGCTTCGACCGACGTTTCGCTCAGTTCGGTGGTACCAATCAGGCCGGGATAAACCCTACCACCTAGTAAGGTAAGAAGGGAAGGGACCTACCTAGGAATCAGAACCACGGCCAACCTCCAACGGTCGAGCGGTCACCCATCCAAGTACTGACTCGACCGACCGCACCACTGAGCTACCGAGGCTGACAACAGGGCAACAGTAGGCAGAGTAATCGGTGTTGTGCTGCAAGAAGTCTGGTAAAGTACAGCACAACACTAACTACCACGTTTAGCAAAGTATTAGGACAAGATAATTCTCATGCAGCGAGTACCTGCACGAAGACCCACCTACTGCGTAACTCGGTGGAAGGACCGTACCAAGGTGAGCGGTGGCTAGCATGTCGCCCTTTAGCACGGTATGTCTTCCTTATCCCTTAGCGACATTTTACGACATGCTCGGGGAGAGATGCAGTGGGGCTATTCTTTTTAAGTACCTACCGGCCCCGGTAATGCAGTGTATAATATGTACGTATCCATGCACGTATGGAGAAAAGCGAACAGATAGAATCAAATATTGACGCTTGCAACGGGCCGGTATTGGCCCAACGGTATTTTGTGACGGCTCGATACGACATCTCAAAAGGTAGATAGGTACTGACTCACTTCCGTATACTTGTCCAAAACAATACATAGCTTCTGTTGAGTCCGTAGTTCGAACACTAACATTTTTCCTTATAATATAATAATTTAGTAATTATTCTCTCGATTTTCTTAAGTAATAGAATTCCGGAATTATTGTTTTATCAGTTAACCGGAAAATAACAAGAACTTCTCAATTTTAAATGTAAATGAAATAAAAATAAACAATTTTCGGGAAGATCAAGTTACTAACTGACAGGGTATTTCCTAAAAAAAAAATTGGTTGTCTGTAAAGTCGGTTTACGGACGATAGTTTTATTACTTGTCTATTGCTGGTTTGCTGCTACCTCAGCCCGCGCTTCCGCACATCGCGCCTCACGCACGCCACACCCGCTGACGCCTAGCTCAGTTACTAACGCGATACTAACGCTACTGTAGCGTAGCCAAAGAATATAATACCGCGTAGCCACGCCCGTATTATATGTGTAATTGAGCTACCTACCCCTCGCGCGTGTACGAATTTTGTTTTTTTGGTGTTATTTGTTTTATTACTAACATTTGTTGTGTTCAAATGCCAATACGAGTAAAAAAAGGAATAGTAATATGACTATGACGTGTGCGCTAGCTTCACTAGTCATGTCACTTAATTACGTAGAATTATTATTACATGGTAGTACATATTAATTCTATGCCTGAAATACGAAGTAACGACAGTTCAGTTTAACACCTGGTGGCGGGAGTATTCGTCTATCCGACTTTTTTGTCGACGGTACCGATAGCTGTTACGTCATAACCGTCAGCGGTGGCATACTGGAACCAGACGACTAATACGTGATGATGTCATAAAGTATATAAAGTGCGAAGTCTGATACAAAATCAGTTCCGGCGGATATTTACCATGTTTTTTTTAATTTTTATTTTTTTTATGGAAACTGACACGGTTTGTTACATCACCTACAACATCCGTGATGTCAGCCCATAACACCGGGTGAACTTGGTACCACGTCAGTGCTTCCCTTCGGTCGTGCCGGCTACACTGAACTGGACGGAAAACACAAACTATTTACATAGCCGTTTCGACCGACCTTTCATTCAGTGCGGTATACCAACCCGGGCGGGTTAAACCCTACCACCTAGTAATATAAGAAGGGAGTCATAGGTATCCCTTAGTCGCCTTTTATGTAAAATTAATTTAAGTACATGATAAAGATGTGATAATAACTAATAAAAAATATGAGAAAATAACGACTATTAATTTTTGTTTAATTTATATTTAAAAAGCCTAAAAAGCCAATAATATTAATTATCAATATAAAACTCAAACCTACATAACGCCATCTACATGTTCAAAGTTGCAACAGCTACCTAACTGCGAAATGAAGTAAATACCGCTGAAGTATTTCATTTACTATTGACGCTAGATGTGGACGCTAAATGTCGCTCCATGAAATCTTCACATACTGTTGAGAAAATTTGAAGGAGATAGGTACATGGTCGATTAGCCCGCGTGGTTAAGTTAAGACGTCTAGTCGGTGATGGTGGCAGTGACCGCGGGTTCGAGGCTCGCAAAAGACGGAGAAATATATTTTTTATTTCCTACTATTGTATATGCCTCTCTATCGCGCTCTCGCTTGCACACACAGGTTTAGATGGAACGTGACACTTCTTCGTGCGTGCAGCCGGTGTTCATCAATTTATAAGACGTGACGTCATCACGTCAAAATCGGTAATGTTTGCCGTGGTCGTGTTACATAAAAAAAAGAATTCAATAGGTATCGATTTTACGTACACGGTCGTCTGTGTACCCCAGAAATGGCACCTAATTAGAGTTTCAATAACTTCCAAGAAGTTTCGCATTTGAAAAGATGCCGGGAGGCCGGCAGGAAGGGGCGGAATAGGCACCATAATTTCACGCTAACGTAAGCCGTGTACAATAATAAAGTCTCTAGACTTAGGAGATTAAAATTGATTTACAATACCACAGATGTTTAATTTAATGGATAGCATACAATAATATTTTAATATGTACAATTAAATTACCACGACGATACTCATTCAACAAAATACTGCATTAATCTTTCACAGATAGAAGCACTATAGTCTAACCTAGCGAATACCATACAAAATATTGTTACCTAATGTGAATTTACCTCAGTGTGGCCATAAGAAGTATTAATTGGCAAAAATATTTGAAGTGGGATAATTTGGAAAATAGTATTTCTAAATAGTTTTCGTTACTAATTTTAAATACTGTCACTAAAAAGAATATTAAAGGCATTATGGTAATATTTGTACGTAGTAAATATGTATTAAAAAGATATTTAGTTTATAAACATTTATTACAACATGAATTAAAAAAATTTTTTAGGCTGACAGCCCTGATCTTGTGCGAAATGTCAAATATTTTAAAAGCAACTGCCAGTGCTGCCACTAGCGACTATTTGGCTGGATATGGCAATTATTTGTGTTCACCAGCTTGCAATAAAAATTGTGTTACTAGATTTATCTATTCATTTTCTGGCCATTATTGTACGATTCATGTACAAAAGTAATTTTTATTGGAGATAGTTTTTAATCTTGGAACAGTATTATTTGAAATGCATCCATCCAAGGCGCACTCCATTCGGACTATTTGGATTTCGGGGAGTTGATTTCCATTGTCTTGATAATTGAAAATATAGGTACCTAAATAAAATAGTTACTTTTCAGAGTCAGCCCACTTACTGTCCTAGTCCTCCTTTTTCAAAAAAATATCTGGCAGCACTAGCATCTGCCATCTGGCTGTTGTCATCACGTGTGTTTGTGTTCTTTTGATTTTTAAATTTCATCGGAATTTTGCTAACATTTTATCTTGGGAAGTAAAAGAAGAAAAGAATGAGGGCCCACTAACATGTCAGTGTGAGAAACTGAACATCACTGAGGTCTGCAGTTGCAAATCTGCCAGGATGGGTACGCCGGCAATGAACTATGAGAAAATCGACTTCTTGGGCGAGGGTCAGGTCAGTTTATGGTTTTCTAATGTTTTTTATGCTACTAGCGTGTACGAACCGTTGGTGCTGTAGTTCTAGATTGTAAACCTGGTTATACACGCATTTTTCACTTGATTTTAGCCTAAAGTGAGCTACCGCCACCGTTTTAAAAGGTGGCCAAGATGTCCACGACAGTCGCACAGGCAATAACCGTATATGCATACACTGCTGGACGTAGCCTCTCCAATTTTCCTCCAGCGCTCCCGTCCTTCAGAGATATAGAACGACTGTTTTTTTATGGTATCTGACAGGATTGGCTACATCACCTACAACATCCGTGATGTCAGCCCATAACACCGGGTGAACTAGGTGCAATGTCAGTGCGCTTCCCTTCGGTCGTTACACTACACGGAATTGGACAGAAAACACAAACTATTTACATAGCCGTTTCGACCGTAGTTTCATTCATTGCCGTGGTACCAACCCGGGCAGGTTGAACCCTACCACTTAGTGCGGTAAGAAGGGAAGGGACCTACAGTTTTATGTGGAATCCGAACCACGTTTAGCCTATAACGGTTGAGCGGTCACCCATCCAAGTACTGACCACGCTCAGGGTTGCTTAACAATCAATAGCAACAGTCGACTGTCTGTACCACTGAGTTATCGAGGCTGATAGCTTTCCGCTGACTACTTGAAGTTGTCGTCCCAGCTGGCGGGTGGTCTTCCCACACTCCGTTTTTCTGTCCACGGCCACCAGTGTGGGACACGGTTACTCAAACGGTCATGGTCTCTTCGACAGGCGTGCTCAGGCCACTGCCACTTGAGCTTAGTCATCTGTTGTCCAATATCGACTACTTTGCTGCGTTGGCAGATTGCCTCATTACATTACGCACCATATCGCGTAGCGATGTTGTCAGCATGGCTCGCTCCATTACTCGCTGGGCAACTTTCAACCTTTGGACAACCATCAGAGTTCACATTCACACCTGTATGTCATAACCGGGAGGACGCACTCCACTTCCACACTCATTAACTTCTTCATACTGGCTCGTCGGTTATGGGTACTACGCACTTACCGTTTTTGATCACAGACCTGATCTGGTCCAGGTACGTGCGTCTAGGGCATTCGCACATTCGCTACATAAATTTCTTTCTTCAGTCTAATAAGCAAAAATATAAAGAAAAAATAGAGAGACGCAATGATATTTTAGGAAAGATAGGTTATCTATATGACATTCAGTTCTCACACATGGCATGTCCTTGAAAAGTTGAGAGGAAGAACTATAAAGTGATGCGCCGACTCAATACTCTTATTCCAATTATTAGAATTAGCGCAGAATCTCATTACACACGACGGCATTTTCGATGTGTTAGCGGCTCGTGGTTAGCGGTCCGAATGCGTGCGTAGTTGTTGGGCGACTAACTGCAGACAGGACTGTGGTCTTGTATTTAATGTGCCGCTTGGGAGCTCAGATAACCTATCTACCTCGTTTTAACTTATAATATCATTGGAGAGACGTGCGTTTGCGTTGCAGTTTGCGACTGTGTACAAAGCTCGCGACGTCCGCACGGACAAGATCGTGGCCGTGAAGAAGATCAAGCTGGGCTCGCGGATGGAGGCGCGCGACGGCATCAACCGCACCGCGCTGCGCGAGATCAAACTCCTCCAGGAGCTGCAGCATCACAACCTCATCGGCCTGCTTGGTATTTGAGCTCACCGATTGATAAGTCGCTGCAAAATTTTTTTTTTGTGAGATTGTGACCGGATTGTGAGAAACGGATTCAAGACAGATCTCTTCGCTGTGGAAGTCGGAGCAAGAGGACTACCAGCGAAGTCGCTCTATAGTCTCTTCAAGAATCTAGGCCTGCCAAAATCGATGCTAAGCTCATATATGGAGAGAGCTTCGAAAACGTCACTGGAAGCATCCTACAGAATATGAATAGGCAGAGAGAGGGAGGTCGAGAGCGGGACTGGTGTTTCCCCGGGTCCTAGTCAACGCAGACTAGCTGACGAAGGCTTGATGCGAACCGAAACGTGAAGCATGCGCGGGAAATTTAGAGTGGCCACTCGCTAGTCCCGACCTCGATTAGCACCCTCCTTTACTGCCGATGGGCCCGGATATGTTCGGTGAAGCCATCGCAAGCTTAGTTCCACACCTTCCTAATCTGGTATGATTGGCTGAGTCCGAGGGGCCAGAGAACATGCTCCGATCAGCCTATCTGTAGCCAATCTGGAACTACCTCGGAGAAGGTAGTTGCCATACCGGAGATTTCCCTTTGGATTGCTGGCTATACTGGACTAGAGGAGAACACAACCGAGTGCTATGCGGTTATCTTACTTACAATACGGCGGTACCAACCCAGTCGGCTACAATTTGAGCATAACACCTAGTAAGGGGCAAGGAAAGGGACCTATAGTTGTACACCAGTCCCGAAGGGTGAAGCAGCAGGTGTAGGGTAGGGTGGGGCTATCTCGCCGGTGGGGCAATTCCGCCGGCAACCCGTTTTTTGTCATTTGAATGGCTGTAACTTTTTTGTTTTCTAAGATAATGACATGAAACTTTTTTTCAATGAATACCAAAGCTAATTTATTCCACGTTAGAAGTAATTATAAGTTACCATAGGTTAGTGCAACTCCGGCCACCAGAGTTCTTCCATGAAGCCTGTTTTATCGGTACTACTATGGCCGCTGCTCTGATGAATTTGCTTCCCTTATCCCTCCTCCTCCTGTTCGCCTTCGCCGAAACCGCCATACTCTCGCGGAACACCCCTGAGGCTTCGACCTCGGGCACAGCCACTCGGGAGCAATGAAAAAAAAATTTAAAAAAAGCTAAAAGCTGAGTACCCTTCTCTCCTCTCTATGACTCCCGGCTCTGATATTTCTTCCACACTCATATCGGAACATTTGAAAGAAATAATGCTCACATAGTATTTGGTTTGCAGATGTGTTTGGACACAAGTCGAACGTCTCCCTGGTGTTTGACTTCATGGACACGGACCTCGAGATAATAATAAAAGACATCAGCATAGTTCTAACTCCGGCCAACGTCAAAACTTACATCATCCAGACGCTACAAGGTGAAATAATTGTATTTTACAATAGTGCTCGATTGATAAGTGTGGTCACGGGATGCATATCAGCTCGTCAAAGTTTTGAACAAGCTGTTTGTCGTGTAAAACTGGACAGCAGTCGAAGTCTTTCTTCATGGCCTGGAAGTCAGGGAGGCAATGCGGCCAGCGTGGTTGGCGGAATTGTTCATACTGTGATGAGTTTCGAATTGTTAGTTAAAATTGTTTTTGTTCGTTGATATTCATCCATTTGGTATCAGAGTACACTCGGATAAAGCAGAAATATGTCAAGTACAGTCTCGGGTCCTTCAAGAGAGGCGTGAATGGGCACCTGTCAGGCCGGCATGGCATTCGCAGGCCCCTCATGCAACCGAATGCCCATGGGCGTGCCTAGACACCTTATGGGCTCGGTGCCACATGTCGCACTTACTATATAAAGAAAAGTCCATAAATTAGTAATTGGTCTTAATAATAAGACATACATACCACACGCTGTATGCCGACAATTAGGGTAAGCAGTGTACATAATTGGTAAATTACAGCACAATACCGACCACCACGTGTTGTTGTTGTTGTTGTTTTGGTTTGGGGTTGGCTCTAGGCCTGCAAACTAATCCCGCTTGGTTGGGGACCTTCGTGCAAAACCCCGCAGTCTCCAGCTACCCCAGCCAGCCTATGTCTTCCATGAAAGCCACAAGTCGACCGGGGTGTCTGCAGGCCGCTTATCCCTTAGTCGCCTTTTACGACATGCACGGGGAGAGATGCAGTGGGACTATTCTTATTAAGTACCGACCCCACACAGTACTCCGACCACCATGTTTAGCAATGTATTAGGACAAGATATGGAACTAACAAGCAGCAAGTAAGCAACACGAAGACCTACCTGCTGCATGACTCGGTGGAAGGACCGTGCCAAGGCGAGAGCCGGCTAGGCTGTCACCCTTTAGCACAGTACCTTGTCCTTATCCCTTAGTCGCCTTTTACGACATGCACGGGGAGAGATGCAGTGGGGCTATTCTTTTAGTGTTAAAAATACTTTCATGAACAAATACTATAATATTTTTTACGGTATAGTACACATTTTTATACTATAATATCGCAATTCATTATGTCTATTGATGACACTCTTTTCAAAGTGTTGATTCGTAAAACTGTGCGAAATGCGAAATGTTGAATTGTTTTTGCAGATACGTGGTTTTGCCTGGTCCTATCGCCTTAACTAAAGCCATGATTTACTAATGATTACGAATGTACGTTCAGGACTGGAGTACCTCCACACGAACTGGATCCTGCATCGGGACCTGAAGCCCAACAACCTGCTGGTGAACTGCGAGGGCGTGCTCAAGATCGGAGACTTCGGCCTCGCGAAGGCGTTCGGCTCTCCGTCTCGGATCAACACTCACCAAGTGGTCACGCGCTGGTATCGGTGAGACTCTGCACCTGGTACTCCGAATTGGGTTAACACTTTGTACGCTGAACCGGTTTTGGAACTTTTGACGTTGCAAGATAAAGAATTTTTCATTATAACGAAAATTCAAAATTAAATTTAACTAAAATAAGATTAATTTTAATCTTTCAAGATTAATTTTAATTTAACCGCTGGGGCGACCGCTGGGTCGCGGTCACCCCAGCGGTACCCAGCATGCTGGACGCGGTGTGATTTTTAGGACTAACACATTTTTGATTCATTATCACCTCCAAAGGTTGAAATTCGCCGTGCCTTAGGCTTCCACTTAGAGTTCAGCAATTCAATCGGGCTCGGGTGGTAGGGAGTAGGGACCACATAGAGAGGTAACCTACAGTTTTTCATGGAATCTGAACCACGGTCAGACTCAACGGTCGAAAGGTCGTCCATCCAAGTTGATCCATTGCACTGAGCCACCGAGGATTTTTTTGTTTTTTATTTTATTTTATGGAAATTGACACGATTGGCTGCATCACCTATCAGCCCATAACACCAGGTGAATTAGGTGCCATGTCAGTGCTTCTCTTCGGATGATAAAAATGTGCTTTTAACACTTTGCAAGTCAGTTGTATATTCGGTTTAGAAGTTTGACTCTGTACGCGCGGCAGGTCTCCGGAGCTGCTGCTCGGCGCGAGGCAGTACGGTGTGGGTGTGGACATGTGGGCGGTGGGCTGCATCCTCGCGGAGCTGCTGCTGCGGGTGCCGTTCCTGCCGGGCGACTCGGACCTCGACCAGCTCACCAGGATCTTCCAGGTGTTCGGCACGCCCGGCGAGGACAACTGGCCCGTTTGTTTTTATTTAATTTTCTATCTTACATCCAATATGTTAGGATAGCATGTGCACCTAAATTTTTCCATCAGAAAAAACTCATCGGTGCATTTTTTTTATGGAAACTGGAACAGTTGGCTGCATCACCTACAACATCCGTGATGTCAGCCCATAACACCGGGTGAACTAGGTGCCTTGGCAGCGCTTCCCTTCATTTCATGTCGGCTACACTGAACTTGACGGAAAACACGAACTATTTACATAGCCGTTTCGACCGAAATTTCATTCAGTGCGGTGGTATAAATAAATCCGGGCGGGAGAAACCCTACCACCTTACTAGGTGGAAGAAGGGAAGGGACCTACAGTTTTACGTTGAATCCGAACTGCGGTCAGCCTCCAACGGTCGAGCGGTCACCCAACTTAAAAACAGTCGACTGACCGCATGTCGGCCGGACTCCTCGCTTAAGATCATGAGTTCGAGCGAACACCGCGCAGCGCCCTCCGTCGTTCGCTGAGCACGCCGCACTGCAGTAGGGGCACCCCCAGCATTGGTGGTACCAACCAGAGTTGTTGCGAACATCAGCATCAGCATCCGCGGAACTTCAGCATAATTTTCAACATCAGCATCCGCGTTGATCGATGCTGATGTTTGAGTCGTGACATGACCGCGGAGAGGCGGAGCTGAATCCGAAAAAAGCAGCACATACAGTTCCAAATAGTTCCAAAGTTTCATCCAATACTAATAATATAATTGCTAAGATGATACTAAACTGGTACTGGTATCAGATTGATTCTTCTTTTATTAAATGTTCCAAAATTATTAAAACACATCTATTATCTATTTAACTATTAAAATACATCTTTTATTTCAATACCACGCAAAAATTTTAATATAAATTCATAATATTCATATAGTTCAGTATTTTTCCCTTTTTTTGAAGAAAATAATTAAAATCAGCATCAGCATCAGCATCCGCTGATGTCAATGATAAAATATCAGCATCAGCATCAGCATCCGCTGATGTCAATGATAAAATATCAGCATCAGCATCAGCATCCGCTGATGTCAATGATAAAATATCAGCATCAGCATCAGCATCCGCTGATGTCAATGATAAAATATCAGCATCAGCATCAGCATCCGCTGATGTCAATGATAAAATATCAGCATCAGCATCCGCTGATGTCAATGATAAAATATCAGCATCAGCATCAGCATCCGCTGATGTCAATGATAAAATATCAGCATCAGCATCAGCATCCGCTGATGTCAATGATAAAATATCAGCATCAGCATCAGCATCCGCTGATGTCAATGATAAAATATCAGCATCAGCATCAGCATCCGCTGATGTCAATGATAAAATATCAGCATCAGCATCAGCATCAGCTGATGTCAATGATAAAATATCAGCATCAGCTGATGCTGATGTGAAAAAAATGTGCATCAGCAACAACCTTGGTGCCAACCACCGAATAATGCAAAGCCGTTGTTGCAGTGCATGAAGAGTCTGCCGGACTACGTGCAGTTCAAGTTGTTCCCGCCGCAGCAGCTGCGACACATCTTCACCGCGGCCTCCGAGGACCTCATCGCGCTTCTCGAGAGCCTCCTCACGCTGTACCCGGCTCACCGGTGCGACACGACGCGAGCGTTGCAGATGCCTTACTTTAGGTACGCGATACTTTATATTTTTTTTTTTATGGAAACTGACATGGTTGGTTACATCACCTACAACATCCGTGATGTCAGCCCATAACACCGGGTGAAGGTGGTGCCACGTCAGTGCCTCCCTTCGGTCGTGCCGGCTACACTGAACTGGACGGAAAACACAAACTATTTACACAGCCGTTTCGACCGACGTTTCATTCAGTGCGGTGGTATCAACCCGGGCGGGTTACACCCTACCACCTAGTAATATAAGAAGGGAGTCATATCCCTTAGTCGCCTTTTACGACATACGATACACACGACATACTTTTATTTTAGTATGTTCGTTTAGGCTTTTATTTTAGGTTTAGATACAAAGATGAAAATAAATTATTAGGTTTAATATACATCTGTGCACTTAATAAGATAAGTCGCACTGCATCTCTCCCCGTGCATGTCGTAAAAGACGACTAAGGGATAAGGACGAGATGCCGTGCTAAAGGGCGACAGGTCAGCCACCTTTCACCTTGGCACGGTACTTCCACCGAGTCATGCAGCGGGTGGGTCTTCATGCCTTACTTGCTGCCTGATTGTTATCTTATCCGAATACTTTGCTAAACGTGGTGGTCGATGAAATGAAATGAAAATATACTTTATTGCACAAAAAGTGACAAAAGGCGGACTTAAAGCCAAAGGGCGTTATCTGCCAGTTATACCTGGGATTGTGAGTAGGGTAGATGGGTAGTGCGGAAAATTTTATGAGAGATTTTTTTTAAGATTATAAAAATAAACAATAAAACATAGATAATAGTATGATAAATAACACATATTCTGTGAAAATTTCAACGGGCTACCTATTACGGTTCAATAGATACAGCCCTCGGACGGACGGACAGACATATAGACAGACGGCGTAGGCTTAGTAATAGGGTTCCGTACGACTGATACGGAACACTAAAAACCTCGTAGGTACTTATTTACAGTTAAATATGTCGGATTTTTAACTAATTGTGTATGTATATGTGTATGAAGATGTATTTCGTTGGTTTCAAAAATAATTGTTTTATGCAAACCAACAGAAAATTTTCACTTCAGTGCATGATAGATAACATAGATCTTGTGTTGCAATTTACAAGAGTTCTCGCAGCACAACACCGATTACTCTGATTACCCTGATTGTCGGGATACAGCGTATGTGGTATGTATGTATATATGCAGCAACAAGTATGTATTATTATCATACATCGGAATCCGCGGGGCACGAATACGACCTTGTTAGGGATTGACTACGGCGATCAATAAACAATCGACACTGTTATCGATACTCATATTTATTTGTTTATTGTATTTTATTAATGTCATATTTCAGACCTGAATACTTATATACCTACAGTACTTATATAAACATGTATACTTTATGTTAACGATTAAGTAAATATAATACATATTTATATAAGGTCTTTCAAAATTAGTTCATAGTACGCTAAGGGGGGGTTCTGTATCATATAGGGAGTAAAACCTATATAAAAATTTTTGGACCTTGGGCTTTTTTTAAGTAAAAAATGTTTTTATGTAGGTATTTAAATAAAAAAATAGGTGGTTGATTTATATAACCTAATCGATTCAGTTTCATAACAGTAACAAAAAAGTCTTCATGACCATTATGATGTAACACGTGTAAGTTGGTAAAAAAAATTAAATTCTTTCTATTCCATACTAATAAAACTATAATTGTGGTTTTTCACAATTTCTGAAAGAAAGAGATATACGTGTTAGAAGACTTTTTTGTTCCTAGCACGAAACCGAAACGATTAAGAAAATTTTTTTTTTACATTTAACATTAAAAAAAAAAAAAAATTGTGAAAAAAAATTCTTTGTTCTTCAAAAGTGATCTATCTCCGATACAGAACCCCCCCTTAGCTTACTATGAACTAATTTTGTAAGACCTATTTTTTTGGACCTTGGCTTTTTTTTATGGAAAATATTTTTTTATGTGTTTAAATAAAAAAAAAGGTGGTTGATTTATATAGCCTAATCGATTCAGTTTCATAACAGTAACAAAAAAGTCTTCAATATCATTATGATGTAACACGTGTAAGTTGGTAAAAAAATCTAATTCTTTCTATTCCATACTAATAAAACTAATATTGTGGTTTGAACAGATTTGTATTGTACCTACAAAGTAAATACAACAATTGTTTATTATATCTTATTTTCTATAGAAATACTCTTAGTTTTAATAATCGACATTATTTCATATTATTCTAAAATAACGATCGATTTTCGATATTTGTGGATACATTGTCCCATCACTAAACAACCTTGAATCATTCGTGCCCCGCGGATTCCGATGTATGATTATTATGTATATACAATATGTATATATTATTGCAGCAACAAGCCGGCGCCCACGATAGGCAGCAAACTGCCCATGCCCTCGTGCTTCACCAAGCTGGAGGTGGAGCGGCCCTCGCTCAAGAGGAAACTCCTCGAGAACATCGACGGCGGAACACTCGCCAAGAGGCTGCAGTTCTGATCCATCACGTCGGTTGATGAATTGCAAACGACCTTACCATGGCTTGCAAACGACCTTACCATGGCTTGCAAACGGCCTTACCAGGGTCGGTCTGGGACCCACAATGTTTGTTGTTGTTGTTGTTTGGTTTGGGGTTGGCTCTAGGCCTGCAAACTAATCCCGCTTGGTTGGGAACCTTCGTGCAAAACCCCGCAGTCTCCAGCTACCCCAGCCACCCTATGTCTTCCATGAAAGCCACAAGTCGACAGGGGTGTCTGCAGGCCGCTTATCCCTTAGTCGCCTTTTACGACATGCACTTCTGCAGTTCTGATCCATCACTTCGGTTGATGAATTGCAAACAACCTTACCATGGCTTGTAAACGGCCTTACCAGGGTCGGTCTGGGACCTACAATTTTACAGGGAAAAATTGTCAAACAAGCGGCCCACATTACTGTTTTTACTCGATCGACCAGGCCCCAACTGGGGCCTGGGACTGGGAAAAGCCCCGATATTACCTTAGCCCAGACCGACGGCGGGCCTTCAATGGCCTGCAAAAAAGCCTCGACAGATCCTGTGATGGCCTGCAAATGGCCCCACAAAATGAGATCTTGTAACCTGCAAATGGTCCTATGATGGCCTGAAAAATGGGTGCTATGACGGTCTGCAAGTCGTATGGGTCCTATGACGGTCGCATACAGCGTACATCAAGCGATGGCTTAGCCAGTGCAAATTAAAGAAATTTTGAATTTTGTTGTTTGTAAAACTGTGCATGTTTTTTTGTGTTGAAAACTAAGAACATGTACCTCTAACCGGGCCGGGTTCCCGGCAATACTTGTGCGTGGAGGCGCGTAGTTTAGAATGAGATAGGTAAGAATGTGTAATTAGGTAGTTCAATATAATTGTGTCAGGACTGTGGCACGTGGAAATATATTGTCACTGCCTTACCCCATTTAAAACAAAGTTCGTCCGACCTTAAGGGGGGGTACTAGGCAAAAGCACTTCGTATTTCCCTAACCATACCCATATTTCAAGTGATTTAACTATAATATATATGCCTATAGTTAGGTAAAGATTCAAGGTATAATGTGAATACATTATTTTTCATTTAATTTTATAAATTCCTTTTAAAATATGTGGTTGAAAAGTGGTAAAATCGTTAAAAAATGCCTTTGCTATTTCCCTCGCCATTTTTTACAAATGCATCTAATACGAAAAATGCTTCATTGAGCTTAGAGTCAATAAGACTAAGAATCATCTAAATAAACTCAAACGCTTACAGAATAAATGGTTTTTCACTGAACTATCTTTGAACATTCTAAATTTTGGGCCGTTGCCGTGCGCGAGCGTTTTTGTATGGACGTATTTGGGACGAAATAGCAAATGCATTTTCGAACGTTTTTACCACTTTTCACCCACTTATTTTTCAGAGAATTTACAAGATTAAATTACAATAATCTATCACACATTATACCTTGAACCTTTACCTAACTATAAGCATATAAATTATAGTTATATCTATTGAAATATGGCTATAGTTAGGATAATATGATGTGATGTTTTGCCTAGTACCCCCCCTTAAGTAAGACTGTTTTCTCGACAGATTAAGTCTAAGGAGATGCTCGATAATAAATAAAACATTTTTTTATATTTTATTTGTTTCGTTTTCCTGTGAACCCTACATGATAGGCAACAGAGGTTTAATAAGAAAAACAAAAAATTATAGGAATCACATTTTTATTATAAAAAAATAATAATAAAAGCAAATTTCTGTGTTCAGTTAGGATGTGCATTTGTGTCGTTGCTGATATCGGGGTCGTCCGGCTAAATAATCTTTGTTTTTATTTTTAAATACGTGCATTCTAGGGTTAAACATCAATACTATAGAAACCTATAACTTGGTCCAATCCAATATCAGCTAGACACAATCTGCCACATTCAAATGCCTTGGACAATTACTTGGTTTTTTATTAAGTCTGTTTTCAGAACATTTTTCAGTTTGAGTGGGGTTTACGTGTACTATCTAAAAATCTAATTCTTTTGTGACTGAGATTTTCAGAGCAGTGTTGCTCGTTTTCTACACATTTGTACCCCATATTTACCAACAAATAAATAACGATAAAAATACTCTATTGGCAAATAAATTAACTTCAATACTTCAGAATTACATTTGTGTATTCACTGATAGAAAATCTACAGTGTCTACGTTGTGGCGTAGGACACAACGTAGCTTGTTTACTAGCTAACATGATTCTCCTCAAATGAAAAAGTCCAAAAAAACACAGGGTGTTAAGTGCACAGTTTAAATAAACAAAACATAAATAGGAATAAAACAGGACATTTTTCAAACAATTCTAAAACAATTTTAAAATCAGCATAAGTTACTTTAAACTGCTGTCAAAACCAGTGCCATATTCCCATTGTTATATAAAAAAAAAATTATGAACTCCCACTATACGTATGTGTCAGTGGTAGTACAAAGTGGAACAAAATAATAATTCCATTCTGTACTACCGCACGGTAGTACAGAATGGAATTTTTTTTTCCCAGTACATAGTGCGATCAATCGGACACACCTGGTAGTACAGAGTAGAATACATCAAATTTATCTGCAGTCGTATTTAGAACGAGAAGTCACAATATTTTTATGTATCCCGTTTATGTTCTTAACACCCTGCGTAGAGTTTTAAAGTTTCACCTGACAAAACAGAACATTATGAATTTGTGTCAATAAAATATTGTTAACATTCTGTCTATGGCGAAATACTTGAATCTGACAAAAAAGAAAAACACAAATGCATTTTTAGGGTCGAAACTCCAAACCGCCGTGAGACGCAATGCAAATTCCCGACGTGTAAAACAGCGTCTTACTGCCATAACTCAGGTAACCATTCATTCGAGCATCGTGAACCATACTGGACATATTTTTTTGTTATTGAGGATCTGTCCACTAGTGACATGGATCGTAAAAGATGTGTTGCACATATGTTACAATTAGGATATAGGAAAATACAACTGAAACTATTATGGATTCATCCATTTGCTATTATTATGAACCCTGAAGGGAAGTATTTTTTCTTGAAAATATGAAGCTTTGAAAATATATATTTAAAAAAAATCTGAGACAAACTCTTTCCCTTTTATTTATTTACATACGTCTTGTTTACACGCTGTCCCAAAATGAACTAAAATTTAGTCAAGTGTGACATCACATCGCAAGAATGCTTAGCGTCCAGCGAGCTTGCAGCTTTTGGCGATGCAACGTCGCGTCGCGGTTTTGAGTTTCGGGCCGTAGTCACATTGTCCGGAAGGGTTTAAAATTTTCCCCATATTGGCAACCCGTCCGAAATAGAACGTAACTTTTCAACAAAATTAGAATGCAACTTCTTTCCTTGGTCATCGACGCTAAACGGTCAGTTCTAATAAATCATGAAGAAGAGAGGTGAGCGAAGCTTATCTCGAAGCGAACTGGATACATGGCCAACGACTGGGAGCGTAGGTCTCGAAGATTTCAAAATCACATCCATGGAGTGGTTGCGGCCCAGCACATGTGCATTTTTTTTTTCTATGGAAACTAATACGGTAACGCAACTTAGTAGACCGGATTGTGAGAAACGGATTCAAAACTGATCTCTTCGCTGTGGAAGTCTGAGCAAGAGGACTACCAGCGAAGTCGCTCTACAGTCTCTTCAAGAATCTAGGGCTGCCAAGATCGACGCTAAGCTCATACATGGAGAGAGCTTCGAAAACGTCACTGGAAGCATCCTACAGAATATGGATAGCTAGAGAGAGGGAGGTCGAGAGCGGGACTGGTGGTTCCTCGCGTCCTAGTCAACGCAGACTAGCTGACGAGGGCTTGATGCGAGCCGAAACGTGAAGCATGCGCAGGAAATTTAGAGTGGCCACTCGCTAGTCCCGACCTCGATTAACGCCCTCCTCTACTGCCGATGGGCCCGGATATGTTCGGCGAAGCCATCACAAGCTTAGTTCCACACCTTCCGTGATGTCAACCCATAATACCGGGTGAAGTAGGCGCCATGTCAGTGCTTCCCTTCAGTTAAATGGCGAACTATCATTTAACTGGCAATAACGGTAAATTATTATTGTTTTCCATATGGAAGTATTCGTACATAGACATAGCATGTCCTGCAATTCGAACGCATTGGTTGTCCCGACATTTTTATACCTACGCGCCGCCAGGCCAGGCGCACTCCGCACTTTAGGCACAGAATAGATATTAGTACTGGCGTACAGGAGCGTCTCTGTACAAACACTCACAAAGAAATAGCTACTCTGCGATGACGCGATAAAGTACAAATTGACTCGCACAGAGCTGCATGCCTAACCACGATAACCACCTACATTTCGCTTCTCTTTCTGTCGCGTAACTCTATCTCGAAAGCGCGTCGTTCAGCGCGTGTAAGGGCTGTGTCTTTGGGCTGTCTTTTTGTGAGAAATAAAATGAAGGTGATACCTACCAACGATACGATTATAACGATACTACGGTATTAGGTTATGAATATACTCAAATTGGTCTCTGGTTAAACGAAAATGTTTTAAACCGCCCAAGTGCGAGCCGGCCTCGCGGACCGAGGTTTCCGTACCAGTACCTGCGTAATTGACGAGTTTTTGACGACATTGACCCATCCCACCCCAAAATAGTGACTTGATCTCGGCATTTTTATTTAGGTAGGTACAGTACTAATCGCAAAATGCGTTGCTCCGTGCGGTGGAGTCGGCGCGGCGTGCGTGTGTGCGAACGCTCGCTCTGAGTCGCGGCGCGGCAGCCCACTGTTTACTTGATTATTCGAATAGTCGTGAACCGGTAGGCATTTATCGCGCGACATTGAGCGAGTGACGGAGCACTGCTTTAGGTATGAAGCTACAAGTACATCGGCGGGCCCGGCTTAGCGGGCCAATTAACCTCAGCCTTCTCGCTCCTACAATGTATTTGTGCGGCCGGTACAGCAACAACTTCTTTCACCTCTCTTCTCCATGCAATACAGCCCCAAGCTTCTGCTGCTAATCTTCTAATAAACGTGTGTCTTCCTTATATGAAATATACAGTGTGTCCCGTCAGAAATATGCACTTTCATTTCCGAAAAATATGTCATTATATGCCAATCATCATCTCTTGTGTGCTCATATTCTTATTAATTGATGTTTAAATATCAATAAACGCTTAGAACATTCTTCTCGTTCGCACCGAGTGATACATTTAAATGACGGGACACCCTGTACGAGTGGGCGACACAACGCGGACAGTAAAGTGGACGCTAACGGCAAACTTAAGACAACAAAAATTACACTAAAAATACTTAAACCTGCTCGAAAATAAATCACAATTGAGAATACTTAAAATTATAAAAGACTACAAACCGATGCGTCTCTAAGACGCACGCGGCCGCGCATTAAAAAATTACTTTTTGCTAATATTAGTCGATTGATGTAGAAGCGTTCGCTCCGAATTATAATTATGATTGATTCGAGAAAATACAAACAAATAATGCAGTTCTTACGTGACTATAGTGTTATATGTTATAGTGGACTTGTGGCCGTTGGTCGTAGTGATTGTCGAATTGGCTGCACGCGCACAACCTACACGCGGACATCAACATATACCCTGTTCGTTTAGTAAAATAATTACAAGTGCTAAACCTTAAACCAACCGGCTGGTGGTTCGAAACGTGTTCATGAGAAATGTGCGCAAGTGCATTCTTGATTAGAAACATCGAGGGTCTAGAGCAGCGGTGTCCGACCGGGTAGTACCAGGTATCCAGGGAAGTCTCCGGTAGGCACCTACCTTCTCGGAGGTGATATTGGCTGGTCGGAGCATGCGCTTTGGCCCCTCCGACTCAGCCACCCATAAAGGATTACATAAAAAAAAAAGCATGTGGGCCCCCGGTAGCACGCGGCCTTATGTTTAGGCGTTCCTACAAAACAATTGTTCCAACAAGACATTGTTCCTACAAACCAGATGCCAAATGGTTTTGAAGTTATCGTTCGATTAAGCCTTAGGACAGCGGTTCCCAATTATATTTTAATCGGTACCCCTTAGCGAATTTTCTGCGACCCAAGTACCCCTGAGCAAAATGTTTTTAAATAATAATATTTTCACATGGTGTTTGGTATGGTAAATAGATCCCAGTCAACCATTCATCAGTGGAGATATTTTCACAAATAAGATAAGTGGACCCCTTTCTCTTTACTAAGATTGTAGAGGTAAACGTGGCCGTCGAGTGCGCCCACGCGTACCCCTGGGGGTTCGCGTATACTACTATTTGGGAACCAACCACTGCCTTAGGGGAAGTGGAGGCGCAAAGCGGCGGGTGGCCGAGTGGTTTGGGCATCGGCTTCTCATGCGGGAGGTCCGAGGTTCGAATCCGGTCGGCGTGTACCAATGAGTTTTTTCTGACGAAAAAATTTACGTGCATACCTACACCTGCTGCTTCACCGTTCGGAACCGGTGTAAAACTGTAGGTCCCTTCTCTTGCCCCTTACTAGGTGGTAGGCTCAAATTGTAGCCGACTGGGTTGGTACCACTGTACTGGATGTAAGATGGCCGCATAGCAACCTCGGTTGTGTTCTCCTCTAGTCCAGTATAGCCAGCAATCCAGGGAAGTCTCCGGTATGGCACCTACCTTCTCGGAGGTGAAATTGGCTGGTCGGAGCATGCGCTTTGGCCCCTCCGACTCAGCCATCCATACCGGATTACATAAAAAAAAAAAAAATTAAATTAACTGTGAAATTATCAAAAACCCTCTATATGTCAATGTTTCTAATAAAAAATGCCGTAAGTACCGCAAAAAGTTCTCGTTTTAATGAACTAATGAAAATTGCTTGTTTAATCGTTCCGTCAAAATATCCAAGTATAATTAGAAAAAAAATCGAAATGTGTCGCTGTGTTGATTACATACATAGTTGACATATATTAGTTTAAACAGGCCATCGCTACAGAAATTTTTTACGACCTCAAGTCAATGCGTAGGCAGAATATTATAGGTGCATACATTAAGTAACATTTTTTTTAAAACAATTTCAGTCCCTGGAGCGATACAATTTCTATACAAGTATAAAATTAAATGCTGATTGATGAATTAATACTCGATGCTGTATTTCGACAATATGTTAGGAATACCATCTAGAGAAATTATATAAATATTTGTACTTTTTAAAGATGTTGATGTAAAACAACCAAAGCCCTCTTGGTAAAAGCAGGCCTCACGCACTCTATGTACTTGCGCGCGCTAACTACCTACCGCCTAAATTCGTCTGCCGCGCGAAGTATACATAGACGCTCGCCCACGCAAGTGCGCGCAGCTGCAAAGCAATAACCACTTTACACTCGATCGTTAAGGTACATTTTCGCACGCAGCGATTGGCGTTGTGAAAGAGTAGGCTATTAAAGCCCGAAGGTAGGAACATTTTCTATGGAGTGATTTATCTGTTACGAAGTAACTATCAAGTAATCTGTGGTAAAAGTTAAAAATTATGCAAAGAGTTGCATAATCGAAAAAATACCTCAAGAAGGGAAAGGGCATTGTAGTTTTATTGGAAATTAGAATACAGGAGGTAAGTAACAAGTCATTACGTAGCAGAAGTTAAAGTAATTTTGCTTAATAAATGTTGTGAAAACATCAACATTATACTTCTTGTATACGGCAATGTGCGCAAATGTTATGAGTTGATGGTGTTCCTAACATTATGTAAAACAAAAATATTAAATTATATGAAAATATTTCTATAACATTATGTTTCATGATTTTATTCTTCACAATGAATTTGACAGTGGTGGGACAATGAAAATAATGAAAAGCACTAGTAGGAACGTGTGTGTGTTGGTTGTCGGTGAATGCATCGTGTGAATGGGTGTGTATGTGTATGTGTGTTTACAACATAACCTTACAGACGGCACATACAAAAAAACAGTTATTAAAAACATAACCGTGTCGCATAGAAAAATCTCAACTATACCTTTGATCAATCTTAGACGTTAGCATAATAAATATCTATCAATATATATATTCTCGATCAACAAATATAATTTATATAGATAATAATAATCAATAAAGCTTAAATCTATATTCACATTATCACAATATGAGGCGACGTGCTCGCTCGCACACTCGAGTCCTCTCATCTGTCTAGTTATGTTCTTAACTCTGTCTGTACACTAGTGTTTAGTCAGTACGCTAGCGACAGTCGCTCGGCGCCGAGCGCGGGCAGTCTTACGGGGACAACACCGCACCGGTCGGCGCTCTCCGCCGCCAGTGGCGATGGCGGTACGGTGGCGGCGCGCGACCGGCTCCCGTTGTCGTGGGTGAAGGCATACGCTGGTGTCGCGAGGCGGCCCCGCTACAGGTCGGCCGAGTCGATGTCTTGCTTGGGGGCGCGCGGTGACGGCGGCGTGGAGGGCGACGGCGGCGACTGCGGCGAGGTGGGCGTGCTGGGACGCGCGTGGAACTTGCCCGGGAGCGACGCGAGCGCCGACAGCGCGGCGTCCGCGTGCGGCAACCTCCGCATGATCTTGCCGGAGGTGATGAGCCGGCCGAAGCCCTCCTGGTGTGCGAACGCGTAGCCGGAGCGGACGGAGCGGCGCGCGCGGCGCGCGGAGGGCGTGCGAGGCGCGGGCGCGGCGGCGCGCCGGCGCGTGCGGCGCTGGCGCGCGCGCAGCCGCTCCACGAGCGTGGGCCGCGTCTCCGCCATGCCGAGCCGCCACGACACCACAGGCACCATCAGGATTATCATCTGCGCACACCGCACATCGATTATTTCATCCGTGTTCATGACCATAATGCACCTTGTGTGCATTTGTGTTTTTAATTGCATGTACTGTGCAGCTATATTAATTTATGTATAGTGTGCAGCTAGATTCATTGCTGTTTCACCAAGATGGCGGCGTGAATGTCATAAATAAAAATTGTCTTGAGTAAAAAACCAGCAGAATGTTCAATCGCGTTCAATCCGAATGATGAAGGAATGGTATATTGCCACATGCAAACTGAACTTATCGCAGAAAATTTGTCATTTTACAAATTCTATCTAAAATGCTGCCAAAATGGCAGCGACGCGACACTCCATCCCACGACAATTATTCGAAAACTGCTATGAACTTTTTCTAAGTTCACAATGCCTCGTATATCTGCGTCGGTAGCAGTAACCTAGGTTTATTGTTACAAAACATCTATCTATGTTGTAGACATTTTTCGGTTATGCGGTATGTTAAAGCGACTCACTTTTGTTAGTCGACGTTTCGTCCCACACTCTGGGGACATCCTCAGGACACGCGGTATTGCGACGACCTGGAGGACACCTGACACGTCATCCAGTCAGTTGTCAACTGACATCTGTCAGTCATGTCAGTTGACATCTGACCGAACGACGTGTCGGGTGTCCTCCAGGTCGTCGCAGTACCGCGAGTCCTTAGGATGTCCCCAGAGTGTGGGACGAAACGTCGACAACAAAAGTGAGTCGCTTTAATATACCGCATAACCGAAAAATTTCTACAATGTGTAATAGCGGTAAAAGCCTAAACGAACATAAAACATCTATGACCTATAATATTTTATGTTTATATGTTAGTACTAAGCACGTACTCGCTTTATATATATTTTATTAGAAAAATGCAAAGCGAAAATCACTGGGAAAAATACATCCCGGCCAGGATCGCAAAAAAAATTATGCGACATCATCATGAAGATGCAAGAGAGCGAAAATTTGAAAATAATACATAACGGTCCGGTGGCGTAGTTGGTTATCGCGTTGGCGGCTCAAGCCAAAGACCCAGGTTCGAATCCTGGCCGGGATGTATTTTTTCCAATGATTTTCGCTTTGCATTTTTCTAATAAAACATCTATGACCTAGTCATTCCCTCAAACATAGGAAGGAGCTGTGAGTGAGTGTGTGAACGTACGGTGAGCACGCAGGTGAACCAGAACGTGGCCTGGCCGAGCGCGACGGTGAGCGAGCCGACGTACGGGCCGCCGATCACGTAGTTGTAGAAGTAGTCCAGTATGATGTACGAGAGGAGCGAGCCCCAGATGGTCACGTGGTTGAACACCGTCCAGTACGTCGTGTCCAGCGCTATCTGTAATGCCATATTAATATTCTTTATAAAAAAAAATTTTTATGGATAGCGTGACATGTTTTTTTTTATGTAAACCAGCATGGGTGGCTGTGCCGAGAGACCAATGGTGCAGTCGACAGAGCCAAAATCACCTCTCCTCGCGAAACCACGCTCAGTTAGGTGCCATGCCAGCAGATTTGCGGACTGTTGCTAGGCTGTCTAGCCCGTTAATACGACGCTTGAAGACACCCAGGTTAAAGGATTCAGGAAATACACTCGCCGGAAGACAGTTCCACACTCTAGCGGTGCGACAAAGAAACGATTTAGAGAACCGATGGGTTCTCAAAAGCCCAATGTCAACAACAAAAGGGTGCTGAGTCTCTCTGCGACGAGTCAAGCGGAGATAGGACGGGTGGCAGGGAATAAGGGATGCTAGTTCCACCTACCAGGTGGCCTCGTTTCACCTACAAGTAGGTGTCTAACGATGCCCATGGACATTCTGTGATGCATGGGGATTGCGAATGCCATGCCGGCCTGACAGGAGCCTTTTCACGCGCCTTTTGAAAAACCCCAGGCTGTACTTGAGAGGAAATAGATGTTATCTTTATTAGAATATATCCAAAATTAGGGCCTCAGTCATTCCCAAAAGCCAGTGAGAGGCTGGAAAACCTAACCACAGTGTTCTGAATTGTTCTGTTTTTGAAGCTGTTAATGACTCATGAATTTTAATAGCAAATTCCTGTCTTGAGATCTTCGTTCCTGAGAGAGTCCATAAATCGATGAAACTGATCCTCTGGCTTGTTGTCACAAGCAGTACAGAACTTGTGGGAGAAATTTATTTTCCTCCTTAAATATCCCAACTATTTAGCGGATAATGTCCGGACCGTAGTCTTAACCCTAATGTTATTTCATGTCTCAAATAACTACAGTTAGCAACAACAATCAAAACCAATAACAGTCTAGCTAGTCAATAACAGTTGAAAAAAAAAACAACAACAACAATAATCAACAACAATAACAACAACATGGCTACGCACCTGCGTAGTATTGTCTATGACCAGGATGGTGGCGACCACACTGCCCAGCAGCATGTGGTCTGACAGGATGTGTCCGTCCGGAGCCAGGCCGTCCTTATAAGTACCTGCAACACAACAACATGCTAGTCACTTTTCCCACTTTGGGAGAAATGAGTGAAGGCCTGGAAGTTAAACCTACTGTAGCAAACTATTTGAATATTTCCTAAATGCTGTCAAGATGGCCAAACCTACCGTAGCAAACTATTTGAACATTTCCTAAATGTTGTCAAGATGGCCAAGCCTACCGCAGCGAACTATTTGAACATTTCCTAAATGTTGTCAAGATGGCCAAATCTAACGTAGCAAACTATTTGAACATTTCCTAAATGTTGTCAAGACGGCCAAACCTGCCGTAGCAAACTATTTGAATATTTCCTAAATGCTGTCAAGATGGCCAAACCTACCGTAGCAAACTATTTGAACATTTCCTAAATGTTGTCAAGATGGCCAAGCCTACCGCAGCGAACTATTTGAACATTTCCTAAATGTTGTCAAGATGGCCAAATCTAACGTAGCAAACTATTTGAACATTTCCTAAATGTTGTCAAGATGGCCAAACCTACCGTAGCAAACTATTTGAACATTTCCTAAATGTTGTCAAGATGGCCAAGCCTACCGCAGCGAACTATTTGAACATTTCCTAAATGTTGTCAAGATGGCCAAATCTAACGTAGCAAACTATTTGAATATTTCCTAAATGTTGTCAAGATGGCCAAGCCTACCGCAGCGAACTATTTGAACATTTCCTAAATGTTGTCAAGATGGCCAAATCTAACGTAGCAAACTATTTGAACATTTCCTAAATGTTGTCAAGACGGCCAAACCTAACGCAGCAAACTATTTGAACATTTCCTAAATGTTGTCAAGATGGCCAAGCCTACCGCAGCGAACTATTTGAACATTTCCTAAATGTTGTCAAGATGGCCAAATCTAACGTAGCAAACTATTTGAACATTTCCTAAATGTTGTCAAGATGGCCAAACCTAACGCAGCAAACTATTTGAATATTTCCTAAATGTTGTCAAGACGGCCAAACCTGCCGTAGCAAACTATTTGAAAACATTTCCTAAACGTTGTCAAGATGGCCAAGCCTACAGTAGCAAACTATTACAACGTTTCCTAAACATTGTCAAGATGGCCAAACCTACCGTACGGTATGAGGAACAGGACGAGCGAAGTGAAACAGCCGTGCAGCGTAGACTTGATGAACTCTGTCTTGTTGAACAGCTGGCTGGTGTGCCCCGGAGTGTAGAGCTTGGGGTACTGCAGGGAGGTCGTGTCGGAGACGTCCTGCTCGAACACCCCGAGAGCCAGCACCGGCAGCGACGTGTAGAACAGGTTGTAGACCGATATGAACATCTCGTCGAATACCGTCTGCAAAATCAATTTAACTGTCAGCGATCGGGTCAATAATAGTTAATATTTTTAGGAAAGAAAAAAAACATTCCGTAAAGTATTCGGTAAATATACAAACAAAAGCAATTAAAGAAAAATTATTAAAATTAAAATTACCTAAAATAAAACGAAACCTATTATAATACATAACGATGAGTTTCTGACCTGTCTGAACTTTGATGCTTTGCCGCAAGTGCTTATCACTTAAAGGGGCTGACATAACCGAATATGGCTAAAGCCCCTTCTTAAATTTTTTTTTTTATGGAAACTGACACGGTTGGCTACATCACCTACAACGTCCGTGATGTCAGCCCATAACACCGGGTGAACTAGGTGCCATGTCAGTGCTTCCCCCTTTGATCCCTTTGCCCCAAACTTAAATTAAGAATTGCCCACTAAATTTAGCAAAATTTTATAATCAATTACTAAATTTTATGTTTTTATTTTTTTTTTATTTTAATTCAATTACGAAATATTGACTTTGATGGATCCCTTAAGATAACATAAAGAGCGGATTGGGATAAAGTGTAGTGAGCACTAGGTAGGATTAGAAATCGGCATAATTCACAGACACACTACAGTGTTTTAGTGACGCATACACTTCGTTCATCGTTCACATAGAGTGTGTAAAGTTTTATAGTTATAAAATTGTGCACTAGATGGCCTACACTTCTTTAAATACACATTTAAAGCACCAGTTCATACATAACCAGGCCTGGCGCACTCCGCACTTTAGGTATGAAGCTACAAGTACATCGGCGGGCTCGGCTTGGCGGGTAAATTCAATGAAACGTGCCAAGTCAAAAGAGACAGAGTTACGTGATAGAAAGAGAAGCGTGTTGTAGGTGCATATCATTTTTTGCAAGCAGCGCTGTGCGACCTGAATTGCACCTTATTGCGTCGTAGCAATAGTAGCTATTCATTTGTCTTTTTTTTATTTATTTTTTTATGGAAACTGGCACGGTTGGCTACATCACCTACAACATCCGCGATGCCAGCCCATAACACCGGGTGAACTAAATGCCATGTCAGTGCTTCCCTTCATTTCAATGCCTTTGTAGAGTGATCCTTCTGTACGTTAGTACTATTAATGTATTCTGTGACATAACCAACAATAACTACGATCCGGACACATTCCAACAAATAAGACAATGTACCTGATGAAGATAGCACAATCAGCCAACTGCAGCACATGTGGGATAGAAGAGGACCTAATCTATATACTGTTGGAATGTGCCCGGAACCGAGAACTGAGGCAGAAGCTATTGAGAGACATAAGACATACTCAACCTGTTTTTTAAAGTACACGAAGCCTTGGGGCGAGCTCAGGGGGAGGAGTTTGATTTCATACTAAGTTTTTTTTTAAAGTCACAGGCATTGAATCGTGCTGAAGTTTGAACATTAAAATATCAATATAGTTACTATGGGGCTGGCAAAGCCAGGAATGGCTAAAGCCTTAAAAAAAATTAAGAATAAAAAAAACCAACAATAAAACAAACATCCCTGACCTGAGCGCTGAACCCGCAGAAGAACGCGAACCAGAAGTGGCAGACGGTGAAGGCGAAGTTCTTGTAGAAGAAGTATCGGAGGAACTTGCACATGCGGTAGTAGGACCACCGGCCGTGCACCAGCAGCAGCCGCTCCAGGAAGCGGAACTGCGCTATCGAGTAGTCCGACGCGAGCACCGCCTGCATCCCCTCCTGCCCGGAGATGCCCACGCCGATGTGCGCCGCTGCCGGTGAAACATTTCTGTTTATTATTTCGCCATAAGGAATGATACATAATGGGTTTTTAAATTACCGTGGTTGTTAGACATTATTTTTACAACAAAACAGCTTTACTCACGGTGCTTCACGAGCTATGTGGCTCGACGTTTCGGGCCAAGCGTACGGCCCATCCTCATGAGCACTCTGCCTAGTGCGACGGTTGGCAGAGAACTCAACCGTCGCACTAGGCAGAGTGTCCGTACCAGTACGGACGGGGTAAACCCTACCATATAGGTAAGGGTAGGGGAGTAAGAGAGTAAGGGAGGACCCAGATTGTGCAATTAACTGTTCGCTCACCCTTAATCATGGAGACATCGTTGGCACCGTCGCCGATAGCGAGTGTGACCGCTCTCCGGCTCTTCTTGATGAGCTCCACCACCATCGCCTTCTGCAGCGGCGTCACCCGGCAGCAGATCACCGAGCGGCAGTGCAGCGACACCTCCAGGAACCTGCCCCAGTTGTATGTAACACAAACTATATCATTAACTTTCGGGCCATTTCACCGACACGGACTGATTCATCAACAAAACGTTTTAGGGTGCATTTTTCCTAACATATTTGTCTGTTAGTGGCAGTGAATGAAGTAAATTTACGATGTCCTCAAACTTTCAACGTCCTGTACATAACTGTCAACCTTCTAAAACTGTCATCCATCATACTCAAACTGTCAACATCCACAAACTGTCATCATCCTCAAACTGTTAAAATCCTTAAACTTACTCAAGCTGACAATATCCTTAAACTGTGAATGTCAAATGGTCAAAATTCTCAATAAGATGCATAAACGGTTAACTTACTCAAACTGTCAACATTCTCAAACTGTCAACATCCTCAAATGTTCTAAATTCTCAATAAGATCCATGAACGGTCAACTTACTCAAATTATCATCATACTCAAACTGTCAACATCCTCAAACTTTGGACGTCCTCAAATGACTCTCCTCCTCTGACGAACTTGCTTTCCTTATCCCTCCTCCTCCTGTTCGCCTTCGCCAAACCCGCCATACTCTCGCGGAACACCCCTTTGTAGTCGACAGAAGAGTCCTTTGCACTGCACGATTCTCTAAATCGTTCTTCTGCCGCACTGCAAAGGTGTGGAACGGGCTCACAGGGAATATCTTCCCCTACTCCTACAATCCACGGATCTTCAAATCGCGGATTAATAGCCTTTCCCCAGCAACATTAGTCCACCTCCAAGCCGGACTGGCACCCCCTCGAGGGTGAAATTGGCTGCGCCTCAGGTTACGACCTCGGACAGAGCCAACCAGTTCGGTAGCAATAAAAAAAAATGATCAAAATTCTAATAGCGGTCAACTTAGTCCAACTGTCAACATCCTCAAACTGTCATGATCCCCAAACTGTTAACATTCCCAAACTGTTAACACCTTCAGACTATCAACAATCTCCCCAAACATTCAAATTGTCAAAATGCCAAAACACTTAAAACAGTCAACATGTTCAAACTATCAACAACCTCACCTATCCTCCAACTGCGGATGCAGACAGTGGACGAGCGAGTGTCCGTTGACGACGATCGCGAAGCCGTTATTGTCTTCGGCGCTCGCGTCCCCTGTCTCCGCGCTCGCCGGCGCGCCGTCGTAGTTGTACTCGTTGCTGTAACACGCGACACGTCACGCCACGCCGCAACACGCGCCGCAACGCAACATCCTCCTCCGAACGTGACACTCGTTTAGAGTATTACATCACTTTGTTAACATCTTTAGTGACTATTAAGGCGGCCGCACTAATTAATGGTTTCCAACCAGTTTCCCTTTGTTTTCCAACCAGTTCAGTGTCGCCAGATCAAACATATGTGACCTCACATTGTTGGTATGGTACCAATGCACTGCACGAAGGTTGATCGAAACGGATATGTAAAACTATCCACGTTTTCCATCCAGTTCAATCTAGTCGAACAAGAATTCAAGGTGACATGTGCTTCCGACTGGAAAATGATGTAACAGGCTGAGATCAACGATCTCACCTCCATCATTCTACACGTGTTACGCCGGTCTGGACGTATCGCGCGAACGAACCGCGCATTTACTGCGAACTGCCCTCCACCAGTTTCGACCCTGTGTGTTTGTCCGAAATAGCGACAGTTGATCGATTGCTCGGCGCACTATTCGTAACGGCAAAGGCGCGGTTCGTGTTCGCAAGACGTTCAGACTGAGGGAATTTGTTACAACGCGTGGTACGTTGCACGGTACACGGCATATTACGTTGCAGCAGTCTCTACGGTGCATTAGATTTAGGTGAGAACGCTGCCCGACGTCAAACAGGCGATGCCGTCTGGTTACATGACCAGTCATCCTCGGTAGCTCAGTAGACCTGGCCACGCTCAGTGGATGGATGGGTGACCGCTCGACCGTTGGAGGTTGACCGTGGTTCGGATTCCACGTAAAACTGTAGCTCCCTTCCCATCTCACCTTACTAGTTGGTAGGTTTTAGGCCCGGGTTGGTACGGTCGAAACGGCTATTTAAATAGTTTTGTGTTTTCCGTCCAGTTCAGTGTAGCCGGCGCGACCGAAGGGAAGCACTGACATTTGCACCTAGTTCACTCCAAGGTGTTACGGGCCGACATGAAAGATGTAGTAGGTGATGATGTAGCCAACCGTGTCGTTTCCATAAAAAATAATAATAAAAAAACCGTGAACTAACTGCTAACAGCAATGAATGACACAACACCATTATGACATGATGCTCGCACACAAATACTGAGAAGCGTCGCTGGCGCAATATAATGTTAAATAAAATATTAGCCGTTACACAATCACAATCAGCGTAACTACATTTTTGATTTATTCTTCGAAAGAAAAAAAATCCTTTCAACATCCCAATAAATATAATTTATTTATAAAGTTGTACACACGATGTTGCCGTTGCCCCCGTAATATTTTTAACTGACATAAGGGGGTTATTCTATATGCGAAACTAAACAACTTCTGTGGAGAAAAAAAAATTTTTAAACAAAAAAATAATATTTTTTCCATACAAATTTTAAATACCTAGTTATTCTCAAAATGTATGGAGATAAAAAAATTATTTTTTTTTTTCAAATTAAAAAGTCGTATAACAAAAGTTGTTCTATTTCACGTACAGAATCACCCCCTTTCGGGTTTTACGTTTGGGGTTGCAACACCGTGTATCTACGTATCTACAATGATTCGGGACTGGTGCCGGTGATTCTAATCGGAGATTATGTAATGTTAGGCTGAAATGTAAGATAATTTGTTACATAGGTTAGAGAGAGAAAGAGCATTACTACACATGTATTCTAATGGTGGGAAGCATCGGAACAAGTTATGCATGAATATTAAATTTTATTATTTAATATTATACCTACTGTTAATACAGGGAGAGTATGAAAAAACATGAAAAAAGTTCCTTTTATTCTTCACGATGAAAGAAGAAATGTTTCCGAAGTATTAAATTCCACAGCACCAATAAAAGTTTAAATACACATACACATATATAGCGTCACGCCTGTTTCCCGGTGGGGTAGGCAGAGACAACGAATCTCTAAGTGCCATGATCCTGACACACCACTGCCGCCTCTTCCACTCTCATAATGTTCTTCATGCACGCTCGTCGGTTACGGGTACTACGCGCTCGACCCATTTTGAGCACATGCCCCGATCTGGTCTAGGTACGTGTGTCCAGGGCGACCCTTCCCGACCCTTCCACTCAACATTCGCTCCATAATTTTCTTTAGTCTGCTATCATCTATTGTATTAATTTAAACACACACCCGACCGTGATTCGGATTCCACGTTAAACTGTAGATCCCTTCCCTACTTACCTTACTAGGTGGTACGGTTTATCCCGGCCGGGTTCGTACCACAACACTGAGCGAAACGTCATCGGTCGAAACGGCTATGTAAATAGTTCGTGTTTTCCGTCCAGTTCAGTGTAGCCGACATGAAATGAAGGGTAGCACTGACACGGCACCTAGTTCACCCGGTGTTATTGGGCTGACATCATGGATGTTGCAGGTGATGTAGCCAAACGTGTCAGTTTCCATAAAAAAAAAGTATGTATATTGAAGCACATAGCGAAATGTTGGAACACTGAATAAGCGACACGGAAGAAACGAAAGCCAACACCGTTTGCAGAACCAACGCCCACACAGGAAATGTATCGAAGCGTATTAGGATACAGCGCAGCGCAGTAGCCATACGTACATTCTTTATTAAAAAACAAAATCTATTTCGTACTTTCAATGCCAACGGAACATCTGTATAGCGAGTATAACAACAATTTCAATGTTGACATAGGTAAAATAGGAAATAATATGTTTCCAGTGCAGGTGAAAAAAAAAAAACCAGACATTAACCCTTCAATTATCACCTCAATTAAATGCTCTTCCATCCCTAATTTTCACGCGCTACCGGCGCGCCAAGGCCGCGACCGCCGACCTTGACAAAAACTCAAATATTTCGTGAAATACTGAAGCTAGATCAATAAACTCTCTTGATCCATAAAGGCAATGAAATTTTCTATGGATCAATGTAAAAAAAACAGCAAAATAGTGCTTACTTGTTTAGAAGTACCAGATATTAAATCGTTAAATGTTATAAGCCCCGCGCGGGGCTTATAACATTTAAAGATTTGACTTAGAAAAATCCCCGCGCAGGGCTTATTGGAAGGGTTAACCTTTGAGTATTATACACACAAATATGGTGCGCGAAGAGCCATCTCAAGTTTGTCCAGGGGAGCTAATGCTCAAAAGTCAATGTAGATTTTCGCCTGCTCTGGAAAGACACACGGCTGAAGCCCTAAACTTAAATTAAGATTTAAAAAAAAATCACTGTGGCCACAGCCGCATAAAGTCTAAAAGGTTGCCTGGAATAAATCCCTCTAAGGGATCAGTCCGCCTTTGCACCTCATGTAAATGTTGAATATTTCTTGGAGCAATAAATTATTTTTTACCTGACTACGCGAAGCAAAATGGAGGGCAATGTTATCTACCTATCTTTTCTAAGTCTATATTTCAACTAGTATGTTTTTTATGAATTCTAGTGGAATGACACCTTTGAAGTTCGAAGAAAACAGTCTATATTCAATTTTGAATTTGAAAATTTATTTTGCAACTGTTAGTGGAACCGTTACAATAGTACAGATAGGGTTAGAGAGTGCGTGATTGCTTCTCATGGATACTTTTCAAAGTGCTAAATCACCCGGTGTTACTATATTGTTAGTTCTAGATAGAATGTTGCGGGATCATTACACTATACTATTTCCCATAGCGGAACTCGACTCTACGAACGTTTTTGACAGCTTTGAAGTTCTGAAAAGTTTGACAGTACTTATTTAAGTGTGGCCACAATGCATGTTATCGAAAGATCAATATTTCAATAATACTTACCCCCATTAGGGGCACAGTGATTACCTAATGTGCAAGAGTGAGTGAGATGGATCTTCAAAATTTACTAAGGCAATAGAATACTTACCCCCATTAGGGGCACAGTGATTACCTAATGTGCAAGAGTGAGTGAGATGGATCTTCAAAATTTACTAAGGCAATAGATTTGTTTACACAATCAGTATCAACACTTCAAGTTCATTCAAGAACTATACAATCGATCATCAAACATCATATTATATTGGTCAACAGTAAAGAGTGTTTTAACTAAAAGTTCCCTTCGACGTTATGTTGGCTCCACTGTCTATCTGTCAAAACAGCGTTGAGGGTTATAGCAACCCTGTGTACAGATTTACCCGTAAATATCGGTATTTACCGTATTTATTATACGGTATATACCGATTACATTATTAGGTAGTATAATCTTCACAATCTGGCAACACGAATTTAAACACTGACAGTGGAGCTAACATAACGGCGAAGGGAACTTTTAGTTGAAACCCTCTCTACAATAAACACAAGCAAGCAAGTTCATGTTGACAGCTGTCAAATACTTTCCTAGACACCGTTCTGTCTATTTTTTACTAATCGTGACTGGCGCTGCATTCACAATGACGTTTTGAGCACTCATACATATTTCTCATTGCATGATTACGAAATGCATCTCATTGCTTTCTAAAATGCACGGAATTACTCTATGAAGAGGCTGTCTTCATGTTTACATCAATCTTACATGGTGTTACCTCTGATAATCTGGTCCATTGTAGGCCTGGCAACATCGGCAAGTCTGTCACCGCCAGAGATTATATTTCCTGTCAAGGCGTCTCTTCATCAGCATGGTTTTGCCGTAATGCTGTACATTTTTCTTGGCACATAATATTGATTTTGTTCTTATGAAAAAAAAAACCATCATATTTTGAAGTGTATGACCGTAGAGTCTGTACGAAAAGAGAACCGTCATTGTAATTGAGATCACAGCAGCGCTTAATACCGTTTTGATTATTACCTCGACAACACTGTCTCGTCATTATACATAGCTTGACTGGTAGAAGACACTCTGATAGTGAAAAAGTTCACACATGTTAAAAATACATTTTTGTGATTGGATGAGCTCTTCAGTATGCCTACAGTAGCCCTACAGAATGCTCCGCAGTAGAAACCCAATAATTCAGTATTATTACAGGATTTAGAAAAGATATTTCTATCTTTAGAAATTTGTTATGGAATAACTACAACAAAGTAAAGGAACATTATAATATAAATAAATAATACAACAATAAAAATTAATGCAAAGTGAAAATAAAATACACACTGCAACATTTATAACTGCAAAGAAAACGTGAGAAATGGATCCATTTGCAAGAAAACGAGTTTGACACTTGACAGATGGATGGGTTGGGTTGCCATGTAAAAATTAAAATGTTAAACCCCTTGTACGTCACGACGGTTCTCTTTCCGCACAAGACTCTTAACAGGATTCTGTGTTTAACATATGGTTCCGTTTCCAACTTTGATCCAAAATCATAAAACACTTTTTATTAAATAGTTGTAAATCCGAAAAAAAAACCCTCTCAATATTCAAACACAGCGCTCACTCTATGTACGACACGAACGCTCAAAACGTCACCGCAAGCGCACCGCTCGACATGGCGAGACAAGGACAGCTCTAGCGTTAGTCTGAGGTGTACAGAAGTGGACAGGATAGCACACAGAAGATAAAAAATATAATTGTGTAGCTCTTTTTCTCTCTACCTTGTGTTTGGTATTGTGTTATTGGCATCCCACCTAAATGTGACGACAGACACCGCGGGCGCGTTCAGTTTGACATTAGCCGTGCGGGGGGAGGGGGAGATCTTGGAGAGGGAGACGAGCGCCGCGCCGCCATTGGCCGTCTCTACGTCTAGGCCGGTCGTTTCAGTTGTACTTGTTGTGCCTGAAAAATTGAATTATATTAGAATGGTTTTCTATGTAATCCGGTATAGGTGGCTGAGTCGGAGGGACCAAAGCGCATGCTCCGACCAGCCAATATCACCTCCGAGAAGGTAGGTGCCATACCAGGGAGTTCCCTGGATTGCTGGCTATACTGGACTAGAGGAGAACACAACCGAGGCTGCTATGCGGCCATCTCACATCCAGTCCGGTGGTACCAACCCAGTCGGCTAAAATTTGAGCCTACCACCTAGTAAGGGGCAAGGGAAGGGACCTACAGTTTTACACTGGTTCCGAACGGTGAAGCAGCAGGTGTAGGTATGCACGTGAATTTTTTCGTCAGAAAAAACTCATTGGTACACACATTCGAACCCAGGACCTCTTGCATGAGAAGGCAATGCCCAAACCACTCAGCCACCCGCCGCTTATGGTATATTATATTAGAATGTTTTTCTATGTAATCCGGTATGGGTGGCTGAGTCAAAGGGGCCAGAGCACATAAAATTACCTGCTAGTCATGCCATCACTTGACATCATTGTGTAAAGCGTGCAAACCCTGACATTAGGTCCGTGAAACAGCACTTTCCTCAGTCTTCAAAAAAACACACGAGTATAACCTGGTTATTTAAAGAAACGGATTGAAAATGGCGGCGTTTTACAGCTGTACAGTCGGCATGCCAATATTTTTTGCATAGTATAAGTATATTTTTTTATTTGAAAATTTTTGTCTTGGAACGACTGCTTTATTTTCTTTAAACGGCAGTAATAATAATCACCCGCCTTTTGTCACTTTTTGTGCAATAAAGTATATTTTCATTTCATTTTAATAATGTGTGAGCGAGAGGTATATAGGAGCACCGCCATTTTCAATCCCTTTCTTTAAATAAACAGGTAGTACAGTTGATAATTTTCGCTATCTAATTCTCAACCAAAGTAGAGAGGGGGACAACGGCTGTTTTTCAACAGCACGTTAATGATCTGCTGTTTTTATATCGCAGCTGTTTTAAAGTGCTGTATCGTTAGAATGCTGTTTTTGGTGGTGTTGGAATTTGAACCTAACGCTTTTGGAATAACTAGCATAATTGAAATAAGAGATAAATATTATATCACGGGAATACAGCAGGCAGAATTATAATATATTTCTAACGTGCCAGTCTGCTGTTTATGGTTGCTGTTTCTAACAAACAGCAGTCTAGTCTATGATATATTTCCAACGTGCGAGTCTGCTGTTTTATTTAATTATTTAAAATGTAACCTTAAGACATTGCATTAAGGTTTAAGTTACAAAATACTATAAACACTGCCCTCTATCGAGCGAGAGCTTCAAATACATAGAGGCTACAACAAATAATTTTTATTATATCAACTAGATGGCGGTATGTACGAGATAAATAGCAAAACAGCATTACAGCAAACAGCAGATGTGGTGGAATATTTCTAACGTTATAAATGCTGTAAATTTATAATATAATATGTTGCCTGCTGTATAATATATTCCCCACGACTAAACCAAAGTGAAGCAGACTGGACACTTCAATATGGAGAGATTATATATTTTGTGGGCGTAAGGCATTTTCCTTGTTACGGAGACACATTTAGATGTTGAGCGGTACTATACTCAAACTCAAACTCAAGGTTTTTATTTGCAGACAATGTGCACAAAGTATTATTATTATATATTTATACCTAATTACATAACTAAAAATTAAATACAACAGAAAAAATCGGGGTGTGGCTGTGTCGTGGGCACGGACGTGTGTTTAACGTGAACATGTCTACGTAACGGGTAATATTTTCCTAGCGCGTATTATGTAACGAATTCTTTGATCCTTTAGCTATCGAGTGGTGTAATTAAATTTTGGATGTAGATGATAGATATGAAGCTGCAACACCAAACTGTATCCCCCGATTTTGTTATCATCAGTTTTCTGGATTGGCTCCCACTATGGAAACAAATTTAAAGACGTATTCACGTCAAAAACAAAATAGACTAATATATACGCGCGCACCGTGCGGCAGGAACGTGTTGACGACCCGGATGGAGTCCCTGCACTTGGCGAGCTGACGCTCCACCTCGTCGTGCGTCGAGCCGTCGATCACAAACACCTCGGCCATGTCGTCCGTCAGCAGCTGGCACGAGTAGCCGATGTTGATCGCCGTCTCTGTAACGCCACAGATTACTTAATAGTAACAGATAAATCACTCCATAGAAAAGTTCCATACCTCCGGCTTTAATAGCCTACTGTTTCACGTCGCCAATGCTAGTACATCCAATGTGGAAATTCTGCAACGGTTCCAGAATAAAGTCCTGCGGTGTATCAGCAGTGCACCTTGGTTCGCCAGGAACGAGGAGATTCACGAGTACCTTGAGGTGCCCACCATCAAAGAGGAAATAGAGAAAAGAGCACTATCATATAAAAGTCGTCTCCAGAGTCATGTCAACTGCCTGGCATTGGATTTGTTGGAAACTGCAAATCAGGTTTCGCGGTTGAAACGCATAAAACCAATCATTGCTACATAAAGTGATGAAATGATTATGATGTTGCATGCTAATGAGTGTGCAGCATCCCTCGGACATAAAACATACCAGACATCTGATAAAGGCCACTATGGTGGCTGCTTGCAGATAGAACACGAAGAAAGAAAAAAAAAAAAAAAATCGCTGCGTGCGAAAATGTACCTAAACGATCGTGTGTAAAGTGATTATTGCTTTGCAGCGTGTAGGTATGCTTTGCGCGGCTGAAGAATTTCCACTGAACTAGACTGCCGGCGGCCCGCTGGGCGGTAGGTAGTTAGCGCGCGCAAGTACATAGAGTGCGTGAGGCCTGGTAACGCGAACAGCATGTGAGCCGGAGCATAGCGTGCGCTGTGCGTTACGACCGCTGCAAGAACATTTTTTATTTTTATTTTTATGGATAACGCAACTTGTGGTATTGTTTCATCTACAAGTGGTGTCTAATGAAGTAATGATGATCATGGACATTGAAGAAAATTAATAATATTAAACTTAACCGGTAACGTTCAGAAAGGCCTGCGCGGGCCCCGATTCTTTTTACAACCCCTCGCTTTCATTGGGCCCGTGCGGGCCTTGAATAAAAAAAAATTGAGCAAGTTTTTTTTTCATATCTCTTTTTTTCACACCCAGGTTAAAGGATTCGGGAAACACACTCGCCGGAAGACAGTTCCATACCCTAGCGGTGCGACAAAGAAACGAAAGCCTAAATTGTAGGTAATTTAATTGCCTATAAGGTGCAAAAGAGTTTGATCTAGCTTCATTCATTATTTTACAAAATATTTTGAGTTTGCGTCAAAGTCGGCCCTCGAGGTTGAGGCCGAGCCGTCCAGGGGGGGGGGGGGGGGGGGGGGGTATTATGGGGTATTTATGTATTCCAATATGGGTGGCTGAGTCAGAGGGGCCGACGGTAGGTCAGTGGTGCGGTCCATCGACTGTGGGTCGTGATCATAAGCACACCTGGACGCGGTCAGTACACGGATATGTGACCGCTCGACCATTGAAAACTGTAGGTCCCTTTCTTTCTTACCTTACTAGGTGCTAGGGCCAGCCAACCGTGTCAGTTTCCAAAAAATAAAACATGAAATCTAATATGTATTCTCACAAAATAAATAAATGTCAATACGTAAATACCTTGCTTGTCTCCGGTGAGGACCCAAATCTTGATGCCGGCCATGCTGAGGTTGGCTATCGCCTGCGGAACACCGTCCTGCAGTTTGTCTTCTATTGCTGTTACTCCTGCACATCAAAGTAATCATACAAAATGTAGAAAAAGAGTAATTTGAAAAAAAATAAACAAAACAAAAAATCATCAAGCAAGGCAGGTGACGAGAACAGCACTCCACGAACACACCTACGAACACATCTGGGCCCATTGCAGGTAGGTTCAGGAAGATTTCAATCGAGCACGAGATCAGCCCTCGAGCCCTCATCAGCTAAACTGCGTTGACATATCGCACCGTGAAAACCATATGGTGATAACTGCAAATTTTTGGTGAAATGACCTTTGAATGCGGTCTAACTGCAAAAAAAAATTAACTTTTTAATGCTATATGGCACTCAACTCTGCTACATTTCAATTGGATGTGAGAAATGTAAGTCCTTATGGCTTTTTAAAGCAACTTCAATTGCTTTAAGAACCATCAAGCACTATCTGCAGTTATGACCCTATGGCCGTTAGAACGTGGAGTATACCTAAGAGCAGCAAGTCTGTCTCGATCTCCTCGTAGATGGCGTCGAGCTGCTCGTCCCGCTCGTGTATCGCCAGCGCGGCCTCCTGGTGGCGCCGCTTCCACGCGGCGAAGTAGCGCTCCTCGAGCGGCCGCCACGCCAGCGCCAGCGTCCTTAGCCCTTCGCCGGCGAATTTCTGCAGGCCGCAATTATGTTCATGGTTAGAAAAATTATAGAGTCTGCGTAATACGACTGCGAATTTAATGTAGAACGCGTTGAACCGAGACGCTACTCGTCAGCTGTCAAAACAAACGAAAATGTCAACCCGGTTGCACGCACGGGCGTGGTTCAAATATTTTTTTCAACGAGAGGCGATGCTGTCTTCATTTGAACTATTAAATCAGATCGAGAAGAGCATATCTTTACCTTATTTTAGAGGTAAAATAGAGCCTTATCCCCATTTTAAAATAGTGTGTATTTGTATGGCAAAAGTCGACTGCTGCGCCGGGCCATACGTCTGTGCCCGGGTCGCCGAGTGACGTTTTTATCGCCGGGCCACAGTGCGGCCCTGAAACGCGTGAGTGGTTAATATAAGTCCATCATCCGATCGACCTCTGACCTCGTCTGGACTGATTTACTTCGAAAGTGTACAGAACTGAACAGAACTCGGCCTTTGGCCTCAACTTCAACTAAATTTTTAAAATGTATTATTAAACTAAATGAAATACTTGGGGCAAACACTAACCGCATTATCTGTGACGCATCCTCGTTGACTCTATTTTCGCTTATAATTCTAGACCTACTGAATCAATTAACATGCGGTGTTCAGTGAGATAAATCGATGTAATATCATACTCACGTTTAAATGTTCCTGCGTTTTGGACTTGACTTCGTTCTGTATTGGTTTTAACCTGTCGTATATAACATTATCAGCACCTTTTGTATATAACCTAATTTCACCGTCCTTCCTCAATATCACCGACATTCTTTTTCTTACATTATTAAAATCTAATATACACAACAACTCGTACACCTGCAAAGAGAAAAATTCATTCTATTATTATTTTATTACAAAATATAATTTTACTTCTACATGATTGTCTTTGAAAAAAAAAAATCATAAATAAAAAACCTGCTTAATAAAAATAAGCTTGAGAACAAATCAAAAACCCTAAACTAATTTGATTTCTTTTAGTACATGGCTTAAATATGTATGTATGTATATATTCTTTATTGAACACCAATTTATCAAAATTAGGTACAACAGGCGAAAAATAAAAGCTTGTCTTTAAAAAAGGTTTTTTATTTAATATTTAATTTTGTGCTTTTTAGTTTTCTTTCTTTTTATTTTGAATATACTAGATTGTATTGTCACCAGCGCCAAAAGTCTGTGCAAAATTTCAGCTCAATCGGTTGGATGGAACTGGTTTGAAATTCAGTTGCAAGATTTGACCCACACATACTATACAGGTGAACTTAAATAAGTGCTTGTAAAAACAAAAAATTATCACGAAACATATATATGGTGCTTCGGGAGGGTTACATACGCACTTAAATAAACATTTTACGTAAGAAAAAAACATATGTTTATGGGAGCATTTTTTCTCCTAACAAAAAAAAAATCAAATAAGTAGCTGTAAAAACCAATCATAGTGACCTTGTAACTTACTTACAACAAACAGCTGTTCTGTGTTTGAACATAGTACGGTCATTGACCCCGTACAATACAAGTTACCTACTGTTACACACAGGTTAATGTTTAGGTAGCAAACATGTTTTGTTAAATTTCTCGAAAAGTAATGCTAAAAACATATTAATTTTTTTTTGCGTACTTAACATGTTTATTTGAGTGTCTATGTAACCCTCCCGAAATTTTTGACATAAATAACGAAGCACCTTATATTTTATCAATTCATATTTTATTTTGGTAAATTAACTGTAGGTATTGCTCGAGATACTAGAACTATACTTAATTAGAGGTTAGAATCTGCAACATTCAAGTGTGGAAACTTTCTAGATTATCCTACACAGCATCAGGGACAATATTGACTCACCTCTATCTTCCCCATCACCTCTATAGTAATACTGTTTGGCGAGCGTTCTTTGAACACAAAGCCAAAATTGCGCGCGGCCGACACGAGCGCCGACTCATCCGGAGATTGTGCCTGCAAACATTAAAAACATTACACTTTCTTACAAAAATATTTGTTGTACGTTGCAGATACAAATATCGTCACAGCTGCAGCAAAACTCTCCTGCGATGAAGGACTCGTATGGGCCTCACTGCACATGTGCCGCCATCAAAGGTGGGCACCGTTAATTAGAAATTTAACTTCGTTAATCCTACTTCCGTTACTCAAAAACTTAACTTCGTTAATCACCAGAGCGTTAGTTCAACGCTAATATAACGGAAGTTAATGAAAGTTCGTTAATTCGTTAGCGTTAATCGTATATATCGAATTGATTATTAAACTTTCATAATTCATGAGTTTTTATTTTATTTTAAGAGTAATTCTATTAATCAGGCACTGTATTGCCATTTGCTTAGTTAATCATTTAAACACGCAACACAACAAAGATGGTTACATTGGCTAGGTTAGCTTTATTTATGTTTATAATATAATAGAATAGGTTATGTTGTGTTAGTGATGTGATGTTACGTACAAACAAGTGGAATAATTTGATGATTCGAGTTTAAGATTTGAAAATTTTCTCCACTGAAGTTATATGTAGTAAGTAGTAAGTAACTCTATCTAACTCGAGTATAACTAGATCAACTTCCGTTAAGCTTCTGTTCTGTTGGGTTGGGAATTGGGGAATTGGAATTTCGTACGATAATTATCGTACGTAGAGATAGATACAAGATAGAATTAACGGATAACGGACTTAAAGTTAACGAAATAAAAACTATTAACGGAACTTAAGTCCGTTAATAGTTTTGTACATTAACGCTATCGTTAACAAGTTAGGCACATTGTTAACTTCGTTAATAACGGATTAACGGATTAACGATAACGCGCCCAGCTATGGCCGCCATCTAGGGAGCGTTTGAACGTCAGTCATTGGTTCTTGTTCTGTTGTCCTGATGATGGAGTTGCCGCCGGAACAGCCTTACTGCGCAACGCGCGGCTAGCGAGCGACGCGCGCCGTACCTGATACTCGAGCCGCCCGTTCTTCTGCTCCGGCATGACGGTGTGACAGAGCGCCAGCAGCCGGAAGAAGTTGTGAGCGTCGGTGTCGCCGCGCCTCACCCTCTCCAGCAGCGTACCGTCGAACCACTTGAACTCGGGCTCGTACTCCGGGTTGAACGAGAAGTCCAGCGGCTCAGAGTTCTGCGCGCGTCACACCATCGTTCCGTTATGGGGGGACATATTTGTAATTTTAGCTCCTAGCGCGCATTACTAGATTTTGGCAAAGCTGGTTCTACATTAGCCTCATAATGGGGGGTTTTTTTTGACGTGAATTTGATGAAACGTCTTTTTCGGGTAAGGGGGTGCGACTAAAAAAAATTAAGATTTCTTTTGTACTTTGCGACGCTTAGTACTCAGCAACCAGACTACGTACAACAATTCTAAATATATCGGATGAAAGATCCATCTGACGACTTCAAATACGTAATACATTTTAATTTCGTTATTCCATCCCTTCTGGCCCAAATCAGCCCTCAAGTTGCCATGTTTTGAAAAATGCGAAAACAGGTAAACTTTAAACACCTCTCGCGCTTTAGTCGTTAACGCTGGATAATCGAGGAAAACTCTAATGAACAGACAAAGATTTTAACTTTATTCGATACTTCAAACAAAACCTTGTATGAAGCCTAGGTGGGGCAATATGGACTACCAAAGTTGAAAATTTTTCTTACGAAAAAATTGTTTCATACTGCGCAAACATCAAATTCACGAACTAAGTTTGACGGCTGCATGTGTACATGCAGACTCCCTCGATTTTTTTTTATGTAATCCAGCATGTGTAGGGGCTGAGTCGGAGGGGCCAAAGCACATGCTTCGAACAGCCAATATCGCCTCCGAGAAGGTAGGCGCCATACCGAAGACTTCCCTGGATTGCTAGCTATACTGGACTAGAGGAGAACACAGCCGAGGTTGCTATGCGGCCATCTTACATCCAGTACGGTGGTACCAACCCAGTCGGCTACAATTTGAGCCTACCACCTAGTAAGGGGCAAGGGTAGTTAAAAATTAAACTGTGGTATTATATCATATCGTATAAATATATAACAGAGCAATATGTATAACAGTTACGGTCAGCTTACTACCACTCAACAATGTCACAGCCTGTAATGTTTGATGGGGGTTAAATCTTGGTACTGTAAACTGAGCTTTGCCAAACTCTAGTCTGCATTTTAATTCGAGACACCATTTTGACAGGCACAAATGTCAAACAGACTTTGTATAGATGTAAGCTCGAATAATCAACCATTAAGACGAGACGGAAGTTAACTTTCTCCATACAAAATTGTCTTTCGGCTTTTATGTTTTTTACCCTCATAAACCTTATGCGATTTTTACAATTATTTTTTTGTTGTAATAAGGACAATCGAATGTACGTTCTTGTATTTTTTGAATAAGTATCTAAAGTTATGACTGAATAAAGCTTAATGAATTTCATGACATCAAAAAATAAAAAATTCAATTTTTTTCGATCGAAATACAAATTTTTATCTCCAAAATGACAGGAATGTAGCTTGAACTTTACTGTCCTTAGGATAAGGAAAAAAAATATTGTAAAAATGTATACACTTGTGAGCTTCCATGGGAACATATACTAGTTTGCGGGAATGTGGATGATATGGTGGATTTGTTTGTTACGTTCATTACCTGTATTTTTGACGTTCATGCGCCCACTGTAACTCGGAAATGTAAACCTGTCCTCCAACCCTGGTTAACAGATGTCATCAGGCTTATGATGAAACTAAGGGATCGAGCCGGAGTGCGTGCGAGACGATCTAAATTATCTTCGCACCGCCGATACTACCAGGATTTACGAAATCTAGTTACATCTGCAATTCGCAATGAAAAGAAAGCGTACTTCGACTCTTATATAAATAAAAACGTAAATAATGCTAAAAAACTTTGGCAGGGAATAAAGCGATGCACCACACTTAATTCATCGTCAGCCAATTTACCAGTTCATCTATGCGACCCTGAAGCTATCAGTGCACACTTTCTGCAACTGCCTGCTACTCCTTCCATACAGAAATCTACTCTCAGCACCTTTTATGAAAATAATTACAGGGAAGAAATTCAGCCATTTAATTTTTCGGTAGTCGACGAGGAGGGTGTGTCGAAGGTTATTGGGTCCATAAAATCGCATGCGGTAGGAGTAGATGACGTAAGCATTAAGATGATAGAAATGACGACTCCTCGCACTTCACAAGTTATTACGCACATTATAAACTCATGTATAACTCAATCTTATTTCCCGAGTGCATGGAAAACTGCTATGGTGGTACCTATTCCGAAAAAGAAGGACGCTTCTGAGCTCAAAGACTTGAGACCCATTAGTCTGTTGCCTGCATTCTCAAAAGTGCTGGAAAAAATTATGACACATCAACTCACTCTTTATCTCCATGGTAACAACATAATACCGGAATGCCAGCATGGATTCCGCAGTGATTATAGTACTACTACCGCACTGCTACAGGTAACAGATGAAGCTATTAATGCGGCCGACCAAGGCCAGGTAACGTTTCTTGTCTTACTTGATTACTCCAGGGCGTTTGACTGTTTGGACATTGAATTGCTTATAGCGAAACTGTCGTTTTATGGTCTTTCTGCAGGCGCACTGAGCCTTTTAAGGTGCTATTGAACAAACAGATACCAAGTTGTAAAATGTAACAAAGGAGACGGCAGCATGGCATACTCCGACCCAGAACTGGTACCGCGCGGAAGTCCGCAGGGCTCCTCGTTGTCGCCTCTGTTGTATACGGTATACACGGCTGACTTTCCATCATGTTTGAAGTATGCGGACGTAGAACTTTTTGCCGACGATTCGCAATTAAGGTATTCATTTAACCCAACAGATCTTGAAGATGCTGTAGAAAAGGTGAACTGCGATTTGGAAAACGCTTGGCGGTGGTCAGCATTGAATGGACTTGCGCTAAACCCTACTAAGACGGTAGCTCTTGTGTTGGGCGGTAGGAGATCTGTTGATTTGGTTCTGGCTCGCAGCCCTGAATTGAAGTTGAATGGGGTTTTGATTCCCTTTGTCAAAACGGCGAGGAACTTAGGCTTGCGCATGGATTCGAACCTCAGATATGAAGACCACATCTCGGAGAAATTTGGAGCGTCTATGGGTAAACTCAAAACCCTCTATAAAATTAGAGAACACCTTTCTAGAGAAGTGAGACACACTTTAACTGAATCTCTTATACTTTCCAACCTAAACTACTGCGATGTGGTGTAAGGGCCATGCATATACAAAAAAACCGCCAAACGTGTACAGAGGGTTCATAATGCGTGCATACGGTTCTGTGAGAACGCAGTTAGGAAGAGAGACCACATCACACCTCATCTAAATCGTCTCAATCTGCTGAAGATGGAGGGACGGCGTTACCTTCATCAAGCCGTTTTGCTGCATAAAATTATTCACACCAAGAAACCGGCACCTTTATGGAGGAAACTAAAATGGCTTGGCGAAGGCAATCGCTACGGATCCCGTTCCGTGGGACGGCTGCTCGCGGTGCCTAAACACCGGGGAGCCGCATTCGAAGGCGGTTTCAGGTATGCGGCCTCTCGCTGCTGGAATAACATTCCACCGCCGTTAAAGCTTCTCAACGGTACACAAAGTTTCAAAAAGGCTTTTAAAAAATACCTTCTTACCGTACAAAAAGAGCGCTAATACGCATACTGTAGTTACATCACTTTCAATCCTCCCTTCACTCTCAGTAGGTATCTATAACCATATGATGGCGCCTGGCTCTTCTTACACGGCATTCGCTGAAGCCAGCTCTCGAATTAATTGGGTTTATGGATGTAAATTTAAATGATGCGTGCGCTCGCCGCCCTCGCGATGCTTGGCATAATTTTTGGTTTTTATATATTTTGATAGTTTGTTTTTATCTAATAGGTAATTATATTTAGTTAAGACTTCTGTGTTAATTAATCCTGTGTAAACTTGTAAAATTGTGTAAATGTGTATGTAGTGTGGTTAATTTTGTATACAGTTCTTTAGATTTAATTTAATTGTAGTATTAATGTAGGCTAGGCTTAAAAACAGCGGCCCTTGAGACACTCGAGTGGCCATATGCTGCGCCTAACGCCCTTTCTTTTGTACCTACTAATTAGCTCCATTTATGTTAATGTATTAATAATGTATGTGTACAACTGAATAAAATACTATTCTATTCTATTCTATTCTATTCTAAAAATCGGATAAGGTTTAGGGGGCTAGAAAACATAAATGCCGAAACACGATTTCGTATGGAGAAAGTTAACTTCCGTCTCGTTTTAAGTAGCTGTCAGTATTTTAGTAAAGTAATCAGCAGTAAATAATGAACATCGAACTTTAGAAAGAGACAATCCGGTTGTAGAGCGTCTCGTCCCTGTCCCAGAGAGACGTGCGAGTTAGTGCATACATTTGTACCGTGTGGGGCCGGTACTTAAAAAGAATAGCCCCACTGCATCTCTCCCCGTCGCATGTCGTAAAAGTCGACTAAGGGATAAGAAAATTCGCCAGCCTCGGTAGCTCAGTGGCGCGGTTGGTTAGTCAACTGTCATTAAGCAACGCTGAGCGCGGTCAGTGTTTGGATGAGTGACCGCTCGACCGTTGGAGGCTGACCGTGGTTCGGATTCCACGTTAAACTGTAGGTCCCTTCCCTTCTTACCTTACTAGGTGGTAGGGTTTATCCCGGCCGGCTTGGTACCACCGCACTGAACGAAACGTCGGTCGAAACGGCTATGTAAATAGTTCGTGTTTTCCGTCCAGTTTAGTGTAGCCGACATGAAATGAAGGGAAGCACTGACATGGCACCTAGTTCACCCTGTGTTATGGGCTGACATCACGGATGTTGTAGGTGATGTAGCCAACCGTGTCAGGTTCCATAAAAAAAAAATACATGGAGAAAAATAATCACGGGACTAACCTGTGTCTGTTCTTAAGTGAAAAATGAATGTATGTATTGATATGTCAATGTATTTTGTTTGTGCACTCGACAACAACAATGTAGCAAGACCACTCGCAACAAACACGATCACATAAAAAGGCAACAAACAAAACATGCACAATTAAATACATACACTACTGTCAACATTACTATAAATGCATATACCTACACTTGAGGTGATGAGTGTAATTTTTGGAAAAGCAAATTATATGAACGAATTAATTAATCGTTTAAGTGTTGACATGCTTGATGAAACGTCACATTGCGGCCGGGGATCCAATGAGTTAAATAAATTGCATTAAGTCAATCGGATTTAAACTTGAAAATTATATCATCATCTTCATCAGCCTGTATCGGTCCACTGCTGGACATAGGCCTAAATTGTTATATAAGTACCAGTAATACCCTCCCTGTTCAACGCGAGGGATACATTTAAGAGAAATTACGCGTTTTGTGAATTTCGCTTAAATAAGAGTTTGATAAAAGACAGAACATAATCCTAATAAAGAAAGCGAAGTTTGATAAGGGCGGCCGTGTAACGTACGTCAATCCTTATAACTCGAGAACCACTTTAACAATTTACATACTCTTTCGCTGTTACATTCTGTCACTTCTCAAAATGGTTTTAGTGTATAAATCATATCACTACGTCATCGGCGGCCAGAGCTGTGAGTAAAAGAGAGTCTGTCTATTTGTGAGTGTAAAAATGGAGGATTGCGGAATTCGCAAGTCCTTGTATTTCGCATGGATATGTCCAGTTCTTGTAAGTGTACAAAATTCCCCATACCTCCAACACCACTTTGAAATGAACTCAACGACGCGGCGCGGATTCCAATAATTCGAAAATCGCAGTACATTTTCAACCAATCATGAGCCAAACCGCGGGAAGCGAGGCAAATTTGGGCGAAATTTGAAATTCGCGTTGCAACGGATCCGCGCAATGCGCGGGCGCGTAATACGGGGTATTACTGCATTTTATTTTTCGATTATTGCACTACTCTAAATTAACGAAAAATTTTATAAGAATTAAACCCAGTTGTGGCTATGTGGAGCGTGTGTGTGTGTATCAAGCATGTCATCACTCTGATTTTATATGGTGCTTCATACGTGGTGGTAGTTTTTTTTGTTTTCGTCGGAAAATCATTCTGTATGTGAATCTGAACCAGTTTTCGTTTTTTTCATCACAGAACAAGTCATTGAGGCTGGCTCAAATAAAGGAGAGCGCTGACGTTACATCAAGTTTCGACATAACATAACGGCCCAGCAGCCATCGTGTAGTGAACTCACATCATCACAACTATAACAGGGTGCGTAATCATATCATGTTAAATATTATTATAATAATCCGTGTACAGCCATCAAGTTAATTTATTTTAAGTCTAGAGGATGCGCTACAAAGAAAGTTTCAAATAAATCAGGTCGCCATAGCTGAGGTATGATTAGGGTTACCATCCGTCCAATTTGTATTTCCGAACTTGCATATCCGAACTTTTTCATGAATGTTTAATTTTCAGATTAAATTACTTTATTATTTGGCTTTGGACTGAAATGTCCAGACTTCCTTTTAAATGTCTCTGGGACCTAAGTGATAGAGAAGATGAGTACTATGGGCCTGATGTAAACAAATCATTCCTAAAGGCCCTAAAAATAAATACATAAAAAATAAAAAAACATTCTGGCTTTTTTTTATTTTGAAATGGTAACCCTAGATAGGAGGGAAGGACGTGGAATGGTGCGGAGCGGGGAGCGAGCGGTAGTTGGGGCGCCGGGGCGTGGAGCGAGCGGGAGAGGGGAAGCGGAGTTTGGGGCGGGTGGTACGCGACATCGGCGGCTCGCGATCGACTAATTATGTTGCAGCTGTATGGCTTCAACTCAATGGAATATGATTTTTATATTATTTTATATACAATACATTAAAAAATACACACATTACACCTTCTTATATTTTGACTTACTTATATTAATAAGTCGTCATCAGATAATAAAGAATTAAATTTTATATATTTAATGTTAGATAGAATTAAATATTATATATTTATATTTATTTATATTTAAATAAATTTAATTTAATTCTTTATTCTCCGACGACAACTTATTAATATAAGTCGAAACATAAGAAGATGTGTTATGTGTGTATTTTTTTATGTATTATATATAAATTAATATAAATTAAAAAAAAATTACTTTGACCATTGTATCTATCTTATTTTTGTACACATACTGTACACAGATAATTAAACATTTTCTGTCTTTCAGTTTCATGTCCACAAATTCAAGTGCTACCACCACCACCAGAGAATGAAGCGCTGCGGAGTGTAAGTAAAGTGCGCTGGTGCGTACTGGTGCCTTGGTGTATCCCCGCGGGCCGGGCGTGCTGCGTCCGGCGTCCGCCTCGCCGTCGAGCAGCCGCGCGCGCGACGCGTACAGCGCGCACCGCTCGCCCGTCCCCGCGCGCTGTCACACCCCCCACAACGCTCACACCAACCGTCCCGCCCGCCCCCCCGTCCCACGTCCCAAGTCCGCCGTCCCGCCGCACGCACAACACACTCGCTCGCGTCCAAACTAACAGCGCCTCGCCCAATCCGTTCCTTGTGAGCGATATATTATTGTACATATTTATTTATTACTGTTATCAATGTGTGTTGTTGCAAGTTTTGTGTTTTGTTTTAGGTTTATGAGAAAAATTAACTTTTTAATTTTGTTATGAATGAAGTTTAAAATAATAGATGAATGTATTTATTCAATAGCAAAAATAGGTACTAAATAGACAATTGAAATTTTGTTTAGCATCACAAATACTTAGGGTCGGCATTTCAACTTAATTTAAAAATAATGTTATGTTACAGATTTATCATACAATATCTGTCACATACGTTATTCACAGTTCTAAATGCGAGTTGAAATACTAGTACCTACTTAAATTTTTTAATATACTGTTATATTGCTTTTATTAGAAATAAAATTGTTATATTATGATAATAATATAAATCAAAATAAATAAATAACATAATTAAACTTGCTAAAGCTTGACGTCGAAGTGTCAAAAGATTGCATATTGCTGTGATATAGAGGCTAATGATGGCTGACATGTAATAATTCTACCAACTGTCAAACAAAACAAAAGAAAGCACCTATTGTCATGTCGCAAACATGCTCTTTTCCAGAGGTCATCTTCGGTGACATAATATATAATAGATCTAATTATTATTTTCATTACAATAATATCATTCATTATTGTATACAGGGTGTTGTAACGGCCACTACATTAAATTTAGGAAATGATTATTGGGATCAATAGTAACAAAAAAGTCAAATAACTTTTTTCTGAATTCCCTTTAAATAAAAAGTTACAGTTTTCATACAAACTAATTGATTTATTTACTGTAAAAAGGATCTAATGTTCCGCACTAACATGGGAATGAAAGGCGCGCGGTGAGCGAGCGAGCAGGGCCGAGTGCGCGGAGAGAGATGCGCGGCGGCAGCACAGCGTGAGTTTTTAATTCCCGCGCCAGCACCCTGCCCCCGCGCGCGTCAAATTACATTTGACGAAAACACAAATTGTAAAAATTGATATCTCGAAAACTAGACACTTTAGAGAAATAGTTAATTTCCTTTTTTTTTTCTCGAAAAAACATGAGGATTGCGCTTGCGAAATTAATGTACTGACAACTGACTGTTACAACACCCTGTATACATATTTAATTTCATCTATTAACATATTACATATAAAAACATATACGAAATAAGCATAAAAACTTTATTTATAATTTAATTCTGTTGAATCATCTTTGCTTACTGGTGGTTTATTTTATTTTTGTTGATAATAAGGCGACAGTGCTTTCAAATATTTACCTATCCTGTCCTTGAATGAATTTGTTTTATGAGTGCTTCGATGACATCTTCCGGCAGTTTATTCAGTTTGTCAACACCTATTCTGTTGGATGAGACATGCTTTCGTGCTTTTCAAGCTGTGGTATACATACATACAGTCAGCGCGTACGTTCGTGGCCTCCGGCAGGAAAGCGAGAATGGAATGTATAGTGCTGTGAATCAATCTCTGAAAGTAACTACGTTTACGAAACCTCTTTTTTATTTATGGCATTAAATTATTTATCAAATAAGGTTTTATTGCGTGGTTGAAGTACGAAGACAAAACAGGGATAATCGTTTAAAGATCTATCGGCCTCCGCCCGCAGAGGCCACGAACGTGCGCGCTAACAGTACATGTACAAAGTTTTCTTTTAACGTTGTCATGTCGACATACGCATGTTAGTGGCTTGGTAAATCTCCTAAAAGTTGTGCAAACTCAAATATGTGACACGTACAAATACAATTTTAAACATTAGTAAATAATCGAACGTACAACAAACAGATCGCACATAAAGTTAAGCCCATTTTACAACTACGAAAATTCACAGCAAAAGCTTCAAATCTCTCGCGCTAATAATGCGACTAAATATTTCGAAAATGTCCCGACGAAGCTTTTGCTACCTACATTTTCGTGACGACGCTTTTACAACGAATTTTCGTAAATGTAAAACAGGTTTTCTGGTGTGCAAATTGCCGGACGGGACACTTTAGTTTGGACGCGGGTGCGAGTGGGACTTGCGTCCGGTGAGACGGAGAATGCTTCGAGAATGAAAGGGTGACAAACGATGCCATGAGCATAACTACACGTTTGCCAAACCGACTAAATGTGCTTCCGTAGTTGAATTATTGTGATAATTCCTCCGAAGTTATCAAATAAATCATTTAATTTATTTATCCTCTTAAGAGGTCATGTAAAAATAGTCATGTGACTAAACTCTGTGTGCTCTTAAAGTTCGCAAGAAAAGTATTCGAATGTAAGAACTGTGTAATTTTACTAATTTTCATAGAGACATTAAAATAAAAAAGCCACAGTTGAACTCCGGGAGTGCCGGCAGAAGTGAAAACTTATTGTATTTCCGAAAATAATTCTTAGGTGGTTATAAAAAAAACTAAACACCCTAAAAAAATTTAAACACCGTAACATTGCTTAAAAAAGAAAACAAAAGAAAAAAAATGTTGAGGGATTCGAACCCATGGTAAAAAAATACAAATCCTACATTCTTACCATTGAGCCATGAAATCACATAAACAACCAAACGAATATCGGATTCCCACTGTCACTGAGAGACGAACAGAATTGATCCCGAGCCACTCGTAACTTAACCCTTAATGCAATGGGCTTAAGGTTACATTTTAAATAATAAAAATAAATCTGACGCTGACGCGATGACGCGAGTTTAAAATTTTTTACCCACCTAAAAAAGTGCCAAGTGCCGCTATAGAAGTTTTCACTTCATAAATAAATTATTTGAAAAGTTAACACAAACTGTCACAATGAGTCAACTACTGAAACACGGTTTAGTCGGAATAGCAAGCTTCGTGTATGCTCGTAAGAACAAACAAAGCGTGCGCAAGAAAAAACAGATTTTGTTTTATTTCACTACGATACTTAAACAATTCAATACAAACGTGATAAAAGTGCAACAACACTGAATAAGTCTATATGAATCTATTTTTCATGCACATACTTGTTTTTTTTTTTACAAAAACATAGAATACCTGAACATTCTTTGAACAAAACACAAAACGGAACATATGCGTAACGTCATACCAAAAGCTAGACTTAAAAGAGTATTTTTTTTATTATGAGACTTGCTTTCAGTGAATTTTGATTGGAAAGTTTTATATGAATAATAACATTTTTCAAACCATGCTACGGGCAAGTTGTGAAATCTGTCATGCGTGTGTTGTGCATCAATACATTTATAATAAAGTTGTATGAAATTCATGTGCTCCGGGTAAAATAAATTGTACTGCGATCAATATATTCGAAATATTTCAAAGATACAGTTAAAAAAATTATTACAACAAAGTGGTACATTGAAATAATTCTACTAAATAATATAATCAATTTCAAGAAATGTAAAGCATAAAAATTTCTCTTTTCTTTAAATGTTACTATTTAAAATAATATGTACTAAAAATTTAAAACTTATCGTAATTTGTGTGATTGTGTGAGTGAGTGAGTGAGTGAGTGAGTGAGTGATTGAATGAGTGTGTGAGTGAGTGAGTGAGTGAGTGAGTGAGTGAGTGAGTGAGTGAATGAGTGAATGAGTGAGTGAGTCAGTGACTGAATGAGTGAGTGAGTGAGTGACTGAATGAGTGAGTGAGTGAGTGAGTGAGTGAGTGGGTAAGTGGGTGAGTGGGTGAGCGAGCGAGCATACCTCAGTAATCTCGACGACCTCGCCGGTGCTCTCGTCCACGACGTCCCCGTAGCAGTGGCCGGCTATCGAGCACTTGTTGAACGTCATTATGTTCTGTGTGAGAGTGCCCGTCTTGTCCGAGAATATGTACTGGATCTGACCTGCGAGCGAAGATCCAGTCAAGAGCCGGCTATTACTCTTCTTGTATCAGTCAGTCAGTCAGTCCGTGTTTATGCGTTCACTGCTGGACATATTCATCACTCACAGAGGAGCTGATTGACTCGATTCCGCGGTCCCCTTTCTGCCTCCGCACCAAGCGTACCGGGCAGGGATTGCATCCCCACAAGTTGGACAACAATCGCTTCGACAGATCTTTCCTCCATAGAACTGGTAAATTCTGGAACGCTCTCCCTACCCAAAAATTTCCGTGCGGTGGTTAAACCCTACCAACTAGTAAGGTAAGAAGGGAAGGTACCTACAGTTTTACGTGGAATACGAACCGCGGTCAGCCTCCAACGGTCGAGCGGTCAGCCATCCAAGAACTGACCGCGCACAGGGTTGCTTAACAACAGTCGACCGACCGCACCACTGAGCTACCAAGGCTGACAAAGTAGTCGTGTTGATACGACGTTTGAAGATCCCAGGTTGAAGGAGTAGGAGAAAACTCGCCGCCGGCAGACATTTCTACACGTTAGCGGTGCGACAGAGGAACGTACCAATCCGTCCGGGTCGCTTGTTGTTTTCTTTTGAAGTGAAAACTTCTTTAGCGGCGTTTGGCACTTTTTTAGGTGGGTAAAAAATGTTAGACTCGCGACAGATCTCGAAAAGCGACAGATTTATTTTTATTATTTAAAATGTAACCTTAAGTCATTGCATTAAGGGTTAAGTTACAAAAAATACTATTTTTGAAGTGAAAACTTCTTTAGCGGCGCTTGGCATTTATTTCAAAATGAATGTAGGGTTCCGTAACAAATGCATGTCTGTCCGTTCTACTAAATTTTACAATTTTCAACCAAGTTCCTCCGCCGGTTATTTTATAATAAAAGTAGGGTTCCGTAACACGTTTATGTCTGTCCATTCTACTAAGTTCTGCAAAATGAATGTTGGGTTCCGTAACAAATGCATGTCTGTCCGTTCTACTAAATTAAACATTAATTATTTATTTTCTTTCATTTATTTATTTTTTTTTTTTTTTATACCTTCTTTATAAATAAACTTAAAACTTAAACTTTAACTTTTTTTTTTTTTAAGCAATGTTACGGTCTTTAAATTTTTTTAGGGTGTTTAGTTTTTTTTATAACGACCGAAGAATTATTTTCGGAAATATAAAAAGTTTTCACTTCTGCCGGCACTCCCGGAGTGCAACTGTGGCTTTTTTTAAATTCATTTTTAGGGCTTTTAACAATAATTTGGTAATATCAGCCCCCTAGTACTCATCTTCTCCATCCCTTAGGGCCCACCCAACTAACATTATGGTGTTATAGTGTGCTCTAGCTGTCTTGTAACCCCGAAAGAGGTCATTCTTATACAGGTTAAGGTTCTTTTAGTGACTTTACAATAGCGTTAGTAAGTGCTATAAGTGGGACAAGAGATGCTTAAACCTTGAGTTATATTAAACCAATATAACTTTAAGATCTAAAACAACCTGCCGTTAGCACCAATTTGTTTGTTGGGCAGAGTCCCTAAGGGATAGAGAACGCTCCACGAAATTCAACACAATTACTAAATCACTCTCACTTGTGGGCTCGCCAACAGTGTTTGTATGCTAAAAAACAAATAGAGTCTGTCCACTCTAAATGACGTCTGTAATTCCCTCCGTAATTCCTCATTCAGACCACACTCCACCAGCAAATAGTACATGTCATCCTCCTGCGCGTTAGAACGTACCTAGCTCTTCGTTGAGTGTTGTGGTTCTCGCTTTGGCTGCGGTGCCGGACTTCTCGTAGTACATCTTCTCGTCCCAGTTGATGAGAAAGCTCTGCGCGAACCGGATCACCTGCGGAATAAATTGAAATTCCTGATGAAAAACCGAGACTCTCCAAATTGTGATCGGTGTAACAAGGAGGATGAGATTTACCATTTTTTAGGGTTCTGTATCCGGTACGGGACCCTATTACTAAGCCTAAGCTGTCTGTCTGTCTGTCTGTCTGTCTGGCTGTATCTCTGAACCGGATAGAACAAATTGTGACAAGTTCGAGTGCATTCTAACTGCCATATGAATGATCAGTGGCGGCTGGTGACCTATAGGACTGGGTGTGCGCTAGGTACTTACTCGTAAATACTAAACCCAAACGTGAATCTAATGGATACCGATACTTGATTTTTTATTTTATTTTCATGTCTGATTTAATTGCCTAAATTATGTAAAAGTATTTTCACTCAACAGATACATAATTGAAAGACAAAATAAGGTAAGCATAAAAGTAATGTAAAATTATACTTATAGATTGAAATATGAATGGGTGTTTTCAAGAACACGCTAGCGAATTTATGAAAACTATGAAGAAATCAGTCACACACATACACCACACACACTACAGTTTGATTGGGTAGGTCTAATATTGTTCTATTTATAATGTAAGTCTATTCGTCGGGTTTTATCTTGCGCAAATATTTCTATCACTTTTTCGTTGAAGTCCGGAATTGTTTGAATAAATTGTTTCTCAATACTCAGCACCGGAAGAGCATTCAACCTATCTTAACTCATTGTATTGCGGAGGGAGGATTTTATTCTTTTTATTGACGTGATGACGTCACGTCTTATAAATTGATGAGCACCGGCTGCACGCACGAAATCGTGTAGCGTTGATATTCAAAGTTACCATGGAAACGTCTTAAGAAGTAAAACTGTCAAGATCAGACAACAGAAGTTTTGATGGCCAGTCACAAGATGATTAATCTTTCTACTGGAAATAGAAATTACTGATCTTTGATCTATGTAGGTACTACGATTATTCCACGTCATCACGTAAAACTATCGTCCGTAAACCGACTTTACAGACAACCAATTTTTAAAGTTGAGTAACATCTTTTGCTCTCCATAGTTGTCATTGGAATAGTACATATAATAAACAGTACGCACTGGTCTAGGCGGTCCGGCCGATTTAATTTCCAGTTTGTTATTATGTAAAGTTCTATTGTTTTTAATATAGTCAACACTGAAGTCATTCATTTTTGGGTGGGTTCCTAGGGTGTGCTAGGAACCCACCCACTCAACACCACCTAACTGTTAATTTACGAAATGTTGTAAAAACTGCTAAAAACCGACTTGGGCCAATAATAGCTTCAATACAATGAATAATGGCAGCCGCTGATTAATGGAATCACCATCGGGCGTAATGGAATCGCCCTATTATTCGTAATTATGCAATGCGCATAACAGCGCTGCAGCGTTAATAGACGCTCTCTATTGTTTTTACTATGCGTGCGCGCAAGAGCGCACTGCATTTAGCTTCAGCGCTTGCACAGTAAACTTGGCTCGCGGCTTCGACCGACCGACAGACCACGTGACGATTCATTTGTGTCGTGATTCGTGAAACGGTCGCTACGTGTCGCACGCGTGTCTACGCACAATATAGCGTCCTTGTATCCCATTCGTGCGCCGCACGCGGAATGCAACCTTGGCCCATGCAATTGTATTGTATGGAGAGTGTTTTGTTTCACGCGCCAGCGGCGTTTGACAGTTTTCCATAGTATCACTATGAGAGACCCGCGTGCGTTTTGAAATCCGCACGGCGGCGGCGATACGTACACGCAAAACCGTGCTAATTCAGTTTGATATTTTTACTTTCGGTCGGTCAGAATCATGTAGAATTTAATACTTAAATTTATTTATTTCTTATGACGAGTGAAGCCGCTATGTTTTGTGGTTTTGCGGCGCGCGAGCGCACTTAAGGGCCAGTCGTCAGTGTGAATGATCAATAAACAATACAACAGAATGCAGTACCTCGACGGAGACGTAGAGTGAGATAGGCACGACGGTGTTCATGACGATGGCGTAGGAGAAGAAGACGAGGAAGGCGATGACGACGGCGCCGGAGGCGGGCTCGCCGGGCACCAGAGTGTCCCAGGGCAGGTACTCGCGGAAGTACTGCCCCACAAGCCACTCCCACACGCCGCAGGCCACAGTGCAGAACACGCACATCGACAGCAGGAAGAACACTATCTGCAATACGACAATAATTTATTTAATTACAAAATTCTTTGAAGTGAAAACTTCTTTAGCGGCGCTTGGCACTTTTTTGAGATGGGTAAAAAATGTTAAACTCGCGTCAGAACTCGCGTCAGATCCGTAGCCTGATCGAAAAAGCGTAAGATTCGAAACTTCTTTAGCGGCCCTTGGCACTATTTTAGATAGGTAAAAAATGTTAAACTCGCGCCAGATCCGTAGCCTGATCGAAAAAGCGTAAGATTCGTTGAAATTATGGATGAAAGTTGATTTTTCTGAGAAATAAACTTTTTGATGTCAAATAATTATAATAGTTCTGTAGTGTTAAATTTTTTATGTAATATAAATTGTCATGTTTGTCTACGATAGCGCAATAAATGAATATTGTATTTTACCACATAAAACTTTTATACTGATAAAACTTTTATACTGAAAATTCGTGCGAAATTTTCCCCTAAAATATTCAAAAATGCACAACGTTGATGTTTAAGTTTTCACTTCTGCTGGCACTCCCGGAGTGCAATCGGTCGTTTTATTTTTTATTTTTATGGAAACTGGCACGGTTGGCTACATCACCTATTACATCGAGATGTCAGCCCATAACACCGGGTGAACTAGGTGCCATGTCAGTGCTTACCTTCGGTCGTGCCGGCTACACTGAACTGGACGGAAAACAAGAACTATTTAAATAGCCGTATCAACCGACCTTTCATTCAGTACGGTGGTAACAACCCGGGCAGGCTAAACCACGTTGTCCAGCGTTGACCACCTAGTAAGGTAAGAAGGGAAGGGACCTACAGTTTTACGTGGAATCCGAACCACAGTCATCTTCCAATGGTCAAGCGGTCACACATCCAAGTACTGACCGCGGCGCTCAGGGTTGCTTAACAATAGTCGACCGACCGCACCACTGAGCTGAGCGAGGCTGACGTATACGGAACCAGGTCTCACGCCCTCTATGTACTTGCGCGCGCTAACTACCTGCCGCCCAGCGGGCCGCCGGCGGCGGCGGTCTAATTCAGTAGAAATTCGTCAGCCGTGCGAAACATACCTATACCCTCGCCCACGCAACTGCGCGCAGGTTCAAAGCAATAATGCACTTTACACTCGATCTTTTAGGTACATTTTCGCACGCAGCGATTGGCGACGTGAAACAGTAGGCTATTAAAGCCGAAGGTATGGAACTTTTTCTATGGAGTGATTTATCTGTTACGAAGCAACTATTAAGTAATCTGTGGCGGTAGTATCAACCCGGGCGGGTTAAATCCTTCCACCTAGTAAGGTAAGAAGGGAAGGGACCTACAGTTTTACGTGGAATCCAAACCGCGGTCAGCCTCCAACGGTCGAGCGGTCACCCATCCATCCACTGACTGCGCCCAGGTGTGCTTATGATCCGACCGACAGTCGATCGACCGCACCACTGAGCTACCGAGGCTGATACAGAACTTTAAAGTAAGCAAACTGTGTACGCACCCCGATGATGAGGAAGTTGAGAAGGCGGTCGATGCTGGTGCGCTTGAACTTGGTCTTGCCCGAGTTCTGCATGAGCTTTGTGTCCTTGCCGGCGAACACGACCACGCCGTAGCACCACGAGGTGTTGCGCAGCACGCACCCGCGCAGCAGGATCTTGTCGTTGTCCAGCGAGTAGTGTTGCCCCTGCCAGCTCAGCGTGCCTGCGAGACATGTGTTGTGTGTTAAGTGTTCTGCATGAGCTTGGTGTCCTTGCCGGCGAACACGACCACGCCGTAGCACCACGAGGTGTTGCGCAGCACGCACCCGCGCAGCAGGATCTTGTCGTTGTCCAGCGAGTAGTGTTGCCCCTGCCAGCTCAGCGTGCCTGCGAGACATGTGTTGTGTGTTAAGTGTTCTGCATGAGCTTGGTGTCCTTGCCGGCGAACACGACCACGCCGTAGCACCACGAGGTGTTGCGCAGCACGCACCCGCGCAGCAGGATCTTGTCGTTGTCCAGCGAGTAGTGTTGCCCCTGCCAGCTCAGCGTGCCTGCGAGACATGTGTTGTGTGTTAAGTGTTCTGCATGAGCTTTGTGTCCTTGCCGGCGAACACGACCACGCCGTAGCACCACGAGGTGTTGCGCAGCACGCACCCGCGCAGCAGGATCTTGTCGTTGTCCAGCGAGTAGTGTTGCCCCTGCCAGCTCAGCGTGCCTGCGAGACATGTGTTGTGTGTTAAGTGTTCTGCATGAGCTTTGTGTCCTTGCCGGCGAACACGACCACGCCGTAGCATCACGAGGTGTTGCGCAGCACGCACCCGCGCAGCAGGATCTTGTCGTTGTCCAGCGAGTAGTGTTGCCCCTGCCAGCTCAGCGTGCCTGCGAGACATGTGTTGTGTGTTAAGTGTTCTGCATGAGCTTGGTGTCCTTGCCGGCGAACACGACCACGCCGTAGCACCACGAGGTGTTGCGCAGCACGCACCCGCGCAGCAGGATCTTGTCGTTGTCCAGCGAGTAGTGTTGCCCCTGCCAGCTCAGCGTGCCTGCGACGACATGTGTTGTGTGTTAAGTGTTCTGCATGAGCTTTGTGTCCTTGCCGGCGAACACGACCACGCCGTAGCACCACGAGGTGTTGCGCAGCACGCACCCGCGCAGCAGGATCTTGTCGTTGTCCAGCGAGTAGTGTTGCCCCTGCCAGCTCAGCGTGCCTGCGAGACATGTGTTGTGTGTTAAGTGTTCTGCATGAGCTTGGTGTCCTTGCCGGCGAACACGACCACGCCGTAGCACCACGAGGTGTTGCGCAGCACGCACCCGCGCAGCAGGATCTTGTCGTTGTCCAGCGAGTAGTGTTGCCCCTGCCAGCTCAGCGTGCCTGCGAGACATGTGTTGTGTGTTAAGTGTTCTGCATGAGCTTGGTGTCCTTGCCGGCGAACACGACCACGCCGTAGCACCACGAGGTGTTGCGCAGCACGCACCCGCGCAGCAGGATCTTGTCGTTGTCCAGCGAGTAGTGTTGCCCCTGCCAGCTCAGCGTGCCTGCGAGACATGTGTTGTGTGTTAAGTGTTCTGCATGAGCTTGGTGTCCTTGCCGGCGAACACGACCACGCCGTAGCACCACGAGGTGTTGCGCAGCACGCACCCGCGCAGCAGGATCTTGTCGTTGTCCAGCGAGTAGTGTTGCCCCTGCCAGCTCAGCGTGCCTGCGACGACATGTGTTGTGTGTTAAGTGTTCTGCATGAGCTTTGTGTCCTTGCCGGCGAACACGACCACGCCGTAGCACCACGAGGTGTTGCGCAGCACGCACCCGCGCAGCAGGATCTTGTCGTTGTCCAGCGAGTAGTGTTGCCCCTGCCAGCTCAGCGTGCCTGCGAGACATGTGTTGTGTGTTAAGTGTTCTGCATGAGCTTGGTGTCCTTGCCGGCGAACACGACCACGCCGTAGCACCACGAGGTGTTGCGCAGCACGCACCCGCGCAGCAGGATCTTGTCGTTGTCCAGCGAGTAGTGTTGCCCCTGCCAGCTCAGCGTGCCTGCGACGACATGTGTTGTGTGTTAAGTGTTCTGCATGAGCTTTGTGTCCTTGCCGGTGAACACGACCACGCCGTAGCACCACGAGGTGTTGCGCAGCACGCACCCGCGCAGCAGGATCTTGTCGTTGTCCAGCGAGTAGTGTTGCCCCTGCCAGCTCAGCGTGCCTGCGAGACATGTGTTGTGTGTTAAGTGTTCTGCATGAGCTTTGTGTCCTTGCCGGCGAACACGACCACGCCGTAGCACCACGAGGTGTTGCGCAGCACGCACCCGCGCAGCAGGATCTTGTCGTTGTCCAGCGAGTAGTGTTGCCCCTGCCAGCTCAGCGTGCCTGCGAGACATGTGTTGTGTGTTAAGTGTTCTGCATGAGCTTGGTGTCCTTGCCGGCGAACACGACCACGCCGTAGCACCACGAGGTGTTGCGCAGCACGCACCCGCGCAGCAGGATCTTGTCGTTGTCCAGCGAGTAGTGTTGCCCCTGCCAGCTCAGCGTGCCTGCGACATGTGTTGTGTGTTAAGCGGCGGGTGGCCGAGTGGTTTGGGCATCGGCTTCTCATGCGAGAGGTCCGCGGTTCGAATCCGGTCGGCGTGTAGCAATGAGTTTTTTCTGACGAAAAAATTCACGTGCATGCCAACACCTGCTGCGTTCGGAACCGGTGTAAAACTGTAGGTCCCTTCCCTTGCCGCTTACTAGGTGGTAGGCTCAAATTGTAGCCGACTGGGTTGGTACCACCGTACTGGATGTAAGATGGCCGCATAGCAGCCTCGGCTGTGTTCTCCTCTAGTCCAGTATAGCCAGCAATCCACGGAAGTCTCCGGTAAGGCACCTACCTTCTCGGAGGTGATTTTGGCTGGTCGGAGCATGCGCTTTGGCCCTTCCGAGACAGCCATCCATACCGGATTACATAAAAAAATAAATAAATAAAAACATGACGGCTGGCTTACCGTCGAACTTGTTGAGTAGATTGTTTGGCGTCTCGCAGACGATCTCTCCGTCGAACCGGCCGAGCTGCGCGTCGTCCTGGCCCATCTCCGCCGTCTCCACCAGGCACTGGCGACATTTCAGGTTCGTCTCTCTGAAACACGACAGTGTTTGTTTTGAAAAACGCCTTCTCGAAAGTGCCGCTGACAAGGATCGTAATACCGTTATTTCGCGCAAATGTTATGCGACTATTAAAATAAAAACTATCACTAAAGAAAAACGAATGCATAATGTCGTTTGAAATGTATCAAACGCTACCACAGATTACTTAATAGTTACTTCGTAAATAAATCACTGCATATAAAAAGTTCCATACCTCCGGCTTTAATAGCCTAATGTTTCACGTCGCCAATCGCTGTGTGCGAAAATTTACCTAAACGATCGAGTGTAAAGTGCACTACTCCTTTGCAGCTGCGCGCAGTTGCGTGGGCGAGCGTGTAGGTAAGTTTCGCGCGGCTGACGAATTTCTACTGAATTAGACCGCCGGCGGTCCAACGGGCAGTAGGTAGTTAGCGCGCGCAAGTACGTAGAGTGCTTAAGGCCTGACGCTACTCCCCAAACGTTTGAAAATGAGTTAAAATAATGTTATTCTATTCGGTTGTGATAGTGATAGTTATTTCCCCTCCACCCGAAAACCGCTCCCATAGCGAAATGATAATAACAAAAAAAAGTAACGATTCAACTAACGTTTCAGTTTTACTGAAACGGATACGGATGGCGGCAAACTGACACCAGTGATGTGAACCCAATATACCTTAGTCAATTAGGTAGACTGAACTGGACGGAAAACAAGAACTAGCATTAACCTTCAAGCGGTCGCGCGGCGTCGAATCGACCGCACTCAATACATTTTCGTTCATAATATGGTTATTTCTTGTCGCTTGCATTTCCCATCCCTAGTAGCCTGTCATTGTTTCACTGTTCACGAAATAAACAGTTTACCTCCCCTCATCGCGCGCCACGGAGGGCACAGATCGCATTTGTTTTAGTGGCGGCGCAGGCGTCGAAAGGACGCCGCGCGCCTGTCGTCGAAAAGGTTACGCGCGACGCTCAACGCAAGATTGTTTTTTAGAATATCAACAAATATCATTGAACTAAGCTTGTAATAGTGTTTTTTTATTGTAAAAATTACTCGTCAACCGCTGACTAATAGTGAAATAGTTACGTAAATACAACGAGTGTTGAAGACGCTGCTGGTAATGAACAAAGCAGTAGTTCCAGCACATGCAGACGAAGGTGCAAAATATGCCCAGCAAAAAAAAGGAGGCAATCGAAGACACAATTCACATCATGTCTGAGAAATATTTGCAGGACCCACGCTACATCAATAAATTTTATCTTGGCGAAGAAACATATTCTGAAGAAAACTAGACCTAAATTGATGATAAATACTTTGATTCTGATTTTATCATTATTATGTGATCTCATGGAGGCAACTGATTTTGTTATTTTGATTGTATTATACTATATAAAGCTAGTTAGGGGTATATATGAAGATTTTGTGTTGTCAAATTGCTTTCTAATCAAAAGAAAAGTTGACCTATGTTATTTATTTTATAATTTCGTTTTATCTGAGTTAAAGTTAATTTTTTTCAACATACTGTGTCCCAACATAATGATAATGTGTCTAAATACAAAAAAATACATTATTATTAAATAATTAGTGTTTTAAAACCCTGAAATATCCCATAGGTCTTTTAGGTTACGCGCGACCGCTGCCGTTACAAATGACCGCGCGCCCGCTTGAAGGTTAACTAACAATTGAAATAGCATTAGTTTTTATGGTTGTTGGTAACGGCACTTCGGCGCGCTAGGGTTTTGATAGTAGTAGTTTTGACAGTTTTGCGCCTAGCGTTATTTAAAACGTCATTATGCAAACGCTTCCTCTTTTGATGCTTTTGTAACGATTGTCTTCAAACGTTACCAAAATCAACCTATGAAAACGTTATCACACAGCTATTTTGCTAACGTTTACGAACCCTGGCCGCTGATCGATTTCTTGTTTGGCGGACCCCCCTTAAATTTTTTATTGTTATTTTTTTTTATTATTTATTACTATATTCGCCATAATAACAGATAATCGGTGAAAAATTCAATGGCTACCTTTTTTTTTTATAGAAAGCACGACATGTGGCATCGTTTCACTTACGAGTAGGTGACTTACGATGCCCATGGAAATTCTGCGATGCACGGGGATTGCGAATGCCATGCCGGCCTGACAGGAGCCTTTTCACGCCCCTTTCGAAAAACCCCAAGCTGTAGGAGGAAATAGATTCCACATTTTCCTGGTCCTGTGAATAAAAGACCTACTGAACCGATGGGTTCAGTAGGTTACCGATACCGATTCTCGGTAGGTCGATTGTATAGGGGTGCATCCCCTATTACGGTTCAAAAGATACAGCCCTTTAAAGGAAGGCCAAACAGACAGACGGACGGACAGAGGGAGGTACAGACGGACGGACGGACGGCGCAGACATAGTAATAGGGTCCCGTACGGCACCGCCAGCCGGCCGTCTCACCCGTCAAGCTCTGCGGTCTCGATGTAGCAGAGTCCGTTGGGCTCGCTGGTGCTGATGAGGAGTATGTCCGCCGCGACGAACTGGTCGTTGTCGAGACGGATCACGTCGCCGACCTGCACCGACGCCCACTTCTCCTCCACCAGCTTGCCGTTGCGCAGAGCCTTCGCGCGCCGGTGGTTCACCTGCGAGTCGTTCTGGTGACGTTGCTGCAAACAACAACCGCACTCCATTAAGGCCCTGTCGACCCGTATTCACCCGTACTTCTCTTTCAAGGCGCCGCTTTCGCTGGTTAGAGTAGGATGCAACACAATCAATCAATAAAAAATTTGGGTTTTTATTTTTTTATTCCAAAACTACGGATCGAAACAAAAAAGGAAAAAGCTACGGATTTAGATATATATTCAACAAATAAAATATATTTTTTCCAAAGCCTTTATTTGGTCACGTTGCCGTCTTTACTAAATACGTTTTTATAACTAAATTCAGAGGCATGTTCATGATTTTTTTCTATCGAGCGAAGTGAATCAAATCGTGTTTTCAAAAAGCTATCGATCTGCGTTGATAGATGAAGTTTTACATATATTCAAACTGAATCTGTCAGGTAAGTAATATTGGCGGTACACTTCTTGAAGTTCGAGTCACGCAGTCTCACATCACCTTAATATTCACATATATATATTTCGCCACAAAGAACACACAACCTTTTGTCAGCCTCGATAGCTCAGTGGTGCAGACAGTCAACTGTCGCTATTGAATGTTAAGCAACGCTGGGTGCGGTCAGTACTTGGATGGTTACCGCTGACCGTTGGAGGCTGACCGAGGTTCGGATTCCTCGTAAAACTGTAGGTCCCTTCCCTCCTAATCTTACTTGGTGGTAGGGTTTAACCCGCCCGGGTTGGTACCACCACACTGAATGAAACGTCGGTCTAAACGGCTATGTAAATAGTTTGTGTTTTCCGACCGGTTCAGTGTAGCCGACACGATCAAAGGAGGAAGCACTGACATGGCACCTAGTTCACCCGGTGTTATGGGCTGACATCACGGACGTTGTAGGTGATGTAGCCAACCGTGTCAGTTTACATAAAAAAAAAACATTAAGTAACAAATATTTCAGTGAGACATATATTCATTCATTCATGATTCGTCATCATTTTTGTTTTGTATTATGTAAGACAATTTTGAAATAGAAGAAATTGGCGAAAAATAGAAGTTGGCGAGCCGCTGGAACTGCTTACGCGGAGATTACTCACAAAGTTATCGTAGGCGTCCTTGACGGCGGTGAGCGCGAGCACGCCGATGAGCGGGATGGCGGTGGTGATGGGCGTGAACGACCAGATTGCGAGGATCAGCTGCAGCACGTGCAGGCACAGGAAGTAGAAGTTGACGAGCCGCAGGAACTGCGCACGCGGAGAGTACTCACAAAGTCATCGTAGGCGTCCTTGACGACGGTGAGCGCGAGCACGCCGATGAGCGGGATGGCGGTGGTGATGGGCGTGAACGACCAGATTGCGAGGATCAGCTGCAGCACGTGCAGGCACAGGAAGTAGAAGTTGACGAGCCGCAGGAACTGCGCACGCGGAGAGTACTCACAAAGTCATCGTAGGCGTCCTTGACGACGGTGAGCGCGAGCACGCCGATGAGCGGGATGGCGGTGGTGATGGGCGTGAGCGACCAGATTGCGAGGATCAGCTGCAGCACGTGCAGGCACAGGAAGTAGAAGTTGACGAGCCGCAGGAACTGCGCACGCGGAGAGTACTCACAAAGTCATCGTAGGCGTCCTTGACGGCGGTGAGCGCGAGCACGCCGATGAACGGGATGGCGGTGGTGATGGGTGTGAGCGACAAGATGGCGGGTATCAGCTGCAGCACGAGCAGGCAGAGGAAGTAGAAATTGACGAGCCGCTGGAACGGCTCACGCGGAGATTACTCACAAAGTCATCGTAGGCGTCCTTGACGGCGGTGAGCGCGAGCACGCCGATGAGCGGGATGGCGGTGGTGATGGGCGTGAGCGACGAGATGGCGGGGAACAGCTGCAGCACGAGCAGGCACAGGAAGTAGAAGTTGGCGAGCCGCTGGAACTGCGCACGCGGTGAGTACTCACAAAGTCATCGTAGGCGTCCTTGACGGCGGTGAGCGCGAGCACGCCGATGAGCGGGATGGCGGTGGTGATGGGCGTGAGCGACAAGATGGCGGGTATTAGCTGCAGCACGAGCAGGCAGAGGAAGTAGAAATTGACGAGCCGCTGGAACTGCTCACGCGGAAATTACTCACAAAGTCATCGTAGGCGTCCTTGACGGCGGTGAGCGTGAGCACGCCGATGAGCGGGATGGCGGTGGTGATGGGCGTGAGCGACGAGATGGCGGGGAACAGCTGCAGCACGAGCAGGCACAGGAAGTAGAAGTTGGCGAGCCGCTGGAACTGCGCACGCGGTGAGTACTCACAAAGTCATCGTAGGCGTCCTTGACGGCGGTGAGCGCGAGCACGCCGATGAGCGGGATGGCGGTGGTGATGGGCGTGAGCGACGAGATGGCGGGGAACAGCTGCAGCACGAGCGGGCACAGGAAGTAGAAGTTGGCGAGCCGCTGGAACTGCGCACGCGGTGAGTACTCACAAAGTCATCGTAGGCGTCCTTGACGGCGGTGAGCGCGAGCACGCCGATGAGCGGGATGGCGGTGGTGATGGGCGTGAGCGACGAGATGGCAGGGAACAGCTGCAGCACGAGCAGGCACAGGAAGTAGAAGTTGGCGAGCCGCTGGAACTGCGCACGCGGTGAGTACTCACAAAGTCATCGTAGGCGTCCTTGACGGCGGTGAGCGCGAGCACGCCGATGAGCGGGATGGCGGTGGTGATGGGCGTGAGCGACAAGATGGCGGGTATCAGCTGCAGCACGAGCAGGCAGAGGAAGTAGAAATTGACGAGCCGCTGGAACTGCTCACGCGGAAATTACTCACAAAGTCATCGTAGGCGTCCTTGACGGCGGTGAGCGTGAGCACGCCGATGAGCGGGATGGCGGTGGTGATGGGCGTGAGCGACGAGATGGCGGGGAACAGCTGCAGCACGAGCAGGCACAGGAAGTAGAAGTTGGCGAGCCGCTGGAACTGCGCACGCGGTGAGTACTCACAAAGTCATCGTAGGCGTCCTTGACGGCGGTGAGCGCGAGCACGCCGATGAGCGGGATGGCGGTGGTGATGGGCGTGAGCGACGAGATGGCGGGGAACAGCTGCAGCACGAGCAGGCACAGGAAGTAGAAGTTGGCGAGCCGCTGGAACTGCGCACGCGGTGAGTACTCACAAAGTCATCGTAGGCGTCCTTGACGGCGGTGAGCGCGAGCACGCCGATGAGCAGGATGGCGGTGGTGATGGGCGTGAGCGACGAGATGGCGGGGAACAGCTGCAGCACGAGCAGGCACAGGAAGTAGAAGTTGGCGAGCCGCTGGAACTGCGCACGCAGTGAGTACTCACAAAGTCATCGTAGGCGTCCTTGACGGCGGTGAGCGCGAGCACGCCGATGAGCGGGATGGCGGTGGTGATGGGCGTGAGCGACGAGATGGCGGGGATCAGCTGCAGCACGAGCAGGCATAGGAAGTAGAAGTTGGCGAGCCGCTGGAACTGCTCGAGCAGATTCAGCGGCAGGAACGTGATGATCGAGTACTTTGATGTCTTGATGTAGTTGTTCTGGAAGAGATGCAAAGAAGGCAAATTGTAGAAATAGTCTCCAAACATTTATCATTCACTAGCTTTTGCCCGCGGCTTCGCTCGCGTGAAATTCGCATTTAAAAAGAAGAAAGTATAAGCCCGCTACCGTACCTTTATTTCGGCGCGCGGAACAATTCGGTTTGTATGGGAGCCGAATCTTAGCGTAACCGTAATTGATTGATTTATTTACCCTATCCTGTATCACGTATAGTTAAATGTGCTTGTACTAAGTTTCATCGAATTTGGATGATCGGTTTAAAAGTTCTGGAGGAACATCAAACATACGTACACACACATACAGAAAAGACTTCTAAAATCGTCAATTTAGTTTTAGTACCACCATACATAGATTCTACAAACGCAGTATCTCAGAAAACAAAGTAACTTACTCCATGACCATCCCTTACAGATTTATTATTAGTATTGCTTCTAGAGCTATGAGCTATGATTTAATATATATTTGTCATTTTATTGTATTTCTTAATCACCGATTGACCATGTTTCTGCAACTGAGCTGCGATCTTTATTATTTATGTACTTAAGTACCTACAGTCCGCGCGCGAGCTCCAAGGAATCGGTGGCTGTGCAAATTAATTTATTATGGAATTTGTATAGAATTTTTGTATATAGATTCATATTTTGTGATGATTATACTATACTACGCGATTTATATTGTACTGTGTGTCTCGCACAGTCTTTTCTTTCTTATTAATAATCTGTGGATTATTATATTCTGTGGTATGCACAGGCCACATTTGCTTGATATTTGAATATTTCATAAGTAGATTGATGTTCGAAACAAATCATCCTTGAACACTTGCGTTTTTATTATGTAAACAAACATTCGAGTCGCTACTTGACATGAGCATAGTTAGGTTTTTCCTGTAGTCTGTTATTTTTAAGTGTTTGATTAAATACAAAGTTTCTGAACAACAATATGTGCTTCATTTCATTGAAGAATAAAGTCAAGTCAAGTCGCTGGACAAAGGAAGCACCAGCACAATATTATACTAATTTATAATATAATAAAAATTCTATAATAAGTTAATTTCCACAGCCACCGATTCCTCGGAGCTCGCGCGCGGACTAATAATAATAATATGTATGTATGTATGTGTTATTTTTTCTCATTTTATGCGTTGTCACGTAGTCGTTACCTCCACGCACTAACGGCCGCGCTGTTTTTATTTATCTCTACATAAATAGTGTTATTGTGGTTAGAACTGTGCGCCTATTAGTCAGGCAGATTGCTATGCGGTCATTCTGTCCTTATTTTCCTATCAACTATTACCCTACGCGATGAATGAAATTAATTTAATCTATATGTATAGGTAGATAAAATCTTACTTCAAAAATTTATTATTTGATATTTTTAACGGGGAAACGTCGCTAGCATACTATATATTATAGGGATTTTAGCATCGACAGTTTAGACATTTATTTTAATTTAATAAAATTTCGATTATTATTGATTAGTAGAAAGATAAAAATACTTTATTGCTCCAAAACCATTTTACAGTAACAAATGATAAGTAATTTACATTGGGTTATTTAGCTTCATATATAGCCTATAGGGAGCCTCTAGAACTACTCTTACCATTGGTGCAATCCGCATCAAAATATGTTCAGTGGTTCCGGAGTTTACTTCAAACATACATACAGACAGACGTTCCCTTTTATTAGAAGTAGAGATAGAGATAGACTACGCCAAACCCACAGTAGCTTTCCAGATTACATTAGAAATGAATACATAAAAATAAAAATATATATTTCCTTCATAAATACACAATGTTGTATAGTAGCAAGTTTTTTTTTTTCGTTAAAATTTCCTAAAGTATTCATTTCAGAATACGTCTCATCTCTCATTTCAGAAAAGTCGCAGAAAAAAAGTTTATTCATTCTTACATACAGAACGAAACCTTGTCGCAATATCGTTGAATAACAAGCTATGTAAGTAGTTAGGTATATAACTACGAAGAAAAGGACCTTCTCTGTATGACTACGAATAAAAACCGGCCAAGTGCGAGTCGAAATCGCGCACCGAGGGTTCCGTATCGCCATGTCATGGTCAGCGCCACTCACGCCATCATGGATTAGCTAAAATGCTTCATACTGTTTTCGTTAGACGGCGCGCATAAATTTTTTAGTTTCTTGTATTGGGACCCCGTGAATTTTTCACTTTTTCTTATTTTTTTTATTATTTGTTGTTATATCGGACATAATAAATAACACATATTATGTGAACATTTCAACGGGCTATACCTATTACGGTTCAAGAGATACAGCCCTCGGACAGACAGACAAACAGACAGACAGACGGCGTAGGCTTAGTAATAGAGTCCCGCCGATACGGAACCCTAAAAGCTCAAATCGAAAGCCCGCAACTTGACAAGTCTCATTCAATAGCGCTTTCCGCGAGCTGCTGATACGAGATGCTATCAGTTAATTGGACAAAACGACGAATCCCTTTTGCACAGACAGCTAGCTCCCTGATCATCTTGAGATCGCAATTTTGCCTCCGTGAAAACGGGGCTTATGCGTGGAATGTACAATGCTTTAAGGACGCGTGCTCCTAGGTCATTGATATTATGAAACTGACCAGGCGTCCCGCTTTCGGCGGGACAGTTCCGCTGACAATGTACTTGTCCTGCTGTCCCCCATATTACATAAACTGTCCCGCTTTCACCCATTCCTATCTTGTTGTCCCGATATTAAATTTGAATTCGATTTTGGAGGTCAAATTAAATTTTAATTAGAGTTTTTCAGAATTTCATAAAATGTTGCGATCTTCTCCACAACTTCTAATCTTTGTACCGCGTGGGGCCGGTACTTTAAAAGAATAGCCCCACTGCATCTCTCCCCGTGCATGTCGTAAAAGGCGACTAAGGGATATGACTCCCTTCTTATATTACTAGGTGGTAGGGTTTACCCGCCCGGGTTGGTACCACCGCACTGAATGAAAGGTCGGTCGAAACGGCTATGTAAATAGTTTGTGTTTTCCGTCCAGTTCAGTGTAGCCGGCACGACCGAAGGGAAGCACTGACGTGGCACCAAGTACACCCGGTGTTATGGGCTGACATCACGGATGTTGTAGGTGATGTAGCCAACCGTGTCAGTTTCAATAAAAAAAAAAAAAAATAATAAATAAATAAAAAACTTCTAAAAGCAATAAACCTTAAATGATAAGTATGGTTTTTAATGGAATAAATGTATGAAACTACTTTCTGTGAATCATATTAATAAATTTTTTTTTGTTTTTTTTTTTGTGAAAACTGACACACTGGTTGGCTACAAAATTGTCTTACATAATACAAAACAAAAATGATGACGAATCATGAATGAATGAATATATGTCTCACTGAAATATTTGTTACTTAATGTTGTTTTTTTTTTTATGTAAACTGACACGGTTGGCTACATCACCTACAACGTCCGTGATGTCAGCCCATAACACCGGGTGAGCTAGGTGGCATGTCAGCGCTTCCCCCTTTGATCGTGCCGGCTACACTGAACTGGTCGGAAAACACAAACTATTTACATAGCCGTTTCAACCGACGTTTCATCCGTGCGGTGGTACCAACCCGGGCGGGTTAAACCCTACCACCAAGTAAGATTAGGAGGGAAGGGACCTACAGTTTTACGAGGAATCCGAACCTCGGTCAGCCTCCAACGGTCAGCGGTCACCCATCCAAGTACTGACCGCACCCAGCGTTGCTTAACATTCAATAGCGACAGTTGACTGTCTGCACCACTGAGCTAACGAGGCTGACAAAACGTCTATATAAATAAAAATAAAATGCTGCTCATTGGTAATCGCATAACTTGAGAACGGCTGGACCGATTTGGCTTTAAATGTTCGTAATAGTCAATCAGGATTTTAGAGGAAAAAGGAAATATAATTTAAAGGGAAAATATATAAAAATGTTCAATAAGTTTATAACATACTATGGAATTGACATAGAACATAAAAAATATTATCCCGCTTTAGCACTGAAAATATCTGGTCAGGTTAACTAGTCGGGACAGATTGGCTAAGTCCGAACAAAAATGTGGTAACCAAGTGGTAACACAAAATCTGGAGGACGGATTTAGATATAGGTTTAAAATAGAACATCATTGCAAATTAGTCATGTACAGGCTGTGCCCGCGGCTCCGCTCGCTCTCATATTTTACTTCACTGCTAACCTCATAAGCCATTTAGCGTGATCAAGCTATCCGTAGAATTTTGTTTTATTAAAATCGGTTCAGTGGTTCTCGAGTTATAAGCGGACAGACAGACACTCAGACAGACAGAAAGCAGACGTTGGATTTTATTATAGGTAAGGAAGGAAGTACCTACACAAGGAGTTTTAGCAATAAAATTATTAATATCCTCGTTAATATCAATCAATACTAATAATAAATCTGTAAGGGGTGGTGATGGACCAAGTTATTTTGTTTTATTTTGATATTACGTTTGGATAAATCCTACCACCTAGTAAGATAAGAAGGCTACAGTTTTACGTGGAATACGAACCACGGTCAGCCTCCAACAATCGAGCGGTCCCCCATCCAAATACTGGCCGCGCTCAGGGTTGCTTATCAACAGTCGACCGACCGCACCACTGAGCTAACGAGCGTTCCAGAGTTTACCGGGTTGGAAGAGGAAAGATCTGCAGAACTTTTAAAACTAGACCAATCATGAACATAACCAATTAAAAAGTCGTGTACTTACTGCATATCGGAATTGCGAGTTGTACTCTCTGTTGTTAGCTTTGATTCTCCGTTCAGTCTCTGTAACAAAAGAATATCGGTCAAGTGCGTGTTTACAGTTTACGAGGCGAGAACGGATGATGGACACTGGGCCACAATAATTAGGAAGATGGTGGGCCAGTTTCCCAAAATTTTTCCTGCATAAAAGTACCGTGTGGGGCCGGTACTTTAAAAGAATAGCCCCACTGCATCTCTCCCCGTGTATGTCGTAAAAGGCGACTAAGGGATATGACTCCCTTCTTATATTACTAGGTGGTAGGGTTTAACCCGCCCGGGTTGGTACCATCGCACTGAATGAAAGGTCGGTCGAAACGGCTATGTAAATAGTTTGTGTTTTCCGTCCAGTTCAGTGTAGCCGGCACGACCGAAGGGAAGCACTGACGTGGCACCAAGTTCACCCGGTGTTATGGGCTGACATCACGGATGTTGTAGGTGATGTAGCCAACCGTGTCAGTTTCCATAAAAAAAAATAAAAAAAAATCAGCGCAGAATAAACACTCTTCAATCAGCGGTGAGGTGTGGATGTGGGGGAGTGTATCAATACTGATCCCACATACACTCATCGCATTATCGGTAATGTTTTTTGTGTTTGATGTTTTGTTTGTCACGTTTTCTTGTACGGACAAATTATTTGTCATTTGTCTGAAATAAAGACGTTTTATTTATTTATTTATTTACTCGCCCACGGAGGTATAATCCGTAGATCCGCTATACCTACCATCTGTCAAAAAACCATATCCGCCTTTTGTCTTTCTACAATGCAAAATATAAAAACCTGTGGCGCCTCTATTATTCAGTATCGCGACTAATCGATTTTTAGCACGTTTCTTTTATGGCCATAATAACACATATTCTGTGAAAATGTCTACCGGCTACTTGGTACGGTTCAAAAGATACAGCACTCGTACGGACGAACTCAGACAAGCTTACGTAACCCTAAAAAAAATCCTTTGAGACGAGTAGAAATACAGTAGAACAAAATACCAGTTTAAAACACATGTCAGTCAGTCAGTCAGTCAGCGTGTAAGCGTCCACTGCTGGACATACGCCTCTCCAATTTTCCTCCAGTCCTCCCGGCCTTCAGCGGTACGGAACCACTGCTTTCCGCCGACGTACTTGATGTCGTCGTCCCACCTGGCGGGTGGTCTTCCCACACTCCGTTTTCCTGTCCACGGCCGCCAGTGTAGGACACGGTTACTCCAGCGGTCGTCGTCTCTTCGGCTGACGTGCCCAGCCCATTGCCAGTTGAGCTTAGCCACCCGGTATCCAATATCGACTACTTTGGTGCGTCGGCGGATTGCCTCGTTACGCACCATATCACGTAGCGTTATTCCCAGCATGGCTCGCTCCATTGCTCGCTGGGCAACTTTCAACCTTTGGACAACACCGACCGTCAGCGTCCACGTTTCACACCCGTACGTCATAACCGGGAGGACACACTGGTCATATATACGGGTTTTTAAATTTTGCGGAAGATCAGACTTCAGGGCGAATACACACATTGTAAACACATACACATTGTAAATCTTATATATCTTGTCCCATGGTCTCACTCGTGTCTTCTGGGTCACGGTTCACTGTGCCAACTTTAACAGTAATGAACATTGGAACAAACAAGCTAACAAACGCACAGTTTATGTAAACGACATCGTTTGCCATCTGTAGTTTTAGGGCGCGAACAAATAGACACATCCCTCAGGTTAATACGACGACGCGCGTGACTCACTATCCCCGAGCAATGAAATCGGATGATGTCACTGGGATGGGATCACGATAGCTTACGAATCCACACCACACACACCACCACAAGGGCTGAGACGGGAAACTCGCAAAATTGGGGCTTTCTTGCCTTCTGAGGTCTACGACCCTTCGAAAGAACTCGAAAAGTGAAGTGGGTACCTACACGAAACGCGCTTCAGAATTTTGCGAGCATCTTCGCACAACTAGAGGACTCGAAACGCGAAGATCATTTTTTTAATTGCTTCCGAACTAGGTGGCTGTGCTCAAGGTCGAAGCCTCAGGTGCAGATAATTTAACCCCTGAGGAGTTGGCAGTCCGGCTTGGAGCTGTGCTAATGACGCTGGGGAAAGGCTATTAATCCGCGATTTGAAGATCCGTGGATTGTAGGAGTGGGGAAAGATATTCTCCGGATGCCCGTTCCACACCTTTGCAGTGCGGCACGAGAACGATTTAGAGAATCGTGCAGTTCGAAGAACTCTTCCGTCCACTAAAAAGGGGTGTTCCGCGAGAGTATGGCGGGTTTGGCGAAGGCGAACAGGAGGAGGAGGGATAAGGGAAGCAATTTCGCCAGAGCAGCGGCCATAGTAGTACCGATAAAACATGAAATGCAACAATGCCGGTATGTGTGTGAGATGCCAAAACTATAATGTGGCAGGTGTGGCTTTGGTTGCATGCGTCGTCGCCGTCGTCGGTTGAATTCTCTGTCGTGCGAATGAATCAGATACCGTCAATATAAAAGTCGTGGCGAATATTAAACAAGTACTTAAAACGAGACGGAAGTTAACTTTCTCCATACAAAATCGTCTTTCGGCTTTTATGTTTTGTAGCCCCGTAAACCTTATCCAACTTTAAATTTTTTTTTTTTCTTAAAGACCGTCCAATCTACGTTCCTGTAATATTTATTACGTAGCCTTAAAACTCACGGCACCAAGGCGAATTCGCACTCTTTCTGAAAATCGGGCACTATACTGAAGCGATCGAAAAGACATTTCCAATTTGGCTAATTATTTTTAAAGTTTGTTTATTTTGTTTTAGTTTAGGTAATTTTAATTTGATAGGTAGTTTCCAATGTCAAAACATAAATGCCGAAAGACGATTTTGTATGGAGAAAGTTAACTTCGGTCTCGTCTTAAAAACCTCGTACGCCATACAATGCACACACACAGCCTTCTCGATATTTTCATTTCAAAATGATTTCTATGCGACGTCTTCCTTCACTGGTGCCCTATAAGTGGCTATCTCCACGGCGTAGGGCCCTTAACCGACGGAAGGATCCAGGTAATGGCGTCCAAGGGCGACAGTAACCATCTCCGACTCCACGGCAGCCCTTCAAGGTAGCCCTTATAAGGAAAAAATTACATTCTCGATACAGTCCATTTCTAATTTCCCACATTATTTTGTTAATACGTTTTGGATTAATAAATCAATTTGATTTGATTTGAACCTCGCACCGCAAAAGGTAAGGCAGGAAAAGCATGTGACCACCACTCAAACGATCTGCCTTGAGTTGTACGGATTGCTGGAAGGCCGTGCCAGTTATGCCTATGGGAATTTGCCGAAAGCAAATTCTCAAAACGTAGACGGATCTTCCTAACCTCAAAATCCTTATTATGTTATTGAGGAACACGTCTTGTCGATTCTTTTGATTTGATAGGGTAGAATTCGGCTGAAACATCAATCTAAACCTGTACGTAACTACGCTTGGGCTACTAAAGGTTTGCGAGGCTGGCCAAGAAGTTTGTTAAGTAGGCCGGTTGATTTGGTCGGTTGATCGGTTTGTGACGATGCCAAGAGGTTTGAGAATTTGGCCAAGAGGTTTGCGAAGGTAGTCAAAAGCTTTGCAAGGCTGGCCAAGAGGTTTGTGAATTTGTTCAAAAGATTTGCGTTTCCCAATAGGACTGTGACGATGCTAAGAAGTTTGCGCACTTGGCCAAGATATTTGAGAATTTGGCCAAGAGGTTTGCGAAGATAGTCAAAAGCTTTGCAAGGCTCGCCAAGAGGTTTGTGAATTTAGTCAAAAGATTTGTGTTTCCCAATAGGTCTGTGACGATGCCAAGAATTTTTTGCACTTGGCCAAGAGGTTTGAGAATTTGAACAAGAGGTTTGCGAAGATAGTCAAAAGCTTTGCAAGGCTGGCTAAGAGATGTGTGAATTTGGCCAAAAAATTTGCGTTTCCAAATAGGTTTGTGACGATGCCGACAGGTTTCGTACTTGGCCAGAGGTTTGGAAGTCTGACAAGAGCTTTGCGAAGTTGGCCTCTTGGGTTGAAGCTGGCCGCGTACTCGACTCGACACTGATAGGTAGGTAGAGAGAGTCCGCGGCGAGTATCGCAAGTGTTTTCACTTGGCGCGAGGTTATTCCACGAACGGCGAGTGTACAAGTGTTCAGTAAATATTTAATAGCCCATTTTGATAGCGCAGACGTGAAGATCAATAAAGCTATTACGAAAATCGTGTCTCGCTCGGTTACTGTACTGTGTGATCTGCTGGACTTTTATACACCACACGCGATGTCCATGAATTTATCGAAGTGATAATGACTGAGTGAAAGTTTATAGAATAGGAATATTTTATTGCAACCACACCGTTCGTTTGAAATCAAAGCTAAAAAATATTTAAAGCCCGAGTAGACAAGTATGTAGGTTTATATCTAATAAACTGTAGTTCATATGTATCCTTACCTATAATAAAATCCAACGTCTGCTTTCTGTCAGAGTGTCTGAGTGTATGTCTGTCTGTCCGCTTATAACTCGAGAACCACTGAACCGATTTTAATAAAAAAAAAATCTACGGATAGCTTGATTCTTCCCATCAACTATAGGCTACTTACTATCACGCTAAATGGCTTATAAGGTTAGCAGTGAAGTGAAATATGAGAGCGGGCGGAGCCGCGGGCACAGCTTGTTCATGTATATGTTTTAATTAACTAGTACGTACTTATATGTAGTACACATATTACAGTATATTATATTTATATTTGTTATCCTTCCTTACCTATAATAAAATCCAACGTCTGCTTTCTGTCTGAGTGTCTGAGTGTCTGAGTGTATGTCTGTCTGTCCGCTTATAACTCGAGAACCACTGAACCGATTTTAATAAAACAAAATTCTACGGATAGCTTGATTCTTCCCATCAACTATAGGCTACTTACTATCACGCTAAATAGCTTATGAGGTTAGCAGTGAAGTGAAATATGAGAGCGGGCGGAGCCGCGGGCACAGCTTGTCTATATTATATTTTACAATCCCAAAATGACGTATTTTGCTACTACCTACTTATATTTCACAATATATACGACTCTTCAAACATCCAAAGGTTCACTGAAGAAATTCCTGTAAGAGATAAGTCTGCCTTTGCCCCATGTAAATTACATATCGAGTTTCTTTCTGGAAAATGTATTTGGAGCAACAAAGTATTTCTACCCTAATCTATCACACCAGGTTTTTTTTTTATGGATAGTGACACGGTTGGCTACATCACCTACAACATCCGTGATGTCAGCCCATAACACCGGGTAAACTTGGTGCCACGTCAGTGCTTCCCTTCGGTCGTGCCGGCTACACTGAACTGGACGGAAAAACACAAACTATTTACATAGCCGTTTCGACCGACCTTTCATTCAATGCGGTGGTACCAACCCGGGCGGGCTAAACCCTACCACCTAGTAATATAAGGGAGTCATATCCCTTAGTCACCTTTTACGACATACACGGGGAGAGATGCAGTGGGGCTATTCTTTTAAAGTAACGGCACCACACGGTACAATATAAGAAGGGCGTGGTTTCGCGAAGAGTGGTGTTATTGGCTGTGCCTGATTGTCCGATGAACTCTTCCCATGCTAGTTAATTATAAAAAAAATATTGAAATACACAACAATAATACAAAACAACGGGCCTATTCGAGTCTCTCTAGTTATAATATGTATGTAGAACCGAGAACCTGGTTCTAAGTTCATAAAGTTCATAAGTTGGGTAATATAACCTGGTTTTTTATTTAAAAAATATAAAAACCGCCTTCAAAAATGTATGAAATAAAAAAAATCGAACCCTAGAGTTGAAGGCGGTCGGCTATTTTTGCTTGCTTTAGCACCACCTTCAACTCTAGGGTTAGATTTTTTTTATTTCATACATTTTTGAAGGCGGTTTTTAAATTTTTTTAAGTAATTTTTCATTTTACAGTTTTTTCAGTAATTTTTTGCTATTAATGTACTCGGCGGAATCGCTCGGCCTTAGGCCTCGCGATTCCGCTTGGCTTTCCAATCCGATCTTGACCAAATTGAAATGGGACCACACGGGAAGCACCAGCTTTCAAATAAAAAAAGAATCATCAAAATCGGTTCACCCAGTCGAAAGTTCTGAGGGGAAAAACATTAAAAAAAAAAACAATGGAATTGAGAACCTCCTCCTTTTTTTTTTAAGTCGGTTAAAAAAGGGATCGAAAATGGCGGCGTTTTACAGCTGTACAGTCGGCAGGCAATTTTTCTTTTTTTCCATAGTATATTTTTTTATTTGAAAATTTTCATCTCGGATCAATTGCTTTATTTTCTTTAGACGGCAATACTGTGTGAGCGAGAGGCAAATAGGAGCAAAATCCCTTTCTTTAAAGGTTATATGTACCTATGTACCTTAGGTGTGTCCTTGAAGATTTGAAGGGTAGAAAAATGCTTTTCCAAGATGATGTGCTGATTGTCTGCTGTATATATTACGAGTTTAGATATAATTTTTTTTTTTTATGGAACCTGACACGGTTGGCTACATCACCTACAACATCCGTGATGTCAGCCCATAACACCGGGTGAACTAGGTGCCATGTCAGTGCTTCCCTTCATTTCATGTCGGCTACACTAAACTGGACGGAAAACACGAACTATTTACATAGCCGTTTCGACCGACGTTTCGTTGAGTGCGGTGGTACCAACCCGGCCGGGATAAACCCTACCACCTTGTAAGGTAAGAAGGAAAGGGACCTACAGTTTAACGTGGAATCCGAACCACGGTCAGCCTCCAACGGTCGAGCGGTCACCCATCCAATAACTGACCGCGCTCAGCGTTGCTTAATAACAGTTGACTAACCAACCGCGCCACTGAGCTACCGAGGCTGACGAATTTTCTTATCCCTTAGTCGACTTTTACGACATGCGACGGGGAGAGATGCAGTGGGGCTATTCTTTTTAAGTACCGACCCCACACGGTACAATATATATATAACGGCAGATTATATATATATACAGGGCTATTTTGTAAAGATAGTGCAAACTCACAGGGGTGACTCAGTATGTGATACAGAAGGTATCGGTGTTATTAGTTTAATAAAAAAAAAAATCAATAATATAAAAATTTTAACCCACAATTTTAAAAAGTATGCGTACACTACACGCACGCCGCGCCTCGTCGTCTCCGCGGCCACCGCTCCGACCGAGCCGGCAGCCGGCCACCACCCAAAGTTCCAACACCCCCCTCGCCCCGCTCTGCCGCTGCGCTGCGATACGCAGCGCCCGCGCATGCACCGCGCTGCGAGCGAGCGGCCGGTCGGCGGCGCTTGCTTCGCCCCCCCCCCCCCCCGCCCCCTTCGCTCAGTTGCGTGCTAGCATCTGGCCGAGCGATACCTCGCTCGTTACTCGTTTACAGCTGATCCCGAATCGCGTAATTTCGTGAAAAATTCATAGTGCCTAACCTATGTAATCTAAATGGCGCGTAGTGAAAATGGATTAACTCGAACAATGAGAAGACGGATATGGTAGGTATTTACGCCCTAGGGAACTACAATACCGGCGAAGCTGCAAGGTTATACGCCCAAATGTTTCCTGGGGGGAGGGTGATTTACGTGATTATGGATAATTTGCCATACCAGCAGGTGCACAGCAATCAATCAGCAGTTACCTGTAGAACTACTAACGCCGCGCCATTCATACAATTAGGATTACCATGAAAACATATTTTTTTGGGAAAAATTGTAATCGTCATAATTCCGTCAAACAATTATTAATTCAAAATGTGACAACGCTAATACATTCACTGTAACACATAGATTCACCTCTGTGAGTTTGCTCCAACCTTACAAAATAACCCTGTATATAATCTGCCATATTTCCTCTCGTGCTTTCCCATCCGAGATAACGAGCATTAATAACGACGATAATCACTTGAATCTGCGCGATGATGTTGAGTTAATAGCGACGTATCTCAAAATAGATCAACTCTTATCGCCTTCAACAAGTTATAAGTCGACCAGACACGGTGATTTCGTTTCCGCGGATAGATTGGAGAGGATTTCTGAGTGCGGGGAAAAACGAGCAATTTGGAGATGGGAAAACCGTGAATTTTGCATTGCGGGTATATAACTACATGTAATCGTTACTGGAATTTTCACAGATCTCGTGAATGTTGATTGTGTTCTGTGAACGAAAATCCCGAAAGTCACGGTGATTTCAGCAGCCCTAAGAGTATTATGACGAAATACGACAAAGAATCAAGATATTCGACATTGCACCTTCCGCCGAGTCATGCAGCGGGTGGGCCTTCGTGGCTTACTTGCTGCTTGAAGTTATCTTGTCCTAACAGATTGCTAAACGTGGTGGTCGGTGTTGTGCTGTAATTTACAAGAGCACTTGCATCACAACAGCGATTAATCTGCTTACCCCGATTGTCGGGATACAGTGTGTAAGGCGACAATGTGATCGCGGAGTGTCCGCGAAGCGCTGTTTTGATGTATGTTGATTGGTATGAATTTGTGTGGCGGCACAAGCACAACCACCTTTCTGTGTCTGTCTTTGTCACACCTTGTAGCCTCAGTCAGTCAGTCAGTATTGCGTGCGACATTAAAGACCATTCTTTTGAAATCTGTCAAATGGTTTTCTTCAGACCTAGAATTATTTTCTTTTTTTATATTTATTCGTCCCTTTTCGGAACAGGCAAAACTAATTAAAGTATACAGCCGTGTCTGTTGTACTTCTAATGTCTGTTGTTTTCTTCTCGAATCGCGAGAATCTCAAAAATATATACTTTTTATTTACGACGACGCGACAAACAAACTTATTATTTTCAATGTGTGTTCTGTGGGAAAGTCAAAGGTTTTTATCCGTACAGTCAGTCCTTCTCATTCGTTCTCGTAAGAAAAACTCATAGAAATGAACACACAAAAATAATTTGTGATTTGTTATTTTAGGGTTGGCCAACGCCAACGGTCGTCGTCTCTTCGGCTAACCTGCCCAGCCCACTGCTAAGTACTTGAGCTTAGCCACCCGGTGCCCAATATCGACTACTCTGGTGTGACGGCGGATTGTCTCGTTACGCACCATATCACGTAGTAGCGATATTCCCAGCGTGGCTCGCTCCACTGCTCAGGTTGCTTGCAGTATCCTCACGTATGTCTAACGCTCTTCTTTCTGATCCAATAATCGCGCTACGAACCGTCTAGTGCTAGTTTACGTTTGGCATTTTGTTGATTAAGTTGAGAAAATATTAGCAACTAGCTTTTGCCAGCGGCTTCGCTCGCGTGAAATTCGTATTTAAAAAGTTAAATTACAAATTTTAAAAACACCACCCTTAAAAAAGTCTAAAATAATTTCCGTTTACTTACTTAAAGGAGTCGGGGAACAGCTAAGTAAATTCCCGCGCAGCTATTATTTTTTAAATATTTTATTTACTTAGCGTTCCCCCGACATTATTTTGACATTTTAAGGGTCGGGGTTTTTTTAAATTTGTAATTTAACTTTTATTTCAAGCTTTTAAAAAAAAAACCGCATTCAAATCGGCCCACTTTTTAAGATAATAAAGGGAGCTACAATGCCACAGACAGACACACCCATACACACACACGTTAAACTTATAATAACACCCCTCTTTTTTCGTCGGGGTTAAAAAGAAGAAAGTACCTAGGTAAGTCCGCTACCTTTATTTCGGCGCGTAGAGCAATTCGGTTTGTATGAGAGCCACATCTTAGTGTAACCGGAACTGAATTTTATTTCAGCCTATCCTGTGTCACGCATGTATAAGTTAAACGTGTCTGGGGGTCGGCTTCTCTTGCGAGAGGTCCGAGGTTTGAATCCAACCGCCGCGCCGTGCCGTGTACAAATGAGTTTTTTCGGATTCCATGTATGTACTTAAAAAAATTATGCAAGGCAATTTCCTCCAGTGAACCCAGTGGATCTATATTTAATGTAGGCCCACCGGGTTGTCTGGAGGAAATTAAGGGATATGACTCCCTTCTTATATTACTAGGTGGTAGGGTTTAACCCGCCCGGGTTGGTAACACCGCACTGAATGAAAGCTCGGTCTAAACGGCTATGTAAATAGTTTTCCGTCCAGTTCAGTGTAGCCGGCACGACCGAAGGGAAGCACTGACGTGGCACCAAGTTGACCCGGTGTTATGGACTGACATCACGGATGTTGTAGGTGATGTAGCCAACCGTGTCAGTTTTCCGTAAAAAAGATGCCTAAGGCAATAAGTCCGCCCTTGCCACACATTAAGTGGCATAAAGTGTATTATTATTATTTAGGTTAGGTTAGGTTAGGTTAGGATAGATAGGCCGCACTATAATTATTATTTGCGCGGAGCTAACATTACATCTCGCATTACATCGACAAGATTTTTGGCAAGTACGAGTACATAATGTACTATTTTCCGCATCCAATTATGCCATTTTGCTTGCCTAGGCCGCCTCACCCGTAGCGGATGCAAGTTTGGCAGCCATTGTAATCGGAGTCACGTAAACCTGCGCTGTGACCTTGCACAGTGCGTCGTCTCCACAACATAGTGAGTTACGGACGAGGCTACTCGTTTGACGTGTCAGGTCAGAGTAATTATACCGTATCGATATTTTATCTTCTAAACCTCAAATTAATCCACAGATAAATTAAGTGGAGGATGGATTAGGAAACTGTAAGCAAAAGTACTGATTGAAAGGGTGTTGAAAATTACGGAACAAAGGATCTGGGATGTTCAAGCGGGATTTAGGAAGGGTATGGGATGCACGGATCAGGTCTTTTCCTTACGGTGCATAGCCGAAAAATATCTGGCGAAAAACCACAAGGCCTTTTGCGCGTTCGTAGATCTGGAGAAGGCCTATGACAAAGTGATGAGGAATGAGTTGTGGGCAGTGTTGTCCGAGTATGGAGTGGACAGTCACTTGGTGCAATCACTGAAATCTCTCTATGAGGGTTCTAGGGCTTGCGTCAGGATAAACGGGGCATACACCGACTGGTTTGACATCTCTAGAGGGGTCAGACAGGGGTGTGTGGCGTCATCTTGACTGTTCAATCTATTCATGGACAGCTGCTTGGCTGATCTGAAAGAATATGATTGTGGATTAAGAATGGATGAGTTAGTTGTGAAATGCCTCTTGTACGCCGACGATCAAGTGATACTTGCGTCGTCGGCGGGCGAGTTGCAGGACATGGTAACTGTTATGGTTGAAGCATTTAAAAGGAAGGGAATAAAAGTGAATGTAAACATGACGAAAGTAATGGTATTGGAGAACAATGAAATAGTGTCCGAATGCGATGTAAGGATTGAGAATGAGAGACTGGAGCAAGTGAACGAATTCGTATATCTGGGGAATATGTTCACGCGGGATGGAAAATGTGAAGATGTAGAAAAGATAGTGAAAGCCGCCAACCAAGTGAATGGGGCGTTGCACGCTATTATGAGCAGCCAAAGCATGTCAACTAGGGCACGTTTGGCTGTCCATGGTGGAGTGCTGGCCCCTACACTTATGTACGGGAGTGAAAGTTGGGTATGGCAGACGAAGCATGAAAGCAGGATTAATGCTGTGGAAATACGTGCGTTGAAGAGTATGTGTGGAGTTACAATGAAAGATATATTGAGAAATTGTGTAGTGCGAGAGCGCTGTGGGCTGAAAGAAGATATAGCGACAAGGATTGAGAAAGTGATGCTTCGGTGGTTCGGTCATGTTGGAAGAATTGATGATAGGAGACTAACGAAAGAAATTTATGAAGCAAATGTATCCGCCAAAGTGTGCATCTAGGTTGCCCCTCACAACAAGGCGTCGTCGTCGATGACGACACAATCTTGTTAGATCGCAGCGAGAGGCAGCAGGGGGTGTCAGCAGAGCAGCCCCGCGCCCCGCAAACCCGAGCGTCGTGGCAGCCACCCCCCGGACTCCGAACCGGACCCTCCGCCGAGACGGCGCCATCGATCTACGGCGGCGGAGTTTTTAATAACGCTCTCTCTCACTTTCCACAGCAGCCCAAACAATTCTAAGGGACAGAACTGTTAAGAGTTTTACAAAGTTGAAGGCCACCAAAAATATTCATACAAATATGGTCAGATCGCGACTGACTGCGAAAGGCGAGGAAATCAGAACTAGCGATCAGATTGGATGTGCCGGCCGGATCAGTAAATCTTTTAATTATTGGATAGAGTAGTATATTTAATTTAATTATTTAAATAATTAATAGTACTCGTATATATAGAGTATTATGTATATAGATTGAATTTAATGACTAGGTACTTTGTTTGGGTTACAAAAGTTAGGGTAAGACAAAGATATAATATATTATGTACTAGCGTAATATAATATTTATTTCCTAAAGGGGTAAAATAATACAATATTTCCTCAAAGGTCTCAAGTGTTTTATATTATTATTAGTTAAGTGTTTTCCGTTCAGTTCAGTGTAGTAGGCACGACCGAATGGAAACACTGACGTGGCACCAACAAGGTGTTATGGCCTGACATCACGAATGTAGTAGCGTATGTAGCCAACCGTCACTTTCCATAAAAAAATGACTTTATTATTAAATTTGACGTGTTTGTTGATGTCGATTTTTTTATTCTTGGCCACAGGCTGACTTGCCCGATACGTAGTAAGTATCGGGTTCGCATACCCCGCTGGAGGCTATTGACTAAAACTTTCTATAACATTATCCACGCACGGACGAGAGAAAGGTTCAGGAACCTACACTTCGTATTCGTAGCCCGCAATACTGGAGTGCGAGGACTTCCGACTCGAACAGAGTAGGAAATTATTTCTAAAGGTAACAATGGAACATCCAGCAGCCTACCTATTTCAGTCGCGACTGCCTTATAAAAATCAGATAGATAGATAGAAAATTCTTGCTCCACAAATATTTCACAAGAATAATACAATGAATACGGTTACATGAGGTGCAAAGGCGGACTTATCCCTTGAAGAGATTTCTTAGAGCCAACCTTTAGGTGTGTGAAATGTGTAAAAAATGGAATGTAGGTAGTAGCAAAGACAAGACGTGAAATTTTTTTATTTAAAAATATAAGGATTTATGGAAGCCTGAAAAATATAATTATATTTATATAAGTACTACGTAAGAACAAATAGAAATTAGGAGACATTAAATCAGAAACATTTAAATCTTAGTAAAAGCGAAATCGTCAGGAAAATAGGGTTTTCGTGCAGTATCAATCCCCTGTGAAAATGCTTTACATGAGCGACGTTGTTGCAATTACATGTAGAGGCTTTCACATGGAACCTAACATATATTGCCGTTTCGGACTCGTGCGGTGCGATAACGCTGTGGGTGGGACCAAACCCAACGAATTCATCCTAACACCTAGCAAGGCAAGAAAAGGGGCCTACCGTTTTACACGTAAACCGTGTAGAGAGCGTTTCAACTAAAAGTTCCCTTCGCCGTTATGTTGGCTCCACTGTCAGTGCTTAAATTCGTGTTGCCAGATTGTGAAGATTATATTACCTAATAATGTAATCGGTATTAATTACCGTATAATAAATACGTTAAATACCTATATTTACGGGCAAATCTGTACACATAGCAACGCTGTTTTGACAGATAGACAGTGGAGCAAACATAAACTGGCGAAGGGAACTTTTAATTGAAACGCTCTCTAGTAAACTCATTGTTTAAGAAGTGCTTCATGTTGACGAGTCTGAAATAACTGACGACAAGTCAGGTGCAACCCTCAATCGTCAAACAGATTGTCCACAGAGCTTCCGAGTCAATGTTCTCCGCTGAACCCCGCCTACTTTTCCTCTTATTTAATCAATCAAGCATCAACAGAGAGGCGAGACGCTCTCGCACATACGTATTGGCACAGAACACTTATTGTATTGGCAACTCTCCAACGATACGTGACAGTCATCCAGGAAGAACTATTTATTCCAATCCAATGGGCAAAATGTGATTACACATTTGATGAATGCAGATTACATCACGTTAAATTTATTTGTATTTATTTGTGTTTCTCATTAAGTTGGAGTTACTCCAAAAGCAACATCCTTGAGCGATTACGTGTTGAACGTATGTGTACCTTCGTCTCAATTGCTCGAACTTTTTATGTGATAATAATTTTACTATAAAATATTTCTGAAGACACTGCGACGGCTTTGATCGTACTCTTGAATACGAGTTCCTCGCTTTACATACATTTTCAAAGATTTAAAGAAAAAAATATTATAGCAGAAATCAGCTGGATATTAGGCACAGCTACCCTTGCGTAGCTGTGCCTAATATCCAGCTGATTTACCAGTGAGACATAGCCATCTTCTTCGCGAAACCACGCTCAGTGGGGCGCCATTCCAGCTACGAGTATGTATGATCTTTACTGGAAAATTTAATTTTATTATTACAATTTTACACAGTTTATTTCAGTATTGCGAGCGTTTTGAGCCATGTGAACAGTGACTTAAAATTGTAATCAGTTATACGGTTACACAGAGCGCACTTATCTTGTCTACGTTAGAGTAATGGCATGTAATAGGCAGTAGAGCATGACCTTCACCTATGTAGCGACGGTGCCGGTCTACTGGCGGCAGGAGTCTATTTCCATCGCGGGATCACCGCACAAGTTACGTTTTCAAGGACGAGCCGACAAAGCGGCCGCTGCGCCGCTTACAGCTATTTTGGGTCATACTCTACCCATTACCCGAGTCGGGAGATTAGGAAACAAAACTATTACCTACGTAGATCGACAACCTTATTGATAAATTACTTTTTTAACTTTTTCTAAACATTCCGTAAAATAATGAAAAAGTGACGGGCCTAAGACATTACCTTGCGGTACTCATAATAGGACAGACTATTATGTCATTAATATTATGTATAATTTACAGATAATGAACACCTTTCAACAAGAGCACATAGCAGCTATACAATTTCCATGAATGGCACATAATGACGGTAAATAGTACAACACTTAAATCATAACGATTAACAAAGTCGAATGCTCATGCAAGAAATATATATTTTAACAGAAAACATTCTAATAATCAACATGCCTAGTGATATAAAATAAGCAGAGAAACCACCAAACGTGCGAAGGATTCAGTGTTTACGTAACTATAAAGTGTAGTGAATGATGATAGAACCTGAGTAGGTACTGAATGATGCACATAATGCGATAAACACTCTGCACACGCAATCTAATGCTTCATTCTTATCTGATGTTGAACGTCGCTCGTGTGCAATCGCTGAAATGCGTTCATCCTTTGGTCTTTCATCTCGTCATAATGTATATTCTTCATTAATTCGTTCTTTGTCGCCAGGAGTATTTGGGATCATTTCGCTAGAACAGGAATCGATGAGAACCTCCATATGTGGACCCAGGCTAGATATTCAGAAAGTAAATCCACAAGTGTCTCCAGAATCAGAACAACCCGATTGCTGTATTATACCGTATGGTGCAGTGCGCGGGATATTGCGTACAATACAGTATCCGGGCTTATATCCGGGAGATCATTGTCACGACCATAGAATTACACAATGATTTAATGTGTAAAGCATTACGTCGATGGTATCTGGCCTTTTGTTTGTCCTCAATTCACCTAAGTGGTAAACACCGACCATTACCGCCCAACGTACCAATTACTCCCACAAACGATACGATACTCCGCTGCGGGTTAGACGTGATTTGTACGTGTTGTCCACTCGCATTGTGCGAGCAATGGCCTGCGTCGTCGGTCCGATGTGCAAGCAAGTGGACATACATACTTTGCATATGAATAAGACTTTCAGCAAAATGAATAGACTTCGTGAATCGTCAAAACATTCGCTAATCGAGGTCAATGGAAAACTAAGTAGGGCGGGAAAATAATAAGGCTAATTGAGCGAGCGATGTTAATGAGCTGAGTTTAGTGGCGTTTGGGGGTGCGGAGTGGGTTTCGTGTGGCGCGAGGGGTGCGTGAGTGAACCGCGGCGCCGGAGATCGATCGTGTTGACACCGCGAGGGCGGAGGGGGGCGAAGGGCGACACTGACCGCATGAGATGAAGGTCTTGAAGCGGTGGTTGTGGCGGTGCTGGGGCGGGGGCGCTCGCGGTGTCGGGTCGCGGCGCACCAGCTTGCCGAGAACCCCCAGCAGCGAGAGGCGGAAGCGTCGCGCGGCCGGCCGCCCCGCCTCCGCGCCGCCGCCTCCGCCGCCTTCACCTGCTCCTAGCACCTCCAGCTCCACGGCGTCCGAGCGCGCCGACATCCGCACGCCTCTACCTCATGTCACCGCACCGCACTACCACTGCACTGTGTGTTAGTGAGCCGCGCCGTCGTCGTCGTGCCTCCGCCTGCTTGCGATCTCCTCTCGTCTAGAGATGGATGGGGCACCGTCTCGCCGTGAGTGCTGGAGGTGGGCGCGGAGGGGGAGCGCGGCGCCTGCGCTCTGCGAGTGCTCAGGTGGCGCCGCGCGGCGTCAAGGGAACACACGAGAAGCGAGATGCGCGCGCCGAGCGGCGATCACGCGCACTACACAACTGTCAACGGTAAACCGGCGCGTGGCGGCGAGTTTGCATGTAAACAGCCGGTAGCAGCCGAGCCGGCGCGGCGGCACGCGCCGCGCCACGCTGCATGCCGTCGTCCTGTGCCGCAACAGCGTCAAGATAACATTATCGCGATGACCGGCTCCGTCCCACCGAGAGACGCCACTTCAGAGTGATGCACGAATGTGAGTCACGGTCACGGGCGAAAGCAACATGACGCATCTGAAATATCCAAAGTAATTCCAAGGGAAATACCACATCGAGTAACTGGTAGAAAACCAATGTAAACTAAAAAAAAACTTGCAAAATCTTTTGGTTTTAGCACAAATTCAGTACATGTAGGGACAGACCGCTCCAGCCCTTCCAGCTACTCCTTAGTTATACATAGATACCGTGTAAACCCATAACATATTTTTCTACAAATAGAAAAACGCTGATTGCTCGTATCTAAGCTTGCTAGTACGTTGCTAAGGTAAATAACGAGTTCAAAGAACAGATACACACTATTACAATGCGAGCATAGAAACCGGTCCGAAAAGTTCCTCATGCCCGAGATATCGACAAAGTTAAGCAAGTTGGTAGTCTAGCAGAAAGGGTAGTAATTAGGTCAACTCTAATACTCCGCGTATTCTGTAGTAGGTACCTAGCGTGCTATTCCAAACGAAAATATTAGAAAATCGATACCACAAACAAAGTTGGTAACCCTTCCAAACAATAACAAGATATTTTGATTGGAAATTGTTGTCGATGATGGAGGTAGGACGAAATATAGAGATACCGATCACGGGAAGTCGGCGTATATAGATTTAGAAGCTGTTTGCAGACAAGGAATTGAAATTAACGCTGCCGTGTTGGTAAAAGTTCCGATGACCAACTAAAGAGTTGATAATGTTGATGACAAGTGATGACTGTGAGAACGTTCGTGCTATAGGTCAGTGTTGTTATCACAACTTCACACGTTGGAGAGTGGAGACGCCGGGGTTGGTATTTGGTTTAAAAATATCACTATACGTTCATCAGGGTCATCGAGCCTGTTTTATCGGTACTACTATGGCCGCTGCTCAGACGAACTAGCTTCCCTCATCCCTCCTCCTCCTGTCGCCTTCTCCAAACCCGCCGCATACTCTCGCGGAAGACCCCTTTTGTAGTCTAACTAAAGAACTGTTCTTCGAACTGCACGATTCTCTAAATCGTGATTGTGTCGTACTGCAAAGGTGTGGAACGTGTGTGGGCATTAGTCCGCCTTTAAGCCGGACTGACACCTCCTCGGGGGTGAAACTGGCTGCGCTTGAGGCTTCGACATCGGGCACAGCCACCCAGTCCGGAAGCAATAAAAATTATAAAATAAATACGCAAGTCGCATTAGCAGTCGATCGCATGGCTATAGAAAATAGGCCGTGATTTCTGGACAACTCAGAATACTGAACTCTTCTCTCTTTGGTCATGTCGGATAAAGAGAAGTGCTGATGACACATAGTAGGCACTATCCACTAGGAAGAAACAAGGCTGAAATCACGGGTGTTGCGGCTAAGCAACTTGCTTACACTTCACCTGTGATGGAATATTGCAGCCATCTTTGGAAAGGATCTTTCAAATACCTTCGTTCAGCCTTGGATTCTATCCAGCGACGAGCCATTCGTCTCATTGGCGACTCTGTACTCACGAAGGACATTCAATCACTGATGCAGAAACGCATCATTGGATAATAGAGTCTGTTTTACCGGTACCACCACATAATAACTAAATAGTTACTGGTACTACTATGGCCGTTGCTCTGAGAAATTGGCTTTCCTCATCGTTCTTCCTTATGTTGGCTTTCCCCAAACCCATCATACTCCTTTGCAGTCGACATAATCAGAATGGTTTAGTGCCGCTGTGCAGAGGTTTGGAATGCTTCCGCTTCCGACGAGTATGTTTCCTTATTCCACGGATCTTCAAATCCTTTAATAATCGATGTCCGGTTACGTAGCTAATCATGTCTGAATCCACGTGGACAGACAGAATGCATAGAGTGCAGATGAAATGGGGGCATTCTATGATGCGTCAGATTTATCGTCGAAGGTTTAAGGTTTTTTTTTATTTAGGTTTGTCTACTACATAGCTTCGCCCCATACAGGGCGGTAGCCCTATATTATTACTTCTGTGCCCATACATTCAATTACTTAAAATGACGTTTTTTTTTTATGTAAACCAACATGGGTGGCTGTTCCGAAAGACCAATGGTGCATTCGACAGAGCCAAAAACACCTCTCCTCGCGAAACCACGCTCAGTTAGGTGCCATGCCAGGGGATTTGCGGATTGTTGCTAGGCTGTCTAGCCTGTTAATACGACGTTTGAAGACACCCAGGTTAAAGGATTCGGGAAACACACTCGCCGGAAGACAGCTCCACACCCTAGCGGTGCGACAAAGAAACGATTTAGAGAACCGATGGGTTCTCAAAAGCCCAATGCCAACAACAACTTAAAATTACTTAACAATTATTAAAAGCTATCTACAATTACGGACAAACAGAACGTGGTTAATATGAATTTACGCTATGTACATATGCTAAAAAAGAGGTTAGAAAGTACAAAATAGAACGTAAGCAATAACTAATATAAAACTAAACTGAAACTAACAACAAAAAAGAGAACAGAATATAAATTAAAACGTAAACGTAAAGGACTTCAAAAATAGTTCGCTTTCTCGACTCACCCTGTCCTTGTGTGCGCGCGGAGGACTTGCCCATCTCGCCGTGGTGTCACCCTCCGTCGCGCACCCCGTGCATCTAGCCCGCCCCCCTCCTCGCACTTAAACTTTCACTTAGTGAGGGCGTGCGCTATATGCGCGCGTAGAGCGGCTTGAGTCTCGTGCTAGGGCTGCTCAGCAGCAGCGCTGCCTTGGAGGGCGAGGGCGGGGGCTGGAGGGGACAGGCGCGGGGGAGCTGCCCGCACATGGTGCGCCACCCGCCGCCGCTGGTGCCGTCTGCAACAAACAACAATACCGGTTACTGCATGCAACAATACCGGTTAGTGCATGCAACAATACCGGTTACTGGATGCAACAATACCGGTTACTGGATGCAATACCGCTTACTCCATGCAACAATACCGGTTACTGCATGCAACAATACCGGTTACTGGATGCAACAATACCGGTTACTGGATGCAACAATACCGGTCACTGGGTGCAACAATACCGGTTACTGGATGCAACAATACCGGTTACTGGATGCAACAATACCGGTTACTGGATGCAACAATACCGGTTACTGGATGCAACAATAGCGGTTACTGCATGCAACAATACCGGTTACTGGATGCAACAATACCGATTACGTATGACAATGGCGATTACATAAATTATGATAAGCAATAGGGATATGACTCCCTTCTTATATTACTAGGTGGTAGGGTTTAACCCGCCCGGGTTGATACCATCGCACTGAATGAAAGGTCGGTCGAAACGGCTATGTAAATAGTTTGTGTTTTCCGTCCAGTTCAGTGTAACCGGCACGACCGAAGGGAAGCACTGACGTGACACCAAGTTTACCCGGTGTTATGGGCTGACTGCTGACATCACGGATGTTGTAGGTGATGTAGCCAACTGTGTCAGTTTCCATAAAAAAAATGCCGATTACTTATACCTAATAATCGCAAAAAATTATACCGGAGCGGGGAGGCTGAGGCAAGAGCGAGCGTATAGGAATGCGGGGCGAACCAATGACAGCCAGCGGGGGTTGCTGCGGAGGGGTGCGCGCGGGGCTTAGGAATTTGGGAAGAGCAAATTAACAACACACGGGCGCTTGACTTTGACAACAATGGCCGTTTACGTACGATATTACAACAAAATTGAGTACATATAACAACAACATCTATCATACGTACAACAGATATTATGTATCACGTATGACAACAACACCGATTACGTATGACAACAACACCGATTACGTATGACAACAACACCGATTACGTGTTTGGTGTTCCGAACCCTTTTATTTAATGAAGTCCTGAATCCTGATGGCGCAGTTGAACAATACTTGACAAGAATATTAACCATTGACACTAAAATAAAAAAAAAATGTAATAAATAAATTAAAAAATAACCCCATTGGCCACTTACGGGCGAACAATTTTATTTAATGTTTGCTTTAGATAGGTAGAAATAATTGATTGTTCCAAAATATTTTTACAGAAACAAGCTCTCCATACAATATACATCTGGGGCAAAGGCGAAATTATCCCTTAAAGGGATTTTTTCAAGCCAACCTTCGGGTATTGGATAGTTATAAATATATACATTTTTATATTGTTACCATTTTATATTCGTTGAGAGCGATACTCAAGACGGACAGACAGACACAAGACAGCGATAAAAAAAGAAGTGAAGAGGTTTATAAAAGGAATTTCGCTTAAAATAAAATACAACGTTCGGCAAATATTTTATTATCTGATTGTGTACTACCACTTAAGTTTCCAAGAAAAAAAAACAACTTGTTTATTGATGTAATAACAAGATAACTGAGTAGGTAGGTACCTAGTAATTCCAACAATTCCAGCCTGACTAAAGCCGCGTCTCCTGCGCATGTTTTTTCGAAACAATACACAAAACACATAAACATTATTTCTCTAAGGTTTCTTGAAATTCGAGTCAGACAGCCTCACGTAAGCAAGAGAATCTGACTATAGAGCTTCGTCTAGGAATTCTAGGATAGAGACGCGCGAGTTCGTGCGATAGGGACGGCGCTCTACAACCGGATGGTCTCTCTCTAAAGCTCGACACACATTATGTATTTCCAACCGTACGTTGTTTGGCCAAGATTTTGGAAGGATAGTAGATATGCGAAGGAGGCGTGTCCGCGACACGTTAATATGGGTAGATTTACCCATATTAACTATCGATGTGTGAGTACATTGTATATTGCTATTACCTACTTATATCTCACACCATACGACTCTATAACGTCCAACGGTTGACTGGGAGGAATAAGTCCGCCTTTGTCATGTAAAATACTTATAATTTGTTTCTGTCAAATGGTTTTTTGGAGCAATAAAGTTTTTTTTTTATGGAAATTGACACGGTTGGCTACATCACCTACAACATCCGTGATGTCAGCCCATAACACCGGGTGTGAACTTGGTGCCACGTCAGTGCTTCCCTTCGGTCGTGCCGGCTACACTGAACTGAACTGAAAACACAAACTATTTACATAGCCGTTTCGACCGACCTTTCATTCAGTGCGGTGGTACCAACCCGGGCGGGTTAAACCATACCACCTAGTAATATAAGAAGGGAGTCATATCCCTTAGTCGCTTTTTACGACATAAACGGAGATAGATGCTGTTCGCGCTGGTAACACTGGCTGCAGTCGGACGTTAGCCGCAAGAAGACTTCGCCTCTGATCCGGTCGGTCGGCCGACCGCCTGCGCCTGCCTTCACATCACTCGCTCTCTCGGCCTTTTTTCGCTTGACGCGCGGCGTGCGCGCATCTGTCGTATTTTTGCATATTCGTGTCTGAAGAACCGCATTAAACCTATTATACAGTCCACAACCATTTTATTTCGAAGTGCTAGGCCCCTTCAACTAGAGAGAAGTCCTAGCGCAATCATTTTGGTCCATTCGAACCGTACGTCGCGAAAATCTCGACGCGCGCGGTGCGACGCGCGACCGCCATTGCATCACTTTGGCGGACACCACGCGCTTCGCTCGACTTCGAACTCGGAGCACACGGCACCGAGGATCCTACAAGTCAACATCACGCCTCAAGCAAAGTCATCGCATCAGTTTCATCGTCCCGCGGGAGCCGACAGCGGTCATCGGACTCAGCACACGGCACGTGGTGGACACGACGGTACACAGCTGTCATCAATCGATCGGACAAGAAAGAAGACTCAAGTTCAAGACGCCTGCGCAGCGCGGCGGAGGTTGAGAACTCGTGAGATCGTTCCGATATATCCTTATTATTGCCTGCATTCCCTGCTTAATCCTGCGATCATCCTTTCAGTAGTTTGGCTAGAATTTCATTTCATTACTGCCTACCTACATCTATAAAAAAAAAAACTTTCATTGCTTTCATACTTGCAAACCATTCTTGCAAATTCATTTATGTAATTTACTGAGTGCATGCCTTCATTTCATCGCATTCCTGTGCTAATTTCGTTAAAATTTAGGACCTTTTGGATCACGAGAAGGGTCTACATACATACTTATATCTACTATCATTTGCATGCAGCATTGCATAGTTATAAATCGTTATCCCGCTTTATCTCCAAACAGCTTCACTTAAGTTCTTGATTTGTGATTCTTAATTGTGTTGTTGTAGCGACGACGGTGCCAGCTGGACGGTCAAGCGGACCGGTTGAGCGAGATACAATCAGTGCGGTGCACACGTGCGACACACATACTACTAACAAACGGAATATAAGTATCCCAACATTCGTAAAATTTCTCCTTCTCTTTCTCCTTTGTCAGTTTCAGTATATAAAACTCCACACGCCAGCCGCGTGAGTAAAATAAATTGTAAACCAATCATAATCACAGTTCATTTAATTATCCATATTTATAATTAATCAAATCAAATATTCATTATTATCATGGCTCAATCAATTGAGAAATTAATAAAAAGGCGTGCATCATTGAAAGCTAAGTTAACTCAATTTAACACCTATTTCAAGGTGCTTTCCAGTAATCCTAAGTTAAGCGAGCTACAATTACTTGAGCTCGACAATAGACTTTCCAAAATCACCGAAGTATATCCTGAATATGATGTCCTCCAATCTGAAATCGAACTTTTATGTGAAACTTCAGATGAGCAGTTTGCGGAACGCGAGAAGTTCGACGAGCAGTACTTCAAGCTGGTGTCGGCCGCACGACAGCTCGTCGCTAGGGACAGCCGCGTACAGGATGGTGGTCAGGCGCTGGCAAGTACAGCGGAAGGTAAAGGTGAACGTGGGACAAGTCATCCAGGGGGTTCGGTCAAATTACCCACCATTGAGTTGCCCACGTTCTCCGGTCAGTATCAACACTGGCTTGAATTTAGAGACACATTCACTTCACTTATTCACACAAACAATTCGATACAACCGATTAACAAATTTCATTATTTGCGCGCTGCTCTGAAGGGTAGCGCATTGTTGGTTACCGATTCATTAGAGTTTTCAGCGGCAAATTACACTATCGCATGGCAACAGCTGTGCGAACGATTTGATAATAGCAGGTTATTAATTAATAATCATATGAATGCATTGTTTAACATTTCACCCATGAAAGAGGAATCACCTAAGGCAATAAGGCACATTTTAGATACATTTACAAAAAACTTGCGTGCGTTGGAGACGCTGAACGAACCAGTGACGCACTGGGACACCATGATCATTCATCTTGTATCAAGCAAGCTCGACTCTGTCACCGCGCTCGAGTGGGAAGTGTATCGCAACACGCTGTCGGGCGCTCCCAAGTTGGGCGACCTGAGCAAATACTTACGTGACCGAGCCAACTTGCTTGAGACAATGGCAGATTCAAAACGTAAAACCAGCATCGACAAATATAATGCCAAGTCACTCATAATCACGTCACCATCAACAAAATATACCTGCCCAGTATGTAAGGGAAAACATGCTTTGTTTGCTTGTCACGACTTTAAAACTTTATCCATAGAAGCACGGAATGATAAAGTTAGAGAGTTGCACTATTGCTGGAACTGTCTCCAGCCAGGTCATTCACACAAGGACTGCAAGAGCGGTCACTGCAAGTTGTGCACACAAAAACACAACACACTACTACATATAGACAGAGGTGTACACGAAACAATAAACACAAACATTTCATTACCGGCCACGGTAAACGCACAGGTAGTACTGTCAACTGACGTCGTCAAGGTTGAAGACAATCAAGGTAGGCTACACACAGTTCGAGCGCTGCTCGACAATGGCAGCATGTCATGCTTTATCACACAAAACTTATGCAAAGTTCTTAATTTGGCTACACAGGCCACACACGTTTCAGTATCCGGTATCAACGGCCGCACAAGTGTCGTCAATCGGAAGTGCAGCGTTACAGTCAGTTCACGTTTTAACAGATATTGTTGCCGACAGACCTCAAAAGTGCGGTCTAGCTAGTTAAATCGGCATCCAGGTAGTCATATTTAGGTAAAGTGTTGCGAGAGGCTCCTGCCTCTTATGAGTGCCATCCCGCGAGGTGGACAAGTGCGTAGCGCAGTGGACTTTGCGCTGCGCACATAGATATAGAACACTTTTACTTAAGATTGATGAATGAATAATGTTTGTAGTTTATAGTTTACACTTTTTTATAATTTTATTATTTACAACTTGATAGATACATAGTTTACATTTTTATATTTTACATTGATATTTTTAGTTTTTTTTGGAAACAAGAATTATTGTAAAATCATGATAAAAATGTAACTTAAAATCGTGCTATAATGTTGGAATATTATATAGAGTTAAAATCATTATTCATATTGCATAACATGTTGTAATGTAACGGGCGTGGAGGGAGCTTGCTAACACATTGAATAAACGAATATACAACGCGTAAGTGCGTATGTGTTAGTAAGCAACCTCCACGCCGTGTCCGTTGTCTGGAAAAACCCAGGCAACGGTTTTGCGCACGGCCCGACTCCGACCGTGGGAAAGTATTGTTTCGCCAAGGCCGGGGCGAGGATTGAGCGACCCTCCCGATCGGACTGTGGCCGTGAAGGAGGCCGCGAAAATAACTTGGAAAAATGAAAATGTTATGTATGCCAATCGATAGAGCTGAAAATGTAGATTCCAAATATGTAACTGTTATTAAAATTGTACGGTTGGTTTTCGAGAAAAACCGCACGCACGCTCTACGCGGGTGCGGTGATTTTCCCCTGTTTTCCCGACTGGAGGCTCAGTCTCTGATAGACTTGGGACATGTGGGGTACCACTGGAACCGCCTGGAGGAGACGAACAGAATGGTATACTGTTTGTCATGATAGGAATCCTCCAGGCCCGAGTCTGAGGCCCGATCTCCCATAACGTGCTAGCGCGCCACGCCAGTGGCGACGCCTCGCGGGGGACGGGCGGACTCGGCGCGCGGAAAGCGAGACAGAGCACCGCGCGGGTTAGAAAAGTGTTTTCCGTACCTTGGGTACGGAAAATGATTTTTCACCCACATGTCCAATACCTCTTTGGGACGGGCTCGACTTAGCGCATCTTTTGAGCTACCTTGGGTAGCTCTAATATTTTTTCTATAGGCGCTAGGTCGGGCGAACACTTAGTATGCAGAGAGGACCTTGGGCCCTCTCTCAGCTAAGCCCGGATAGGGAGGGGTATGGTTGTATAGGAAAACTATAGTGTTTTTCAGCCCCTATTCGGGCATACCACTCCACAGGACGAGAGTGGTATGGTTTCCTAGCCAGGTCGTTCCAAAGAGAATAAACTTTAGGGAGCCTCTAGTCGGAAACAGTAAGGCTGAGTGCCATGCCGAATGGCATATATAGATAAAAAAGTAAGCTCTATCGATTGGCCAAATGTGTATATGTATATTTTTGGGAAAAAATAAATATTTAGTCGGACGGCGCACTCTTGCGTCTCGGTCGGTCGGACGCAGCGACCTCAGGCGGCGTAGAGAGGCGAAAAAGAGAAAGTTTTTTGAGCTTTTAATATAAATATAGGGCCACCTTGGGTGGCCCGGCAGTTCTTCTACCACACTCGCCTAGTGCGCCTCGTTCACTCCGGAGTTGAACTAGCCTCTCGTCAGCCACTGGATCCGTCGGAGACCTTCGTTCTTGCAGTCGTGCGTTCCACCTCGGTGGCTCGTACTTCGGTCGGGGCGGAGGCTGCGGCGGAGCTGTCGTGAGGTGAGCCGTGCTGTGTTGCCGTGTTAGCCTACTGTAGACCTGACCCTCGGGGTCCTTCACGGGTGACCTCCCAACATGGCTTGGTAGTAGGCAGCCCGTGAAGTTCGGTCTCATAGGCGCACAGCGGCCAGTCGGCTCGCGCAGAGTAAGTGGTGTACGTACACGCAGTACGTACCTAATTGTTTCGTCAAGTGACTCTCTATCGCCGCCGTAGTAGCGTTGACCGGCCACAAGTCGCGGAGTACACCGTCCGGCGCCATTGTACCATAGACGCGTATTTTATTCACTCCTGCGTCGCTCGCGCATCCGCGCCCGTCCATTCCCGTTCCTCTCCGCGGAGCGGACGACAAGACTCACGTCGGATCGCGCGGGTTCAAAGGGTACATATCCCTCGACAGGGGAGGTCGCGATCGTATTGGTAGCGGTCGCGATCGTTCCTAAGGACGGTGGGTCAGCGCCCAGGAAGCCCGCTCTGAGGGTGCCGCGCACCGCAACTCAGCTCGGCGGGCGGCTCGGCTTCAACAGTGGTCCTTCGAGCCGGATTTACGCACCACGGCAAGCACGATGTCACGAGTTCCTCATAGTCCGGTGAAGACCCGGAAAGGAGCGACGAAAAAAGAACTCACCGTAGAGCTCATCGCGGCGAGCGCCGAGTCCGACTTACAACCGGGCACGTCCGCCGCCGCACGGGCGCCCGTCCGCGCCGCTGCCACAGACGTCGCAGCTGCTACGACGAGCGCGGCGCACCCCGCCCGACCACTACGCGACGACGACACGCCGGTAGCTGACTCGGGATTCGCCGGGGCCACGCCTGGCACACAGGTTAGTGCCGGGCTCTACGGACTGATGCCGCCGCCGCCCAGCGACGTATCGCGTCCGACGACGCGTCGCGACGACGACGGAGCGTCGCGCTTCTCGACCGCATCGAGAAGATCGACGTATCTGCGTGAGCGCGCTGCGCTGCGTGCGATGCAAGAAGCGCACGCAATTGAGGAAGAAATCGAGCGGCAACGCCGCCGCTTAGAGATCGTCCGACAGAGGGAGAGGGTCGAGCTGTCCCGTATCGCCGCGGAGGAAGAAGAGGAAATTCGTACTATCCGCTTCGAGACTGCCTCGCAGCGAGACATGGAGGGAAGCCGCCGCGAAAGTATCCGCAGCTGGCTAGAGGACTCCGCCGCCGCCGCGCGCCGGCACGCCGCCGCCGCCGCCGCCGCCGCGCCGTCCGAACAGCACGCCCGCTCCGATCCCGCCCCGCCGACGCGGCCACTGCCGCGCACGCCGAGGGCGGCCCAGTCGTCTCGACAAGATAGAGACGAAATGGCTTCGTCGCGTCCTGACGCCTCGCCGCACCGCCGATCCATGACACCGGGCCGGCAGTCGCGGAACGAAGCAATGGCAGAGCACACACGAATCATCGTGGATGCGATGTCCCAGTTGCACATCCGACGAGAAGAGAAATTAGATTACCGCAATGTATGTCGGAATCTACCAACATTCACCGGAACAATGAATGAATGGATGCCGTTCAAACGAGCGTACGATGACTCGAAGAAGCAGGGCCGGTTCTCTAAGGAGGAGAACCTGGCGCGCCTGCGTCTGGCTTTGAAAGGTAAAGCGCTAGAGACAGCGAAGTCTCTTCTCGTGATGTCGGAGGACCCGGACGAGATCGTGGACGCGTTAGAAGAACGGTTCGCCCATCCCGTCCTAATTGTTAAAGAAGTGGAGAGGGAGGTGGAGGAGTTGCCGAAGCTGCCGCTGGACTACGCCGAGCAGCTACCCGACTTCGTCGCGAAGGCCCGCAGCTCCATCACACTATTGGAGAAGCTGCGGGAGCACCACCACCATCTACGCTGCGATGTGCATCTGTCGATATTAGAAAAAATGCCCATCACACTCCGCTCATTGTGGACCACGTGGGCAAATATAAATGATGACGGATCAGAGTCCAAAAATATGACTTTGCTACGTTTCCTTCGCTCGGAGGTGAAAAACGTTCGTAACTATTCTTTGCCTCCGAAGGCCGACCCGAAACCGAAGGAACAAAAACAAAATATATTTGCGGTACAAGAAAGGACCGCGAATAAAGCTCAAAAATCGACATGCACTACGGCGCAAACAGGCCGCGCCACTCCGAGCGAAGGAAATAAGTGTCCACTGTGCGCGGACCGACATCCCGTTGCACAGTGTGCACTAATGAAACGCATGTCGATAGACGAGCGATGGAACTGGGCGAAGAAAGAAGGCGCCTGCTTCTCGTGCTTAAGAAAGCACTTTATTACAGACTGCAAAAATAAAAAGAAATGTGAAGTAAACACGTGCACGCGATATCACAATCGTTTACTGCACTACGACAACACAGCTGCAGAAAAGGTGCCATCTACGCCTGTCTCAGTCGGATGTCTCACGCACAGCTATCCGACAGCCGCACCAGGTCGCGGTGCCATGCCAGAGCGGCGGCGCCCCTCTTCGCGGACACGACGAACGACTCGACGTCGAGGCCGCGGCCGCAAGAAACGACAAGGCCGCCGACAGCAAATAGACCGGGCGGATCAGATTCCAATTGGAATCCAACAAGGAGAATCGTTCCGCTCGGAGACGTCGCAGAAACTCGCGCCCGACTTCAAGATCGACGACATCGTTGTCATCGGTGACCCCGCCTCGCCTCGTGACGTATGGCCGCGCGGGCGAGTCGTACGCACGCACCCCGCTGACGACGGATGCGTGCGTGTGGTCGTCGAAATCAAGACGTCGGCCCGTGTCTACAAGCGGGCGGCACGGAACGTAACCGCGCTGCCCGCCGACGAGGCAGCTTACGCCAACAGCTGTCCACGGCCGACGGCGCGCGCAATGCATGAGAGGGGTACTCGCACCGCGCCTCGAGCCGCCACAACGACAGAGACGCGCGCCGCCGCCGCCCACACTGGCGCGGCGCGCTCGCCCGACGCAGCTTCAGCCAACAGCCCCGCGTCGAGCGTCACGGCCGAGAGCACGGTGCATGTCGCACGCACCGCAGCTCGGGCCGCTACAGCAACAGAGCTCGCGCCGACACAGCCGCGGCGCGCTCGCTCGCCGCCGCCGCGTCCGCTATGACAGAGCGGGCGCACATCACGGTCAGACGCGGCTTTCGCCAACAGCATCGCGTCGACCGTCTCCTCCGAGAGCGCAGTGCACGTCACACGCACCGCGCCTCGGGAACCTACAGCAACAGAGGCAGCTTACGCCAACAGCTGCCTGCGGCCGACGGCGCGCGCGGAGCACGACACTCGCACCGCGCCTCGAGCCGCAACATTAACAGAGGTAAACAAACTGTTCACGGAGGGATACGCGGAAGTCTGCGACGCGGCCTCCGCACCGAAAGTGCCGACATGGCACCTACCTCACTTCGGCGTGGTGAACGCTCACAAACCGGGCAAGCTGCGGCTAGTTTTTGACGCCGCAGCGAAGGCAGGAGGCCGCTCACTGAATGATTATTTACTGACCGGGCCGGACCTCCTGAGTTCCCTCCTCGGAGTACTGATGCGATTCCGAGAGGGAAAATACGCCGCGACCGCCGATATCAAAGATATGTTTCTTCGAATAAAAATAAGAGAAGAGGACCAGTACGCGCTGCGATTCATATGGCGCGACTCTACGAGAGGGGGAGGGCTTCAAGAATTCAAGATGACCTCCCTCATCTTCGGCGCGACCTCTTCCCCCACCTCCGCGATATTTATAAAAAATAAAAATGCAGAGGCAGAAGAAAATGATTTCCCGCGCGCAGCAAGAGTGACGCGGGAAAACTTCTACATGGATGACTGCGTGGTCAGTGTCGACGAAGAAGAGGAAGCCGTACAGCTGGCCGCCGACCTACGGGAGCTGCACAGGCGAGGCGGCTTCGATTTGACGGGCTGGGCGAGCAACACGCCCCGCCTCATCAACAGTCTGCCTGCCAACGCGAGAAGCCGGAAGGGCAAAATAGACCTGGCGGACACGGACATCGAGCCCGAGAGGACACTCGGGCTCATATGGGAACCCCAGCAGGATAGATTGGGGTTCAACCTCTCCTTCTCCAGAATATCTAAGGAGATAGTGGAAGGAGAGATACGGCCGACAAAAAGACAAGTGTTGTCGGTCGTCATGTCCGTGTTTGATCCGCTGGGTCTCGCCTCGCCTGTAACAGTACGCGGCCGCATTCTTCTGCAAGACATCTGGCGCAGCGCAGTGACATGGGACGAGCCGATCACCGACACCGACAACAACAAGTGGCGAGATTGGCTCGCTGAGATGAAGCAGCTCGCGAGCGTAGAGATACCGCGCCACTACGCTCCGCGCACGACCAATATAGAGCTGCACACATTCACCGACGCGTCCGAGCAGGCATACGGTGCCGCATGTTATTTTGTATTCACCGCCGGTGCAGAGAGACGAGCCGTACTCGTAGCGAGCAAAGCTCGAGTAGCTCCACTGCGCCCACTATCCATTCCACGGATGGAGCTGCAAGCGGCGCTGCTTGGCGCGCGACTTGCGCAAGCAGTGAGCCGCGAGCATGCAAATAAGCCGGCGGTGAAATATTACTGGACGGACGCGCGGACGGCATTAACGTGGATCAAAACTGACCCACGCAACTTTAAAGCTTTCGTAGCCCACCGCCTCGGTGAAATTGACGAATTAACTAATCGAAGCGAATGGCGGTGGGTGCCTACGAAGGAAAATCCCGCTGACGTCATCACGCGGGACATCGGAGAGCTGAACCTGCAGCAGGACGGCAAGTGGTACACAGGACCGTCCTTCCTCACGCGCCCGACATCGGAGTGGCCCGCGCAGCCGGCCGAACTCGACGACGACGACGACATCGGCACGGAAGAATTAAAACCAAAAACAATCGGCTGCCTCGCTACGACCGCGAGCCGCGACGCGCTGCCAGACCCGCGGCGCTTCTCTTCGTGGACGCGGCTCGCACGAGCGGCAGCGAACGTGCTATATTTCATAGATAAGCTGCGCGGGCGCGCAAACCAACTGGATCGTCAACACGTGGACCGGGCGGAACGGATTCTAATTAGAATCCATCAAGACGAATCGTTCCGCTCGGAAATCAAGGCGCTGAAGGAGGGACGGACAATCGACGCTACGAGCCGTCTACGAGAGCTCCGACCGGTCGTAGCACAGGATGGGCTGCTACGACTGCAGGGGCGCATCGCTAAAGCAAAAATAGCGAGAAGCGCCAAGTCACCAATAATATTGGACGGTGACTCATACGTGGGGCGCTTAATAATCATGCAAGAGCATATAAAAGCGCACCACGGAAACAACGAAGCTGTCATCAATAACATCCGACAGAAATATTGGATACTGCGGCTGAGGCCGACAGTACGCGGCGTGGCGAGTCGCTGTCAGACTTGCCGCGTCGCACGTGCGACCGCGCACAACCCACCGATGGCGGACCTGCCTACGATCCGCCTCGAACATCACCATCGGCCGTTCACCAACACCGGGATCGACTATTTTGGACCCATGGACGTCACCATCGGGCGACGTCACGAGAAAAGATGGGGAGTGCTGCTCACGTGCATGACCACGCGAGCAGTACACATGGAGCTCGCCGCGTCGTTAGACACCGACTCAGCGATAATGGCGCTGCGGCGGTTCATGGCCAGACGGGGACCGCCGGCCGTACTTATAAGTGACAACGGCACGAACTTTCACGGCGCGGACAACGAGCTCAAGAAGGCGTTCGCAGAGATCGACATGGAAGAAATACGTCGCTTCGCGTTGAACAGAGGGGCCGAATGGCGTTTCATTCCCCCCCACTCGCCAAATTTTGGGGGGGCGTGGGAACGATTAGTGCGCAGCATCAAAAGCGCACTGCGGGTCACCCTGAAAGAAAGGTCACCGAAGCCGGAAGTCTTGATGACATTGCTAACAGAGGCAGAGTTCGCGGTCAACTCACGTCCGCTGACTCATGTCTCCGTGAACCCGGATGACCCAGAAGCCCTGACCCCTAATCATTTTCTTCTGGGGTCCTCAACCGGGCTCCCTACGCCGGGAGTCTTCGACGACGGTGACCTGATCCGCCGGAAGCAGTGGCGCACTGCACAGAGGCTCGCAGACATGTTCTGGAGCAGATGGGTACGCGAGTACCTACCGACGCTGCAGCCGAGGACGCCGGACGGCGCCAACCCCGACCTCAAGATCGACGATATTGTGATCATCGCTGACCCTGCCTCGCCCCGCAACGTATGGCCGCGTGGGCGAGTAGTGCGCACGCATCCCGGCGACGACGGGCGCGTGCGTGTCGTCGAAGTAAAAACATCGACGGGAATCTACAAACGGGCGGCGCGGAATGTTATCGCGCTGCCCGTCGACGCAGCAAGTGACACACAGCCGGTCAGGGGGCCGGCTGCACCGAACGAGGGGCTGGCACCACACTCTGCCGCCCCTCCTCCGCCGGCGACCGATGCAGCTTTGGACAACAGCCTCGCGTCGGCCGCCGTCCCCGAGAGCGCGGTGCACGTCACACGCACCGCGCCTCGGGCAATCGCCGCAACGGAGACGCGCGCCGCTGCCGCCAACACTGGCGCGGCGCGCTCGCCAGACGCAGCTACCGCGCCCGCTAACATAGAGCGGGCGCACGCCGCCGGTGCACGCGCACCTAGCGCAGCCCGGCTCGCCGCCGCCGCCGCCGCGCCCACCGACATAGGGCGAGCGGACGACGCCGCCGCCGCCGCACCCGCTATCACCGGGCGGGCGCACTCCATCGGTGCATGCGCACTGAGCGCTGCGCCGTACGCCGCGCCGCCCGCCGCCGCAGCAACCGCGCCCGCAGTGTAGTGCGGGCGCACGCCGCCGGCGCACGCGCACCCTGCGCTGCGCCGCCTCGCCGCCCCCGCCGCTGCCGCCGCCGCAGAGCAACGCGACGCCGGCACGCGCCGGACGACGGGACTCCTGATGCCACCGCAACAATAGAGCGCCGCACCGATCGCCGACACTGCAGTCGGCGCACCGCGGCGCGAGCCGACCCAGGCAATGGGTCGGCATCTCATCACGGCTTCACCCAGTCAGCCGGGAGGCTGAGCACGGAGCCAGCCGCCAAGTCACGACAGGAGCTACACCGGTCTTCACGTCGGACGCGGGATTAGCTAGCAGCCGGACTACATGGGGTCCAGCCAGGCGGCCAACCGCGCCCGGAGGATGGAGCACGGACGACGCCGCACCTGCAGCGGGAAGAGCCAAGCAGCCGGACGATGTGGAGTCCAGCCAGGCAGCCAACCGGTTCTGCAGGGAGACGGCGCCGTGGTAGCCCGAGCTGTCGTCTGCGACGTGGAGCAGTCGCCCTTGGGGCGAGACGTCGGCAACTACGGCTGGATGAACGCGAGCGTGTCATGAGAGGGGATCTGTTGCCGACAGACCTCAAAAGTGCGGTCTAGCTAGTTAAATCGGCATCCAGGTAGTCATATTTAGGTAAAGTGTTGCGAGAGGCTCCTGCCTCTTATGAGTGCCATCCCGCGAGGTGGACAAGTGCGTAGCGCAGTGGACTTTGCGCTGCGCACATAGATATAGAACACTTTTACTTAAGATTGATGAATGAATAATGTTTGTAGTTTATAGTTTACACTTTTTTATAATTTTATTATTTACAACTTGATAGATACATAGTTTACATTTTTATATTTTACATTGATATTTTTAGTTTTTTTTGGAAACAAGAATTATTGTAAAATCATGATAAAAATGTAACTTAAAATCGTGCTATAATGTTGGAATATTATATAGAGTTAAAATCATTATTCATATTGCATAACATGTTGTAATGTAACGGGCGTGGAGGGAGCTTGCTAACACATTGAATAAACGAATATACAACGCGTAAGTGCGTATGTGTTAGTAAGCAACCTCCACGCCGTGTCCGTTGTCTGGAAAAACCCAGGCAACGGTTTTGCGCACGGCCCGACTCCGACCGTGGGAAAGTATTGTTTCGCCAAGGCCGGGGCGAGGATTGAGCGACCCTCCCGATCGGACTGTGGCCGTGAAGGAGGCCGCGAAAATAACTTGGAAAAATGAAAATGTTATGTATGCCAATCGATAGAGCTGAAAATGTAGATTCCAAATATGTAACTGTTATTAAAATTGTACGGTTGGTTTTCGAGAAAAACCGCACGCACGCTCTACGCGGGTGCGGTGATTTTCCCCTGTTTTCCCGACTGGAGGCTCAGTCTCTGATAGACTTGGGACATGTGGGGTACCACTGGAACCGCCTGGAGGAGACGAACAGAATGGTATACTGTTTGTCATGATAGGAATCCTCCAGGCCCGAGTCTGAGGCCCGATCTCCCATAACGTGCTAGCGCGCCACGCCAGTGGCGACGCCTCGCGGGGGACGGGCGGACTCGGCGCGCGGAAAGCGAGACAGAGCACCGCGCGGGTTAGAAAAGTGTTTTCCGTACCTTGGGTACGGAAAATGATTTTTCACCCACATGTCCAATACCTCTTTGGGACGGGCTCGACTTAGCGCATCTTTTGAGCTACCTTGGGTAGCTCTAATATTTTTTCTATAGGCGCTAGGTCGGGCGAACACTTAGTATGCAGAGAGGACCTTGGGCCCTCTCTCAGCTAAGCCCGGATAGGGAGGGGTATGGTTGTATAGGAAAACTATAGTGTTTTTCAGCCCCTATTCGGGCATACCACTCCACAGGACGAGAGTGGTATGGTTTCCTAGCCAGGTCGTTCCAAAGAGAATAAACTTTAGGGAGCCTCTAGTCGGAAACAGTAAGGCTGAGTGCCATGCCGAATGGCATATATAGATAAAAAAGTAAGCTCTATCGATTGGCCAAATGTGTATATGTATATTTTTGGGAAAAAATAAATATTTAGTCGGACGGCGCACTCTTGCGTCTCGGTCGGTCGGACGCAGCGACCTCAGGCGGCGTAGAGAGGCGAAAAAGAGAAAGTTTTTTGAGCTTTTAATATAAATATAGGGCCACCTTGGGTGGCCCGGCAGTTCTTCTACCACACTCGCCTAGTGCGCCTCGTTCACTCCGGAGTTGAACTAGCCTCTCGTCAGCCACTGGATCCGTCGGAGACCTTCGTTCTTGCAGTCGTGCGTTCCACCTCGGTGGCTCGTACTTCGGTCGGGGCGGAGGCTGCGGCGGAGCTGTCGTGAGGTGAGCCGTGCTGTGTTGCCGTGTTAGCCTACTGTAGACCTGACCCTCGGGGTCCTTCACGGGTGACCTCCCAACATGGCTTGGTAGTAGGCAGCCCGTGAAGTTCGGTCTCATAGGCGCACAGCGGCCAGTCGGCTCGCGCAGAGTAAGTGGTGTACGTACACGCAGTACGTACCTAATTGTTTCGTCAAGTGACTCTCTATCGCCGCCGTAGTAGCGTTGACCGGCCACAAGTCGCGGAGTACACCGTCCGGCGCCATTGTACCATAGACGCGTATTTTATTCACTCCTGCGTCGCTCGCGCATCCGCGCCCGTCCATTCCCGTTCCTCTCCGCGGAGCGGACGACAAGACTCACGTCGGATCGCGCGGGTTCAAAGGGTACATATCCCTCGACAGGGGAGGTCGCGATCGTATTGGTAGCGGTCGCGATCGTTCCTAAGGACGGTGGGTCAGCGCCCAGGAAGCCCGCTCTGAGGGTGCCGCGCACCGCAACTCAGCTCGGCGGGCGGCTCGGCTTCAACAGATATAACACGCGCGTCTCGTGTTATGTCATACCTCGCATCACTCAGTCAGTACCAGACAGGTACGTAGACACACGGAATATGTCAGTTCCACCTAACATTCAGTTAGCCGATTCATCATTCAACGTTCCTGGGTCCATAGACTTGCTGCTCGGTGCGGAAGTCTTTTGGGAGGTCCTAGGCACAGATACAATCACATTAGGTAATCAGAAACCTACACTACGCAATACAAAGCTAGGCTGGCTCATCTCAGGTATGAGCAGCAACGCGCGTCAGGACACGCAGTGTCACTTCATTCAGAATTCAAACGGAGCCCCAGACGGTGACATTCAGTCACAACTCGCACGATTCTGGGAGCTGGATAACATTCCATCGAATTACTCCTGGTCGCAGGAGGAACGCATGTGTGAAGACATATTCACAACACAAACCGTTCGCCAACAGGACGGCCGGTTTCACGTACACATTCCTCTCAAAGACTCGCCCGCCCGGCTTGGCGATTCGTTTGAGCAGGCAAAACAACAGTTTTATTCACTCGAACGGCGGTTCGAACGAGACGCATCATTCAAGCAAAGCTACATTGAATTCATCGACGAATACATACGCTTAAATCACATGACAGAAAACACAAATCCGTGCATAACCAATACGTCAGATACACATTCATACTTCTGTCCGCATCACGGCGGGAAGAAGGAAACCAGCACCACTACTAAACTTAGAGTTGTGTTCAATGCGTCAGCCCCTACTACAACAGGTACTTCATTCAATGCCATACAATTGGTGGGTCCAGTCGTTCAAGACGATCTAACCTCAATCCTACTTCGCTTTCGCCAACACAAGTACGTAGTAACGGCTGATGTAGAGAAAATGTACAGGCAAATCTCAATACATGAGAAACACAGACCACTGCAACAGATACTTTGGCGTTTCGACAAAGGTGAAACGCTCAAGGTATACACACTTAACACGGTCACCTACGGAACCGCATCAGCGCCGTACCTAGCAACTCGCTGCATTAAACAATTATCGCTCGAGTGTGATAATGAGAATGTAGCAAACGCAATCGCACATGATTTTTATGTCGACGACTACATTTCAGGTGCAGACACAGAGTTACAACTCACACAGATCGTTCACGGTGTCATCAGCAAATTGAGTTCGGCGCAGTTTCACCTGAGGAAATGGCGCTCGAACAATATTAATTTGTTGAAGACTGTGCATGGAACCTTGTCATTCATTGACACCCTCGACTTAGGTGCGAAGGAGCAATCGAAAACTTTAGGTTTAAATTGGCACAGTCAAACTGATGTGTTCTCGTTCCCAGTCGACATCGACATAAAAATCAACAATGCTACAAAACGCTCAGTTTTGTCTACCATAGCCCAAGTGTTCGATCCTTTGGGACTTGCCTTACCATGCATAGTAGAAGCAAAGGTTATTATGCAACAACTTTGGTTAAGTAAGATCTCCTGGGACGATCCGTTACCGCATAATGTTCAATCACTATGGTCCCGGTTTGCCAAAGGGATACCTGACATTAAACATCTTGAAATTGGTAGACGAGTTGTATGCGATGAACCTAATCGAATTGAAATGCACATTTTCAGCGACGCGTCCGAGACAGCATACGGAGCGTGCGCTTACATCCGGTCGGTTCATCGTGACGGCTCTACTCACGTGCACTTATTGACGGCTAAGGGTAAAGTCGCTCCAATTAAACCTACGACTATCCCTCGATTGGAGCTTTGCGCCGCGCTACTAGCTACACGTTTAGCATCAAAAATTACAAACGCTCTTCGACTCAACATCGACAAAACTTATTTCTGGTGCGATTCGACTATTGTTTTGAGTTGGTTAAACTCAAATTCAAGTTCACTGAAACCATTTGTACGTAATCGTATCTCTGAAATTCAAGAAGAAACGGCTGGTCATGTATGGAAATATGTTCCAACCAAGGAAAATCCTGCCGATGTTGTGTCGAGAGGCATGAATGCACACAATTTACAACACTCAACACTGTGGTGGTCAGGACCGTCGTTCCTGAACCACAACGATGACTTGTGGCCGAGCCAGCCGAGTCAACTAGCACAATCAGTTCTACCAGAGGTAAAATCAATCACTACACATACACAGCCATGCCTCACTATACAAACAGACATATCATTCACTCACAGATTCTCAAACTTCACAAAATTGCAGCGCACAGTCGCCTACATGTTGAGATTCATCCACAATTGCCAACATACACTGGACAGAAAGTTAGGCGTTCTGTCTGCCAAAGAGTTAGAAGATGCTACTCTTTCACTACAGAAACACTTACAGTTAGAAATGTTTCACGAAGAACTTAACACACTACAAAATCAGAAGAATTTATCGCATAAAAACAGACTCATTGCATTGAATCCATTTCTAGATGTACACGGTTTAATCCGCGTAGGCGGCAGGTTACATAATACTATGTACGACTTTGACGTAAAACACCCAGTTCTACTACACTCTCAGCATCACATATGTAAACTGATATTTACATATGTACACATACATTTGTTACATGCAGGTCCACAACTGCTCCTAGCCAACGTCAGACAAAAATATTGGCCGCTAGGCGGACGCAATCTAGCACGTAAAACCGTCCGCACATGTGTAAAGTGTTGCCGCTTCAAGGCGGCAACAGTACAACCAATAATGGGCAACCTACCCGAGCAGCGTACAAACACAGAATTTGTCTTTGAAAATACAGGTGTCGATTATGCCGGGCCAGTGTTGATAGCTGACAGGAAAGGGCGTGGATGTAAGCTAATCAAGGCTTACATTTGTATATTCGTGTGCTTCGCTGTTAAAGCAATACACCTGGAACTTGTCAGTGACCTGACCACACTCACGTTCATTGCCGCACTGAATCGCTTTATCGCACGCAGATCAAAGCCGCGAAGCATTCACTGCGACAATGGAACCAACTTTGTAGGCGCCTCAAACTACATTGCAAATTTCCTAAAATCAAGTCAAAACGATATAAAAACATATTCAGCCAATCACGGTATTAACTTTCACTTTTCCCCCGCTCACGCTCCAAATTTCGGTGGTTTATGGGAGGCCGCAGTCAAATCAACAAAACATCACTTAAGGCGCGTACTAACATTAGCACACCTTACTTACGAAGAGATGAACTCAGTCCTCGTACAGATTGAAGGAATACTAAACTCGCGTCCTCTTACACCAATGTCCTCAGATCCCAATGACTTCATTCCACTGACTCCAGCTCATTTCCTCATTGGACGATCACTTACGATGTTGCCTCACCCGCAGGTCACCGGAACACCGGCCACCAGACTGCAGAGATTCGAACGCATCGAGCTGCTCAAGCAACATTTTTGGGATAGATATTATAAGGAATACATTGCAGAATTACAGCAACGCGGCAAGTGGACTACTTCTCGTGGCCAACTGCAACCTGGAGCATTGGTGGTCATCAAGGACGATGGGCTGCCTCCACTCAGATGGCTGCTCGGACGCATCGTGCAGCTCTACCAGGGGACCGATGGAGTCGCGAGGGTCGCCGACGTGAAGACCAAGAACGGCACCTACAGGCGAGCCGCCTCCAGGCTTTGCCCCCTACCTGCAGAATGAAGACTGGACATTCACTAGCTTCACTTCATACTTCACTCATTCATCACCTTCATCGATCAGCATCCCACACTATCTTCAACTTAGATCGAGGATCCAAGGCCCGGGAGGATGTTCGCGCTGGTAACACTGGCTGCAGTCGGACGTTAGCCGCAAGAAGACTTCGCCTCTGATCCGGTCGGTCGGCCGACCGCCTGCGCCTGCCTTCACATCACTCGCTCTCTCGGCCTTTTTTCGCTTGACGCGCGGCGTGCGCGCATCTGTCGTATTTTTGCATATTCGTGTCTGAAGAACCGCATTAAACCTATTATACAGTCCACAACCATTTTATTTCGAAGTGCTAGGCCCCTTCAACTAGAGAGAAGTCCTAGCGCAATCAGATGCAGTGGGGCTATTCTTTTATAAAGTACCGACCCCACACGGTACAAAAATTCCATCTATCTATCTATTTTATCGTGAAATATAATTACAATCGAATTAAATATAAATCAATATTCACGGCATTAAGTGTACAACACATTCTGGCATTATATATGCGCACTCCATCCACCTGCCCGAGCCGCCAGCCACCTCTAAAGCCTCTAACTAACCACGTGCCGGTTCCCATAGCGGCGTACTATCAAACTGTTAAATTATACAGGCTTCAGAGAATCCGAAACGACAGATGGGCCATAAAAACCAATCATCAACTAGTCGAAAGGGTAATTTTTTTTTGTGGATAGCGCGACATGTGGAATCTTTTTACCTACAAGTAGGTGTCTAACGATGCACATGGGCATTCTGTGATGCACGGGGATTAACAAGATTCATTATTCATTCGTGTCTGTGTCATAATTACGATGTCAATAGTAATAATAACTACGTAATAATGAAATAAAATAAATTTGAAATTTTAAGGTAAAGTCATTCACATCTTATGTTAAAACCTAAATTCCTTTATTTACACATTTCACACACCTAAAGGTTGGCTGCAAGAAATCCCTTCAAGGAAAAGTCCGCCTTTGCACCTCTTGTAACTGTATTCATTGTGTTATTCCTGTGAAATATTTGTAGAGCAATAAAGAATTGTATATGAAATGCCACATGTTCAAAATATTTTGGAACTACTTTATGAAGAGCTTACCTCTTCGATTTCCGGTTTTATTCTTGCGACTAACGACGATAACACCTCTTACTTAATAATTATTCTTATTATTATTTTATCTTCAATTCTCACGCTCAACTCTTTTGCTCCTACGTACTTACAATCCACTATATTAATAGAATCTCAAAACATCCAAAGGTTGACTGTAAGAAACCTCTGTAAGGGATAAGTCTGCCTTTGCACCTTATGTAAATTTTTTAATGTAACTATTACTGTGAAATGTTTACTGGAGCAATAAAGCATTTTCAATTTCTATCTATCTACCTCTAGCCTGTTAATTTTTCTTTGACAGACATCCTTTATTATCAACGTTCCACTATACTAGACCACGCGCTGGTAGTACACAACACAAGTCACGCGACTCACGCGGGCGACCCGGTCAACAATGTTCATGGTATTGGAATCTAATCAGAATGTAAATCATAAACCCATCTCGACGATCAACGATGTCCCATTTCAAAATCTAGCCACTTCAAATAGGAACCAATTTCTAATATCTGTTAGGATATTACATCCTCAACTTTTTAGGGTCCCGTCGCAAAATGCGAAAAATGGGACTTGTATGGGATCACATTTTTGGCTATGAAAACAATGCCCGTTTACGTACAATATTACAACAAAACTGAGTACATATAAAAACAACATCTATCATACGTACAACATATTGTATCACGTATGACAACAACACCGATTACATATCACGTATGACAACAACACCGATTACGTATGACAACAACACCGATTACATAATATGACAACACCACCGCACCGCTTACGAACGATCCTATAGGATCGTCACTGACGACAGACAGACAATGTCTGTCTATCGTCGGTCACACGCTGATACCTCCGGATCTACTGAACCGATCTTGATGAAGCTTACGCTAAAATATTCAGAATGTTTGCTCGCAGAGAACCGATAGCAATCTTATAATATTTTTTTTATGTAAACCAGCATGGGTGGATGTGCCGAGAGACCAACGGTGCAGTCGACACAGCCAAAATCACCTCTCCTCGCGAAACCACAGTAAATACGTTTAATTCAGGAAATACACTCGCCCGAAGACAGTTCCACACTCTAGCGGTGCGACAAAGAAATGATTTAAAGAACCGATGGGTTCTCAAAAGCCCAATGTCAACAACAAAAGGGGCCTGAGCTGAGTCTCTCTGCGACGAGTCATGCGGAGATAGGACGGGTGGCAGGGAATAAGGGATGCTAGTTCCGCAGAGCAGCGTCCGTGATAGTATCTGTAAAACAGACTAAGTGAACCGACAAGTCGTTTGTGACTCAGGGACTCCAGACCATCTGTAAGTTTCCGGTCTTTATAGGGATTCTATGTAGGGATTTAAGGATTTTAATGCAAATTTTACGAGCTTTGGGGCGAACAGTTTTAAGAGTAAGTTTTGCCTAGTTGAGCCGACCGCTAGAGACAGAAACCAAATGAGCTTTTTTTTGTGGCATTTCTTCCAAACGATTACTTTCGACCACACCACTCAATCCCTATGGCGCGATGTTACAAAATATGAATAATTGCAAAACATCACAGATCGTCATTTTTCGAATAAATCACATGAATGCAAATCTCATTGATAATATAACCTTGGGAAGAGTGCGGAAGGGTCGCCCTAAACGCACGTACCTACCTAGACCAGATCGGGCATGTGCTCAAAAAGAGGCAAGTGCGTAGTACCCGTCCGTAACCGACGAGCATGCATGGAGAACATTATGGGAATGGAAGAGGTGGCAGAGGTGTGCCAGGATCTTGGCACGTGGAGATCCGTTGTCTCTGCCTACCCCACCGGGAAACAGGCGTGACGTTATAATATCCATGACGCACATCGAAATTCTTGACTGCGCTCACTTACGACTCCACTGCTCAGCGCATATGGATAATGGCGTGATGTTGTATAGCGCATATGTTACACGAACTATGGTCTATCTATAATGTTATGAAAACTCCATTCACATTGACATAAGTAGTAGTTTCAACGTACCGCCGCCGCCAGTACCGCAAGGAGAAATTGAGTTAGAGGCATGTTCGCATAACCAGAATCTACACTCATCAAATGTTTCATATTATCCATGGACTATTTGAACTTTATTAGACACAAAATGAGAGGCATAGTTCTAAAACAACCCCGTCCACTTACCAGCCGCACAACCAGACTACAGGCGAGATTAAAAGTCATTTAGATAACGTCGAAAGCCAGCTCATGTATAACAGACGGCTTCCGTACCGTTTCATACACCTCAAACAAAATGAACATCTGGCAAAGGCACGGAACAACAATTTCAGCGACAAAGCAAAACCATTTAGATGAAGTCAAACTCAAAGGGGAGATTAGGAATTAGCATATTTCAAAGAACATTAATTAAGCACCATACGGATTTCCGACAGGAAATTTATAAAATTGTAATAAGATAGTTTTCATGATATTCTGTGATATTCAAAAGTGGTTTTCTGAATCCTGACCAGTTATATGTTCTAAACAATGTTTATTTGCACGAGCAACGCTGCTTGGTGAAACTCGTGAAAGGCCCTAGAGATTGTTACCTAGAACTGCATCGCCGATACGTCACGACTAGTGCTGCTTATGTGTACATTGAGAAAAATCTCTATATCAGGTAAAGATTTCTGGATGCTGAACTAGCGCGATATACCAACATCATATATGGCAGTTTAGAAAAATGTCTTCTGTACGGCGTATTCCCGTCGGTTCTTGCGAGAAATGTAAAAAAGAAATAAAAAACAGTCAATACCTCACATGCACAGCATGCACAGCGAAATATGATATAGATTGCGCCGGGGTCTCATTTTCACTGTTCCAAATAATGACCGCTAATAACTGGAAGTGTAACAAATGTATAAGTGCAATAAATATGCTGTCTCGCGCGCGCGGTAAGACGGTTCCCACGCAACGCAGATCAATAGATACTACAAACAGCGAGGATCAGACAAATGATTCACAAACATGTGAAAATTGTGAGAAAATTGTTATCAACGAACTATTGACGTTCATATGTTGTAAAATAGACACGCTACCTGAGCCAGATATAATTAAGATATGTGCGAGTGCGTACAGCGACAACGACATTGAGACGGCGCGGCAACTCCTAGCCGTGAGGCTTGGCAAGCGCACGCTGCGCAAGGCCGAGGGTCGGGAGAAGAAGAGCGTCCAGGACATCATCAAGATGATGAAGGAACACGAGCCGGATGCGCTGCCCATGTTCGTGGCGCGCGACCTTAATAAATTACCGCCGGTGACGTTCGATCACGTTGACGTCACGGCGTTCCTAAAGGACATGACGCTATTAAAGAGGGATGTCTCTTCTCTCAAGGAGCAGACGCATGATGATAACCTACATGAGGTTAGAAAAGAGATCGCTGAACTGAAACAATCAATACGCGATCTTGCAACACTAACAATGAACGGGGTAACACTAGCTGCAGAAACTTACCCAGAGGTGGCATCCAAGAGCAAACTACCTACCGCGCGTGGTGTAGAATGCACTAGAACCGAAGAGCGGGCTGTGCGGGCGAACCACAGGATTGCAATCGTATCTAGTCCTGCTCAAACCGATTTACAGCCCCAGCCTTCGTCGCCAGCGCCACCTTTACATACATCAGGAAGTGTCTCCCAGTTACCAATATTGCCGTCGCTAAATGAGCCAATCCCACCACCCCAGGTTCCATCACGACAGGTAAACAATTCAAAAGAAAATATATCTGTAACACCAAGATCTAAACGTACGTTAGCTGACGTTGTAAAGGTGATTGGAGAAAAAGGACAAGACATAATGGCCCCTAACAGCCATACATCAGCCCAAAATGACAGTTCATCTTGCACTGTAGCCTGTGACGCATACTCCGCCTCAGCCGTGGCGTCCAGCACCTCCCCTACTTCATATGCAGCTGCAACCAAGTCATCTAAGAAGGAGGTTGAAAACGGCGAGTGGACTATTGTAGAAAAGAAAAGAAAAGAAAAGTTATACAAAAACCAAAGAGGTACAGCAAAAATTGATGAGAAAGTGGAGCAATTTAAATTTACAGCAGTTGATAATGCGCTTTCTACGTCCCTTTACATATCCAGAGTACAAAAAAATACTACCATTGAGGGCATTGAGGGATACATTAAGTTTAAAACTAACGTAGTAGTAAGGGCGATCAAGATCAACACATATGAGAACGACTTTAATGCCTACAAAATCTTAGTACCAACTTATCGGCTCAATGAATTCCTTTGCGGAGACTTATGGCCGACTGGAATTGTTTTTAGGAGATTTTATGAAACGAAAAGGCCCATAAGCCATTCAAACCGCCCTACCACACCTCTAAATGGATAGTACAACTACACATAATAAAATAAATCCCACAGAACAGGACAATCCAAGCCGTAAAGTGAAATTCGTCACGTTTAACTGTCGGTCCATAAAAAGGTCAATGCACCACGTACGTGAGCTGTGCAGATCCCATGATTTGATAGCCCTCCAGGAACATTGGCTTCTTCCGGACGAGTTGGATCTACTGAGCCAGATCGACCCAAATTTCAGCTACCATGGTGTCTCTGCTGTCGACATCGAAACTGGAACTCTGAAAGGGAGGCCTTACGGAGGAGTTGCTCTTCTCTGGAGCAAACGGTCCTTCCATAAAGCAACGCCCATTGATACAGGAAGCACTCGAGTGGCTGCGATACACCTGCAGTGCACGGACAACTCGACGGTTACAGTAATGTCGGTATACATGCCTACTGAGTCTATAGATAATCTGCCTGACTTTACATCGTGTCTAGGTATATTGAGTGCGGTAATAGAGAGTGGTGAGAATGAATGTGTATATATGTTAGGTGATTTTAATGCAAAACCTAAGAGTATTTTTTATGATGAATTAACACGTTATTGTGACGATCAGGAATGGGTATGTGCCGATGTAAAATTACTAGGTATTAACAGTAACAATTTCACGTACTTAAGTGATGCACATAATACAACTAGCTGGCTTGATCACATCCTAACGACAAATGCTGCGTTACGAACTATTAATAAATGTCAAATAAATAACGAGGTATCATGGTCAGATCATTTTCCATTATTGTTAGAAATTGATCTCAATGTAATTCAACAAAAGATAGAATTGAGTAATCGCAGCATTGACAAGGCAATATGGGGGACTAGATCGAAATGTCAAATAGAAAGATATAAATTAATTTTAAATGAACTATTGACAAATTGTACTGTAAACAAGCTCAATTGTGTTGATTTTCCCTGCACGGATGTTAATCATAGAGAGCAAATTCGTTCATTCTATGAAGGTATTGTGAGCGCGGTAAGGACAGCGGCGAGTGATACTTATGTAAGTAAGAAAAATACCTTTAAACAAATCGCGGGCTGGAATGAACACATTCACGGCCTGCACAAGGAAGCTCGGCTTCACTTCAAACTTTGGATTTTACAGGGAAAACCAACACAAGGGAAGACATTTGATGACATGCGTAATAGTAGAAATAAGTTTAGAAATAAAATAAAATGGTGTCAGCGAAATGAGGAAAGAATAAAAATGGACATTGTTGCACAAAACAGGGCTCAAAAAGATTTTCAAAAATTTTGGAAGGCGACAAAATCAAATATAAAAACGGACTTACCGTTAATAGTAAATGATATAAAAGGCGGAAAAGAAATAGCCAACATGTTTGCAAAGCATTTCAGAATCGACTGTCCTCAAAGTGAGAGCGAAGGGTCGGTGGTGGCCGCAACCGACACCTGTCATCGTTGGTACGAAGTGATACATGGCCAGCACACTTGGGTAAAATTCACGCCTTTGCAGGTGGAGACAGAGGTGCGAAAAATGAAACGAGGTAAGTCACCAGGCCACGATGCTCTTAGTGTCGATCACTTAATGTACGCTGGACCATCGCTGTGGGTAGCGATGTCTGATTTGTTCAACCAATGTATTGCACATAGTTACCTGCCATCGGAGTTCATGAAGACGGTAGTCGTTCCACTGGTGAAGAACAGGACCGGAGATATATCGAGTCAGTCTAATTATAGACCTATATCACTGGCGACGGTATTTTCCAAAGTCTTCGAAAGGCTTCTTCAGCCGCACCTATGTGAACACCTCAACCTACACCCGGCTCAGTTTGGCTTTCGGCCCGGTCTATCGACAGACATGGCAATACTTGCTCTTAAGCAAACAGTGAAATATTACACAAACAGAAATACTACCGTTTACGCATGTTTCCTTGACCTAAGTAAAGCATTTGACACAATACTGTATGATGTTCTTTGGAATAAACTAAGGGAAACTGGTGTACCGGAAGAGATTATAAGTCTGCTGGCGTACTGGTATGGCAATCAAATAAACACAGTGCGATGGGGTGAAGACTTCTCTGATGAATACCAGTTGAGTTGTGGAGTAAGACAGGGTGGAGTTACATCTCCGGTCCTGTTCAACATCTATGTAAATGGGCTCATAGAGGAGTTGAGCAGCACGGGTATAGGATGTCACCTCGGTGACACATGCGTTAACAACATAAGTTACGCGGATGACATGGTCCTGCTGAGTCCCTCTGTGAAGGGACTCCGACGGTTGCTGGCAAACTGCGAGCAGTATGCGGCCCTGCATGGTCTAACCTATAATGTTAAAAAAACGGAACTCGTTGTGTTCAAATCTGGTGCAGGACCAGATAATGTTCCACCTGTAACTTTACGTGGTTTTCCAGTGAACATTGCCACAAAGTTTAAGTACTTAGGGCACGTACTCACTGAAAATCTGCGTGATGATGAAGATATCGAGAGACAACGACGGTCTATTGCAATGCGGAGCAACATGCTGGGAAAGAGATTCAGGCGGTGCTCTCGTCTGGTTCAAATAACTCTGTTCAAGGCATACTGCCAGGCGTTCTACACCAGTCAACTATGGAGTAATTACACGCAGCGAGCAATAAATTCGTTGCGTGTACAATACAATAATGGCTTCCGGTGTATGCTGGGTTTGAAATGGCGATGTAGTGCGTCTGGTATGTTTGCTGAGAACAGGGTTGATGATTTCTTTGCCGTAATACGGAAAACAAGAGCAGCCTTCATGGAGCGACTGGCAAAATGCAACAATGCCATAATTGAAAATGTATATAGGCGAATATATTATACCGATTTTATAATATTTTAGTTGATTTTAGTTTATTTAATTTAGTTTCAACTATGTTTAATTTTAATTTAATTACAATTTTAATCATATTTAATTATAATTTAATTAACTATAGGTAAAATGTATTACCTGAAATAAAGTTTTATTATTATTATTATTATTATTATTATTATAAGACGCAATGACATCATAGTTGTAGCCAAAGATTTAAATCGATAGACAGGGAAAGCGCTCAAGAGTTCGTCACAGATTAGACATAACGGTGTGTGTGACTTCATGAACAGTAGTCATCAAGAATCGCATCAAAAGCTGCCTTATGTTAACAAAACGCTAACGCTCTGCACTCACGCATCGCCGCGTTCCGTTCCATTCCGTGGAACGACCTCTCAACAGGCGCGTGGCGATGCGACTGATGCGAAGTAGCCGCATGCGGCCCTTTCATTCGTGACATTGTATGTAGTGCGCCATGTTTAACTATGCTCTATCTATCGATTTAAATCTTTGGTTGCAGCAAATCATATTATAGTTAACCATTTCAGGTTCCATGAATAAGATGATATGTGTAATAAGATGATGATATGATGATATGTACCGTGTGGGGCCGGTACTTTAAAAGAATAGCCCCACTGCATCTCTCCCCGTGTATGTTGTAAAAGGCGACTAAGGGATATGACTCCCTTCTTATATTACTAGGTGGTAGGGTTTAACCCGCCCGGGTTGATACCACCGCACTGAATGAAAGGTCGGTCGAAACGGCTATGTAAATAGTTTGTGTTTTCCGTCCAGTTCAGTGTAGCCGGCACGACCGAAGGGAAGCACTGACGTGGCACCAAGTTCACCCGGTGTTATGGGCTGACATCACGGATGTTGCAGGGGATGTAGCCAACCGTGTGTTTCCATAAAAAAAAAAAAATTCTAGAAGACCGTATTTTAGTCGCCACAAAGAAAATTATTCTGCCGAATGTTATAAACGTAAAACGAATCCTCTGCTGAATATGTATAGCGAAAATCTCTTCTGATGGAGAGATATGTGAAGATAGCTTACAAATCGGCGATTATCGCCAATCAATTTGATGAGATAAGCTATCGTTCATGCCAGCTGTGCAATCACATTTGCAGAAGCGACAGATTACATAATATATTCTAGTATAAGATAGTCGACAGATGGCTATCTCTCTTTGGAGGATTTCAAGATATTTGGAAAGAATGCACATTACTAGGAAAACGAGGAGGCATTGCGGCTTGGTGCTCCTCGCACTAATATAAAGGAAGGAAAATATATAAACATAATAAAATCATATGGAGACTTTAACTTCGAACCAGGTCATAACCATCTTGATCAACAGTCGCAGGAAGACGTTAGCACGTTCTGTTTATCAATGGAGGTGCGGAACGCAGCTGAAGCGAGTTTACTGCAGATGCAATTTTCGCAGCTGTAAGATTTTGATAGTAGTTTGTTCCTTCCAGTTTGAGCTTATACGCACGTAGCTACAATGCGCGCACTCTAACTTTGCGATTGAGACATTCCTTCTGTCTCATACTTCCGAAAAGACACCAAATTATCGTGCAAGAGACATGGGGAGAGAAGCGTACCGGAAGAGTTACGACCCGATGCCTATACAGGCCCTGACTGAATGCATCTGAACCCTCAGGTTCGAAAAGATCGTGAAAACTAAATACACTTAATTTCCTTCTTTTTCCTTTTGTAAGTTCTGCCATAAATTAGGAAGCAGTTGTACTGCAATATGTTTATAGTTTTATATATGTATGCAGAGAGACCCCTAGCTAGGTGAACCCAACATGAACGGAGAGAAGAGAAAAAAAAAATCTCCGCCAATATATTTCCTGGTTGCCGACTAAGTATTTTGCAATATGGGCATGGGACCTTTTAAAATTTATATAAAATTACAACAAATTATTGAACAATGAAAGCTTTTGGTATAAGTGTCGATCTCACGACCTTTAATTTTTTGTAGTTTAAGATCTTCATAGAAAAAAGTATGGGCGCCACTGATGTATTTGGTATCAGTGTTGTATATTAAGTTTCCAACAGTTGCGTCAACATTCTCACAGCCACAGGTGTTGAGGTGTTCTGCCTTTCAGCCTGGCGAAGTCCTACCTATGTGTCATCGACTCAGTTGACATCCGTGTTTGGGTTCCTTCCGCTTCTGCTTTGTATGCCTCAGTTTTGACATTGGATTCCTTCTTTACAGGTGGAGTCTCCAGGACCCGAAGCAGCTGGTTGTCGGCGTCCTGATTGGCCGATAGACAATAAAACCAAGAATCTTGACTCGGATGGAATGCTGTAGTCAAAATTATCAATAAACGAGAGAGCATTGAGATTGAGATTTACTTACAACATATCATCAAGTAGTCATGCAGCAGGTGGGTCTTCGTACCTTACTTGCTGCTTGATCTAGTTCGAATACTTTGCGAAACGTGGTGTTCGGTGTTGTGCTGTAATTTACCAGAGCTCTTGCAGCACAACATCGATTACTCTGCTTACGCCGATTGTCGGGATTCAGCGTGTGTGATATGTATGTATGATTGAGAAAATCACACTAGACGAAAACATAAATCGCCAATACCGTTAACTGAAAGACTATAAAGCGGGGACAAACCATTTATTAGCTAGATTGTTTGCAATTGCTAGCTGGACTTGTTCGACCCAGACTCGGCCCGGCCGGCGGCGGCGTCACACCAATCAAAGAACCAATCGATCACATACTCGTCGTACCAGTTACCATCACCACCTACGCGCCGCCGCCACTCTTTGCAGTATTCATGCAAGTACATTAGGTGAATAGCTTCATTATTCCGACTACGACACGATATCAATTCTCTGTATATGTATTGTATATCCCTTAAAATTAATAAAAAAATACAGGTAAAATGTTTATGGTACTCGATACGATTGGCTACATCACCTACGGCACACACCGTGATACCAGCCCATAGAAACTTCATGAACTAGGTGCCGTGTCAGTGCTTCCCTTAGGTGCCGGCTACACTGAACTGGACGGAAAACATGAATTGTTTATTTATAGCCGCTTCGATCGGCCTTCATTCAGTGGGGTTATAGCAATCCGGCACGGGTTATGATTTTCGTTTAGGTTTTCCTGTATATCATAATTTCTCGATTTTTAGGGCTCCGTATCCGGTACGGGAGGACCCTATTACTAAGCCTACGCCGTATGTCTGTCTGTCTGTCCGTCTGTCTGTCCGAGGGCTGTATCTCTTGAACCGTAATAGGTAGCCCGTTGAAATTCTCACAGAATATGTGTTATTTATTATGTGTGTTATTATGGCCGATATAACAATAAATAATAAAAATAAGAAAAAGTAAAAAAATGACGGGGTTCCCATAGAAGAAACCAAAAAGTGTATGCGCGCGCGCGCTATCTACCGCATAGATTATGAAGCATTTTAACTAATCATGACATTTAACTAATATGAAGAATTTCATAACACGCCATACATGGCGTGAGTGGCGCTAGCCGTGACATGGCGATATGGAACCCTCGGTGCGCGAGTTCGACTCGCACTTGGCCAGTTTTGATATATTTTCGTTAATATCTTTTAAACTATGAATTTTAAAACATACGTACATACCACACGCTGTATCCCGACTATCGGGGTAAGCAGAGTAGTCGGTGTTGTGCTGCAAGTACTATTTTAAATTACAGCACAACACCAAGCACCACATTTAGCTAAGTATTAGGACAAGATAATTATCAAGCAGCAAGTAAGGCTCGAAGACCCACCTGCAACAAGAGTCGATGGGGCTCAATTTAAAAATTATGTACCAAATTTCAAGTTTTTTGTCCAGTATATTCGAAGAAAATAAGCTGCGACAAACAGACGGACACAAGAATGACCCTATAAGAGTTCAGTTTTTTTTATAATTTGTGGACAAAAATTTAACCATCAAAACGACCCAGTTCCAGTGGGACTAGCGCGACGAGAGTTCCGTACCATCAAGTAATTTGACCGGTGTTATTATTTGATGTTACCTTAGAGTTTTCCACTATAATCACACCAAGTTTGACGCTTGTATGTATGTATTACAGTTTTTGACGATAGAGCAAAGATAAAAAAACCTTGAAAAGAAAACACGTTTCTCCTAACGAAATATCACCCATCCGCCATATAAATCACACACGCCGAATCCCGACAATCGTGGTAAGCAGAGTAATCGGTGTTGTGCTGCAAGAACTCTGGTAAATTACAGCACAACACCGACCATCACGTTTCGCAAAGTATTCGAGCAAGATTAAATCGATCAGGCAGCAAGTAAGGCACGAAGACCCACCTGCTGCATGACTCGGTGGAAGTACCGCGCCAAGGTGAGAGGTGACGAGCCTGTCGCCCTTTAGCACGGCATCTTGTCCTTATCCCTTAGTCGCCTTTTACGACATGCAGAGGAGAGGTGCAGTGCGGCTATTCTTTTTAAGTACCGAACCCACACGCACGATACATAATATGTACATCCACCATAATAAAACACATATTCTGTGAAAATTCCAACCGGATAGCTATAAATAACGGATAAAAAGATTTAATGGTAGAAAGGACAGACTTCCCTTGCCCCTTACTAGGTGGTAGGCTCAAATTGTAGCCGACTGGGTTGGTACCACCGTACTGGATGTAAGATGGTCGCATAGCAGCCTCGGCTGTGTTCTCCTCTAGTCCAGTATAGCCAGCAATCCAGGGAAGTTTCCGGTATGGCACCTACCTTCTTGGAGGCGATATTGGCTGGTCGGAGCATGCGCTTTGGCCCCTCTGACTCAGCCACCCATACCGGATTACATTTTAAAAAAACAAACAGACGGGACGACGACAACGACGATCCAAGTATTGTTTTGCAAGATTCAAAAAAGAAAAGGCTTCCCGTTATCTTTGCGGTATCTATTTTGTTGTAATCTAAAGTCGCTTCGACGTTGTTTCTGTTGCACACATAATATGTGGGACAGTCGCTTCCTCCGATTTGAGATCTTTTTAAAATAAATAACTAGGTAAGATATACTGATAATGTATGATAATGTACCGTGTGGGGCCGGTACTTTAAAAGAATAGCCCTACTGCATCTCTCCCCGTGTATGTCGTAAAAGGCGACTAAGGGATATGACTCCCTTCTTATATCACTAGGTGGTAGGGTTTAACCCGCCCGGGTTGGTACCACCGCACTGAATGAAAGGTCGGTCGAAACGGCTATGTAAATAGTTTGTGTTTTCCGTCCAGTTCAGTGTAGCCGGCACGAACGAAGGGAAGCACTGACGTGGCACCAAGTTCACCCGGTGTTATGGGCTGACATCGCGGATGTTGTAGGTGATGTAGCCAACAGTGTCAGTTTCCATAAAAAAAAAAAAAATTAAAATTCTCATTAGATCCAGTTTTTATGTAACTGGATCTAATGAGAAATACATATCTCACTAGATCCATCATGGATCTGGCCAATGGATCTACTGAGAATGATCCTTGAGATCAGACTTACTGTTATCTGCTTTACGTGTCATATATAAATGTTTTTCTCGCAATCAGTTAGTTAATTCATGCAGTCGTGCAATGTTATCTATATATCAGAATACAGACCGGACATATGTATGTACTCTTTTTTTATTTTATGGAAACTGACACGGTTGGCTACATCACCTACAACATCCGTGATGTCAGCCCATAACACCGGGTGAACTTGGTGCCACGTCAGTGCTTCCCTTCGGTCGTGCCGGCTACACTGAACTGGACGGAAAACACAAACTATTTACACAGCCGTTTCGACCGACCTTTCATTCAGTGCGGTGGTATCAACCCGGACGGGTTAAACCCTGCCACCTAGCAATATAAGAAGGGAGTCATATCCTCATATTCTCTGAAGCGACAAAGCATGTAGTACTTATTGAACTTACAGTTCCATGGGAAAGTAACACACCGAAGAAGGACCACAACTTCAAAATAAACAAGTACTGCAACCTAGTAGACCGGATGGTGAGAAGCGGATTCAAGACTGATCTCTTCGCTGTGGTAGTCCGAGCAAGAGGACTACCAGCGAAGTCGTTCTACAGTTTCTTCAAGAACCTAGGCCTGCCAAGATCGACGCTAAGCTCATATGGAGAGAGCTTCGAAAACGTCACTGGAGGAACCCTACAGAATATGGATAGGTAGAGAGAGGGAGGTCGAGAGCGGGACTGGTGGTTCTCAGCGTCCTAGTCAACGCAGACTAGCTGACGAGGGCTTGATGCGAGCAGAAACGTAACGCATGCTGGAGAATTACACAGAGTGGCCCCCGGAGTGGCCACTCGCTAGTCCCGACCTAGATTGACACCCTCCTCTACTGCCAATGGAACCGGATATATTCGGTAAAGCCATCGCAAGCTCAGTTCGACACCTTCTTACATGAATGCAAGTTCAATAAAGTTTTCAATTTGTGCATCAGGTATCGATCTAGCGTCGAGCCGTGCTAGTGGGTGACCCAGATGTGTTCCGCGATCTAGAACCTCTGCAACTCCGTAGGGATGTCGGCTACCTAAGTGTGCTCTATCGCCTATTCCATGGGGAGTACTCGGAGGAGCTGTTCAACGCGATCCCGCCGTACCCTTTCCACTTCCGCACCACGATCACTGTCATCTTTCCTTTGAAGAACCGATAAACTCTGGAACTCTCTCCCATATATTCCCAAGTACAGTCTCGGGTCCTTCAAGATAAGCGCGAATGGGCACCTGTCAGGCCGGCATGGCATTCGCAACCCCCGCATACGACCGAAGGTCCATGGGCGTCGTTAGACACCTTATGGGTGGTATGGCGTAATATGTCGCGCGTTTAATTAAAAAAAAAAGGAATGCATCAATAATTAATCGATCAGGCGCTCGAACGCGAGCCAGTCACTGTTAGAGCAGATTTAATAATGAAGCGGTTTGTTGTTTGTTAGACATAAATCGATCAGTCTGGCCGAATCACGCCAGTGCTATGGTATATTCATACCGCAGATAATGTCATCCGACTATTTTCCGTGTTGCAATTGCAACATTTTCTTATTATTGTGATGCAATGCATTCCCACGAACGTCTGGCATACTTCACAAGTTATATTTTTGTCGTTGAGTCACAACTATATTATATAACTGCTATATCCATACTATAATTTATATTTTAAATTCGAAAGTAACTCTGTCTGTCTGTCTGTATTATTACCTTTTCAAGCTTAAACCGCTGAACAGATTTCGATAACATTTGGCAAGGACTTAGGTTGCATCTTGAGAAAGGACATAGGCTCTGAAACGGTGAAATAGGGGATGAAATTTGTATGGGGAAACCATCATTTCTCAAGTTGGAATGAGAAATAAAGTATTCCGTGTTTCAGCGGTTTTGCAAAATGATCGCTCAAGGGGGTAAAATAGGGCGATCCAAATAAATAAAGCGAAGTTGCTACGGGCGACCTTGTAACGTACGTCAATATTTGATTATCCTTATAACTTGAGAATCACTTCATCTATTTACAAACGGTTTTCACTGTTACATTCTACCACTTCTCGAGATGTTTTTAGGCTCTACAGCATCACGCTACGTCATCGGCGGCCTGAGCTGTGAGCAAAAAGGCAAAATCCTAAACATAAATCAGCTTACGCCTCCTCATTACATTTATAATTAATTAAGTAACTAAATAAGAGCCGTTAGTTACTTTCATCGATTAAGAATATCGTTTACGTGAACGCAGCTCCGCCTTCGGCCTCGCCTTTAGTTACTTACTTTCTTCGAGAAGGTTTATCGTTTACCTGAACCCAGCTCGGCCTTCGGCCTCGCCCATAGTTACTTAGGAGTTAGGTTCTTCTTTTGAAATACGAACTTCACGCGAGCGAAGCTGCGGGCAACAGCTAATAATCTAAAAATACAAACAATTTATGACGCAAACGCCGATTAATGCCTACGACTAATGCCTAATGTTTCTACTAGCCCATCGCTTGTGTCTGATATCCAGGTCATAATCACTGGAGAAAGATTAGGCAAAATGTATCGGTTAGAACCTAGCCGTAACGGTTAGAAACTAGCCAAGTTCGGCTACAACAGTTTGTGTAGTTTGATCCGTAAAAAATGTCTCCAATAGTGTATTGACTTTCCAGTTCAAATGCTGCTCTATGTACAAGTCGTTTACGATCGGCAATAATTAAATAAATAAAACACAAATAATTCAGTACCCCAATGCCACCGAACTATGACCAGAAATGTTTAAGTAGAAACCGAGAAAGTTCGGTTGGAGAGGGTTTCAAAAAATCTTTTCCAAAGCCAGCTTTTTAAATGTTTTGCAATTTAGGCCGCATAGCAGCCTCCTCGGTTGTGTTCTCCTCTAGTCCAGTATAGCCAGCAATCCGCAAAGGAAGTCTCCGGTATGGCACCTACCTTCTCGGAGGTGATATTTGCTGGTCGGAGCATGTGCTTTGGCCCCTCCGACTCAGCCACCCATACCGGATTACATAAAAAAAGACGTATAGAAAAGGAGGCCAAAAGTACCCTGAGTTGCTTCGAGAAAAGGATGGTACGGCCGCGTTTACTCGACATGGCGGGGACACTGCCGTGCGACCAGATATGCCAGGATGACCGCACCTGTCACTTTCAAGGTAATTCCACTAACGGCCGATTTTAATATTAGCCGAAGGTGGTGACCTTCGGCTAATATTAAACTGCCGGAGAATGGAAGAGACATTGCTGGAGATGGTTCATTAATTTGATTGATTTGAATTTGGAAAGGGCCATTAGTTTGATTGAACTGTTGATCTGGAGATCTGTTGAGAACTGACTGATGGTCTGGTGTCTCTGAGTCGCAGACTATTTGTAGGGTCACTCAATCTGTTCTACAGGTACTATTATGGACGCTGCTAGGAGGAACTTGCTTCCCTCATTCATTGCCATCTAACCTATCTTCGCAGCCGTCGCCGTAGAGAAACTGAGCACCCATCTGTTGTTTTTTTTTTTTTTTTTTTTTTTCTACTTTATAAAATAGGGCTTTAGCCGACTGTCGACTATGCCAGCCCCATCGTAACTGCTAAACAATCTCTAGCCTCTGAGGCCTAGAGATGCTTGAAAAAATGTAGTGAGCACTCTGCATTTTTCCGTAAGGGGCTCACCTAATGCCCTGTGGATAGAAAAAAATAAATTTAATCTATCCGTCTTTAAATCTTTGATGAGAGCATTTCTTAAATTAGTGTTCCGTTCACACTCCAATAAAACATGGAATTGATCCTCGACTTTAGTGCAAAAGTTACAATTTGGTGAATCAACCCTCCTCATCATGTGAGCGCTTTTGTTTAAAGGAGTGTGCCCGGAACGGAGTTTTAATACTAACTTAAGGCCGTGACAAACGCCAACGACCTTGAGCATTCGGGAATTCTACATAATGTACCATGCGACTGCTAATTTCGCTTCGCACGTTCAAGTCACATTTAGCGTAGTTTGTCGCTATCAGCCTAAAGAGTTGATGGTTCGGGGTTCGAATCCCACTTTCGTATGTTTTTTTTTTTTGCTTTTTTATTATTTTAATTATTAAAATGATTGTGGCTTATGTAACTGATGCGTGATTCTAATTTTTTATTTTTTATTATTTTACCTAAATAACATTTTATTGTAATTTCTTCCAAATTATTTTAGTTCATGTACTTACCACTTTTTATAAACCTCTAAATAGACTATCGATGAAAACTAAAATAAAAATAGGTAGGTAGGTAATAGGTAGATAGGCATTTAGGTATGTATGGCAAATATCATAGCAACATAGGTACCGGCCGGCGCGCGCGGCGCGCGCGGCGGCAGCATGGCACGGTGCGGTGGGGTGCGGTGCGGTGCGGTAACTCAGTAGCAGCGTGCCACTCACGCATGCAAGCAAGCAATAACAAGCCGCTCCTCCGCGCCGCGCCGCCGCTCCTCCGCGCCGCGCCGCGCCGCCGCGTCGTCACCGCTCCGCGCCACCACAGTGCCGCCGCCGCCGCCGCCCCCGCTCCGCAGCGCGCCGCTGTTGCTAGGCTACTTTTATTTAGGCACGGTTCTATAGTCCTTGCATCTCAAGCGCAGACAGCGTTATACCACACCCGTGACACTAGTCACATTTTCTATGAAGCGGCCGAAAATGTGTACCTACTGCTCACGTACGCGGGCGCCTTTGCGTGTATTGGTGCGACCTCGATAACTTGGGTACAGGGTTGGCACTCTTTATGAGAAGTTTGTAGTGGACAATATTATAAATTATATTTGATGTAATTTAAAAGGAAACATTTTTAATTATGACTATCTATGTATATGTACCTCTTAACATTATTGGAGGGCAAGAAAAAAAGAAAAACATCAACTTATATGCACATGTTTTATTTTTACTCGCTAACTAAACGACAATTTTGCAGTGAAAGTTTCACTAAATTTTGGAAACTTTGCAATAGGTATTCCATTTTTATTATTTTTAAGCCGAATCGTATGTGAAGCTAAAGTGAAATTTTCAATGTATACTTGCCGCCATTTTGAACTTTTTAGTTACTGGACCGATTGCTTTCAAAATTGATATCTGGGTGTCTGTGTAGGCTCTGAATACGAATCTGTAATCAAAATTAAAAAAAAGTGGCCGCCATTTTGAACTTTTTAGTTACTGGACCGATTGCTTTCAAAATTGATATCTGGGTGTCTGTGTAGGCTCTGAATACGAATCTGTAATCAAAATAAAAAAAAGTGGCCGCCATTTTGAACTTTTCAGTTACTGGACCGATTGCTTTCAAAATTGATATCTGGGTGTCTGTGTAGGCTCTGAATACGAATCTGTAATCAAAATAAAAAAAAAGTGGCCGCCATTTTGAACTTTTCAGTTACTGGACCGATTGCTTTCAAAATTGATATCTGGGTGGCTGTGTAGGCTCTGAATACGAATCTGTAATCAAAATAAAAAAAAGTGGCCGCCATTTTGAACTTTTTAGTTACTGGACCGATTGCTTTCAAAATTGATATCTGGGTGTCTGTGTAGGCTCTGAATACGAATCTGTAATCAAAATAAAAAAAGTGGCCGCCATTTTAAACTTTTCAGTTACTGGACCGATTGCTTTCAAAATCGATATCTGGGTGTCTGTGTGGGCTCGGAATACGAATCTGTAGTCAAAATTAAAAAAAAGTGGCCGCCATTTTGAACTTTTTAGTTACTGGACCGATTGATTTCAAAATTGATATCTGGGTGTCTGTGTAGGCTCTGAATACGAATCTGTAGTCAAAATTTAAAAAAAGTGGCCGCCATTTTGAAATTTTCAGTTACTGGACCAATTGCTTTCAAAATCGATGTCTGGGTGTCTGTGTGTGCTCTGAATACGAATCTGTAGTCAAAATTAAGTGGCCGCCATTTTAAACTTTTTAGTTACTGGACCGATTGATTTCAAAATTGATATCTGGGTGTCTGTGTAGGCTCTGAATACGAATCTGTAGTCAAAATTTAAAAAAAGTGGCCGCCATTTTGAACTTTTCAGTTACTGGACCAATTGCTTTCAAAATCGATGTCTGGGTGTCTGTGTATGCTCTGAATACGAATCTGTAGTCAAAATTAAGTGGCCGCCATTTTAAACTTTTTAGTTACTGGACCGATTGCTTTCAAAATAGATATCTGCGTGTCTGTGTGGGCTCTAAATATGAATCTGTAGTCAAAACTAAAAAGTGCAAGATGGCGGCAACTATTTTTAAATTTTGAAAACGGATTCGTATTCAGAGCCCATACAGATACCCAGATATCAATTTTGAAAGCAATCGGTCCAGTAACTAAAAAGTTCAAAATGGCGGCCACTTTTTTTTAATGTTCACTACAGATTCGTATTCAGAGCCCACGCAGACACCCAGATATCGATTTTGAAAGCAATCGGTCCAGTAACTAAAAAGTTCAAAATGGAGGCCGTTTTTTTTTATTTTGACAACGGATTCGTATTCAGAGCCCACACAGACACCCAGATATTGATTTTGAAAGCAATCGGTCGAATAACTAAAAAGGTCAAAATGGCGGCAACTTTTTTTAAATATTCACTACATATTTGTATTCAGAGTCCACACAAACACCCAGATATCGATTTTGAAATCAATCGGTCCAGTAATTAAAAAGTTCAAAATGGCGGCAACTTTTTTTAAATGTTCACTACAGATTCGTATTCAGAGCCCACACAGACACCCAGATATCGATTTTGAAAGCAATCGGTCCAGTAACTAAAAAGTTCAAAATGGCAGCCGCTTTTTTTAAATTTTGACAACGGATTCGTATTCAGAGTCCACACAGACACCCAGATATCGACTTTGAAAGCAATCGGTCCAGTAACTAAAAAGTTCAAAATGGCGGCCACTTTTTTTAAATTTTGACAACGGATTCGTATTCAGAGTCCACACAGACACCCAGATATCGACTTTGAAAGCAATCGGTCCAGTAACTAAAAGTTCAAAATGGCGGCCACTTTTTTTAAATTTTGACAACGGATTCGTATTCAGAGCCCACACAGACACCCAGATATTGATTTTGAAAGCAATCGGTCGAATAACTAAAAAGGTCAAAATGGCGGCAACTTTTTTTAAATATTCACTACATATTTGTATTCAGAGTCCACACAAACACCCAGATATCGATTTTGAAATCAATCGGTCCAGTAATTAAAAAGTTCAAAATGGCGGCAACTTTTTTTAAATGTTCACTACAGATTCGTATTCAGAGTAGTGTTGTTAATTAATGTGAAAAAGCATTAATTTAATTCACTTGCGAATCTTACGCCATTAACATGCTAACGTTAAATGCTAAATGCGAATGCGAAAAATATCACTCGACAGTTCATGATGGAATGAACACACACAATGAATGTCTTATACACGGTGTTGCAACCCCAACCGTAAAACCCGAAAGGGGGTGATTCTTTACGTGAAATAGAACAACTTTTGTTGTACGACTTTTTAATTTGAAGAAAAAAAAATTTTTTTCTCCATACATTTTGAGAATAGGCATTTAAAATTTGTACGGAAAAATATTTTTTTTTGTTAAAAAAATGTTTTCGCCACATAAGTTGTTTAGTTTCACATATAGAATAACCCCCTTATGTCAGTTAGAAATATTACGGGGGCAACTGCAACACCGTATATATGAAGTGCGAATTCACTCAAGCGTGTGAATAAACCAAAGCAAAAGTTCATGTGACAGATGGATAGATCTCACCGAGAACTGAAGTTTGAGTACCAACACGATGGGTCTAGCACCAGTGGTTCTCGAGTTATGACCAAAACAAAAGTTCATGTGACAGATGGATAGATCTCACCGAGACCTGAAGTTTGAGTACCAACACGATGGGTCTAGCACCAGTGGTTCTCGAGTTATGACCAAAACAAAAGTTCATGTGACAGATGGATAGATCTCACCGAGAACTGAAGTTTGAGTACCAACACGATGGGTCTAGCAACAGTGGTTCTCGAGTTATGACCAAAACAAAAGTTCATGTGACAGATGGATAGATCTCACCGAGACCTGAAGTTTGAGTACCAACACGATGGGTCTAGCACCAGTGGTTCTCGAGTTATGACCAAAACAAAAGTTCATGTGACAGATGGATAGATCTCACCGAGACCTGAAGTTTGAGTACCAACACGATGGGTCTAGCACCAGTGGTTCTCGAGTTATGACCAAAACAAAAGTTCATGTGACAGATGGATAGATCTCACCGAGACCTGAAGTTTGAGTACCAACACGATGGGTCTAAGACCAGTGGTTCTCGAGTTATGACCAAAACAAAAGTGCATGTGACAGATGGATAGATCTCACCGAGACCTGAAGTTTGAGTACCAACACGATGGGTCTAGCACCAGTGGTTCTCGAGTTATGACCAAAACAAAAGTTCATGTGACAGATGGATAGATCTCACCGAGAACTGAAGTTTGAGTACCAACACGATGGGTCTAGCAACAGTGGTTCTCGAGTTATGACCAAAACAAAAGTTCATGTGACAGATGGATAGATCTCACCGAGACCTGAAGTTTGAGTACCAACACGATGGGTCTAGCACCAGTGGTTCTCGAGTTATGACCAAAACAAAAGTTCATGTGACAGATGGATAGATCTCACCGAGACCTGAAGTTTGAGTACCAACACGATGGGTCTAGCACCAGTGGTTCTCGAGTTATGACCAAAACAAAAGTTCATGTGACAGATGGATAGATCTCACCGAGACCTGAAGTTTGAGTACCAACACGATGGGTCTAAGACCAGTGGTTCTCGAGTTATGACCAAAACAAAAGTGCATGTGACAGATGGATAGATCTCACCGAGACCTGAAGTTTGAGTACCAACACGATGGGTCTAGCACCAGTGGTTCTCGAGTTATGACCAAAACAAAATTTAATGTGACAGATGGATAGATCTCATCGAGACGTTCAGATTGAGTACCAACACGATGGGTCTAAGTCCATTGGTTCTCGAGATATGACCAAAACAAATTATCACGTGATAGATGGGTAGATCTCATCGAAACGTTCAGTTTGAGTACCAACACGATGGGTCTAAGTTCAGTGGTTCTCGAGATATGACCAAAACAAATGATCACGTGACAGATGGGTAGATCTCATCGAGACGTTCAGTTTGAGTACCAACACGATGGGTCTAAGTCCAGTGGTTCTCGAGATATGACCAAAACAAATTATCACGTGACAGATGGGTAGATCTCACTGAGACGTTTAGTTTGATTACCAACACGATGGGTCTAAGTCCAGTGGTTCTGTAGATATGACCAAAACTAATGATCACGTGACAGATGATAATTCCGATCCCTCACTCGCATGATCGCATCGCATTTCGCGTTTAGATACTACCTAGCAGCGGAGCGCAGGCGCTATATAGCATTTAGCATTTAGCAGTACCACAGATAAAGAGCACCTACTTCATTGCTTTGTGCGTTCCAAAACAAACGAACCAACTAAGTTTTACGAACGCAACAGCAATGCTAACCAAAATGAAATGTGATTTGTTGCTTAGCATTTAGCATTTAGCATTTTATTCATCAGGGCGCTTAGCAGTGCTAAATGCTAACGGGGTATTCATTATGAATTAATTTTGTTAATGCTAAGCGTAACAAGACTAATTCAGAGCCCACACAGACACCCAGATATCGATTTTGAAAGCAATCGGTCCAGTAACTAAGAAGTTCAAAATGGCAGCCGCTTTTTTTAAATTTTGACAACGGATTCGTATTCAGAGTCCACACAGACACCCAGATATCGACTTTGAAAGCAATCGGTCCAGTAACTAAAAAGTTCAAAATGGCGGCCACTTTTTTAAATTTTGACAACGGATTCGTATTCAGAGTCCACACAGACACCCAGATATCGACTTTGAAAGCAATCGGTCCAGTAACTAAAAAGTTCAAAATGGCGGCCACTTTTTTTAAATTTTGACAACGGATTCGTATTCAGAGTCCACACAGACACCCAGATATCGACTTTGAAAGCAATCGGTCCAGTAACTAAAAAGTTCAAAATGGCGGCCACTTTTTTAAATTTTGACAACGGATTCGTATTCAGAGTCCACACAGACACCCAGATATCGACTTTGAAAGCAATCGGTCCAGTAACTAAAAAGTTCAAAATGGCGGCCACTTTTTTTAAATTTTGACAACGGATTCGTATTCAGAGCCCACACAGACACCCAGATATCGACTTTGAAAGCAATCGGTCCAGTAACTAAAAAGTTCAAAATGGCGGCCACTTTTTTTAAATTTTGACAACGGATTCGTATTCAGAGCCCACACAGACACCCAGATATCGACTTTGAAAGCAATCGGTCCAGTAACTAAAAAGTTCAAAATGGCAGCCGCTTTTTTTAAATTTTGACAACGGATTCGTATTCAGAGCTCACACAGACACCCAGATATCGACTTTGAAAGCAATCGGTCCAGTAACTAAAAAGTTCAAAATGGCGGCCACTTTTTTTAAATTTTGACAACGGATTCGTATTCAGAGCCCACACAGACACCCAGATATCGACTTTGAAAGCAATCGGTCCAGTAACTAAAAAGTTCAAAATGGCGGCCACTTTTTTTAAATGTTCATATGATTAAGATTCGCTCCGGTGAAGGAAAACACCGTGAGGATACCTGTGCACAGCAGTACATATAAAATTGTTGTGGACACCGCTTCCAATCCAGCTTGTCACGTGGAAATGTATAACAATTCCCTTCCATGTTCATGGGAAAGGCTTGCGCTCAGTAGTAGGACATTAAAATTGACTCAAGAAGAAGAATAAGAAACCAAATTGATATCTGATTTGTGTAACATAAATTTCATTATTTCACATAAGAATGAAAATTTCACAGTAATTTTGCAGAAAGTGCAAAATTTCACTGCAAAATTTCAAGTGAAATTTTTGTGCAAAATTGCGCCTTGCATCTCTAAGTAAGTGCGAACAAGGAGGTTTGAAGTCCACCGCGCGCGCGGGCGCGGCCGGCCCGATCGTTGTTCTGTGCTGTGAGTGCGAAAGAACCGCGCGCGTACGTGTATGTAAGTAGCTACTACTCCCTCTCGAAGGTGCGCTCGCTCTCCTCTCGACAGTCGGTGCCAGCCTGACTAGCCGTCCGCCAGAAGTCGACCAGACAGCGCTCGCGGGCTGCGGGGCGCGGGGGGAAGCAAACTCGCTTCGAGGCGGAGCGTCGCTTCTATACGCCAGTATTATAAGTATTCTATGGTTATACCACAGTACCTATTAGTTATTCTGTGGTTATACCAACGAAAGCCATGCATATAACGCCCCGTCAAGTTACGTACCGGAGCGTATACTGATAGATACCACAGAAGAGAGATATTACTGATACGGTCGTACTGTATACTGGTACGGAAAATGACACGGTGGCAACATCACCTACAATACAACATCCGAGATGTCAGCTCGTAACAACTGGTGAAGTAGGTGCTATGTCAGAGCTTTTCTTCGGTCGTACCGGCTTCACTGAACTGGACGGAAAAAAAGAAGGGAGTCATATCCCGAAATAGTTTGTATTTTCCGTCCAGTTTAGTGTAGCCGGCACGACCAAAGGGAAGCACTGACATGGCACCTAAGTTCACCCGGTGTTATGGGCTGACATCACGGATGTTATAGGTGATATAGCAAACTGTGTCAGTTTACATAAAAAAATCCCTCAGTCGCCTTTTACGACATGCACGGGGAGAGATGCAGTGGGGCTATTATTTTAAATTACCATCCCACACGGTACAAATATACCTAACCACCTATCTTTTTTCCATTCGATCCAAACACAGAAGACAGAAATGACGACCGACACGCGGGCGCAGCAGGGCAGGAGCGAGCAAGCGAGCCCGGAACTAAAATTGTATCTAGTATTGAAGTGCCTGCTAAATTGACGAAGGCAAAAATTTTACCCTTCCGACTGAAGAATTACGTCAATAATTTCATGTAGGCGTTTTTTGTTTTTTATTTTTATCTCCTTTCGTGGGTTAAATAATAAAAAAAATTGAATAGAGTTTTCTCAGAGCTTTGTGACCTTTGAATCGGTGGTATTGTAAAATTGTAATAATACACACATACTCAGATTTTCAAAAATTCATGCTTTTTTTATATATTTTTAATTTTATGTTTATTACTTACTTTTACTCATTATTAAAAAAACCAGCAATGCACTTTGTTGGTAAGGAACCAAAATATAGGTTGGTATTTTTTTAATTTTCTGAATGTGTGTCAATTGGTCAGTTTTGGACCTTCTTTGTCGCACTTTTTGCATGTTTTGCGTATTTGGCGTTTGTCACCGCCTTAATGCTTGAACGTGAAAGACGTGAGCCCATAAACCATGGCTGCCGAAGTGGTTCCGCTTGTATGGTTTTGTACCATATGCCCTTTTCTACTGACCTCCTGTCAAAGTATTCTTTCCAATTAACGTAACAATTCTCCTTAACCTTTGTCAGGAAGTCACCAAAAAAAGGTTTACATGCCCAAACATTATCACATCCGACTGCTCGTTTAGCCAGCTCGTCGGCGCATTTGTTGCCCTCTATACCTGTATGTGACGGAATCCACTGAAACGTCACATCCTTGCCTAACGACTGAATGTGAATAAACTGCTTCAGGATATGAAAGGCAATAGGTCTACCTCGAGTCCCACTCGTACAGTTTAAAAGGTGCTGTAGAGCACTTTTGGAGTCAGTTAGTATTACAATGTTTTGTGCATCGACACTTAGACTGTACGAGAGGGCTTCAGATATCGCTATCAGTTCGGCACCCATGATCGGAATGTGTGTCTCAATTTTGAACTGCATCCCAGCACGAGCGTACGGATCCCAAAATGCAACACCGATACCATTTGCCTCCAGAGAACCATCAGTGTATAGTTGGTAATGGTGATGATACTGGTTCCTCAGCATTTCTTCAGATGCTAAACGTAACTCTGTCTCATTACAACGTTTTTTAGTTTTGTCAATGGAAGGAATGCTGAGGTTGACCTTGGGTTTTAATGGTATACGTGCGATCCAGGTACATAGTGAGAACATTGGAAGCAAATCATAACGATCCATATCATACTCCTTAATATTCTCAAAACTAAGAGCTAGGGTCGGTAGCCTATGATTATGCCAGTAATTAGCATTAGTGGTTAAATTCAATTTTTGTAGAATATTAATTGTTGGGTCATCCTTGCGTGACATTGCTTTCAATATATATTTACCAGCTAAGTAAGACGCTCTTATGCTCAGTGGCTGTATGCCCAAATCACTTTCCATTACATGTATTGGTGTGGTCCTGCTATATCCTCCGATTATTCTCAAGGCTCTATTCTGCAAAATATCGAGTTTGTTAAGTTTCGCTTTGCAGCTGTTTTGGTAGAGAAAGCATCCATAATCCAAGCGGCTACGGACTAGACTTATGTAGAGCCGTCTTAAGTGCATTGGGTGCATTCCCCAAGAACTGCCAGCAAGAGCCTTGAGAATGTCTAAATATTTGGAGGTCTTTCTGCAGCTTTCTGTTATTTGTTTTCCCCACTTCAAGCCTTCATCTAACCACAATCCTAATGATTTTACAACTGTGGCTCTTTTCAATGTCAAACCATTTAGCTGTTGTTGACATTGGGCTTTTGAGAACCCATCGATTCTCAAAATCGTTTCTTTGTCGCACCGCTAGTGTGTGGAACTGTTTTCCGCCGAGTGTGTTTCCCGTATCCTTTAAACTGGGTGTCTTCAAACGTCGTATCAACGAACTAGACAGCCTAGCAACACTCCGAAAATCTGCTGGCATGGCGCCTCACTGAGCGTGGTTTCGCGAGGAGGACTTAAATAAAAGGACTACCAGCGAAGTCGTTTTACAGTCTCTTCAAGAATCTAGGGCTGCCAAGATCGACGCTAAGCTCATACATGGCGAGAGCTTCGAAAACGTCACTGGAAGCATCCTACAGAATATGGATAGGTAGAGAGAGGTCGAGGTCGAGAGCGGGACTGGTGTTTCCCCGCGTCCTAGTCAACGCAGACTAGCTGACGAGGGCTTGATGCGAGCCGAAACGTGAAGCATGCGCGGGAAATTTAGAGTGGCCACTCGCTAGTCCCAACCTCGATTAACACCCTCCTCTACTGCCGATGGGTCCGGATATGTTCGGTGAAGCCATCGCAAGCTTAGGTCCACACCTTCGAGTCAAGCAGTAAGGTAAGTAAGTCACTTTCAGCTAGAGAGTTATCTGGTCCTAATACTTCGTTATACGTGATGGGCGGTGATGTGCTGTAATTTACCCGAGTTCATGAAGCGCAATCGCTATTACTAAGTGCTTCACAGACGTTGAAGATACTGTAATATGGCCCATTTCGCAATATCGCTCACCGTAGAATCATTTGAACCATCATACACGACAAAGATAATATATGTATATTCGATCTTATAGCATCGGGCGATATCGAAAGATACAAAGCGATTTGAAATATATCGTAACTACCCCACGGCTTCGCTCGCATGAAATTCGTATTTAAAAAGAAGAAATTAAGTAAGCCCGCTACCGTACCTTTATTGGCGCGCGGAACAATTCGGTTTCTAATATAATAATAATATAATAACTTCTTTATTTCAGACAATTCTGCCCATACAAAAACACAACATAAAATCACAACACAAAAATAGATACAAAACAACTAACTAAAAATACACAAGAAAAAGACAACATTACAGACAAGGCGAGGAGTGTATGTGGGACCAGTATTGAAATATTCTCCCACATCCACCCCTCACCGCTGATTCAACAGTACAATTATCCGTTTTTAAAACACAGTCTGCGAAACTGGCCACTCTCTTCCTTATAGTGGCCCAGTATCCATCCACTCTCGCCTCCGTAAACATCCCCGAGGCACTGCAGAACCGCGGGAGTCTGAGGAGGCACCGGAACGCGTTATTGTACTGCACACGCAGTGAGTTACAGGCACGCTGTGTGTAATTGGACCACAGCTGGCAGGTATACATGGACTGACAGTACGTTTTAAATAACAGTATTTTTACTTCTCTAGAGCACCGAGCGAACCGTCTCGCCAGCATGTTGCTCTTAATTGACAAAGCCCGTCTTTGGCGCTCCATGTCGCAGTCGTCGTTTAAATGTACGGTCAAAATGTGGCCAAGATATTTAAATTTGTCCACTATTTTCAGTGGCCGTCCGTACAGACATACTGGCGGGACGGCTGCCGGTGCCCTGCCCCTTCTAAACACTAAAACCTCTGTTTTTTCAGCGTTGTACCGGAGCCCGTGGGACGCCGCAAATCGCTCACATATCCCCATCAGTTTTCTAAGTCCACTGACCGTGGGGCTCAACAGCACCATGTCATCAGCGTAGCTGATGTTGTTTAGACAATCACCAGCCAACTGACACCCGACATTGGTACTGCTAAGCTCCACGATCAGTTCATTAATGTAGAAGTTGAATATGTCAGGCGAGGTGATCCAAGAGAGCCACATTTTTGCGTAACCGGAACTGAATTTTATTTAGCCTATCCTATGTCAAGTATAGTTAAGTATGCTTGTACTAAGTTTCATCGAATTCGGATGATCGGTTTAAGAGTTATTTAGTGAATTTCCTGAGACCAAAGTACCCCTGAGTAAAATTATTAAATAAAACAATCTTCTTAAGCCTGTTATTTTTAATTTTTTATATGGGTAATGTTGTTTATCTATCCTGTCAAGTCATTTATTAGGTCCTACCTACCTAATATCTACTTTGTAATCACAATATAATACTAAATAGGTCCCAATAGACAATTCGTCAGTGGAGATAATTTTCACAAATGAAATGAGATATTAGTATTGTAGAAGTAAACGTGACCATTAAGTGCACCCACGCGTACCCCTCCCTTCTCTTGAGCCTGCGTACCTCTGGGGGTTGTTGTTGTTGTTTGGTTTGGGGTTGGCTCTAGGCCTGCAAACTAATCCCGTTTGGACCTTCGTGCAAACCCCGCAATCTCCAGCTACCCCAGCCAGCCTATGTCTTCCATGAAAGCCACAAGTCGACCGGGGTGTCTGCAGACCGCTGCAACAGAAGATGGAGAACGGAGTAGGTATGTCCCTTCGTTAGTTGTCAAGCACACTGCACTCCAACAAAACATGCTCGGCCGTTTCATCCGTCGCCAAGCACCCCCTGCATAGTGGACTACCCCTGGGGGTACGCTTACCACTATTTGGAAGCTGTTCTAAGGCATCTTAAGATAAAATATTATTGTATCTTCATCGTCTGTGACCCGCTTAACAGTTAGCAGACACACACACACATAGCAAAATACTACGCAGCGTCTCCTAGGGCTAGAGAGTAGGGACTGGAAGGAAATTGTCCCAAATTGGCAGGAAACGACCTAGACAAGGAGCGGAGCGGCGACTCCGGTACAGGCGCGGCCGCGCGGACTCCGGACGCTGTTCTGACGCCTAGCGGAAGCGCGCGACGGGCAACCGTAACTTTTACGATTTTAGCAATATAGTTTCCGCGGCCACACCTTCGGCCTTAATATAACCGGTGATGTATGATGGGTGAGGTAGTCGCGAAAGGATTTGTTTTATGTTCGCTGCCATGGTTGGTAACATCATCGGCTAAATTTAAAATGCCCTTGTCAGTTGTCACCTATTTTTCTGCCGCGACTGCGTCGTCGTCGCGTCGTGCCAGTGCGTTTCCTTTATTGCTTTTGTTTTCAGTTGTTGTTATATTGATTTTTATTTATTTACGTTTTAGGGTTCCGCATCCGCCGTACGGGACCCTATTGCTAAGCCTACGCCGTCTGTCTGTCTATCTGTCTGTCCGAGGGCTGTATCTCATGAACCGTACGTAATAGATAGCCCGTTGAAATTTTCACAGAATGTGTTATTTATTATGGCCGATATAACAACAAATAATAAAAGTACAGAAAAATAAAAAAAAATCACGGGGGTCCCCATACAAGAAACTAAAAAGTGCATGCGCGCCATCTACCGAAAATAGTATGAAGCATTTCATAAAACACGCCCTAGATGGCGTGAGTGGCGCTGACCATGACATGGCGATACGGAACCCTCGGTGCCCGAGTTCGACTCGCACTTGGCCGGTCTTTTAGCTTACTTCAGTACAATGAAAACAATTTATAATTAAAGGCAGCTTGTAATTTGACTCAACAAAGCAAGTAGCTGTTCCACGGTGTCATACAATATGTTTGGCCAAGAGTCGCTCGAATCGCGTAACCGTCTCAAAGGATACTATGACAGCGTGTAGTACTGTACAGTTACCGGCAGCAAATAATGCGTGTCGAGCTTGAGAAAGAGACAATCCGGTTGTAGAGCTTCGTCTCTGTCGCACGTCTCTGTGCGACAGCGACGACGCTCTACAACCGGATTGACCCATTCCATAGCCGGGAACTGTTACAGTTGTAATAATAGCGAAAGGAGGAGAGAGGGACCTTAGCGATCCAAAATTGTACCGACCAATTATGCTTTTACCTGTATTAGGAAAGTTTTTTGAGAAGGTACTGGTCAATAAGGTCCTATGTAAGTTCGTTGACCGCCTATCGTCGAACCAGTATGGATTTCGGCCGAGGGTATAAACGGAAGATGCCACGGTCGAATTGTTTAATCGAGTCGAAAACTCGAGCAGCAAATATGTTCTTCGCATATTTGTTGACACATCGGGGGCGTTCGATAATCTGTGGTGGCCCAGTGTTATGGATTCATTGCGTAAGCTTGACTGTCCCGGTAACGCCTATAAGCTCGTGAATGATTACTTCAGTGACCGAAAGGCCACTGTGTGTTCGAAGTACGGGTCTGTGGCGAAGCTGGTGACTAAAGGCTGTACGCAGGGATCCGTCTTTGGTCCTACCATATGCCACAACCACTGCCGGGAACTGTTACAGTTCCCGGCAGTAAACGTACAACCTAGTAGCCAGGATTATCCATCAGCAACTTGCCTTAAAGTTCAAGCTTGTAGGTACCGAAGTGCCTTACTATAAGTACAATCCGCCGCCAGTTCTCGAGAACGGTCATGTCATGTCATACCCTACCAGGACCAGTCCATTACCACAGACAGGACTATTCTCGTGAACAGACCTGATATTATTGTGATAGTGGACCGGGAGGCGAGGCGCGCAACGCTCGTCGATATCGCCGTGCCGCATGATGGTAACCTCGTCAGTAAAGAAGCAGAGAAGATGTTAAAGTATCTGGATCTGCAGCACGAGGTTACCAAAATGTGGCCCGTCGATTCGGCGATCGTTGTGCCCATAGTCGTTTCGGCGCATGGGCTGATCTGATACCAAAGAGCTTCGATGACCACCTTGACAGGCTCTCGCTGAGTGGTTGGGTCAAGGGCCAGATCCAGAAGGCAGCCCTGCTCGACACTGCACGCATCGTCCGGAGGTTTCTCTCTTTGGGATCGTACGTAGTACAGTACTACGTCTACGTACTACCTGTGGTACTACGCAGGCCCGAATGGCTATGGCGACCTTCGTGGATACACTTACGATACGATACTTACGTAATTATCTCAACAGTCCAAAAATGGTAGAACGGGCATCAATCAACTTATTGAGAAGGTGAAAAGTGGTATGCACAAAAAACCATATACATAACCAATACAGGAGTTCATTATTTTCGGCGAGATTTTCGGTCATCCATCCAACCTACAGACCGCGCGCGAGCTCCGAGGAAGTTTAAGGAATGTTAACGTAATAACCTAGTGCAGGGATTTAGTCGATATTACGTTATCGATATTAATTTTCTCCCTGTTCTCATTGCTCGTGCTCGGAATTTCTTCTTCATCCATATTAAATGTCTATTTGTACAAACAAAATGAAGTCCGATAATAATAACTTAAAGAGTAACGAATTAACATGCGATTTGATGCGATTGACTAATACACGCGCATATTACGAATACGGCATCGATAAGCGTGCTCTCGCGACAAGGCCAACAATCGTACTGGGAGCGCGCGGGGTGTGAAGCGACGGTCGGGCGGGAGGGGCGCACACCCGCCCGCTTCCCCAGCCCCCGATTCCTCGGAGCTCGCGCGCGGACTTTATATCCGTAACACACGCCACAGTTTGCGGTTGGCGTTGGTCTTCAGAGAACCCATCGTTTCTCACAATCTCTTCTTTGTCGCACCGCTGCGCTGTGGAGCTGCGGAGGATTTGCACCAGTGAGCTCGCAAGGTTCCCGAAACCTTTAACCTGGGTGTCCTCAAACGTCATAAACGCGTGCTAGACAACAACACACACGCGGTTTGCGAGGAGAGGTAAATTGGGCTGCATCGACGGCCCCATTTGGACTCTCGGCGCAGCGATTCATGCATTATACAAAACAACTCTACTTTTTATGAAAGGCAACTTCTGTTTGTGTGTATGTTGGAAGTAAACTCCTGAGCCACTGAACAGATTTTGATGCGGTTTGCACCAATGGAAAAAGTAGTTCTTGAGGCTCACTATAGGCTAACTAAAGAATCATCCAAACCGGTTTGGATGATTCTTTATCGCGCTAAATAGCCTTAGAGCTGAGCGGTATCAAAGAAAGTATGAAAGTATGGACGGGGGAGAGAGAGAATATAAGAGAAGCGATCGTTTATTATCATATTTGCGTTTAAATAAGATTTGCTATTAAACCGAGTCTACCGCGAGCGAAGCCGCCAGCAAAAGCTAGTTGAAATTATAATGGTAGTTCTACGCCTTTGAATACTTTACGCAGCAATCTTCAGATGACTTCAGTTAGATGTTGCAAAGTCGGAGGCCACCGCACTCCCACGCTCCGCGTCTCTAGGTTGGCTGCTCGCGCTCGTTACCTTGGCCTTCGGAGTTGTGTGCGACACGAGAACCAGTTTTCGATTTTTGAGAAGTCGCGCCACGATCTATATGGGAGATACGCGAGCGCTTGTAGTGCGTGCTAGAGCGCTGTTTCCTCGTCGAGGACAGTGACATTAAGGCGGAAACAAGACTCAAACCGTGCTATCCGAGCACTGATGATTGAAACACGAACCGTATGCAGATGTAAATAGGTGCGAGATTCATTCGACTCGCGCGGTGGCGGATACGTCGCGCCGACGATGAACGTTTGCGCGAAAATCACACTACCTATATGTTAAATTTCACGTGTTGGAAAGATGGAAAACAATATTTTTTTAACCGACTTCAAAAAAAGGAGGAGGTTCTCAAGTCGACTGTTTTTTTTTTTATGTTTGTTACCTCAGAACTTTCGACTGGGTGAACCGATTTTGAAAATTTTTTTTTTATTTGAAAGCTGGTGCTTCCCGTGTGGTCCCATTTCAATTTGGTCAAGATCGGATTGGAAAGCGAGGCGGATTCCGCCGAGTACATTAATAGCAAAAAATTACTAAAAAAAAACTGTGAAATAAAAAAACTATTTAAAAAAATATAAAAACCGCCTTCAAAAATGTATGAAATAAAAAAAAAGGGAGCCCTAGAGTTGAAGGCTAAAGCAAGCAAAAATAACCGAACGCATTCAACTCGAGGGTTCGATTTTTTTTTTATTTCATACATTTTTGAAGGCGGTTTTTATATTATTTTTATAGCTACGATATATACAGGGTGTCCCAAAAGTCAACGTCATCCCTTGAAGGGCTGATAGGCCAGCTCAGGACTGACCAGAATATCACAATATGACCTTAATAAAAAATCGTTAGTTTTCGAGATATTTGGACTTTTATTTATTTCGTTAAAATCGACACCCTAGATCAGTTTTTCGAGTGACACAGGTACAAAATTCCATATTCTAAGATTCTATTTTTTGTTACGCAACCCTGTATAGCAATGCTATTGATCACAGTTCAAAAAAGAAAAAAAAATTATCGTGCTATACCCCTAAAAATTTTTTTTTTGTCTGATTCATAGTAATTTATTTTTTAATAGTCAATTTCGACCCTTCATACTGTAAAAAAAATTTACCAAGTTAAACTGGCAATTTATTTAAAAAAATTGCTCGTTTAGTGTGGTCTTCAAAATGGTATAACATTTGCTATATTTTGTTTTAGAAAAAAATATATTGCCATTTTAGTGCAAAAGGAGCTTGTTGTAAATGTATTTCAGTAATTAGTAATTTGAATAAAAACACTTGTTAAATTTAAGCGACCGGTATTTATTTAAAACTAAACAAAACACAAATAAACATCAAATAGTGTGTTCAAATTGCCTTCCACCAAGTCGAATGCAAGAACGACATCTTTTTAAGAAAGATCTTTTTATTAGTCTTGCACTTCCTGCCACATTTATTTGTTGTGCTGCTTCATTAATGCGGTGCTTCAATTCATTTACGTTATTTATAGGTTTTGCATAGACCTTCTCCTTTAGGTGACCCCAGTAATAAAAATCAAGGGGATTTAAATCCGGGGACCGGGGAGGCCACAAAATGGGACCAAGACGGCCGATCCATCTCTCTTGATAAGCTTGATCCAGATAATTTCTCACTCCTCGTGCATAATGAGCTGGGCAGCCATCATTTTGAAACCACATTGCCCTGCGTGTGGCCAAAGGCACATACTCCAACAGATTTGGCAGTTGATTTTCTAAAAAATCAAGATAAATTTCCCAGTTTAGATTTTCAGGTAATTCAAAGGGGCCAATTACTTGGCCGTTGAAGATGCCAGTCCACAGATTAACTTTAAAGCGATACTGTGATCTTTCTTCTCGCATTGAATGTGGGTTTCCAAGTGCATAACTATGTAGATTGTGCATGTTCATGAAGCCATCTTTTTTGAATGTGCTTTCATCTGTCCATAAAATTTTATCTAAGAAATCTGGTTCTTCTCTATGTTTCTGCAGCATTGTTCGGCAAAACTGGACACGTTGTGCGTAGTCACGAGGAAGCAATGCTTGCACACGTTGCACATGATATGGGTGGTATTGATACCGTCGCGTAATTCTATTTACAGTAGATTTCGATATCCCTGTATGGCTTTCAATTGCTCGCGCCGATGTAGTCGGATCATTTTCAATTTCTTGTAAAACGTGCTCATCTTAATCCATACGTGGTCTTCCAATTCTAGCGCGATTGTGAGGCATTCTGCCTTCTCCATATGCCAGGTGGACATTTATGAACACGCGATGATCAGGATATCTCAAGGCATTCGGGTATCTTTCGCGATACAGGTTAGCTGCAGCAACACCATTGCCCCTGCATTCGCCATAAATGTAATGCATGTTAGCGTATTCCTGAGCAGTATACTGATACGGCATCGCGAGTAGTAACACGCGTATCAAAAGCGTAACAAAAACACAGAGACCACAAAAAGGCCAGGTCAGTACGTTATTATCTCCAATACAAGAAGTTCAAATCACTAGACATCAAGTAGGCAACACACAAGTCCAGATAGCGCACACTACAGAACGTGACGAAACGATGCACACGAAAATTGCATTTAAAGAAGTAGCGTAACATACTGCTAAATTACGGCGTCACTACCTTTCTCACTCTTACTCATGTCACTATCTCACTGTAAAGTCAAACGACGTTACTCTAATTCTAAATTCAAACTACAAAATTAAGCCGAATTTAGCAAAATTGTTTAAAAGTGATAGCCGGGTTCATTCGAATTACTAATATCTGAAATACATTTACAACAAGCTCCTTTTGCACTAAAATGGCAATATCTTTTTTTCTAAAACAAAATATAGCAAACGTTATACCATTTTGAAGACCACACTAAATGAGCAATTTTTTTAAATAACTTGCCAGGTTAACGTGGTAAATTTTTTTTACAGTATGAAGGGTCGAAATTGACTATTAAAAAATAAATTACTATAAATTACTGTCTGATTCACAGACAAAAAAAAATTTTTAGGGGTATAGCACGATATTTTTTTTTCTTTTTTGAACTGTGATCAATAGCATTGCTATACAGGGTTGCGTAACAAAAAATAGAATCTTAGAATATGGAATTTTGTACCTGTGGCACTCGAAAAACTGATCTAGGGTGTCGATTTTAACGAAATAAATAAAAGTCCAAATATCTCGAAAACTAACGATTTTTTATTAAGGTCATATTGTGATATTCTGGTCAGTCCTGAGCTGGCCTATCAGCCCTCCAAGGGATGACGTTGACTTTCGGGACACCCTGTATATATATCGTAGCTATATTTATATATATTTATATATACGATATATATATATATCGTAGCTATAGCATATATTTCGTATATATACGAAATATATACTATATTTCTATGAGGGTCTTGACTCTTGTATTGAAACAATTTATGCTTCTCAAGAGAATTTAACTTGAAAGTATAATTTTCGTACTTTTCGTTATTTTTTGGAGATTAATTTAACACCTTTCCAAAGTAGTAACATATTTTTTTTCGCTATGTTTGTTAATTAAACATCCACACATAACATAAGATTTTTTACAGATTTTTTATCTTTACCAATAGCTCAACAATTTCGTTTAAAGTTGACCTTTTGAGTCTTATTTGCGCCTTAAATAGTCCTCGTGCGGTTTGTAATCTCACTTGTGGCCGTCTCCACCCCACCTCCGGCATTGTTGGTATATCCGCCATAATAATACACATTCTGTGAAAATTTCAACCGGCTACCTATTACGTTTCAAAAGATACAGACCTCGGACGGACGGACAGACTGACATACAGACAGGCGGCGTAGGCTTAGTAATAGGCTTCCTTATGGATACGGAACCTTAAAACGCATATAAAATTAAATATGGAAGTATATCGACGTGACAACATCCGTTTTTCAAGCGGAATTCCCGTCGAGTCAATGGTACGTAGAGACTCACTCAAACACCACAAACATTTCCTCAATACTGTCTATAGCTCGCTCGCCCGGCCGATCGGAATCGGGGCAAGTTTCCAAAGACAAATAAGTGCACCGGGTGAATGGAATCGTCATATCGAATTCAGCAACAACGCACATACAGGCAGACAGACAGAATCATAATAATGAACACTCATGCATGATTCGTTCATCATCCATCATCACAGTCACTGACACATCACAGCAGCCGTCCGCCGCCGCCGCCTGTACGCATAGACACGAACTCGAACTCTTTGCCCTGGCTGGACCGAACGTGGGCTCTACCGACCGGGCCGGGAATAACTCGCTCGATACGCTCACTCAAAAACTCGCCCGATTTCAACCAATCGGAATCGTAAAGCAATGTACCCGCCACGGCTGTTGGTTGAAATCGTGCGAGTTTTGAAGTTGAACTTCTTTAGGCGCGTTATGGAAATGGGCAGCGAAATCAGAAAAAAAACGTCACGTCGTCGCCGTCATAGTCACTCTCATCGTTAACGCATACAATACATACATACATATCACATACCAACATACACACGCTGAATCCCGACAATCGGGGTAAGCAGAGTAATCGGTGTTGTGCTGCAAGAACTATGGTAAATTACAGCACAACACCGACCACCACGTTTCGCAAAGCATGATTCGAACAAGATTCAATCGATCAAGCAGCAAGTAAGGCACGAAGACCCACCTCCTGCATGACTCGGTCGAATTACCGTGCTAAGGTGAGAGGTGGCGACCCTGTCGCCCTTTAGCACGGCATCTTGTCCTTATCTCTTAGTCGCCTTTTACGACATGCATGGGGAGAGATGCAGTGGGGCTATTCTTTTTAAGTACCGACCCCAAACGGTTTTTATTATTTGTATTTAGGTATTGAGTGGTGCTTTGAGGGGCAGAGGGTCGAGGGGGGAGGGGAGACGGAGAGAGGGGAGGGGGGAGAAGTATAACTTCTAACTTGCGTACAATAAGTACACGCGCCCATTTTTTGTTAGGTGGTTCCCCGTAGACCCGCCGGAAAACTCTTTCAGACCGAGCATATTGATGTTGGCGAGTTTGTTCGCCGAGCGAGACCCGACCGAGACAAGAAGGTGAGACCTTCTTGGTGCCAGCGCGGAGCGACTCGGCAAAAATTTATTCACACTTTTACACAATCGAGGCAAATCAACGACTTGACCTCAGTGTTTGCATGTACATAATTTATCGTTGACTTAGGGAGCGTGTGGGCTATATCTGGAGTACTTGTGGATCGGGCGCGAATATTCTTGCGGCCCACCACCGTGCCGTCGCCGCCGCCGCCGGCCGTCTCGTTGGAATCTTTGTTTCTACGTCTATATTTACTTCGGTGACATCAGCTTAAGCGCAAAACTCGCGTCCACTAGTTCTAGATTTTTATAGAGACAGCTCTGGTTTACTTTGATTTACTGAAGGAACCATAATTATTATGCACATTGTTTTTGTCGCTTTTGTTTTCTTTGCGGTTCGATTGGGCATACGAAGAGGAGCTGACAAGAAACTTCACAGGAGGTTTCTTTTGGAAATATTTCTTAGTTATGTACTTTATCCGCATAGAAGATACCTCTTTTTATTTTGGACTACCCTCAAACAAATCATTAAATTAACCACCATATTTCTGCAAAATTCATTAGACACATTAGAGCTAAACACGATTTGACGATACGATAAATAAGCCTCTAACTAAAATAACCAGTAGATTATTTCGTTCTCACCAACTGGTTATGCAAAACAAGCTCAGGTGAATTGCTATAAGTGGACGAGAATTTAGTATGTCACGGCTGACCACGCGTCGCCCCATGTTGCCACTTGTCTGTGCTTACCAACAACTTGCTTTCGCTACTACGTATGTCATCTAACACAATTACACATTAAGTCATCGTGTTTTAACGAATTAATTATACAGAACTAGTTAATATTAAGAAATTCAAGTTGAAAGATCGTGTAACAGTTGTATTATTATTACTGTCCATACAAAATGCTTTAAAAAATTTATCAACACGAACAGAGGGTTCTGTAGATCCGCTATACCCATACCTGTAAAAAGCTATATCCGTCTATCTTTTGTTTCTGCCATATAAAACTGCCCGTAGCGCCATCTATTATCGAGTACTTAACGTAAACATGACTGATTGTTAGCACGTTTCTTGTATGGAAACCTTATTTCAACCGGCTCAATTATTACGGTTAATTTTAAATTTACATTACATTTACATTTTAATTTTACAACGGCAATATTACGGTTCAAAAGATTCAATCTTAGGACGGACAGACAGACAGACAGACAGACGGACGGACGGATAGACGTTAGGGGTTAGTAATAGGCTTCCGTATAAATACGCAACCCCAAAAAGACAATTCGTTTCCGAAGAAACCTTTAGGAAGCCTTTAGTGAAAAGTTGATTGGTTAAAGGCGCTGAAGAGAAAGAATGATGCTGTGGGAAAGATGGAAGCAGGATTTGCAATATCAATAATGTTGCCGGCGAAATTTTTGCTTATGCAAAGATTCGGACGATAATGTACGTAGCTGTTCTAAAAGTGACATTTTCTCTGAAATTATTACCACATTCCTAGACGACAAAGGACGTAACCTCCGTCGTTGTATCTCACATTTAATTTATTCTACGTAGCATCAAGGGTATTGCTGACGGAATCGAGCACGGCCGAAACATGTTTCCCATTACTCCCAGTATACCGGGCGCAGGCCTGTGCGCTGCAGATTTAATAAATTGTTTACTGCTCCAATGTTTTACTAGACGTTCCAGGAAGTATTCCCGTCTTAAACAATGTCGCCAGATGGCATATCCAAGGTCGCACATCGTGCATTTTTTTTATGGAAACTGACACGGTTGGTTACGTCACCTACAACATCCGTGCTGTCAGCCCATAACACCGGGTGAACTAGGTGCCATGTCAGTGCTTCCCTTCATTTCATGTCGGCTACACTGAACTGGACGGAAAACACGACCTATTTACATAGCCGTTTCGACCGACGTTTCGCTCAGTGCGGTGGTACCAACCCGGCCGGGATGAACACTACCACCTGGTAAGGTAAGTTTAACGTGGAATCCGAACCACGGTCAGCCTCCAATGGTCGAGCGGTCACCCATTCAAGTACATCCCATGGATGGACGTGAAATGTCGCACCACCTCAACGTAATGTGATGACTTGATGAGCTATAAAAGTGTGAAGTAAAACTGGGCGTGACAATCGACGCCTATTTACACTTCACCTACGTTGCTCTCGAAATAAAAATCACGAGGTTACCTACGATACGAGGTGTCAGAAGAAAACAAAATCTGAAATTCGATAAAACCCGCGCGTGCCAAGACGCTTGAGCGAGTACGGCGGCGGCGGTGGTGCTATTAGTAATTTTTTGCAAATTTCCGATATCGTTTACAGCATTCGATGTGGGCTGCCGAGACATTACAGATAAACTGCTCGATCCGGGCTTCAGCTACAAATGTATGCATGTACCACTAGATTAGGGTTGCCATAAAGGTGCAAGTACTGACCGGGACACTACCTATATCAAAACCTAAGAAAAGTTGGTTGTCTTTAAGCGGGGAAATGCAGCACCTGTTCTATGAATATTAAATTAAATTTTAGATGATAGGTATCTTTTACATTTAAGGATAGATTATGCATGAATTCTATTAGATAATTAGGTAGGCAATGGTTTTAAATGTCCATAGCCAATAAATTATAAGCCCCAGAAAAGATCTTATTGATATCTGCGACTGAAATCTGCGGACTTATGATGCCTGAAACGCTCTGTAGGGAGTGTTAGGAAATAAGAAGAAACACTAAACTCTTTAAATATATTTTTTATTTTTTTATAATATTAGTATAGGTAAAACTAACTGGCCTTTGGTTCCCGACCGGGACATTTGGCGGTCAAGCGGGACGACCGGGACTGAGATTCTAAGCCGGTGACAAGTCCCGGTGTACCGGGACGAATGGCGACCCTAAACTAGATATTCTGTAATGAATCACCTTGTCGATTATACTGTGGAGCTGTTATTATGAGGAAATTGTAAAAATTCTCAAGTGTTTTGCACGGAATCCAAAAATACTCTGGTACATTGCTCCCCGGTTGAATTGCTTAAAGAATGGGAGATAGAATATAATATACTTTATTACTTTCTAAAAACAAAATTGTACAAAAGGCGGACTAATTACCTAAGGTAACATCTTCCAGTTAAACTGACTTAATTATGAACATTTATAAGGGTAGAAAACAGACCACAAACTAAAGACGAGACGGAAGTTAACTTTCTCCATACAAAATCGTCTTTCGGCATTTATGTTTTTTACCCTCATAAACCTTATCCGATTTTTAATAATATAAGGACAGTCGAATCTACGTTTCAATCTTTTTATTTTTTGAATATTTAAGTGATGGATGACTCAATAAAGCTTAATGAACTTCATGACATCAAAAAATAAAAAATAAAAAATTTTTCGGTCGAAATACTAATTTTTAGCTCCGGTGTTGTAGGTATATTTCAACTTAACAAGGAACGTAGATTGAACTGTCCTTAAAAGTCAAGAAAAAAAAATTGGAAAAATTGGATAAGGTTTATGGGCCTAGAAAACATAAATTCCGAAAGGCGATTTTATATGGAGAATGTTAACTTCCGTCTCGTCTTAATAGTAATCAAAGAATAAAATAAAGTAAACAAGACGACGGGCATAATAAATAATAATATATGTGGGTACATACAATACTAGAACCCATACATAACATAAACATAGGATATATTAAAATACTTACATAGAAGCATACTTACATTATAGGCATAGCTGATATGAATACATCATATGGTATTTCAATATATTATGTCATATTTGATGCTATAATAACATGGTGGTAATTGATAAATAGTTTAAATTAACTTTACCCATAAGCTCATTAATTTCTAATTAAGCTAAACTATTTATCATTATCAGAACTAATAAAGTAGCTGGAATAATTCCTTCTGCTTTTTTTTTTTTTTTATGGAACCTCACACGGTTGGCTACATCACCTACAACATCCGTGATGTCAGCCCATAACACAGGGTGAGCTAGGTGCCATGTCAGTGCTTCCCTTCATTTCATGTCGGCTACACTAAACTGGACGGAAAACACGAACTATTTACATAGCCGTTTCGACCGACGTTTCGTTCAGTGCGGTGGTACCAACCCGGCCGGGATAAACCCTACCACCTAGTAAGGTAAGAAGGGAAGGGACCTACAGTTTAACGTGGAATCCGAACCACGGTCAGCCTCCAACGGTCGAGCGGTCACCCATCCAATCACTGACCGCGCTCAGCGTTGCTTAATAACAGTTGACTAACCAACCGCGCCACTGAGCTACCGAGGCTGACGAATTTTCTTATCCCTTAGTCGACTTTTACGACATGCGACGGGGAGAGATGCAGTGGGGCTATTCTTTTTAAGTACCGACCCCACACGGTACAGCTTACTTGGCGGCTTCTGATAACTTGATTTTCTGAATGTATAAATCTTTCCTAAGCAATTAATTGTACTCACGGTGACTCTACAGTGAGAAACAAACTCTTAGCTTCTCCGATTTCGTGGAACTTTTTTATCGGCGTATTTCTCCGAAGTTTTCATTACGGCGCAAATTAGACTCAAAAGGTCTACTTTAAACGAAATTGTTGAGCTATTGGTAAAGATAAAAAATCTGTAAAAAAAATATTTATTTATTTATTTACTCTATTCGGGAGATAGACAGCCTAGCCGAAACAACATTACAAAAAACACAAGTCAAGTATTACGCCTATAAACATATTTCCACTAAAATTTCTAAGATTATAACGTAGAATAATTTACAGAATATTAGGTAATATTAGGAAGACGACATCAAGTACGTTGGCGGAAAGCAGTGGTTCCGTACCGCTGAAGGCCGCTGGAGGACTGGAGGAAAATTGGAGAGGCGTATGTCCAGCAGTGGACGCTTACACGTTGAGTGACTGACAGGTATTTAGGTCGTATAAAAGTGGCGAGGGCGGGGTGGGGGAAATGGGAAAGGGGGAGGGGGATTATGTGGTTTGTTATGTATATGTGAGGGTGTGTGTGTAAAGTGTGTATGAGAATGTGTGTGTGTTGTTGACTATTTCATTTGGCGTCGTGTACTCCTTTTATTTTACTACTTTTATTGTTTTTATTGCTGCAGTAATTTCTTTTTTAAACAACGATCTGGAATCTGGACACGTTAAATATGTCTGTCTCATTGAATAAGCAGTTGAAATTATGAACGACTCTGCAAAAGACAGAGTTTTGTGTGTAATTAGTGCGGTGCGCGGGCTCGTGAAAAAGAGCAGTGTGGCGCGTGCGGCGCACAGTGCATCGAATGTATGGGGCGATGGGACAAAAATCATAACTTCGATATTTCTTCATGGATTTTTGTGAAATAAAAATTACTTACTAGTACTCACTAGAACCTACATTTTGAGAAAGTTTCAATCCCCTATTCCTACAGGAAGAAAATTGGGAGAGGGTAAAATATTATGAGTTTGAGGAATATGACGAGGAATATTGTATTTAATAAAGAACAATAAAGTCAGACATAAAAAACTGTATTTTAAACTGAAAAGATTATTTATACTTATAAATATATTAAAGCAAGTACCCTAAATGTAGTAATATTACAATTTTTATAACTAATTAATTTCGAATTAGTAATATATAAGTCAATGAACTACTTTCGATTTTATATCTAAGTAACTTACTTATTTCTAATACATATATTTAACATCATCATTATTTTATTATACTAACAATAAATACCTACTCGGAATCCGAAGAATCTTCGTCACTACTTCTAAATTCGCCACTTTAATTATATTTATGTTAGTTGAAGTAATTCTTGCAAATTTACTTCTGCAGAAATTTCAAATGCGGCTACTGATGGCAGAAGGAAATTTTTATATTGGCTTAGCGCATAGAGGCTAGGAAACAAGTCTTTGTTCACACCATTTACCACAGACCTTAACACTTTGTATTTAGTTTCAGATAAGTCTAAATCTAATTACATACAAAGCTAGTGTTTGAAGAGGAGTAAGGGAAGACGCCTGACCTTGAGTTTGTGAACCCGTAGCAATACCAGTAGCAAATTGCAACTCATCAGATGTCCTGCTAGCTGCGAGATCCGAGACGCGCCTTTCTTAGACTTCAGGGACGCATCTTCGAACGGCTTGCAGAGTCTTCTACGAGGACGACTTGGTCCAGGCTGGCCTTTTTCGGTGTCAGCGGGCGCTGGAGCAGTTGTCAATTCTTCTGGCAACGTGATCTCCTTCTGAAGCCATGCTTCGTTGCGTTCACGAAATTTTTGGCGGTTGCGGCTGACATCGTCCAAATTTTCGTTAAAATTTAAACAAAACAGACTGCTGAAAGCTTTCAGTTTATCTCGATATTCATCTGTGCAGGATGTTACGTTCAACAGCGAACATAATTTCTCAAAAACAACCGCTTTTCTATCACCTTTTCCGCTGTAGAAGCACACTTCTGCGAGATTGAGATTTTTAATAGAGTTGCTTCCGGCTGAAAAAAAAATCATAACTATGTAAGTCGCAGGCAGACGCAGATGAATTTAATGTAAATTAAAGTATATAAATGTAGCAATAGGAAAACATAAAAACCACGATATGTTATTCCATGTTTTTTTTTAAAGCTCTGTGAAAGTTCGTTAATGCATAAATTTTAAGCTAAATCAGAACAAAGACTTTTATCACATATAGAATTTGAATCCTGCAATTTAATTAAATATATTAATTATTTTTTTAAAGTGCTTACCTGTGCCTGTAAACTCCATGGTGATTTGATCGTAAACACGTGATACTTTTACTTCAATAAAACGTAAAGCACAAGGGGCAAAATGCGACATAAAAGCAATTAGTGCATCGCGCATAGGAATACCAAAATGGAGGGGGTATAATTAGCCAATGGCAATCGACTACGTCATAATCCCTGATCATTACGAGGTAATAACTCATCCTCTTTACAATAACAAGTTCAAATTGAATGTAGTTGAAAGTCGATTTTTGTATTATTGTCCAAGGGACGAGGCACTGTGCGGCGGTGCGGCGCGGCACGTTTAGGCCCACCTCCGCCAGCAGCTCCGCGCTGTCCAAGCATGTTATGTATTGGTCTTTATTTAACAAACATAGCTTAACAACAAACAAAAATTATATTAAAATTATATTTTAAAACTAATAAAAATTATATTTTACTACTTTGGAAAAGTGCTAAATAAATCTCCAGCAAATAACGAAAAGTACGAAAATTGAGAACCATAAATAGTTTCAGTACAAGACCCTCATCGAAATATACCTAGATAATATTTTCCCCTGCAATCGTAGCTAAAAAAAATATGTTTTTCCATATTTCCAACACGTGCAATTTAATTAGTATGATTTTCGCGCAAACTTTCATCGTCGGCGCGACGTATCAGCCACCGCACGAGTAGAATGAATCTCGCACCTATTTACATCTGCATATGGTTCGTGTTGCAATCATCAGTGCTCAGGTAGCACGGTTTGAGTCTTGTTACAGCCAGTCTGCAAAGTTACGAATGTTTTAAAAGTTCGGTCGCAAGAACTTGGCAGAATTTCCTCAAATTAATCACGTGCGCCTTCGGTTCTTCCACGTGAAAGCGATTCATGATTTTTTACATAATACATACCTACAATATATTTCCATACAATGACAAGACCTATCCCAACCTTTTTCTAGCGTCATACACATCCTTTCTTTATTTCTCTACTATCATCTCCTTCATTATTATAATCGTTATTCCTTGCATCAGAAGGATCTCAACTAACTCACTCTTTGTATTTCTATTTTTTCATTGATCAGTTCTTCATTGTTTATTGTAACTTCATGATGAAGTTATAACAAACATTGTCTTCATCCATAGTTAGGTAACCTAAACTTGGACACAAGTTCTGGTCACTAGTAATCTTAGAATCTTTCGCACATGTCCATTCTCAGCATCTTTCCATTCTCGCGTCTCCCCATTTTTCGCATCTTCCCTTTCTTCGCATCTTTCCATTCTTCGCATATCCCCATTATTCGTGCATTCGTTAGCCGCAGCGAAGCGGACATTTCAAGTTTATCGCTCGCGAATGTTTCCGGTTAGCATGTTGGCAAAACGGACGCGCTATCTGTGAGTCAACTGTGTTCTTACGCACCCATGCTTCCGTCTACCGTCTACCCATGTATGAATTAAGCTCGCTTACTTTTAGTTAATTAACAAATCAATCGCCCGGAGAGGTACTTACGCCATTGTTCCAAATTAGACTGCGTCCAATAGTTTCACCATCCGACAGGTTCACCACATTATATCGCCTTACACTGAACACATCCACGTCGATAATGTTCGTAACTCGGTGCACAGGCACTGCGGCAGGATATGCTAATGATGTGGTTGTCGCTTAAACGTAATCTCTAACTGCCAATTACAGAAAACAACAGAGTCAACAGAGCCGTTTCATCACTTCTTCAGTCTCGTCAATGTCCAGCGCGGTCGTTTTTGCAAAAATTTTGGTCCGTAACGTGTTGTTGTTATGGAAACCGAAGTCGGCAAATTAATTTGTTTTGAATTTAATCGAACTCCGATATTCCGAACCGCACATTAGTCATTCAAACTGAAACACGAATACAAAATCCAAACACACACACCACCCACACGCTAGCACGCACGACACGACTAATAGCAAAGTTTTTTAAAAATGTGTATATAAAATCGTTTACAAGGCACGGGAGCGCTGCTGAGCGACGCGCCTTTTCGCCGCGAGCGCCGCAAACAGACTGATATTTTGATAAGCTCGCGAAGGTGAGCGGGTAATGGCGGGGCGGGATGAGGTGGGAGGGGAAGTTCGTGTTTCGTTTCACGACTACTAAACACAGTTTTATGGTCGCTTATAAAGTGTATCACTCTGGCAAACTGTCAAATAGCATTATTTTACAACGACTGCGCTATTGTTTGGACAAGCTTTATGATTGAGATTTGAGCTGGGGCATTTCGTGTTACCGTGAATCCAAAACCTAGTAATGTTTTAACATCCATGTTAAAACTAAAAGTATTGATCAGATCATAATATCCATGTTAGACTGATCGTAAGGTTAGCTTGAGTAGACTGTGCAAGTACATTCTGCACCGCTGGTCGGTGATTTCTTTGTATTCTTCTACTGAATTAACTTTATAAATATATATATTTTTTAATTAAATACTAACAACTTTTTGTTGCTTTATTTTTTATGTAAAACACATATTTTATTAATAATAATAAAAAAACACATTTATTGATGAAATATTTCGCCCCGATGTCGGTGGCGTCTTCAGTCAAGTGAGAAATAATGATTTGATAGATATGTTTTTCAAACAACTCCTTGACGGTTTGAAGTATTTACTTGGACTCAGAGCCAACAACATTAGATTTTGGAGTCTTGGCCTGAACTGAACTATATTTACAAACATACACGACAAGGTAAGACGACACATTCGAAACATTAGAAAATCCTACTTTGAATTTAAAAATTAACTCTAAATTGGCTCTATGGGAAAAGTATACAATCTCGCGCTGGCTAACTGCCAGTGCAATACATACATAGTACATAGTAATATGCAAAAGTAATTAAATGATTCGCAATTAATATCTTTGGTAAGCAAGAAAAAATAGCTGCTAAATAATTTTGGTCAGCATAAAATGTTTTGTCGGCAATAAATAAAAAAAAACCAGCTGCAACACTTGGTCTGCAATAAATCATAATATTATCGGATAAGTCAATGATTGTCGACAAATGAACAAATACTCGGTCAGATTGATATAATATTATGGAAATACTAAATAGTCAGGTTGCAAAATAATTACTTGGTCAGCACAAATTACACAATTGGTTAGCAGAAAAATCAAACATAATTAATTGGTTGATTGAAGTGCTTTTGTAATACGTAATTTTGAAATTAAAATTGTTGTAAGAAAATGCCTCCACATGGTCCTTATTAGGTTTGGGTTCATTTATAGAAATTGCGGAGAGTAGCGCCGCATTTTCTACATTCTATAAAAATTAACCCTAGAATTTTTTTTAAACCACCTAAACATTGATTTTGAATAGAAATGTATGCTATCTATATATAGCCTAATTATATGTACATAGAGTGTGTACCGATAATTATTAAAAATATCAAAAAATAAATTATAGTATAAACATACATACTGACGTGTAGCCTCAATTAGCAATATCTCTAGAGAGGTGTGGTGCGTCAATCAAACCGTAGTACAGAATACAGAAGCCCGATTCGGTTCACGAGTTACTGTGTCCGTCGAGTTTACGTTCGTCGAAAACGGTGCGTTTCGACAAAATGGTATTCACCAAGATATGCTGCAAACAACGAGTCGGTAGCGTTTGCGTTTTGATCTAAAGCGCGTAACACGCGTTTTTTGCGTTTAGACAAAAACGTTGCCAAAATTAGAGGTTATCAACTTATCAACAGTGATCGGTTTTTGGGCGTCATTGCAGGGCCGCACTAAGGAAGCATTTAAAAAGCCGCACCGAATTTTAAATTAGCCTTTCGGAAAAAAACTATAAATTTGGTAAAATTTTAATGGAATCATGTAGATGTCAAAAAAATAAGGCACTTTTGTTATTATATGTTTTTACCAAATGTCAATGGTTCCGAAGTTATGAAATAATGAAATCTTTTTTCCGGGTTTGCTCGGAAACTGTTTATGCTAGAAAAAAAAATTAAGAACCAAATACGTCGAGGCTTTGATCCTCTACACAGAAAAGGTAACATATTCACAAAAATTAAAAAAATTATAATTGGTAAATTTTACCAAACTCCGTATTTTTCAAATTTGGTTGAAATTTTAAGGAATTAGTATAGAAGGCCAAAATATAAGACTATTTGGTTCTTACATGTTTTTTCCTAATATAAGTGGTTCCCCTGAAACGGAAAAATGAAATATTTATTGAGGGTTTTCGCGAAAAATACCGATCCTAGAATGCTATTACCAGAACATTGTACATTTATACTTTGATCCACTATACAGAACAAGTAAAAAATATACGCATTTTTTTTTTATTTGGTTAAAGCAGTGGTTCTCAAACTTTTTTAGCTGACGGCGCCCTTAACCCGTTCAAGAAATTGTGCGGCACACCGCTTCAATATTCGGTTGGTGTCTTTCATAGGCATCATATCTGAACTGTGATAAACTAAGCATGCAAATATGTAAATCAAGTAATATTTTCGAAAGGAATAAAAAACACAATTTTGCGATGCGTAAAAGTTACGCATCGAAATGTAAATGTTTAATTATTATTTCGATTAAGTATGTAGGTAGGTACATTACTTTTATACTTATTTTGAATTTTATTATTTACTACTAGTGAGTGGCTAGTGGTAGACCTCGCGAGTCTGTTTTTGTATAGCTTAAAACTGAATAAATGTTCACCGGCGCACCTCGACCCCCATGGCTCAGCGATTTTGAAAAATTACCAAAAACTTGTTGAGAAACAGCCGGACATCCGGACATACGTACGCATTTTTGCCCAAGCTGAAACGGAGACGCTTCGCTCGCGCTTCGCGCTCGCTCGGTCAAATAATGTACCGTGTGGGGCCGATACTTTAAAAGAATAGCCCCACTGCATCTCTCTCCCGTGTATGTCGTAAAAGGCGACTATGGGATATGACTCCCTTCTTATATTACTAGGTGGTAGGGTTTAACCCGCCCGGGTTGGTACCACCGCACTGAATGAAAGGTCGGTCGAAACGGCTATGTAAATAGTTTGTGTTTTCCGTCCAGTTCAGTGTAGCCGGCACGACCGAAGGGATGCACTGACGTGGCACCAAGTTCACCCGGTGTTATGGGCTGACATCACGGATGCTGTAGGTGATGTAGCCATCCGTGTCAGTTTCAATAAAAAAAAAATATTTCCACTTTTTCGCGGCACCCCTGGCGTAGGTTCGCGGCACCCAGTTTGCGAATCACTGGGTTAAAGTTTCAATGAAAGCTTATTGGGGGGCCGAAATACAAGGAACTTTTGTTCTTACGTTTTTTTGGCTAATGTAAATGGTTCCCAAGGAATAGAACAATTTACCAATGGACCCAAGTAACACTCGCTTTGGTGCACGACGCACGTACAAAGTGCTATTCGCTAAATTTTAATGTTAATACGTACACCACCCGGCACGTAACTTGGCCTGTACGCGAGAGAGACATTGCTATACTCGGAGCCCTCAATTTTATTACGCTGGGCCTTTCGCACACCGACCAAGTTACGTGCCGGCGGTGTACGTTTAAAGGTCTTTCTTTTTATCTTAGGTTTATTTTTCTGTGTAGAGCATTGAAAGTGTAAAATTACTTTGTTCTCGTAATTATAGGACCAGTATTTTTCGAGAAACCTGGGAACAAATATTTAATTGTTCCGTTCCTCGGGAACTATTTATATTAGACAAAAACATGTAAGTACAAAAGTACCGAAATTTTGGAGTATTTTTACTTTTTATGTATAGAGCATCAAAGCAAAAAAAAAAAAAAACTTTGTTCGCATAACTGCGTTTAAGGAGCAGTATTTTTCGAGAAAATCTGGAAAAAATATTTAATTGTTCTATTCCTTGGGAACCATTTACATTAGGCAAAAAAACGTAAGAACAAAAGTTCCTTGTATTTCGGCCCTCTATAAGCTTTCATTGAAACTTTAACCAAATTAAAAAAAAATTGCGTATATTTTTTACTTGTTCTGTATAGTGGATCAAAGTATAAATGTACATTGTTCTGGTAATAGCATTCTAGGATCAGTATTTTTGCGAAAACCCTCAATAAATATTTCATTGTTCCGTTTCAGGGGAACCACTTATACTAGGAAAAAACATGTAAGAACCAAATAGTCTTATATTTTGGCCTTCTATACTAATTCTTTAAAATTTCAACCAAATTCGAAAAATACGGAGTTTGGTAAAATTTACCAATTATAATTTGTTTAATGTTTGTGGATATGTTACGTTTTCTGTGTAGAGGATCAAAGCCTCGACGTATTTGGTTCTTAATTTTTTTTTTCTAGCATAAACAGTTTTCGAGCAAACCCGGAAAAAAGATTTCATTATTTCATAACTTCGGAACCATTTACATTTGGTAAAAACATATAATAACAAAAGTGCCTTATTTTTTTGCCATCTACATGATTCCATTAAAATTTTACCAAATTTATAGTTTTTTTTTCCGAAACGCTAATTTTTTCGAGAAAATCTGGAAAAAATATTTAATTGTTCTATTCCTTGGGAACCATTTACATTAGGCAAAAAAACTTAAGAACAAAAGTTCCTTGTATTTCGGCCCTCTATAAACTTTCATTGAAACTTTAACCAAATTCCAAAAAAATTGCGTATATTTTTTACTTGTTCTGTATAGTGGATCAAAGTATAAATGTACATTGTTCTGGTAATAGCATTCTGGGATCAGTATTTTTCGCGAAAACCCTCAATAAATATTTCATTGTTCCGTTACAGGGGAACCACTTATATTAGGAAAAAACATGTAAGAACCAAATAGTCTTATATTTTGGCCTTCTATACTAATTCTTTAAAAATTTCAACCAAATTTGAAAAATACGGAGTTTGGTAAAATTTACCAATTATAATTTTTTAAATTTTTGTGTATATGTTACCTTTTCTGTGTAGAGGATCAAAGCCTCGACGTATTTGGTTCTTAATTTTTTTTTCTAGCATAAACATTTTTCGAGCAAACCCGGAAAAAAGATTTAATTATTTCATAACTTCGGAACCATTGACATTTGGTAAAAACATATAATAACAAAAGTGCCTTATTTTTTTGCCATGTACACGATTCCATTAAAATTTTACCAAATTTATAGTTTTTTTCCGAAAGGCTAATTTTTTCGAGAAAATCTGGAAAAAATATTTAATTGTTGTATTCCTTAAGAACCATTTACATTAGGCAAAAAAACGTAAGAACAAAAGTTCCTTGTATTTCGGCCCTCTATAAGCTTTCATTGAAACTTTAACCAAATTCCAAAAAGAATTGCGTATATTTTTTACTTGTTCTGTATAGTGGATCAAAGTATAAATGTACATTGTTATGGTAATAGCATTCTAGGATCAGTATTTTTCGCGAAAACCTTCAATAAACATTTCATTGTTCCGTTTCAGGGGAACCACTTATATTAGGAAGAAACATGTAAGACCCAAATAGTCTTATATTTTGGCCTTCTATACTAATTCTTTAAAAATTTCAACCAAATTTGAAAAATATGGATTTTGGTAAAATTTACCAATTATAATTTTTTTTTATTTTTGTGTATATGTTACCTTTTCTGTGTAGAGGATCAAAGCCTCGACGTATTTGGTTCTTAATTTTTTTTTTCTAGCGTAAACAGTTTTCGAGCAAACCCGGAAAAAAGATTTCATTATTTCATAACTTCGGAACCATTTACATTTGGTAAAAACATATAATAACAAAAGTGCCTTATTTTTTGCCATCTACATGATTCCATTAAAATTTTACCAAATTTATAGTTTTTTTTCCGAAAGGCTAATTTTTTCGAGAAAATCTGGAAAAAATATTTAATTGTTCTATTCCTTGGGAACCATTTACATTAGGCCAAAAAATTTAAGAGCAAAAGTTCCTTGTATTTCGGCCCTCTATAAGTTTTCATTGAAACTTTAACCAAATTCAAAAAAAAATTGCGTATATTTTTTACTTGTTCTGTATAGTGGATCAAAGTATAAATGTACATTGTTATGGTAATAGCATTCTAGGATCAGTATTTTTCGCGAAAACCTTCAATAAACATTTCATTGTTCCGTTTCAGGGGAACCACTTATATTAGGAAGAAACATGTAAGAACCAAATTAGTCTTATATTTTGGCCTTCTATACTAATTCTTTAAAATTTCAACCAATTTTGAAAAATTCGGAGTTTGGTAAAATTTACCAATTATATTTTTTTTAATTTTTGTGTATATGTTACCTTTTCTGTTTAGAGGATCAAAGCCTCGACGTATTTGGTTCTTAATTTTTTTTTCTAGCATAAACAGTTTTCGCGCAAACCCGGAAAAAAGATTTCATTATTTCATAACTTCGGAACCATTGACATTTGGTAAAAACATATAATAACAAAAGTGCCTTATTTTTTTGCCATCTACATGATTCCATTAAAATTTTACCAAATTTATAGATTTTTTCCGAAAGGCTAATTTTTTCGAGAAAATCTGGAAAACATATTTAAAACAACGTTTACTCGTGTAAGTGTTACGATAAACAATTTAAAATACATTTGAGGCAGTTTGTAACATTATGTACCATCAAATGGTAAAATAAAAAAAAGAATTTTTTTTCTCACAATTCGGCCCTGCAATGACGCCCGAAATACCGATCACTGGTTATCAACGTCGCGGCTTACGTATTTATTAGAGTGGAGAAAACCGAGGAGAAAACGTCTGCAAATTTCAGTTAATTAATCGAAATTGAGTGGGTAACAAAGTTCGTTCTAACCTGAGGCGTACAAATACATTCACGCATGACGGTGAGCATAAAATTCTGCGAGTGTAGTAGTGCTCAGTGCTCAGGCCATGTAGGTGCATGTCAAGCATTTGTATTAGAGAAATGCACTTGTGTGCGTACGTGTGTTCGCCTCAGGTTAGGCCGTCCATGCTATACCTACGAATTAACAAGTTATACACACAAAATACCTATATAGTGAAAAGTAAAATTAATATTGAATTTTAAATGTTGTGTTAAGTAGGTACCTATTATATGTTAAACCTTTACTTACTATGGGGCTGAAATTAACAAATTATTGATAAAATGCCTAAAAATAAATTGAATAAAAAAAAAGATACATAGGTACATTTACCAACCCAGTCAACCTACCAAAAATGTGGTAACTATCCACATCATTGTGCTCATACGACATACCTACCTAAATAATAAACCAAATGACAATCATTATATCCTACAGGGAACGAAAGTGGATCGTAAAAATCTCATATTATTGTATGTTTCTGGTATTAACCAAATTGTATGATTGGCTCAATTAATTTTCAATATTATTCCACCGAAAATAGGGATTTACTCTCGGATTTACTGAATGGGACCTACATCTTCAAATATACATACTGTAGTACTTTGTGGGGCCGGTACTTAATAAGAATAGCCCCCAACGCATCTCTCTCCGTGCATGTCGTAAAAGGCGACTAAGGGATAAGGACAAGTTGCCGTGCATAAGAGCGACCTGCTAGCCACCCTTACACCTTAGCGCGGTCTTTCCACCAAGCCATGCAGCAGGTGTGCCTTCGTGCCTTACTTGCTGCCTGATAGTTATCTAGTCCGAATACTCTGCTAAACGTGGTGGTCGGTGTTGTGCTGTAATTTACCAGAGCACTTGCAGCACAACACCGATTACTCTGCTTACCCCGATTGTCGGGATATGGCGTGTGGTGTGTATGTATCTCAAATATGGCAAATGCATACGTCGCCGAAAAACAAAAACTAAATTCCGCGTAATAGCGCTCTCTCTTTTTATTTATATGGCATGTTGGAGCAGGAGGCGTAGTATCAAAAGTGCTGTCAAATATTTAGCCATTCGGCGACTTCGACAAAGAAACCGTAAGCAGGCCTCACGCACTCTATGTACTTGCGCGCGCTAACTACCTACCGCGCCGCGCCCGGTGGACCGCCGCCGGCGCGGCGGCGGCGGCGATCTAATTCAGTGGAAATTCGACAGCCGCGCGAAGCACACCTACACACTCGCCCACGCAACTGCGCGCAGCTGCAAAGCTATAATCACTTTACACTCCAACGTTTAGGTACATTTTCGCACGCAGCGATTGGCGACGTAAAACAGTTGCTATTAAAGCCGAAGGTATGGAACTTTTTCTAAGGAGTGATTTATCTGTTGCGAAGTAACTATTAAGTAATCTGTGCCGTAAGTACCACAAGTACCATAGCCAGTAACGAAACGTGCTGAATACAGTTTCACGAAAACCCGGCTTCTAAACGCGACTTGTAAAGTTTGATCCAAAACGAAACGCGCGAGTAACAACGAAATCGTACAAAGAGCTGAAGCGAGCTTCAGGTCGCTACGGGGCAATTACACAAGGGGCGGCCAATTAGCGTGACACGGCCGTCAGCGATAATGTCATTCGGCCGTCACCCGAGTCACCTGCCGTCACCCGAGCTGTCACCCGAGTCACGCCGACCCTGGAACATCCTCGCAAACTCATCAGCGGGTCTATTCAATACCGATCGTACATAATTACGATTCCCTAGTCCCTATCTCTCTAAATTCTTCGGTTTCATATCTGTTTACTGCCCCGTACTTTTATTTATGTAATCCGGTATGGGTGGCTGAGTCGGAGGGGCCGAAGCGCATGCTCCGACCAGCCAATATCACCTCCGAGAAGGTAGGTGCCGAATACTTCCCTGGATTGCTGGCTATACTGGACTAGAGGAGAACACAACCAGGGCTGCTATGCGGCCATCTATAATAAAATAAAAAAATTGAGAATAATAAAAAAAAAAGTCGACAAGTGCGAGTTGGACTCGCACACAGAGGGTTCCGTACTATCACTCAATATATTTGTATTATGTATGTACAAAAATAATTGTATTTTGGAAAATCAGGAAACGCCTAAATAAACACTACAGCAATTTGACTGTTCTTCCTGACTGACTTCCTGAGAAAAAGGGTTTTGACATACAAAACATGTAAACTTTTTTTTTATGTGATATAACTATCAATTTACAATTTTCAGATTTTTTTCTTTATTTGTGTTGTGAAACCTTGCTTCTTACTTAATTTTATGATTCTAGGTCAACGGAAAGTACCCTATAGGTTTTGATTTGTTTTGAGTGAGTTTGCGAGTATTAAAATATGAAATAAATGGCCGTATCTGTTGATTGAGTTGATTTAGAAGCTTGCATTTTCTATATCTTAAAGAGATCGTAGACCTTAGTATTTCGTATTAATTTCAATTTGATATCTTGATATTTTCCTGAGAAAAAGGGTCTTGACATACAAAACATGTAAACTTTTTTTTATGTGATATAACTATCAATTTACAATTTTCGGATTTTTTCCTTTATTTGTGTTGTGAAACCTTGCTTCTTACTTAATTTTATGATTCTAGGTCAACGGAAAGTACCCTATAGGTTTTGATTTGTTTTGAGTGAGTTTGCGAGTATCAAAATATAACATAAATACCCGTATCTTTTGATTGTGTTGATTTAGAAGCTTGAGTTTCCTACACCTCTAAGCAATAGTAGACGTAAGTATTTTGTATTAATTTGAACTTGATACCTTGACCCGGTCCTGAGAAATAGGGTCTTGACATACAAAACAAGTAAAATTTTTTTTTTATGTGATATAATTACAAATTATCTATTTTAGCATTTTTTCCTTTAAGTGTGCTGTGAAAACTTGCTTCTTACCAAATTTTATCATTCTAGGTCAAGGTAAGTACCATATAGGTTTTGATTTTATTTCCCAGTAGTAAAATATGTGACATAAATAGCCGTATCTTGTGATTGCGTTGACTTAGAAGTTTGAATTTTTTACACCTCCAAGGGAACGCAGACCTTAGTACCTACTTGGTATTAATTTCAACTTCATACCTCTTCGCGTTCCTGAGAAAAAGGGTCTTGACAGACAGACAGACGGACAACGAAGTGATCCTATAAGGGTTCCGATTTTTCCTCTTTTGAGGTACGGAACCCTAAAATTGTGAATAAGTGAATAGGAACCTTTAAATATCAGCCTCAATAAAGAATATCATACAAAAATATTAAAAACTGAAAAAAAAGAAAAAAAAAAGAAAAGAAAACAGAAATAATGAATGTTGTATTGTATTTGTAAGTTGGACTATTATAGGGTGGAGTGTGCAAAGAGTATTGTTAAGTCATACGTATTTGTTAGTTTAATTTATATTGTAACTCTTGTTTATTTGGGTGGTGGGTTTATTTTACGGTAATTGTAGCATAGTGTGTAATTTGTTCTTGTTAGTAATGATATGAAAAATATATATATAATTTTAGTATTAAGCCATATTCTAAATAATAGTTTTTTACACTGTGGCAATAGAGGTAGGCTTTAGATTAGGTACTATTAGTTCTTGTTTATTATTTGTGTTATTATGTTTAAAGCTGTTGTGTTGTCCTTGAAATAAAAAAATAAAAATAATAATAATAATCTTACATCCAGTACGGTGGTAACAACCCAGTCGGATACAATTTGAGCCCATCACCCAGTAAGGGGCAAGGGAAGGGACCTACAGTTTTACACCGGTACCGAACGGCGAAGCAGCAGGTGTACATAGGTATGCACGTAAATTTTTTCGGCAGAAAAAAGTCATTGGTACACGCCGACCGGATTCGAACCACGGACCTCTCGCATGAGAAGCCCACTTGTTTTTTACCCTTTACAATGTTCTACCTTTGAACGCACTCGTAATTCGAACATTCTAGCTGGACTGTTTCCAGTTACACATCTACATCTAGTCTGTGCTGTATTACAACGGACGGAAGTAACCTCATAAACTTACCAAAAATTAAATTGAAGCAGATACGCGTACAAGGGGGTCGCACGCAACTCGAGCAAAAGAGTTCAACGGACGCGCCTGTAAAACTCTACCTAGGTAGAGTGTTTTCATTTTACGAAGGCACGAGGGGTACGAGGTAGAAAGTGATGTGAGACCGTGTGCTGTCTTATTCCATTTTTTAGTTTGTGTCCGCGCGGCCAAGCGGAGACAAACTAACAAATGGAATAAGACAGCACACTCACAACAAGCGTAGAACCACACAAACACTTTAGATCTTAATTAGACGATAGAGTTAGCTGACACACTCGCCTACCCCTCATAGAGGGAGGTAGAGAAAATGTAAAACACTACCAGAGAATAAATATTTTTCTTACTCTTACTTACTCTTACTCTTACTCAGTAGGGAACGACTCGGTTCGACGGAGCGACGCGGAGACGTGTAGAACGTGTGTACCGACCGGGCACCGAGTTCGTTCTCTACTGAGATCCGCGCGGTCGCCTCTCGCACCACTTCCTACCACGTACCCCTCGTGCCTTCGTAAAATGAAAACACTCTACGTTTGGTAAGATTTTATTTCAAGGGGCAACAACCCGACTCGTTGCCAAGCCAACCTCCAACTACTTAATAACTGACCTAAGGAATTTCATTGACGTTCGCATCATTTCTACGTTTTCGCTTACGGAGCTCTCTTTTTTCGGCCTATAATAAGAGAGAAGAGAGCTTTTGCTTTTTGTCAGATTCACCACCCACCCTTCATGCTATGCAAACCACAAGTAATCACACCATTGCGTGCCACATGAAATAGAAAAAATAACCGGCCAAGTGCGAGTCAGACTCGCGCACCTAGGTTTCCGCACCAACAAAAAAAACACGTTTCTTGTATGGGGACAACCCTTAATTTTTAACCTTTTCTATATTTTATTATTTCTTGTTATATCCACCATAATAAATAACACATATGCTTTGAAAATTTCAACCTGCTACCTATTACGGTTCCAAAGATACAGCAGTAGGACAGACAGACAGACAGACAGACAGACACACAGACGGCGTAGGCTTAGTAATAGGCTTCCGTACGGGATACGGAAACCTAAAAATTACAATAAGCCGAAACTAGATTTTTCATACCGAATGTGTAGGCACATCAAACAACCGGAAACATCAAAACCACTGACAATGTGTACGTCAGTTGTCTTACGTTAATATATTGACCTCATTTGACCGAACCTGATGCAAACAAAGTGGTAATTTTACAAGAACAGAACCGCCTCGCGGTTACCAGATTGCCCTGCAACTTCTACAGCTCTCGGCCGCGCCCCGAGGGGGTTGCACTGGTTGAGTTCTGGCGGCATTGTATGGGCGTGCGGTGGATGGCGGAAGTTTCGTGACGGACGACCCAATAAAAGTAAAAGCCTGCGTGAAATGACGAGGTGACGTCACTGTGGCCGCGCCCTTAACTCCGTCGCCACACTCCACACACGCAGACGCAACACAGACAGGTGTATGTCCAATGCCCGTCTATTCCCGATGAATGCCGCTTAGGAAACATATCATTCGCACTCATGTACATACCAGTACCAGGCCTCACGCACTCTATGTACTTGCACGCGCTAACTACCTACCGCCCGGTGAACCGCCGGCGCGGCGGTCTAATTAAGTGGAAATCCGTCAGCCGCGCGAAGCATACACACACGCTCGCCGACGCAACTGCGCGCAGCTGCAAAGCAATAATCGCTTTACACTCGATCGTTTAGGTACATTTTCGCACGCAGCGATTGGCGACGTAAAACAGTAGGCTATTAAAGCCGAAGGTATGGAACTTTTTCTATGGAGTAATATCTGTTACGTAGTAACCTATTAAGTAATCTGTGTCAGTACTACGTATCTTCATGAATTAGGTGAAAATAGAATTTCGGTAGGGTCTTGCATGTGCCTTGAAATCTTGGTTTCCTGGTTGCGTCCCACCTACAAATAAAAGTGAGGCACATTGTCAAAATGTTATGTGAAATTTTGGGGAAGGAAACATTATGGGTAAATGATTAGGGAAGGCAAGATAACAGTGCAGAATGCTAAGGGTAATTTACTGCGAACGGCCGCGCCGATGGTCTTAATAATAACTTACCAATAGACATAGTTACGTGATCGGATATCTGAGGCAGTATTGTAGATAGAGTTTTTTTATGGAAGCTGACACGGTTGGCTACATCACCTACAACATCCGTGATGTCAGCCCATAACACCGGGCAGTGCTTCACTTCATTTCACGTAAATTTACACTATATTTCCAGAAACATATTTTTTAATGCACCAGTGATTCGACGGGAGTGAGGTGCAACTGCTTGCATAGTTTTCTTATCTTACATAGGTTTAGTAAAATCAAGTATTTTTATACAAACATATTATTTAGTTGCAACAGGTATATCGAACTCTACCGCCCTTATGCGTTTTCTCAAAGGTTAGTTTGTAAAGAATGCTTTAAACGCCTTATGTGACCCTTTTAAATACTGGTGAACATTAAAGCATACTTCATTTAATTTAAACTCTTGTAGTAACGTTTAGTAGAAAAGTTGGTATGTTTACTATACTACCCGGCACGTAACTTGGCCTCTGTGCGAGAGGGAAGGCGTTATACGCATGCGATCGTTGGTATAACGCTGTCCCGCTCGCACAGAGGCCTAGTTACGTGCCGGGGCGTATACTTAGAGAATTTTAAAACAAAACCTGGCAGCTCTGAATTGAGGTACTACATAAGTATCGATCGCGAGGACAATAAGTTCGCAGAATATTGGATTTGACGGAGGTGAGTAGGAGACCCACGCACGCATGTCCCTTGATAATTTCACATTTCAACGACGCAAGGACACATTGGCAAGGATAGGGGGATAACAATAACCTGTTAATCGTCGTGTGGAATGGAAATACAGAATGTTCCATCACTAATCTACAGTTACAAGGATTTGCCGTTACTTGTTTTGAGAACCATACATTTCTAGCAAACCTTATATACTAGGACTTCGATATTGACAAAATGATACTGCCCTTGTCCATAAGCTTTGGACAACATACTGGGGTGGGGTCGCACACGCGCAATCAGACCCCGGTAAAGACACATAATTAGGCTGTTAAGCCAATGTTTATAGACATCCAATAACCGTCACCGCCACGGTCTTGCTTGTGCCACTAAATAACCCCACAGCCCCATACATTAACGGGGCGTCACTTTTACAACGTCACGTGAATGTTGCCTTGATCGTACCTCACACTCTGGACCTTTCTCGACAGTATCAAGACAAACGAATCTGTACTTTAAGCCGTTAGCTGAAGTGTTAAATTTAATTGTACTGAAATGGTGTAACGTACATTTTGAAATAGTGACTGCGGGACTATGTTGTCGAAATTCGGTCGGCGTGATTCGAATTTCGATCGAATGTCATTTCTCCAGAAGGATGACAGATTTCTCCAGAAGGATGCAAAATTTTTACGTGAATTTGATGAAACGTCTTTGGGTTCGGGTAAGGGGGTGCGATTAAAAAAAATTAACACGGTCAAGTGTGAATCGAACTCGTGTGGAGTGGGTTCCGTACCTTTCCGTTTTCCGTGAGAACTTTAAGACTTAGGATTTTCGTTTAGGTTTTTCTGTAAACTGTAGAGGGCCTATATTCCCTATTTTTTATTCAATTGAATGCTCGATTTTCGTATATGTTCTTCAAAATAATTTAAAATATGTATTTAAAAATTTATTATAAAAAATATATAATTTTTTTTTATGTTATCTATCAGGTATGGGTGGCTGAGTTGGAGGGGCCAAAGCGCATGCTCCGACCAGCCAATATCACCTCCGAGAAGGTAGGTGCCATACCGGAGACTCCCCTGGATTGCTGGCTATACTGGACTAGAGGAGAAGACAACCGAGGCTGCTATGCGGCCATCTTGCATCCAGTACGGTGGTAGCAACCCAGTCGGCTACAATTTAAGCCTACCACCTAGGAAGGGAACTCTTAAGGTGATTTCAATGCAAGAAGCTCCGCCTGCTTTACCTCCCTTCTTCTCCACTACCCTTCTCGAACCGCGCGGCTCCCCGCGCCTCGCCCGGCGCGCGGCGCGACGCTGACGCCGCGCCGCGAGCCGACGACACACACGGGCCGGGCGCCGGCATCGCGCCGCGCCGCCGCCGCCGTCCGCCGTAGTCGAGTTGAGTCACAGCACAGAGCAGTCAATAAAAGTAGAGAACGTAATGCGTAAGTCTGTAGGGACCACCAGTTATTTTTTAACAACCCAAAGAGGATGACTGTCTACGTAATATAGCCATGGATATGTTATGTTCTTCTCTTTTACTCTAGTACTTTTAGTTTACCTTTTATCCATTTCTCGGCTACGAAATTGTCTTTGCACAGCGTTTTGGTCAGAAAAAAAATCCTGGACAGAGAAGTGGCTGAGAATCAATTAATAACCTGCCTATTTTCGGCCACTTTTCTATATTAGAAAAGTAGAAAATCGTTCTATTTTCGGCCAAGACCGTAGTAGGTACATAGGCCGACAACAAATATATTATTTACCCATCCTTCGGCCACGTGGCCAACAAACAGCAATGAAGTGTCTAGTTTTCGACCAAGACCGTAGGTACATAGGCCGACAACAAGCATATTATTTACCCATCCTTCGGCCACGTGGCCAACAAAACGGCAATGAAGTTTCTAGTTTTCAACCACAACTTAATAATGTTGGATTGTTTGTCTGTCTGAAAACCTTGTACCTAGATGGTGTTTATATGTAGAAAGGTACATATATGTATTTTTAGGGTTCCGTCGCAAAAATTGCAAAAAGGGACCCTAATGAAATCGCTCGGTGTCTCTGTGTCTGTCTGTCTGGATGTCACAGACACGTATTTTTCTATCAAAAACGTATTTAAAAATTATTCTGAAAAGAAAATTTTTGTATAGTAAAAATTATTTAGATGTGCCGAAAATTATAAGCATTGTCAGGCCTCACGCACTCTATGTACTTGCGCGCGCTAACTACCTACCGCCCGGTGGGCCGCCGGCGGTCTAATTCAGTAAAAATTCGTCAGCCGCGCGAAACATACCTACACGCTCGCCCACGCTAACGCGCGCAGCTGCAAAGCAATAATGCACTTTACACTCGATCGTTTAGGTACATTTTCGCACGCAGCGATTGCGGACGTGAAGCAGTAGCCTGTTAAAACCGAAGGTATGGAACTTTTTCTATGGAGTGATTAATCTGTTACGAAATAACTATTAATTAATCTGTGGCATTGTGATGGGTGTATAGTGTCCCAAAACTAAAATTGTTTTTTTTTTTTTATATTTTTAAAATAAATCGATTGGGGTATCATTGGATATGAGGGCATTAATACCTATCCAACGATATCCCACTAAATTTATTTGATAAATATAATATAAGAAAAATATAAACCCTTGGCACCTGAGTAGTGGGTACTAACTTGATGAAGTTAAGATAATAAGCTATATAAAATAACAAGAGACTGCAATTGTCATTATACTGTGTAAAACTTTTTTATTAGATATAAAGTTTATTCCAATGAATACTTGTGCGATTATTATTATTATTTGTGGCGGCCGAGAAATTGTAATTTTATGGCCGAAATTTTGTCAGTAGGGGCTGAGAAATGGTTATAATGCATATTTTACACATACAGTTTTTTTTATAAATTATTGGGTTTTAATACACAAAAATAGCTATAAAGGAAATTTTATGTATGATTTTTTTTCAATCAATAAAAAAGCTACGTAAAAATCACATTTTTTATTACTTAGAAATACGTTGCTAAAAAGTTGAACGGCGTAAATTGGCCGACAAACGGCTAAAACACCCTACGCGCAATCGAGCGGCACAAATCATTGATTGCAATTTTTGTAGAGTATTTTAAGATTGATCGCCTGCCTGGGTTGTACATGAGTGCTACTACAAAATGCCTGGGTAGGCATGCAACACATCACTAACACTACTCTCTCGTGAGAGTTGCGTAATACTGAATCAATTACTTATGTATAAATCAACAATTATTAAATAGGTACCTAATTACCACTCATGCTGAATAAAATAAAATATAAATTAAAATCAAAATCAAAATAAATTTTCGTATGCATACAATTGATTAAGTGGGCCAGTACATATAAATTAACAATAATAATTATTATTTTAAAAAATCTTCCACTTTATAAAAACATTCTTTCATCAGCCAGTCATATAATTTCTTTTTAAATAGTTTTAGATTCAGTTGGCTGATTTCCTCCGGAATCTTATTATATATTTTTGTCGCCATGTAATAGATGCTCTTTATATATAAATTTGTTTGAGGAAGCGTACTGAGCAGATTTCCCCTTCTTCTTGTATTGTAGTTGTGTATAGTACTAGCTGTTGTAAAATATTTAGGGTTTTTCTTAACAAATACACAAGTTTCATATATGTACAGGCAAGGCACTGTTAAAAGTTTAAATTCCTTAAAAAGTGGTTTACAACTATCAGATTGCTTCACATTACAAATTGCTCTTATACACTTCTTTTGTAATATAAATATTTTGTGTGAATTTGTGGAGTTACCCCAAAATATTAATCCATACCGTAAATTGGAAGATATGTAGCCATGATAAGCCGCGACAGCTGTATTCACACATGAGGATTGTCTTAGTCGTTTTAGAGCAAACACAAATGTACTGATTTTTCCTTCAAGCAATTCTATGTGATTTTTCCAGTTACAATTACAATCAACGGTAACCCCAAGGAACTTTATATATTTTACTTCCTCTAATTTTTCCCCCTTATATTCTATTTCTAAAGGTAAACCTTTACCATGGATATTATAAAATTGCATAAATTTAGTTTTATCGATGTTTATTATTAAATTGTTATTTTCTAACCATGAAATTATTTTTTCTATTGCCCTATTAATATCAAATTCAAATCCTTTTACGTTTTTTTTTTATCCTTTTATTATCAAAGTACTATCATCTGCGAATAAAACCATTTGGTGTTCCACTGTCAGTGGTAAATCATTAATATAGAGTAAAAACAACAGTGGCCCCAATATACTTCCTTGTGGCACACCATACTTGACAAACTTATATGGGGATCTGTACTTATTTACTTGTTTTGATTTTGAACATAATTTGGATATTTCTATGCATTGTTTTCTGTTGCATAAGTAAGATCCGAGCCATTGATATACATTACCTCGAAGGCCATACTTTTCTAATTTGGCCATTAATACCTCATGTGATACAAAGTCAAAAGCTTTTGTCATATCCATGAATACTGTTGCTACAGGAATTTTTTCATTCATACTATCAGTGATACATTTCATTATTATGATTATAATTTTTTTTTTTATGGAAACTGACACGGTTGGCTACATCACCTACAACGTCCGTGATGTCAGCCCATAACACCGGGTGAACTAGGTGCCATGTCAGTGCTTCCCCCTTTGATCGTGCCGGCTACACTGAACTGGTCGGAAAACACAAACTATTTACATAGCCGTTTAGACCGACGTTTCATTCAGTGCGGTGGTACCAACCCGGGCGGGTTAAACCCTACCACCAAGTAAGATTAGGAGGGAAGGGACCTACATTAGATCGTATACGGCTACCCCAGTGGACTTGTTTTTCCTGAATCCATTTTGCTCATTGCACAGTATAGCGTTATTTTCAATACATTGGTTAATTCTATTAAACATTGCCCTTTCAAATATTTTAGAAAACACTGGGATTAATGCTACCGGTCTATAATTTTTCATGCTATCTGCATCCCCTTTTTTGTACAGAGGTTTCACTATTGAGCTCTTTAATTTTTCTGGAAAGTCTCCATTTAGAAAAGATAAATTTATGATGTAAGATAGAGGAAAACAGAGCACATGAGCAGCTTTTTTAATAATTTGTGTGTTTATGTCATCATACCTACTGCATTTGTGTTTCTTAGATTTATTATCAGTTTCTTAATTTCGTCTGGCGATGTTGGCAATAAAACATTGAGTTGACTATTCTTGTGATGTTAGCAGTTGTTTCAGCTTTTGAGCATGGTTTGCTTTTTTCAGTTACTTGATTTATAAAAAACTCATTGAAAGCTTTTGTTAAGTCGGTTGGGTTTGTGTATATTTTATCATTTACTTTTATTGCTTTCATTTCATTGTTGCTATTAATTATTTCAGTGTTATCTTTTATTATATTCCAAGTTGTTTTCGTTTTATTATTAGAATTAATTAATCGTTTTTTATTTGTGCATCTTTGTGATGTTTTTATACATTTCTTAAATATTTTAGTATAGTTTTTGTATTTGGTTTTAACTGACTTGCGTTGTTTTAAATATAGAATTATAGTTAGCCAGTTAGGATTTCCTCTTCTACTAATCTTTTTTTTTTTTTTGCTACCGAACTGGGTGGCTCTGTCCGAGGTCACAACCTCAACCTTTAATGTATAATACGGGAAGCACAGAGTTTCACTAATTTTACAAAATTGTTATAGGCTGTATCAGTATTAGTTTCGCTATATATCTCATTAAAAGATAGTGAATTCATACACATAAAGGATTTTTCTATATTTTCCTCAGACAAATCTCTCCTTCTTATATACCAAAAAATTATGTTTTCTAGTGTTCGAACTGGAAATTTGAATATTTGTGCTGTGTGATCTGAAATACCCAATTCATGTATACTGGCTGAACCTCCTCTTATATTGTATTGTATTGTATTGTTTATTGATCATTCATATGGCAGTTAGACTGCTCTCGAACTTGTCACAATTTGTTCTATCCGGTTCGATTACACCCACGAAGAAGAACCGGCAAGAAACTTCGCAGGGTATTTTTTTTTTTTTTAATTGGTAGCTATATTATCAATACATGTTTGAGTGTTGCTGTTATTCTGGTAGGAAGTTTTAATTTAAGTTTTAGATTATGTTGTATTAAGATGTTCATAAAATGTGTACTTACTGAATAATTAGGTTTTAATATATCGATATTGAAGTCTCCACAAAGTATTATTTTCTTCTTAATTTTGCTCGATTTTTTTGTTATCAGAGAGTCTAATTTAGAGATGAAAATATCCACATTGGATGAAGGTATCCTATACACACAAATAATGACTACTTTGTAGTCTTGTATTTCTACCGCACAACATTGAAAAACATATTTCAACGCTTCCTCCTTAACCTATCTTAGCTCCCTATACTCTATGTTTTGACGAATAAGAATACACGAATCCTCTATTTGACTCTTGCCAAGAGTAATGACTGGCTAGATTATATCCTGTTATAATTAAGTTTTTTTCCTCTCCTTCTCTCATAAAATGTTCACAAAGACATATGGCCTGAACTTCTTCCTTTCTTTCTGTGAATTCAGATAAAATTATTTCCATGGATTCTATTTTTCTTAATATACCTGCTATGTTTTGGTGAAAAACCACAAAAAAATTTGTTTCATTCAAAGTATTACGGTTTTCCCCATTTTTTTTTATTTTGTGGCCTAGATTGATTTATGCACGCTATCGTCCAATATATACTAATTAATACACAGTAGGAAGGTGTGGAACTAAGCTTGCGATGGCTTCACCGAACATATCCGGGCCCATCGGCAGTAGAAGAGGGTGTTAATCAAGGTCGGGACTAGCGAGTGGCCACTCTAAATTTCCCGCGCATGCTTCACGTTTTGGCTCGCATCAAGCCCTCGTCAGCTAGTCTGCGTTGACTAGAACGCGGTGAAACCACTAGTGCCGCTCTCGACCTCCCTCTCTCTACCTATCCATATTCTGTAGGACGCTTCCAGTGACGTTTTCGAAGCTCTCTTCATATATGAGCTTAGCGTCGATCTTGGCAGTCCTAGATTATTGAAGATACTGTAGAGCGACTTCGCTGGTAGTCCTCTTGCTCCGACTTCCACAGCGAAGAGATCAGTCTTGAGTCCGTTTCTCACAATCCAGTCTACTAAGTTGCAGTACTTGTTAAGTTTGATGTTGTGGTCCTTCGGTATGTTATTTTCCCATGGAACTGTAAGTTCAACAAGTACTACATGCTTTGTCGCTTTTGAGAATATGAATATATCCGGTATATCCGATATGTGGTACATATTTCCGAAGGCATTTGGTAATGCTTCTCATGTGTGTCCATCAACAATTCCCAATCCTTTGCTGCTCCCAAAATTGAAGAAGGTTTGGTCCTATCTTTGGGCAGCTTATTGGCTCCAGGTTTCACAAAGTTGACCTTCTGGAAGCCGCTACTGGTTTGCCCTTTCCTGGTCCGTGCAATTGACAGGTTGATGGCCTCTCTGATGATTTGGAGGACTTTATCATGACGGTAGGAATCACTGGCGGCTGGTCCTAAAGTACGCTCGTGCGCCGCACTACCATACCACGAGAAGTCTTCACTTCACTCAAAATAAATAATACCTTACAACATACTACATTAAAACCATAAAGATCGTACTCCAAATAAATACGAATGTGAATTCGACCTTATTTTACAGATCACAAGGAACGTTTTTGCGAGTAAACGCGCGCGCCGTGCGGAATATACATACATCGCACGCGAGTCTCCTATACTGAATGTATGGGGATCGGCAAAATACCGCTGGCGCGTGAGACAGAAGATACTTCATAGAAACAGTATGGGCCGAAAGGATTTCTGCGTGCGGCGCACGAGCGCCAAACAAGGACGCTATATCGTGAATAGCCGCGCGTGCGACACGTCGCGTCGCGAGCGATTCGTTTTGCACGAGTCCGTCTTACAAACTCTTTGCCGTCTACCTCAAAGCGAACCGTCTACCTCGAAGCGAGTCAGCGCGCTGTCATGTGATGATGTCACATACCCGTTAACGCGCGAATATTTAAAATGGGATATGGTTAGGTTTTGTGCTTTCTGTCACGTGATACTGTGAATTAAGTGGTGCCGATATTTGCCTAAGCCTTGGTTAAAGGTAAGGTTTTACAATCAGGTTATCCCGGGTTAATTCCTACGTTTGAAATGCTTTTATTTTTATATATTTTTTTGAAGTATTTTTGGGACATTACTACTGTTTTCTTTTTGAAAGCTGCAGTAGTGTTGTGGTCTATGGGTGTATTCATAAAGGTACTAAAAATAAGTTAAAAAACTTGTTTGGATTTTTTTTCTTGTTTTTTGCAACTCATTGAGTGTCTTGAGAATATTCATACTAGGTAGGTACGTACATAATAAAACGCAGGCGTTTAAAAAATTCGTAAGTCCCGATCTTAAAATAACATGACGAGAATGTGTTGGGAAATTTTGTAGGTATTTAAGTAGGTAGGTACTTAGCGCACTACCGGTCACTGAAGTCACCAGCCGTCACTGGTAGGAATACTGGCCTCGCTCAAGTAGTATTTTGCATCCGCATAACAAATGTTTGGCCGTGCCTACGAATTTCTTACATGACGGGCATAGTCTATTTGTAGATTTCCCCCATCTAACTAGGTTACTCGGGTCGGGGAGAGTAAGCTGGAATGCATTTAAGTAGAACTTAAGCAACTCAGGGGACCAGTTGTATATTATGGATTTCCACTTCAATGCAAGAGGGATGCAGAAGTCGCACACTGTTAGCCAAACAACTAAAAAAGAATAGGTAAAAAAACTTTTAAGTTAAACGGTTTTATTAAAAAACATCAGCTGTACAAAACACTAGAAAAAAAATCAGCTGTGCAAAAAACTAGAAAATAATAAGGACACAAACCTGGGCCTTCTTAAGATTTTACGTCTGGGTAAGAAATCGTGCAATACTAGCTGTCTTCTCATGTCGGATGTCAAAGGGCACTTTGTGTCGCTGCGTCAGCGGAATAAGTAATAAATTGAGACTTTTAACAGACTAATATAAAAACGTGGGACGCATGTTATTACGCATATTATACGCCCCACGCTTTTATATTGACAGACTTTGTCTGATTGATTTTGATTTTAACAGACGTTAAAAGTCTCAATTTATTACTATTCCGCTGACGCAACGACACAAAGTGCCCTTTGGCATCCGACATGAGAAGACAGCACGCTAGTATTGCACGATTTCTTACCCAGACGTAAAATCTTAAGAAGGCCCAGGTTTGTGTCCTTATTATTTTCTAGTGTTTTGTACAGCAAAACTCGAGGGGGTTACTAGTAACGGTTGAAGAGTTCCACTGTACACCTCCTGACTCCATCATCAGACCCTCGTCACCAAGTGTATTGGTATAAGTATGGGGCACTCGTCCAAACCAACCAAATGAGCCCAAACTCGAGGGGGTTACTAGTAACGGTTGAAGAGTTCCACTGTCCACCTACTGACTCCATCATCAGACCCTCGTTACCAAGTTGAAATTATCATAATATTGTATTGTCGCGAGGACTCAATGTTGAAAAAGTTGTCGCAAGATTTGAAACAAAGATAGAAACAAACAAATATACGGAGTCAAGCTAAATAAAACCGTTTAACATAAAAAAAACCTAACAAAAGACTTAAATTCACGTGTTGTAAATATTAATGTTGACATTATGATATATTTGTATCTTAGAATTCTTCAAAATCTAAACGTCGCGTTTTACAAGCTGGTTGAGAATTTGACGTGAAAAACGACCTTAAACCGTCTTCTGGCGTATCATTAAAATTTAGAGATTGAATTGTAATGTCTTTAAGAGCGCATCTTTTTCGGGGTGTTAACGTTATTGGAGATTGCTCTCCTGAGTTAAAATAAACTGATCTTGGAGAAAAGTCCACTGCTGAAACAACGGTGGGACTCGACGGCATTGGAGAATGGTCGCCTGAACTCGGATTAATTGGTCTTGGGGAAACTGCTACTGCCGAAACAATGGTCGAGATCAACGGAATTGAAAATTGGGTGCTTGAATGCAGATTGTTTGATCTTTCAGGAACGCCTACTGCTGAAACTTTTGTCGTTGGACTAATCCGTTTCCGAGACAAACTGACTACGTTCTTACCATTGCTATTTTCAACCTGACGTATGCTCATGCCTCTAGTATGTCTGGGATCTATGAGTTCTGGTAGCAGGTTCTCAAAGTAAAAACTTGATAGTTGTTTAACCATTTTCTGCTCCCAAAAATTATCGTCTCTTTTAATATGTTCAATTTTCAAGGGATGTTGCTCGCCATACCATACAGCAAATAAACATTTCTCTTTTTTTGTTACGTGGAGTTGCCCTTGTATTTGATAATACCAGCTGTCATTAGTGTTTATTTGGCATGCACCTTTCACGATCTTCCAAAATTTTAGTTTACCATTTTTTATGGCGTTGTCAATACCCAATTTAAAAGCAGTGGTGGGACATTTTATCTCAACTACCACATCTTCTCCGCATAATCCATCAGGCGATGCTCCCAAAAACGGCAACTCTTCGTCAATAAATAAGCCACAACGTCGAATGTCAACATCTTCCTGCAACGCTAGTTGTTCCAACGCTAACGTTTCATTATCTTTCCCGTGTTTTATGGCACTTAGATGCGACAGGTCCTTTGGGTGAGCAATAGACTTTACTAATGCAGTGCTGTTGGTATTTGGTCGCCTTTTTGAAATTTTCCCAAAATTGGACGCAGTAATCATATTACTTCGAATATCGAGCCATTCTGGACTCCCACTTTGTAGAACTGTGTCTCGTTCTATGTTTACTCTATTTTTTTGATTTTCTAGCAAAGTCTGCCATATTTGTTGCTTCTTCTTTTCATATGAATCCTCATCAATGTCTGGTTTCTCACATTGAGGACCATAATTTTTACTTAATTGTGCTGAAGAATCCTTATATGACCTATTTTTTTTTCTGAAATATTTTTTTGCTTGCTCTTTTGCTTTAACTCTTTTTAATTCCATTGTATGCATACGGCCTTTGGGACTGGTACCAGAAATTTTCTTGAATAATGTGCAAATAGGTTTTTTGGTGTTGAATGAAACTACAGCTGCAGCACAACGTCCTTGATATGATTGTTTGAAAGAATAGTTGACCCGCTTGCCCCCGACGAATTTTGCAACAACACTATTGAAGCATTCGACCATATTACTGTCCACATCATATAATAAACTTCTGGCGTTATTGGCGACGGCTCTGAAAATTACTTTGATTCTTAGCCAAAAAGAGCTGTTGTTTACTAAGCCATAAAAATCAAGAACAGGTTCTGAATTACAGTAATATGGAGAGCAACTGCTATGTCGTCCGAAAGCATGCATAGGCACGTTCATTATATCTTGATTAAGGTTCCTTATTCGGCTGCCGATATCAAAATCTCCTGACTCTTTATTATGTTTAATGGATTTACATATTGATTTGCGCATGATTTTAATTAACTTGTCAGTCAGTAATTTTCTCAATTTTATCGGATATTTTGTATCTTTAGACATAGCTCTTAGTTTATTACAAAAATTTCTGAGGACGTGATTACGGCATTCAATCTTTTCGACCGTGCACCCATGGTAAGGTTTTGCTTGTAAAATTTTAGAATATGTGCTGGAGTCACCATCGGAAATTAATTTAGCATAAACAAGGCCGTACATATCTACCGACGATTTAAATCCTTCCAAAATAATTTCACACTCCATGCCTGTAGAAGGCCCATTATAATTTTTGAAACATTTGTGGTTATTTGGTTCGACTTTATTTTTTTCTGCCCGGCTACAAACGATACAAAACTTATTTTTCACGCCCATATACAACACCTCTCTAAATCTTTTGCCAACTATAGCCGCAGCTCCCGATAAGGCGGAATAATTTTGTTTATAAGATCTCTTCGACCAACACCCGTCCGCAATAACTTCAATTATTGCGTTGCCGAATTTATCAACACGACCTTCTTTTAAAGCAGCATCGCGTTCTCTTTTTGCAGCCTTTTCCATTTCTTCGACAGCCGTTTCATGCCATTTTAAACAAATATCATTGTGAATTTTCGAATAAAATGGATTCGTCATGAAGGGGACATTGAGTGCTGCCATAAGTTCTTCTAATTGCGAAAAACCACATCCTATTGCCATTGCACCCGCAACAGCGGACCTGTTTACGTCTACCGGATTTTCTGTATTTTTTATGCAAGTATCAACTGTGAATTTTTGATTACACATGTTACAGCCTAATACAATAATTGAATTTAGTCCTATTTTTCTTTCCGATATTACGCTCATGGATTGTAACCCACAGTTAGCAAGTGCTTTGTGTCCAGATATGATTTTTAAACAATCAATTAGATGTTGTAAATCTACCAATCGCCTGCCTTCAATTATGTCATTTTGTTTCCCTGTCGCGTCCGATGATGACCTGTAAAAAACCAAAACATATAATTATAAATGTTTTAATAATAAATAATATTTACTTCTACTGAATTAGACCATGTCAAACCCTATAGGTATTTTTTTAAATATGCGCTCAGTGAATAATAAGTTCAATCAGATTTATTGTGTTCGTTTTTGAGGGCCTAGCTTCTAGAAACTAGCTTCAAAACTATGTCGAAAAATAGAATCCTGTCAAGCGATCTAGGCTAGGACTGCGGACTGACCGCGTTTGTTTATATGTTTTTTACATTACTCTATGCAATATTAAATTTTTCATAAAAATCAACCTTCTGCCTTTGGTAATACGTTTTTTTTTTCATTATCTGGTAGTTATTTTGCATTCGAATATTTAGTGGTTATAATCGCTCGTCGCCTAGAGCTTCGATCTAAAGAGGTGCGGGTTCGAGCTTACGTGTGCAGTGTGTACCGCACCGCTTTCTTTCTCTGAGTTTGATAAGTAAGGATAGGGTATTGGAAGGAGTTTGGTTGAGTTGAAACTGTAACGAAACTTATGTATGTAAATAAACAATCATGTAGGTAATACCTACTGATTATCAAATAAAATAGTAAGGTATAAAATTAATTACATGTACATTTTTGTGGTCGGCGGTGGTGGTGGCGTTGACAGCGATATTGGAGGTGTCATCGAAGGCGGCGGCGGCGGCGGAGGCAGCGGGTTCTGATGTGGTTCTGACCGTGGCAGCAACGGCAGCGGCTCGGGTAACACCGGCGCCGCCGCCGCCGCCGGCAGAGACACCGAGGTATGAGGTGGTTCTGATCGTGGCAGCAACAGCAGCGGCTCAGCAGATCTCGACACTGGCGCCGGCGGCGACGGCGACGAAGGTGTTGATTGTAGTAGGGAACGCGCCGGGATCGTCGCCGCCGCCGGTGGCGAACTTTTCTGTTTCTTGATTTCATTTAGGCGAATTCCTTTATTTCGTAAATATTTCTTCTTCTCGCGTTTCATCATAATGTTTTTATTTTGTTTCCCCATTTCTAGTTAGGTACCTGTGGCTGCCGGGAGCCGTGCGGCGCGTAGGCGGGCGTGCGCGTATAGCATTTTATTCACCATCCATCTTGTTGCACGTCCTGCGAAGGCCACGCACGATGCACTATGAAAAACGTCAATGAATAGGCTCGACGTACGTCGGTAATTATTATTCTGGACCCGCTGGACGCATTTTTCATCCAGCAACGGCAACCAACCAACCAGCAACAAGCCACCACTCTCTACGCGTGACGTACGTCACCGATGGGCCGATGGATAATGAATATTCCGGACCATAGAGTAACTTATATGGGACGTACGTCAGGACCACAGAGCACGGAACGCCCCCCGCCCGCGCCCCCTACTAGAGGCGCCCTAAGCGATAATATTTGAAACCCAATAACTGGACGCAGTCACTAGCGCTTCGTATGTGTGTGTGTGTATTAGTATCGACACTACACACAAAGAGGAGCAAGTTAGGCACACGCACAAAACAAATGCACACGCACAACACACATATGAAAGTCATAGGCCACGCCTACAGGCTTCAACGCCGTTGTAAGGAAATCGCGCTCAGGGCGCCTCTAGTAAGGGTCGCGGGCGGGGGGCGTTTCGTGCTTTGTGGTCAGGACGGTCGTGCATCGTGCGTGCTGGATCGTGTGTAGGCTTGGTGTACAGCAAATTCCCATTTTTTGACGTTTTATAGACAACAAAACAACAGACGTGCTATATTTCTCACTCGTTCGACTGAAACTAGCACGCTGGATGCGCGCACGACGGTGTGTATCACAGAGCATCAAATGCGCGGTGGCCTATGACTTACATATGTGTGTTGTGCGTGTGCATTTGTTTTGTGCGTGTGCCTAACTTGCTCCTCTTTGTGTGTAGTGTCGATACTAGCACACACACACACACATACGAAGCGCTAGCAGCACTGCGTGTAGTTTTTGGGTTTCAAATATTATCGCTTAGGGCGTCTCTAGTAGGGGGCGCGCGCGGTAGGTATTTGATGCTCTGTGGTGTGTATGCTAAAGATGGATGGTGAATAAGATGCTTCAAGGAGCCGTGCTGCGGCGGGCGGCGTGCGCTCCGCCTTAGCTAATCCACACGACTGCCGTCCTCTCCTCCCCAGTCCCAACACGGAAACAGGACGCCAATATAGTCATAGTTAGGAGAGAGCGTGACGACGCCAGGTGTGAGCGCGCAAGCTAATGTTGGGCGTGTCTGATCAAATCTACATGAAAACGTTAATTTTTTTTTTACAAAATCTATTAACTTTACAGAGATATCCATCGACACAAAATTAGATATCGTTCATCCGAACTGGCTAAAAAATTATCATAATGTTTAGGGGTAAGTTTTGTCGGCAATATAAAAAATAAGAAATAATCGAAGGTTTACAAATTATTTTATTGTGTCGTGTTATTTTATTGTTTCACGTTTTCCATCGTCACATCATTTAATGAAGAGTTGGAGATTATATTGTTGAAGTTCACAAATACCTTACTTCAGCGGTTTCGCCAGTAAATTAGATCAAAAACTAGATGTTTCTACATTAATATCACCTTAAAACGATTGATTTTTTTAACTTTCTATTTTGTACCACAAAATCAACGTCCTTTATTAGGTCATCATCAAACGCCTATAGGCATACCAAATTTAAACTTTTTTCGCCCAGTAGATTCGTAGAAAACAAGCTGTAACAGACGGACAGACAGGCAGACAGACGGACACGAGAGAGAACCTATAAGGGTTCCGTTTTTTTTCCTCTATTGAGGTACGTACGACACCCTAAAAACATGATGAGTGTTGAGAAATTGTTTCAGGAATTGCACAGAGAAGTGTCAAATAATGATAATTACCCGCACACAGTACAACCATAAGTGACAACGAGGAGAAAATTGATAAATATGCAAAACAGACTTGCACTGCTCTGCAGCTAGCTCGCTTCACGCATGCGTGAATAAGCTACTCAAACGTTTCACATTGTAGGTACGTCGATTCGATTATCATATCACTTAATTTATTATTTACTAGTTTTTCCCGCGGCTTCGCTCGCGTGAAATTCGTATTTAAAAAGAAGAAAGTAAGTAAGCCCGCTACCGTAGGTACCTTTATTTCGGCGCGCTGATCAATTCGGTTTGTATGAGAGCCACATCTTAGCGTAACCGAAACTGAATTTTAATTAGCCTAACTAATTCGAATGATCGGTTAACAGTTATGGAGGAACACACATACATACAGAAAATATTTCTAAAAATCGTCAATTCAGTTTTAGTATCATACATAGAGTCTACAACCGCAGTATATCAAAACTACAGCACAACACCGACCACCAAATTTAGCAATGAATTACCAAAAGATAACTATCAAGCAGCAAGCAAGTACACGAAGCGAAGACCTGCTGCAAGACTCGGTGGAAGGACTGCACCAAGGTGAGAGGTGGCTGCCCTATCGCCCTTTAGCGTGGCATCTTGTTTTTACGAGCAAGGGGAGAGATGCAGCGCGGCTATTCTTTTTAAGTACCGGCCCCATACGGCGGACTTGACGTAGCGTACTCTGTCTGTATACCAGGAATTTGTGCTACATAATTTGTGATTCAGTCCGGTGGTGGTTACGCGGCGTAGGGAGCAGATAGGATAGTTCGACGAATTCTACGTAAAAAATGCGATCGTGCTACTGGCAACGACATTCTACTTTCTGGACAGGCCCTCGTTATACATTTTATCGGTAGAAAGGTGCGATTGGAGTTCTTCTATATATTGCCAATATTTAAAACAGCGTAAGTGCGCGAGCGCCTCATACATCACGTTACGTTTCGCTTTGTGAACGTCGATAGAGTAAGACGGTTAAATGAAAATTTGATACGTATAAGGGAGACAACGATCGGAGAGTGTGCTGAATGCTCACAAATAGCGCGCCTCAATTCGGTGCGTTGTATGCCACTTCCCGATAATTTTAATTCGTTGGTTACTGGTACAACCATAGCCTTTCCCCAGCGACATTAGTCTACCTCCAAGCCGAACTGGCACCTCCTCGGCGGTGAAATTGGCCGCGCCTTAGTCTTCAACCTCGGGCAGAGCCACCCAGTTCGGAAGCAATAAAAAAAACCCTGTCTTCCATATCAGACTTTGATGTTCTACTGGCTGGTCACCTCCTCTTGTGTATGGCTGTCGCTGTATAACCATCCGTACATTATTTTTTATAGTCTTTACAATGTTAGTTGGACGGTTGTTCAGTTAGAGACGGCCAATTTCACCACCGAAGGGGCACGCGGGCGCGGTCTAACGTTTCCCGCGCGTGCTGTTCGTGAAAACAATTCAAACGCATTTTCCGTGACTCCCCTTTTTTCACCCCTTGCCATTTGGACGGGGTCAAGGTTGTGGTCGCGTGCTCGCTAGGTGCCACGCCGCGGCAGGGATTGGAGGGTTGGGTGATGCTCGTGAAGGGACAATAGATCAGGGAAGGCCCCGCGGGGTGGACAATAGGCCGTATTGATACGCGCGCTGAAAGCCGAAATGATTAATTGAGCCGCCCTCCTTCGTTGCGAATGCGAAATTAAAAAAGACTGTGGCAATCTACGCAGGTGCGGCCCTGGAATGTCTTAGCGGACAGTTAGTAGAGAGAAAATAATTACGGGCTGCTGAAATATTTTTGGTTGGTATCCATCCATATACTACTGAACGAAAGATACGAGGGTAGATCCAAAAGTTCGTGGCTTAACATAGAAAGAGCCATGATATGTTTTAAATCTACCCTCATTTGTTAGTACGATTCTCCAGTAATAAATGTGCGAAGTTTGGTTCCAATACTGCAAGCCATATTTTTTTCGTGATTATTTGTTTAACGCTATCTGACAAGATTTTCAATAATAGAGAAAATTGAACACCGAGCAGTGATGGATGAAGTACCTACCTCCATAAAAAGGCATGTCACCAAAAGATATCCATCAATATAATATGGTGATCACATTGGGGGAGTCTGCTCCATCGTATTCCAGTGTCAAAAAGTGGGTAGCTGAGTTTAAGCGGGGTCGAAACAACAATCGAAGCAGTGGAAAAGATCTGGCTCACCCGCTCCGAGGTCGTATTGTCGACCAACAAAGTTATGGCTTCAGTTGGTTTTTTTTATGTAATCCGGTATGGGTGGCTGAGTTGGAGGGGCCAAAGCGCATGCTTCGACCAACCAATATCACCTCTGAGAAGATGCGTATCATTACTTATGCGTACATTACATACTTATGCGTATCATACCGGAGATGCGAAGGGGATTATTTTCGTGGATCATTTACCAAAAGGCGAAACTATAAATTCAAAATATTACTGCAACCTTTTGCGAAGAATTCGGGAAGAAATCAAAGAAAAAAGGCTGGGGTTGCTGCGGAAGAAAGTGTTGTTCCATCGCGACAACGGCCGGGTTCACACTTCGGCCGAATCAATGTCTGAAATCCATAATTGTGGCTATGAATTCCATGCATCCCCACACACACCTTATTCGCCGGATTTAGCCCCCTCGGATTACCACCTTTTTCCAAATAAAAAAAAACACTTAGGTGGCTCGAAATTGTCGACCAAAAAAGAGGTGATAGCCGCAGTAAATGAGTATTTTGACGACCTTCCGGAATAATTTAATTTCGAAGGTATAAACAAGTTGCAGGTCAGGTGGAAAAGGTGTAGGTATTGACCTTAATGGAGACTATGTCGAAAATAAATATTTATTTCGACCCACTTTTCTTTCAATTTCATGGTCGGGCTTAGAAGTTTTGGATCAACCCTCGTATAAGCATAGCAGCCTGCCAAGGTTTTCTCTGTATTCTCCTCTAGTCCAGTAGAGCCAGCAATTCATGGGGAATTCTCCGGTATTGCATCTTTTCCGAGGTGATATTGCTTGGAGTGTGCTATGGCCTTAACGACAAAGAGAATACTCACAGATAGTTAGTGCGAGGTGGTATCGGCGCAGCAGGCGCAGACGGCGACGCGACGTGCGCAGACGCGGCTCCGCATCCTCACAGGCTCAGTGGACCCCTGAGAACAACCACAAAAAATGTTCTTACTATAATATAACTTCTTCATCGAATCAAGTTACACGTGAAAGCAGGTAAGGGCTAAACGCCGACCTTTGGCAACCAAACAAAATACAATGTACACGATTTCTCGGAATATACTGACATCTTTCCCAAGTGCAATCTCGGGGCCTTCAAGAGGGTGCGTAAATATGCACCCGTCAGGCCGGCATGGTATTCGCAACCCACGCAAACAACCGTATGCCCGTCGACGTCGTTATTCACCTATGGATAGCTAGGCGCCACAAAAACGGCACTTCAAAACATTTCTCGAAAATGAATCACCCCGCTTGTATTTCCTCACCTCACTGGCGACGACGCCTAATCAGTACGGAGTGCACACCGTACTGATAGGCGTCGGCGGAGAGATGAGGAACTAAGGGGGGGTGCATTCAGTTCTGAGAGCATTAGGACTTTGACAGCTCAAAGTGCACAGTTAAAAAAATTGGGTTATACGCATCCATTTTGTCGTCCTAAATCTACCTAATATATATGTTTATTAAAGTATTTATGTAGTATTCGGATGTTGTTTATAATTTATAATACATATTTCTTTACAGTCTTAACACATTGCCTTAAACTATTCTTGTTCGCCTGCATGTACTTCTCCCACATCCCAAAGGTTAGTTAGAATAGAATGCCTCGCGGCATTAAGCTCGCCTGTTGTACCTAATTTTTATAAATTGGTGTTCAATAAAGAATATATACAGACATATACATAATAAGAGTTGCGGCACATTTGCAGGCATTAGCAACGATTTAGATTAGGAGGAACAAGGGGGGGTGTATTCGCAGTTCCGCACCATCCCCATTCTCCGCACCCACATCCACCATGATGGCGGGTTTCACTTCACCCCCCAACCACCTCGCGCCTAGTAGGGTTAGGCACCTACCCCCATCGTCCATCAATCATTCCTATGACTTTGGTTAACGTAAAGCTTGCACAGGTGAGGCGAGCCTTGGTTGCGGATTAAGCTATTACGTAGCTAGTTGACACACTGGTTGGCACTGATCTATAGTACTAGATGAGCTCAAAAAAAAATTACCCCCTTTTTCGGCATCAGTAGGTGACCCAGAATCACCCCCTTTCGGGAATGTCGCCTATTTAGGTTAACACCGTATATAATTAGAATATCGCAGGCATGGTGTATGTGGGTAGTTAGATATTTCTGTTTTAGCTCTTGTTTCTCCTGTTTCTTTCGTTACTACTACTACTACGCTCTCTCTCTTCTCTTTTTGTAACTTGTTATTTGTTTTTTAATTTCTTATTATTTTATGCATTGCTGCCACTTTATCTTTATGTGTAAGTAATCCGTGCCTAACGATGCTTGAGGCGAACTTAATTATTATGTGTATCTTTCTGTCTATTTATTTCTGTTTGTTTTTGGTCAATACATAAAATAAAAGATGCGAGTGAGGAGTGTTAGCGCATTCACATCATGACGCGGCCTTTATTGCGATCCTTTGAAAGTATTCGTGATGACAATTTGCATGCACGCACACTTGTTTAACGACTGGCAACAAGTTTCATCGCGTTTTGCCTCTTCTAGTATTTAGTTCGGTGCCTAGGGGCAATCTTTAATCTTTACAGGAGGAAAACGGAACATATACGATATGAATCTTCATATTGCGAGTAACCTTAGCGTATTGAATATGTATGTTGATTTCAAGAGCGTTGGATGTTCGCGTTTTGTATTGTACCTACACAATGGTTTTGTTATGGAAACTGAATCAGTTTAACTGATATGATCGACTACATATCGTCACTTGCTGCGCCCGTAATGTCTTGGCTCCTAACACTTGGCTCCTGTCGGAATTAGGTGCCATTACAATTCTTAGTTTTGGTCGTTATTATATGGGCTCATTCTCCATTGTGATAATAACAAATAAGGTTTGCATAGAGTCTCAAAGATCTATTTCAAACTCGTACACCTCCTGTGTTATTCAGAATGTTGAACAGAAGTTGCTGTGATTCAAGATTTTAGGACACTTCAGAGTCACAACCATTATTGTAAAATTCGCCATTAAACTTGCTAGGAAACCTGTTTATATTTTCGTAACGGCATTACAAGTTAAGGTGCTATTCCGAGCAATGTGGCTTGAGGCGGTCGTAATATTGTATTTTTTTTTCATAGACAGCTGGCACGGATATCCGAACCCAAAACTTTAACGGAATATAAGACACAGCCAATAACACCATTAGTCGCGAAATGACGCTCAGAGAGGCGCCATGACTGCTAATGCGTTATTATGGCTTGTGCGGCCAATGCGGCTTTACTTTTAACTATATCTATCTATGCTATAGATGGAACCATTTCCGAGACCATTTCCAAACAAAGCGTCATCGCCGCATGCGGCGATCTGCGTACTCCCATTGTAAGCATATTCGCATCAGGCGCACAAGCAGCAATACATGACATAGCCACAAGTCGCATTGCTCGGAATACCAAGTTCAGGAGGAGTAACATTTTAAGCTTCAATGAGCAGCACGACGCAGCCAAAAGCCGCATTGCTCGGAACCCCACGTTAAGGGGGGAGTCAGATTTTAAGCATCTACAAGCACCATGACGCTGCCATAAGTCGCATTGCTCGAAACGCCACCTTTAGGGGAAGGCAGATTTTAAGCTTCACAGGAGCGTCAGCAGGGTGCGGCGCTCCCAAATGTCGCGCCATTTGCCAAGCTGTGACGTCATGCAGCGCCATCGCCCTGGCAGCCTGGCATTTCAGATAAAGGCTAATACTTCGTTCCACCCGGCCGCCGCGCCTGCCGCCGCGCCGCCGCACTCTGGTTCGATACCTACGAAACGTGGACATGCACACTTTTTTTCGAATTTCGAATTTTTTTTTGCGGAATCTTATGTGTCGACTAAATACAAGGTCCTTTTATTATCTCGTGATTTTCTATAAAGTTGACGGTTACGGAGATAATCGACCGAATCTGATTTCGTTGTATGGAAATACACTTTTTATTAAATTTCTCGAAATTATGAAATTTGTTAGAGTAGTGAGTTATATTAACGTATTCTACACATGAGCTCCGACACGACTGTAAAAAAAACTCATCCCGCTACGTCCCGCTTTTCGTTTTATTTACATTTTAATTTTTTTTTCTTGCTTATTTTGAAAATAAAAATAAAATACCATAGTGTGCCTACGTTACCAAACGAGTAATCCATTTGCAAGAGGCAATGCTTAACTTTAAAGTTTAATAAATAAAATAAGTAAATTTTGTGTCAAACTATAAAAATAAAGCACTCTGTAAACCCAATTTTTCGAGTAAAAAAGTGGTAATAATGTGCATATTACTTGTATTTTGTATTCTATTGTAACAAAATCTACTAGAAATATTGAAACGTACAACATAATGTACTTTCCATGGATTTTTATAACGAAACATTACCTACTACACAAAAGCAGATCGTATAAAACGTAAAAACTTTTAAAAATAATTAATCATCCAGAATCATTCGTTTATTTCATAACTATCCTTAAAACTGCGGCATGCCTGAGTCTGCCGATACACGAAATGAATACAGTCACGCGTAATAATGTATGTAGTTACATCTATCCTCAAAACTGTGGCATGCCTGAGTATGTCGATACTCTATAAAATTCTGATATTACATTATATTTACTCATTACGTTTGCATCAAATTTCATAATTCATTATATCAAAACAGCTACAGGTCCGGGGCCTTGACTTGAGGAATTATTGACGAAAATATACTGTACATTTATTTATTCTTATGTTGTCTTGCATTTAAGAGTATCTTCATTTGTCATTTGTATAGAAATTTATAAACTCGTCACTCAGTTGTAAAATTACTCTTCTTGAGCAGAGCGAAGCGGCAACGTTGCATGAACGGTACAGTTAATCTATGATACAACTAGTTCGTTAATTATATTATGTAACTCGCTCGTTCAATTTTTGGGGAAGATCACATTAGTTATTATGAATTACAGTAGTCAATTAAATTATATTAATGAAAACGAGTACCATGTGGGGCCGGTACTTAAAAAGAATAGCCCAACTGCATCTCTCCCCGTGCATGTCGTAAGAGGCGACTAAGGAATAAGGACAAGATACTGCGCTAAAGGGCGACAGGCTAGCCACTTCTCACCTTGGCGCAGTCCTTCCACCTAGTCATTCAGCATGTGCGTTCTTCATGCCTTACTTGCTGCTTGATAGTTTTATTGTATTGTATTTTATTGTATTGTTTATTGATCATTCATACGGCAGTTAGACTGCGCTCGTACTTGTCACAATTTGTTCTATCTTGTCCGTATACTGTGCTAAGCGTGGTGGTCGGTGTTGTGCTGTAATTTACCAGAGTCCTTATAGCACAACACCGATTACTCTGCTTACCCTGATTGTCGGGATACAGCGTGTGTTATGTATGTATGTATGTATGTATGTATGTATGTATATATGTATGTATGAGTTTCTTTCTTTAGAATGCATGCAGTGTAGCAATCAGTTTCGCAGTTTATATAACTTACAACTGCTACTCACTGGGAGGGCTCGAGTATGAACGTATACTCTTCGGGAAAGCTTGCTACTTCCTCCCCATCAGGATGAAGGGATTGATAAAGGGAAAGGATGTTGCAAAGAGAGCAATCATTGCAGGAATAAGGCGGCTCCTGAGATAAAGGAAAAAGGAATAGGTGAGATACCAAATTATACAAACTCAAAACAATCTAGCACATCAGGTTGTGAACTTAGATCAATAAATTCTACTTCTTGAATTTCTTTTTCCCCAAGTGGTGAGATCAAGAGACATCGAACCTCTTCTGGCAGTACTTTCGCAGTGTTTGTTTTTGACTTTTTGACTTTTTGATTGACTTTGTGAAACAGGGATCAGGGACGACAAACGACGGAAATACGGCTCGGCGCTTTTTCGATAATCCCACATTAAGTTCAGACATTACAGGTATTCAAAGACTATCTACTATTCTGATTAGTATTTCTAGTGGTCTGAATATACATATCGAAAAATTCCACGAATATGCCTTAGAAACTGCCAAGCTATTCGTAGCTTTGTATGGGTGGTATCGCATGCCACTTAGCGTTCACAAACTTCTCATTCATGGCAGCGAAATAATTAAACATTTGAGTGTTATTCCTATAGGAATAGGAATAGGACACCTACCGGAAGAGGCATCTGAGGCCCGGAATAAGGATTTCCGAAACTATAGAGAGTTTCATTCTCGAAAAATCAGTAGACGCGCATCAAATCACGATATCTTGAATAACTTATTGCTTTCATGTGATCCATACTTAACAACAATTGGTCCAAAAATGATTACAAACACTGCGAAAGTACTGCCAGAAGAGGTTCGATCTCTCTTGATCTCACCACTTGGGGAAAAATAAATTCAAGAAGTAGAATTTATTGATGTAAGTTCACAACCTGATGTGCTAGATTGTTTTGAGTTTGTATAATTTGGTATCTCACCTATTCCTTTTTCCTTTGTCTCAGGAGCCGCCTTATTCCTGCAATGATTGCTCTCTTTGCAACATCCTTTCCCTTTATCAATCCATTCATCCTGATGGGGAGGAAGTAGCAAGCTTTCCCGAAGAGTATACGTTCATACTCGAGCCCTCCCCGTGAGTAGCAGTTGTAAGTTATATAAACTGAGAAACTGATTGCTACACTGCATGCATTCTAAAGAAAGAAACTCGTTTTCATAAATTTAATTTATTGACTACTATTATTCATAACTAATGTGATATTCCCCAAAAATTGAACGAGCGAGTTACATAATATAATTAACGAACTAGTTGTATCATAGATTAACTGTACCGTTCATGCAACGTTGCCGCTTCGCTCTGCTTAAGAAGTGTAATTTTACAGTATATTTTCGTCAATAATTCCTCAAGTCAAGGCCCCTGACCTGTAGCTGTTTTGATATAATGAATTAAGAAATTTGATACAAACGTAATGAGTAAATATAATGTAATATCAGAATTTTATAGAGTATCGACATACTCAGGCATGGCATGCCACAGTTTTGAGGATGGATGTAACTACATACATTATTAAGCGTCTGTGTATTAATTTCGTGTATCGGCATACTCAGGCATACAGCAGTTTTAAGGATAGATACGAAATAAACGAATGATTCTGGATGATTAATTATTTTTAAAAGTTTTTACGTTTTATACGATTTGTTTTCGTGTAGTAGGTAATGTTTCGTTATAAAAATCCATGGAAAGTACATTATGTTGTACGTTTCAATATTTCTAGTAGATTTTGTTACAATAGAATACAAAATACAAGTAATATGCACATTATTACCACTTTTTTACTCGAAAAATTGGGTTTACAGAGTGCTTTATTTTTATAGTTTGACACAAAATTTACTTATTTTATTTATTAAACTTTAAAGTTAAGCATTGCCTCTTGCAAATGGATTACTCGTTTGGTAACGTAGGCACACTATGGTGTTTTATTTTTATTTTTAAAATAAGCAAGAAAAAAAAATTAAAATGTAAATAAAACGAAAAGCGGGACGTAGCGGGATGAGTTTTTTTTACAGTCGTGTCGGGGCTCATGTGTAGAATACGCTTATGTAACTCACTACTCTAACAAATTTTAACATTTCGAGAAATATAATAAAAAGTGTCTATTTCCATACAACGAAATCAGATTTGGTCGATTATCTCCGTAACCGTCAACTTTATAGAAAATCACGAAAGAATAAAAGCAGCTTGTATTTAGCCGACATATAAGATTCTGCAAAAAAAAATTCGAAATTCGAAAAAAAGTGTGCATGTCCACGTTTCGTAGGTATCGAACCAGAGTGCGCCGTCACTTTCAAGATAAAGAAGTCCCCCGGAGCCTCCGTTTCGACGTCTAGCTATCGCCAAATGGCATTTACCCACTTTTAGCCTGATTAATTTTGCCAGTAGTCTGTGTGTGAGCAGCACGCACGCCATTCTTAGTAATGGTTTAGTTTAATGCTTCGCGTGTATCTGCTGGCTGACATACGATCTATAATGGTGTAATAATATGTAGTTGGTTTCGCGAATGACCCTGGTTGGTAAATTACACGAACGTACGATACTTATTAATATTATTTAGTATTTAAGTAATTAGGTTATGCTACTACTATCTAGTAACTGGATTATGTTATGTATTCTCGAATGTCCTAAAGTTGATACATTTTTAATGCAAATTACGGAGAATATTGAAGTGAGGCTTACCGAGCTGTCTTTTAGGAGTTCGTACCAAAAAAAGGCACAACTGGACATTTATTGTAATAAACTTCGACTGTCTGTCCTTGTCTCTGTTTTTATTGTATACCAGCTGAGCCCGTGGCTCGCGGCACCTTTTCCAATTTTTCTTTCTCTAAAAACCTTATTCGGACTATTACGAACATAAAAAAAAAATGCGAAATCTGTCCAGCCGTTCTCAAGTGATGCGCTTACCAACGAACACCATTTCATTTTTATTTATATAGATAGATAAAAACCTGCCCTTTCCGCGTTGAAGTTTTAACCCTAATTAGCGTTTCATTAAAAAGCCTTGCTTGCGGACTTTCTTCACTGCGCCATTATATGTACATATATTAGCACATTGCACACCAACAAGAGAAGAACAACTAACTCTATATATTTAAACATATGATCTATTTCCGAGAAGGATGTCGTGATTGGCTGATATCATTCTGAAAATCATTCTGTCTCACTTGCACTGGGTGAGGTATTCAAATCCCGGAAATTCTCACCAAGGATTTTACCAATAAGCTCAAAGGTATCGACGCCTCTGTAAAATAATCGGATACTCGAACGCCTCGATGTTTGGTGTTCTTGTAACAATCATCGGTACGATAGAGTATTCAGGTGTAATTGGCATTTCGATATCGTCTGTCGATACTTTAGTAATTACGGAGCCAGGTGGGCCAAGTTCCCAGCCCGCCGGCAGCGGCCTCAACCATGATGTTGATGAGTCATCTACGCCTGGCGTAAGACATGGAAATTCTAAGAAGCTCATGATTCCAGAATATGAGGTATAATAGTTGTTCTTGAAGGATACATATTTAAGTGACCAGTTCGTCAAAATAACCTTAAGGTGAGACGTATGTCCGTAACCGTACCGTAAGAAGTGACTTCTCCTAAAACGGCGATACAATCAATTATACGACCGTGAATTCCAGCTTCGCTATCTTTAACCATGGCAGCAGCCGAGGCAGCAGCTGTAAGGTGGATCAAAGGGTCGTTGTCTAATTTATTGGCATGCCTTTTGGAGGCCCACAGGTTATAGTGAACTCTCTCACCGGAAGAACATTTAAAATTTTCGCCGTACGACACATTATGTCATTTATTAGACGCTGGAAGTCATCCACCTTCCACATACAACCTTCAAATTCAACGAGCTTTCCCATGGCTTTCCCACTGTACCAGCAGAGGGCATCAACATTCACAAGACTCATGGAGGATTTTTCGCAGTGGCATTTCTTCAACATCAAGTATCGACATCAAGTACGCCGGCGGAAATCAGAGGTTCCGTATCGCTGAAGGCCGGGAGGACTGGAGGAAAATTGGAGAGACGTATGTCCAGCAGTGGACGCTTATACGTTGACTGACTGACTGACTGACATTTCTTCAACAGCAAATTGCGAACTCTTTCGACCATACCGCTCAGCCCCTATATGAGATAGCGTGATGTTACAAAAATATGAATAATTGTAAAGTGTTATAAATACCTTATATGTTACATACGAATTATCTCAACAAATCCTTCTTAACAGACTTCGTGCAGGTTTTCAATTTGACGACCTACATACCTACGAATTTTTATTTCAATATTTCTTCACGAGCATTACGCGTGACGGGCGAGGCGACATGGTTTTATGTTTGTTCGTTTCATGCATGACCTGGACAAAATACCTATAAAGCCGAAGTACGCATTAATGTACCGTATCAATAAATTACAAATTTTCAATTGATAGAAGCAATTCACCGAGAAAGTTTTGATTGGAGTTCAATAAGTTCTCAACCATTATCGAGATAATTGACACCAAATTGAAGGGTGGGGATGTCCTTTCAATTTCAGCGAAATTACACATAGATCGATAGCCCTTAGAGCATTGGTGCCCAAACGGTCGATCCCGATCGGCCGGTCGAACCCAAGAGGCTTTTAGGTCGAACGCTGAAAATATGTAGAGCAAGAAGTGACTTGTAGAAACATCAAAGAATTCATAATATTTGATGTGACAAACATTTTCCGGGTGGTGTCGTCTTCCACAAGGACCGCAATAGTAACAAAATATGAAGGATGTAATGAACATAGCTTTCAATTCAAACAAAAATGACTACAAAATTATTGAACAACGAAAACTTTTCGTACAAGTGTCGATCTCACAACCTTGAATTTTTTGTAGGTAGATCTTCATAGAAAAAGTATGGGCACCAAGAGCCTCCATTGTTTTTGACACTTAACGAAATATCGTTTCGACTCATTTTGGTGCAACATTTTAGTAGTAAATCGCCCATTGGAGGCACTGCATCTTTCAGATCTACCGGTACGATCTCTTTCGTTGGAGCCTGGGGATTTCACTTTGCTATAATTGCAACAGAGCCTCTTTGCAAAAACTGATAATGGAGGCACTGTTTCAGGATCCTCCTCTTCCGTGACCTTCATTGTGGCTTTCCCGGAAGTGTCATCCCTATTTTAGGAATTGGCTGTCTTCACCACCTTCTTCGGTTACGTCTAATCCAGTTTTCTTTTTATGGAAACTGACACGGTTGGCTACATCACCTACAACATCCATGATGTCTGCCCATAACACCAGGTGAACTAGGTGCCATGTCAGTGCTTCCCTTCATTTCATGTCGGCTACACTAAGTTGTAGGTATGTCGCTTATAGAGAGATTTCTCATACACTTGAGCTGAACAGCTACATTTTAGCCGAAGAAAGGCGGTGGAATCGGCCAATGACGACCTTTGATTTACACATTATGCCATTCTCCATACAGTTCTGAATTCTGATGACAACAACTAAAGCAGCAACGCCCTTCTCGCCAATAAACACTGATCATCTGAATGTAACACGCGGCCACCAATCAGAGTACAGCAGTAATAATCGAACTATGTCTAGGCTAGACTAGGTGCGATCAATTAAAGTATGATCTCAGATCTACAAAACACTCCAAGGATACTCACTAACCGCTCTTAATTTTTTATTACCGTCTACACGTCATGTCAATCGCAGTAAAGACCACTACAACCATGCTTCAATGAGCATGCGTTAATTTAACATTCCAAACCTTAGCCAGATGAGGAAAACTTTATTTATATATGTATGTTATATCCTTCCTTCCTTATCCTTTTCCTTTACCTTTAAATCCTTACCTTTTAATCCAACGTCTGCTTTCTGTATGTATGTCTGTCTGTCCGCTTATAACTCGAGAACGACTGAACCGATTTTAATTTAAAAAAATTCTAAGGATAGCTTGATTCTTCCCATCAACTATAGGCTACTTACTATCACGCTAAATGGCTTATGAGGTTAGCAGAGAAGTCAAATATGAGAGCGGGCGGAGCCGCGGGCACAGCTAGTTATATAAATATGTCCTTTATTGAAAACCAATTCATACAAATTAGGTGCAATAAGAGAGCTTTATGCCGTGAGGCATTCTATTCTAACTAATCTTTGACATGTGGGAGAAGTATATGCAGGCGAACAACAATATTTTTTGGCAATGTATTAATCGGCTTAATAAATACAGCATATAATTAGTCAGCCTCGGTAGCTCAGTGGTGCGGTCGGTCGAATTTGTTAAGTAACCCTGAGCGCGGTCAGTAGTTGGAGTTGGTGACCGCTCGAACGTTGGAGGCTGACCGTGGTTCGGATTCCACGTAAAGCTGTAGGTCCCTTCCCTTCTTACCTTACTAGGTGGTAGGGTTTATCCCGCCCGGGTTGCTACCACCGCACTGAATGAAACGTCGGTCGAAACGGCTATGTAAATAGTTCGTGTTTTCCGTCCAGTTCAGTGTGTGTGACCGACATGAACCCAGCAGGTGAAAAGTGTAAATACGGCCTGTGGTGTTAGAATTAATGAATTTTGATACGATTTATGCAAATCTTCTGAAATAGCCCATACATTTTTGAGCGGCGCGGCGGGTGGCCTTGCCGTCGGCTTCTCTAGCGATAGGTCCGAGGTTTGAATCCGGTCGGCGTGTACCAATGAGATTTTATAACGGAACATTTTACGTGCACACCTACACCTGTTGCTTCACAGTTCCGAACCGGTTCAATCTGTAGGTCCCTTCCCTTGCTACCGACTAGGTCAGTCAGTCAGTCAGTCAGTCAGCGTGTAAGCGTCCACTGCTGGACATACGCCTCTCCAATTTTCCTCCAGTCCTCCCGGCCTTCAGCGGTACGGAACCACTGCTTTCCGCCGACGCACTTGATGTCGTCGTCCCACCTGGCGGGTGGTCTTCCCACACTCCGCTTTCCAGTCCACGGCCGCCAGTGTAGGACACGGTTACTCCAACGGTCGTCGTCTCTTCGGCTGACGTACCCAGCCCACTGCCACTTGAGCTTAGCCACCCGGTATCCAATATCGACCACTTTGGTGCGTCGGCGGATTTCCTCGTCACGCACCATATCACGTAGCTACGTGAGCGTACTAGTAGCGTTGACTAGTAGCACAGATTACTTAATTTATTTATTTATTTATTTATTTATTTAAGGTTCACCAACAGGTCGGACACATATAGTTATAGTGTGGACCCAATGACGGGCAAACACCTCTTTCAATATTTGCTGGCATCACATAATATATAAAGATCATTTCTTCTACCCACATAACTTATTTATAACAGTTATAAAACAAAACTAAAAAAACTCGTGCTAAAAAATGACTGCCGAGTAACTGCTCGCATGAAAGTACCAGGAGCCCATAGGAGCCAAACGATGCTGTGGCGAAACGCAACGCAGCACGGCACGACCCATCCAGCAGAGCAGTATCGTTTACTCTGTTGCACTCACATCACGACGCTACGTCCGTTTCGTCGTCGTCGATCGGCTCACGCATTCCCACCGAGCATACCTACGGGAGTGGCAACCGTCGAGCGCTAATATATAGGAAAATTAGCCGCGTGTTAGAGCATTTGCACTAATATATAGCGCTGCTGCGGGATCGACCGTCAGTGCGCTCGCGACTTGGGAACGAAGAACACGTATATGTGCACTACGCAAAATGGCGATTTGTGCAGTTCGTGCGTGTCGAAAGAGCTCAAGATCATCAGGAATGACAAAAGATGGCGTAACCTTTCATAATTAGGTCATTTTAATGATAATACAATGCTTAAAGCGTGTAAAATACAAAAATTCCGCGAGTTAGGAGCACGACTGCGCGCCATACCGGGCGCGTACACATGATAGGCAAATTTGACAGACTGAAAAGAAATTTGAAATCAATTATTGTATATGGGTGTTGTTAGTTTTTTATGGCAATGACATGGATATATTCAATTTATAATATGTATTGTTATTATTTCTTTAATATTACGTTTTCTATTTTTTATAATTATAAAACAAATATACCTATACAAAACTAATATATTGTATATTATGTATTATTATTATCAGTGATAGGAATAGGTAGGACTTATTTACCTAAACTTCGAGGAACAGAGTAAAAACTTTGAGACTTCCTTACGACAATATTTTTTTCCGGTATAATAATATTCATGGTGTTATAATTTCGCGATTTAAAAAAAGTGGCCGCCATTTTGAACTTTTTAGTAACTGGACAGATTGCTTTCAAAATCGACATCTGGGTGTCAGTGTGGACTCTGAATACGAATCTGTAGTCAAATTTAAAAAAAGTAGCCGCCATTTTGAACTTTTTAGTTACTGGACCGATTGCTTTCAAAATCGATATCTGGGTGTCTATGTAGGCTCTGAATACGAATCCGTTGTCAAAATTTAAAAAAGTGACCGCCATTTTGAACTTTTTAGTTACTGGACCGATTACTTTCAAAATCGATATCTGGGTGTCTGTGTGGGCTCTGAATACGAATCTGTAGTCAAAATAAAAATAAAGTGGCCGCCATTTTGAACTTTTTAGTTACTGGACCGATTGCTTTCAAAATCGATATCTGGGTGTATGTGTGGGCTCTGAATACGAATCTGTAGTAAAAATTAAAAAAAGTGGCCGCCATTTTGAACTTTTTAGTTACTGGACTGATTGCTTTCAAAATCGATATCTGGGTGTCTGTGTGGGCTCTGAATACGAATCTGTAATCAAAATAAAAAAAAAGTGGCCGCCATTTTGAACTTTTTAGTTACTGGACCGATTGCTTTCAAAATCGATATCTGGGTGTATGTGGGGGCTCTGAATACGAATCTGTAGTAAAAATTTTAAAAAAGTGGCCGCCATTTTGAACTTTTTAGTTACTGGACCGATTGCTTTCGAAATCGATATCTGGGTGTCTGTGTGGGCTCTGAATACTAATCTGTAGTCAAAATAAAAAAAAGTGGCCGCCATTTTGAACCTTTTAGTTACTGGACCGATTGCTTTCAAAATCGATATCTGGGTGTATGTGTGGGCTCTGAATACGAATCTGTAGTAAAAATTAAAAAAGTGGCCGCCATTTTGAACTTTTTAGTTACTGGACTGATTGCTTTCAAAATCGATATCTGGGTGTCTGTGTGGGCTCTGAATACGAATCTGTAATCAAAATTAAAAAAAGTGGCCGCCATTTTGAACTTTTTAGTTACTGGACCGATTGCTTTCAAAATCGATATCTGGGTGTATGTGGGGGCTCTGAATACGAATCTGTAGTAAAAATAAAAAAAAGTGGCCGCCATTTTGAACTTTTTAGTTACTGGACCGATTGCTTTCAAAATCGATATCTGGGTGTATGTGGGGGCTCCGAATACGAATCTGTAGTAAAAATTTAAAAAAAGTGGCCGCCATTTTGAACTTTTTAGTTACTGGACCGATTGCTTTCAAAATCGATATCTGGGTGTCTATGTAGCCTCTGAATACGAATCCGTTGTCAAAATTTAAAAAAGTGACCGCCATTTTGAACTTTTTAGTTACTGGACCGATTACTTTCAAAATCGATATCTGGGTGTCTGTGTGGGCTCTGAATACGAATCTGTAGTCAAAATAAAAATAAAGTGGCCGCTATTTTGAACTTTTTAGTTACTGGACCGATTGCTTTCAAAATCGATATCTGGGTGTATGTGTGGGCTGTGAATACGAATCTGTAGTAAAAATTAAAAAAAGTGGCCGCCATTTTGAACTTTTTAGTTACTGGACTGATTGCTTTCAAAATCGATATCTGGGTGTCTGTGTGGGCTCTGAATACGAATCTGTAATCAAAATTAAAAAAAAGTGGCCGCCATTTTGAACTTTTTAGTTACTGGACCGATTGCTTTCAAAATCGATATCTGGGTGTCTGTGTGGGCTCTGAATACTAATCTGTAGTCAAAATTTAAAAAAGTGGCCGCCATTTTGAACTTTTTAGTTACTGGACCGATTGCTTTCAAAATCGATATCTGGGTGTCTGTGTGGGCTCTGAATACGAATCTGTAATCAAATTTAAAAAAAGTGGCCGCATTTTGAACTTTTTAGTTACTGGACCGATTGCTTTCAAAATCGATATCTGGGTGTCTGTGTGGGCTCTGAATACTAATCTGTAGTCAAAATTTAAAAAAAGTGGCCGCCATTTTGAACTTTTTAGTTACTGGACCGATTGCTTTCAAAATCGATATCTGGGTGTCTGTGTGGGCTCTAAATACGAAGCCGTTGTCAAAATTTAAGAAAAGTGGCCGCCATTTTGAACTTTTTAGTTACTGGACCGATTGCTTTCAAAATCGATGTCATATTTTTTATGTTAACTACATATTGTTATTCAGAGCCCACACAGACATGTAGATATGGGTTTTGAAAGTAATCAGTCCAGTAACTAAAAAGTTCAAAATGGCGACCACTTTTTTAAGATTTTGACAACGGATGTGGGAGAATGTTTCAATACTGGTCCCACATACACTCCTCGCCTTGTCTGTAATGTTGTATTTTTCTTGTGTATTTTTAGTTAGTTGTTTTGTATCTATTTTTGTGTTGTCATCTTATGTTGTGTTTTTGTATGGGCAGAATTGTCTGAAATAAAGAAGTTATTATTATTATTATTATTATATTATTATGTATTCAGAGCCCACACAGACAAACAAATGTCGATTTTAAAAGCAATCGGTCCATTAACTAAAAAGTTCAAAATGGCGGTCACTTTTTTTAAATTTTGACAACGGATTCGTATTCAGAGCCCACACAGACACCCAGATATCGATTTTGAAAGCAATCGGCCCAGTAACTAATAAGTTCAAAATGGCGGCCACTTTTTTTAAATTTTGACAACGGATTCGTATTCAGAGCCCACACAGACACCCAGATATCGATTTTGAAAGCAATCGGTCCAGTAACTAAAAAGTTCAAAATGGCGGCCACTTTTTTTAAATGTTTACTACAGATTCGTATTCTGAGCCCACACATACACTCAGATATCGATTTTGAAAGAAATCGGTCCAGTAACTAAAAGGTTCAAAATGGCGGCCACTTCTTTTTTATTTTGACTACAGATTCGTATTCTGAGTCCACACAGACGCCTAGATATCGATTTTGAAAGCAATCGGTCCAGTAACTAAAAAGTTCAAAATGGCGGCTACTTTTTTTAAATTTTGACTATAGATTCGTATCCAGAGTCCACACAGACGCCCATATATCGATTTTGAAAGAAATCGGTCCAGTAACTAAAAAGTTCAAAATGGCGACCACTTTTTAAAATTTTTACTACAGATTCGTATTCAGAGCCCACACTGACACCCAGATATCGATTTTGAAAGCAATCGGTCCAGTAACTAAAAAGTTCAAAATGGTGGCCACTTTTTTCAAATCGCGAAATTAAAACACCATGAATATTATTAAACCGGAAAAAAATATTGTCTTAAGGAAGTCTCCAATCTTTTACTCTGTTCCTCGAAATTTAGGTAAATAAGCCCTACTTATTCCTATCACTGATTATTAGTACAACTTTTCAAAAATATTAAAACAACAGTCTTGTTTAATTTTTCAATATTTTTTTTGGATTCAAACAATAATATTCGTTCAGTAAAAACTATTTGAAATAATATTACAAATAACAATTTCAAAATTCACAAATATACCGCACCATCATTGTCCGTCAGACTGGCATTCGTAGTGATCCCGTCAAGTTGCCGTCAAGCAAGGCTTCCGATTGGTCGGACGGTCGGCTCTTACTACCAGATACCCGAGCCAAGCCAGCGATAACAAACCTGTCGCTCGCCTTGCTCGCTCTGTCTCTCTCCATATCGCGGGGCGCGATATGGGTAACGGAGATAGACAAGTCACGTCATAAAAGATTAAATTGCGATTTCGATTTTCGTAGTAGTAGGGATTTTTGGCTAGCCGTGCTCCGATACAAACGCAGTAGCGTTGCGTCTCCCGTAGGTATGCTCCTTGCGCATTCCGTATGAATGTAGGTACAACTTCCACTAACATTTCAGCAATCAGCACTGATCGTAAAATTATATCTATAATAACTACTATGCTATATTATGACACCATAAACACTATGATGACGAAAAAACTATTTCAAAGGATTAACTATTAACAGATACCTAAACAATAATAATAATAAGTTACTTTCACAAATATCTACGTCTACGTAAATACAGGAAAAAAAACTCGAAAATACATAAAGGCACACCTCAACATATGTAGGTATGTCTGCAAGAAAAAAAACAATTAACAAGTCACAATAAGCAAATAACAACTCGTCTCGAGAACTATAAAATACTATATACATAATTAGCACAAAGTATTATATTCTTCATGCAATAATCATCAGTCATACAACACACCACTCGCCCTTACACACACGCACACGCCCTCACACACACACACACACCCTCCCTCGTGCCTTCCTATTTACATAGCTTGGTAGATTGCTTTGAGATGCTCCTTATATTTGCGAATTTTAGTGGAAAACATGTCCAAATCATGTTTCTTAGTCAACTCATTGTATTCACGCGAAATGTTAGCTATAGGACTGTAATGAATGACCGAGTGATGTTCTGTACCTACGAACACTCAAAGGATTAAAGTTCCTCAACCGTGTCGATGGTCGTGGGATCTGAAAGGTAATTGATTGCAATATTTCGGCACATTCTGTGTAGTTATTTAGTATTTTATACAGAAACATTTGCCCTGCTATTTTTCGTCTGGAAGATAATGATAATAGTTTGTAATAATGAAGCCTATCATTGTAGTTCTTAAGAACCGATCGGTTGTTGTGTTTTACTGTTAAATAATATAAGAAACGTTTTTGTATACGTTCTATGCGTTGACTGTGAATGTCGAAAAACGGATTCCAGACAACCGAGCAGTACTCCAAATTGCTACGGACTAATGAGTTGAAGAGTGTGATTTTGGTCTTAGTGTGCAAAAAAGATTTTGAATTCCTAGATATGAAACCGAGCATTTTAGAGGATTTATTTATAATGTTGTCGTAATGATTTCTAAATGAGAGTTTACTGTCTAAAATAATACCTAAGTCTCTGATTTGTTGTAGTTCTTCCAGAGGCACTCCTTGTATGCTATAGCTTGTGCGTATAGGTATCTTCTTCTTGGTGAATTTAATATGTTTACATTTACTTAAGTTTAAAGAAAGTCTGTTAGCCAAACACCAAACAGATATGCTCTCGATATCCTCTTGAAGCTTCGTAGCGTCCGATTCATTGTCGATTGTCACGTATATTTTTAAGTCATCCGCAAACATCAGAAATTTGCAATGTTTGATAACTGTGTGTATGTCATTAACGAAGGCCAGGAAGAGGATAGGGCCCAAATGAGATCCCTGGGGAACGCCGGAAGTAGCCTCAAAACACCGGGAACCGTATCCACTAGTTACCACTTTTTGTGACCTGCCACCCAAATATGACGAAAACCAGCTTAAGAATTGTCCATGTATTCCATACCAGTTTAGCTTTTGGAGTAGGATACAGTGATCAACTTTGTCGAATGCCTTGCTGAGATCAGTATATATAGAGTCTACTTGTTCAGAGTGATCTAGTGCTAGAGTAAGGTCATTGACTAAACATGTAAGATTTGACAAAGTCGACAAATTGCTGCGGAACCCGTGTTGTTGAGGTATCAAGATTATTTTAAGGTGCTGAGTTAAAAAAGGACAGACCACTGCCTCGAATATTTTTGAAAAGATGGATAGCATGGAAATAGGCCTGTAGTTTTGTATATCGCAAGGATCCCCACCTTTGGGTATCGGTATGACATTTGCTTGCTTCCATTCTGATGGGAAAATACCACTGGATAGGGACCTATTGAATATGACCGTGAGTGGGTAGCTAAGGCTCTTCGAACATCGGGAAACAAAGAAGGACGGAATTCCGTCAGGCCCAGCTTCCTTGTTGGCGTCTAGAGACTTAATTTTCTTTTCAACAGTTGTCTGGTTAATTTTAAGAGTACTAAGTAAAGATGAGTATTCGCTCTCTGTGTTTGTAATGTTGTCAATATCCCTAGGTTTGCTGTTACTTTGGTAAACAGATGAAAAATGGTCAGCAAATAAGTTACATATCGAATTTGGCGTGTTAGCTGTACGGTCATGTAAAATCATTTCACTGGGAATGTTGCTCTTCCCTTTGCGTTTCGATTTTAGAAAAGACCAAAACAATTTTATGTTCTTTTTATCGGATAAAGATTCTTCGACCATTTTTAAATAATTTGAGTAACACACCTTAATTAACGAATGACAGCGATTCCTACAAATGTCGAAACAAATTTTATCTAAAGGGTTTTTAAATTTTATATACTTTTTACGGTGTTTATCTTTTTCCTTTATTAGATTAATAAGGTCGGTTGAGTACCAGGGAGGGTAACGACCACGTGAATGTTTGACTTTAGGAACAAGTCTTTCAATAATGTCGCGAAAGTGTGAATAAAGTATTTTAACCATTTCGTCTACTGAATGACATTCTAACCAATGTGAGTCCCAATCTAAACATCCGATTTCATCATTAATGAGTGTATAATCTGCCTTACGGAAATTAAATTTGTCAATAACATTATTAGTCAGAAACCTCATTAGGGACTGGTCATAGGTGATTTCGATGGGGGGGTGGTAATTGTCTATTTTGCTTAATGCAAAGCTGCACATGTTAATATGAAGTAATGACCCGTTAAAAAATACTAAATCTAAAATTTTATCTTCATGATTTTTAACGTAATTAAATTGACTAAGGTTATTTAACGCCATAAAATCTATAAGACTATGACCCATATTAAAGTTATAATTACCAGGTGATGTGATACTACATTTAGAGTCAGAGTTAATTTGAGGGTTAAGAGACCACGTGATCTGACGAAGGTTAAAATCACCGATAACGAGTACGTCGTCGTTTATACCTATACCTAGTAACGCGCGTGTGACGCTATCAAGCTGCGATTCCAAGCGGGACAGACAGAGCGGCGGAGCAATGTAGACAGCGCATATAAACAGTTTTTTTTTTGACGAATTTGCATTAAATGAAATACTCACCCATAAATCTTCATTTTCGCTTTCTAGATTCTTACACCTAATCGACTGTATGTTGTTTGATATTGCGATTAAAACTCCTCCACCCTCACGTTTCTCGCTTGATGTTTCGCATCTATCCCGCCGGAAAATTTTGAAATTGTCATTTAAGACCTCCGAGTCGAAAACTCCCTCATGCAACCATGTCTCTGTAAAAATTATGACGTCGTGATTGCAGTTGTAACTGTTTACCAATAATGTATCTAGTTTTCCTCGTATACTTCGTACGTTTTGGTAATAAATACTAATAGGAAGTTTTATATTATTGAAGATAAGTATATAAATATTAATAACATGAGCAGTTGACTGTTAAATATATATTTTATTAAAAGTTCTGAGACAAGTAGGGTTGATTTGCTTATTGTGTGAGTATTATAATGCATAGTAATTTTAAAACAATGAAAAAACGTTAAGATTGACATACCTATATAGTTTGAGTAAAATAAATACATGAGTTTTCTCATATATAGTATAGATAGCGGGGTTCTCTTACGTGCTAGATCGTAGTTTAGAGAGTACGTCGCTGTTTTTAACCCATATAGCTGGAGAAGCATCTTCGCGGCGCAACATGACCCTGCCCCCACGAACCCAAAGGTGTTTGTATAGAAAGTCCTTTTTGAAAATACGCGCCTGCGCTTGTAGTGCTTTGTTCGCGGGAGATAGGTGCTCAGCAATGTAGATGCTTCTCTTGTCGCCTCCAATGCCGAGATGAGAAGTGTTGAGCTTGTCGGCCAGGTTTCGTTGTCCTTTGTTGAACAGGATACATGCGGCAAGTAGGGAATCCCGTTTGCGCGGGGACGACAGCGTGCATACCACTGACCGGGGCCTGGTAGATGCGGCGTTTATCTTTGAGACACGCGTGCAGGACCTGACGTCGGCGTCTTCAATCTGGCAGGATACTACCGTTGCGAGCTGCAGCATTGTTTTGACCAAATTTTCAGAGGAGTGTTCAGGTAAGCATTGCAGTTCAATATTGCAATCTCTAGATTTCTGCTCCACTAGGGTCAGCCGGATTGCAAGATCCTTTACCGTCTCGTGCAGCTGGGCGTTATCCTTTCGCAGACTGTCCGCTTCAGTCTTGTTCTTGTCGAAGATGTCCCTCATTTCGTCGTATTTCGTAGACATCATGTCGAAAGAAGTTTTCATTTCTCGCAGAGTCTTGACTTCCGCCGACAGTTTGTCGAATTCTACCTGAATTAAAGATTTCATAGTAGACTCGATCATGGAGAACCTTTTGCTGAGCAATTCCTCCAGGGCCTGGGGCTCCTCAGTATCGGACAGCGATTGTAGTGACTGCGATGACGTCTTCAGCTTCTCCGGCTTCTCTGGGCGGTTCGGGTCGATAGCAGCAGCAGAACCTCCAAGGCGGATTGGTGTGTTGTCTCCTTTTGGGACCGACGCCTTGCACTGCGCACACTTCCAAGTTGCTCGGTTCGCCTTAGATAATTATATTCGCCTTAATAGTGAGATGTGTTCGCCTGGTACAAAGTGTATTTGCACCATACGCGCACTTCTCATATAAAATTATAATATTTGTTTCCTCTTATCTAAAATATTTTCGAATTTTAAATTCACACGGTTCACACACGTGCAAATAATTCCCTTGGCGTCAGGATTCTGTAACCTGATACTCTTGGCAATAAATGTCGTCTATAACAAAAATTATGGACCCTTTTCAGAAATGGGCTAATTTTGAGTGTTATTTCTTAAAATCTCACAATCTCAAGGACAACAGTACAAAAAAAACCCTTCGAATTTCAAAATGGCTGTTTAGGACTTGATAGAAAAAATTATGAACACGAAAAATGGCGGATAACTTAGGGAGGGGCTTAGATACGTCCTACGAATCAGGTGGTGACCTGTTGCGGCCATATTTGCAAGAAGGGAAGAGGAGGTGTTATCATCAAGCTGATGATGGAGAGGTGGGGAGGACAGGAGGTCAGTTAGAATCGCGCGGGAGAATTGATCGGATGTCTTCGAGGAGTTCGGAAGATTCAGGAGTCCGAAACGGTCGCCTCTCGGTATTTGACTACGAACATTAATCGAGAAGGAGTCATCGCGCGGTAATTTGGAACGGACTCTACTCGGGCCGGTTTCGCGTTTCGGGAAAGACAATCGATTCCTTCATAACTGGTTTGGAGTTGAGAACACGGTTTCTCCTCTGGGAAAATTGAAGGGAGCGCGCGGAGTGTCGGGGTGAGATAGTGCGAAAATAGGTATAATTCGTGGACTTTGAACTCTATTAGTGAAGTGACGTTGTGTGCGGGGAACGTGGATAGAGAGGCGCCGGTTGCTGAGAAAGCTGGGCGGGTGCCGGGGTAGACTGGATTGGCTTAGAAGCCTGAGCTAAGTTGCATGCTTCAATTAAAAATATTCCATCGAGACTCATCACTTCCGAGGATCGCGATTGCGTGCGGTTTTCCACCGAAGCGTCGATTTATTTCGGCGGCCGATTTATTAATCCGCGAACGTAAAACAACTACTCGGTTGCGGATTATTGTTCTCGGCGCGTTACCAAATTTAACAGCGAGGGACAGCGTAAACTTTGCTCAAAAACGGCGCGCGAAATTAGCTCAAAGCCATCGGCGGCCTAGACGTATGATTTCAGGAACCACTGCAGATCATCTGACTGAGTGTCTCACAGACTTCAGGGAATCGCCGTGACGTGCAACATATATCACCAACATTGCTACGCAGTGGTAAAGGATACATCATCATCATTACCATGCAGCTGTAAAGAATTTCCACCATCGGAACGAGCTCAGGAATTTCTCACAACCAGCGTAAACACGACAGGTCGTAGTGAAAGATAGCACTGTATTCTTTGTTATCTGTAACTCACCTGGAAAGTGTATCACGCAAAGGAGAACCCATTTACATTAAATGCATGGTTTAGGTTTAAGTATAATAAGCTAAAATAGAAGGTCTGTCGATTCGGAAGATGTTTTAAACCTACTTGAGGGGAATTAACTGCGACTTTTACGTAAAGGGGAGTGCTGTGCGCCCTGTTCTCACTTGGTAGCATTGTCATTTCCTGGAGGTCGTTCTAGGTTGATTTTCTACGAGGAAAGTTGAAGGACTGAATTCCTTTGAGTCGATCGCCTACAATTAGATTAAGCGTATTAGATTAGCTCTAAGTAATAGATTAACATAGGTTTAATGGTATGCGCATGATAGGTTAGGCACCAAACATTCAAGCTGAACGTCCCCGTCGTGATTGGTGGGCAATGTGGAGTTTGAACGACTAGATTTGATTATAAATCAAATCTGACGCAAAGAGAATAAACAATCTGAAAGCATATAAAGAATAACTTAGTCAAATTTCATAGCGAATCGGCGAGGTAACAAACTAATAATTTTGCATGTTAGAAATAGAAAAGAGCATAATGTCTCAATAGTTACTTCGTAACAGATAAATCACTCCATAGAAAATGTTCCTACCTTCGGGCTTTAATAGCCTACTGTTTCACATCGCCAATCGCTGCGTGCGAAAATGTACCTTAACGATCGAGTGTAAAGTGGTTATTGCTTTGCAGCTGCGCGCAGTTGCGTGGGCGAGCGTCTATGTATACTTCGCGCGGCTGACGAATTTCTACTGAAAAAGACCGCCGGCGGCCCGTCGGGCGGTAGGTAGTTAGCGCGCGCAAGTACATAGAGTGCGTGAGGCCTGCTAGTAGGCTCAAATTGTTACGGCAGACGACCCAGCGGCACCTTGTGCGGCCCGTAATGTTTCACGACAGAACGTGACTCGATATAGGGCATTCAAGATGGCGGAAGAACACCTCCACACACGAGCTTCCTGCGCACGCGGCGGGATCAGCCGGTGTGCCTCTTGGCGGGCGTGACCATCGCGCCGTGCACCAGATTGAAGCGATATCAAATCTATTGTCCGCGGCACGAACACACTCCACACAATTAATTTCTGATGCTAATGAGAGCGTCGCACGCCACATGCTGACGCTCAGATTATACAAAGCGGAAACCACGTGTGTACACGGTCATCAGATGTCATGTCGCCCCTCTGAGGACTTGGATTCCTCGTGGGTTTTGAACAAAAACCGGCCAAGTGCGAGTCGAACTCGCGCACCGAGGGTTCCGTATCGCCATGTCATCGTCAGCGCCACTCACGCCATCTAGATGGCGTGTTATGAAATGCTTCATATTAATCATGATTGATTAGTAAAAAATGCTTCATAATCTATTCGGTAGATGGCCCGCGCGCATGCACTTTTTGGTTTCTTCTATGGGAACCCCCATGATTTTTTAAATTTTTATTCTTATTTTTATTATTTGTTGTTATATCGGCCATAATAAAACGTATTCTGTGAACATTTCAACGGGCTACCTATTACGGTTCAAGAGATACAGCCCTCGGACCGACAGACGGACGGACGGACAGACAGACAGACAGACGGCGTAGGCTTAGTAATAGGGTCCCGTACCGGATACGGAACCCTAAAAATGCATGCGGTCTTATCGATACTACTATGGCCGCTGCTCTGAACTTGAACTTGCTTCCTTTATCCCTCCTCTTTCTCCTGGTTCACCTTCGCCAAACCCATACTCTCGCGGAACACACCTTTGAAGTCGACAGAAGAATTCTTCGAATTGCACGATTCTCGAAATCGTTCTTGTGTCGCACTGCAAGGGTGTGGAACCGGGCTTCCGGTGAATATCTTTCCCAACTCCCACAATTCATGGATCTTCAAATCGTGCGGGTTAATAAATAGCCTTTCCCCAACGACATTAGTTCGCCCCCAGGCCGGACTCTGGCACCTCGACGGGGGTGAAATTGACTGCGCCTGAGGTTTCGACCTCGGGCACAGCCACCCAGTTCGGAAGCAATAAAAAAGTCTATGTTCTGAGATTACGTACTCCTAAGTTGTTGATATGCCTTTTACATAGATATCAAGCAGCTGCCTCGTTTTGATCAGATCCCGCGTGCCACAATGAAAGGGCTTATCACCTCTATGATTTCATTCAGATGATTCAAGAATACATTTTTGTTGTTGTTAAAAACCGACTTAACCCCCTGAAAGGTGAAAGGAAAGGAGGATTCCAAAATAAAAATAATCATCGAAATCGGTTGGCGTGGTATAGAATGATTCGCCCATTTGTCATGCACAATTTAAGAGTTCGATTATTTTCATTAATCATGGATCATGGGTTCCAAGAACATTTAAATAGTTATGGACGTCAGACTGTCCAATGCTTATATGAGGAACAGCGTCGCCGAGCTCCGCGGGTAGCGGAGGGGACGGCGCTCGCTCTGATTGGGTGGTATCGGGCGGTATCGCGCTCTGATTGGTTGGTAACGAATGGCATTTGTACGTTTATAGAAACGTCGTGTTACGCTGGCGCGGGGAAGGTCCGACGTCCTTACCTATTAAATGTTCTTGACGGGTTCTATCATCATCATCAGAAATTGGCCAGATTCTTGATTCACATCTTGGCCTAATTCCTTGTTTGAAGCTTGCTGACAAAACAAAGACTAATCGGAAACAGCAGTAATATAATATAATTGCTATCTGACCCACTATACTGCAAACAAGAAATATATGGTTGGCGTCAAAAGTACGTCGAAATGGTTCCAGTAAGTAAAGGGTAGTAGTGAGTGAGGCAGTGCAGCCGGGGCGTTCGAACTTGGCGGGGGCACTGCCGTGCCCCAAATTTGCACAGCGACCACGTGCTTCCAGCACATTTCCGCAACACACGGCAGACGGCCTTATCGACAACAGAACAGTGCCTGTGTTACGTTGCGCAGCGTAATACAATACCCCAGTATTGTTCTCGAATCTCGCATGTGCACTGACTGATTAACACAGACCTCTCTGTATTTGAGCTCTAATTGTTAGTGCATGTTTGGATTTTGTTTGATAAGAAAATCGGAACACCAGATTGTGTGTTTCGGCCTATATACCTACGTACGATCCAGCGTGTCATCATCAATACTAATAATAAATCACGCAGCAACGCTCATTCCAACAAATCCCAATATCCCGTCTCTCCTCATATTCAGGCTGAAACATAAGCCGGTCGATTATTTCACTTTCTCACCCATGCTCGAGCGTGTCTTCCTAAAATCCTGAAAAATAAACGCACCACCTGGTGTCTTCGGTCGTACACCGATGTGCGAGAACTCCTGGCTGGGAGGTGCTGCAAGTTCAAGTTCAAGGGATGGTCATGGAGTTAAGTTATTTTACATCATAGAAGCGTATGATACGAGTAGGTACTAAAACTAAATTGACGATTTTTAGAAATATTTTCTGTATGTATGTATGTTCCTCCATAATACTTAAACCGATCATTGGAATTCGATGAAACTTAGTACAAGCACATTTAACTATACGTTACACAGGATAGGCTATATAAAATTCAGTTCCGGTTACGATAAGATGTGGCTCTCATACAAACCGAATTGTTCCGCGCGCCGAAATAAGGTACGGTAGCGGGCTTGCATACTTTCTTCTTTTGAAATACGAATTTCACGCAAGCGAAGCATCGGACAAAAGCTAGTATTAAATATAATAGGTAAATAGGTTGAACCTTGGATGGGGGCGCATTCGCCGTGAGAACTCCAGTTGTCAGATATTTAGAAATGCAGGTGTGCAATGAATATTTAGAAATGCACATGAGGTGTCCCATGTTCAATTTAATGATTCTCCATGATTCTGCATTTTTTTTTTATTTTTTTTTTTTATGGAAACTGACACGGTTGGCTTACATCACCTACAACATCCATGATGTCAGCCCATAACACCGGGTGAACTTGGTGCCACGTCAGTGCCTCCCCTCGGTCGTGCCGGCTACACTGAACTGGACGGAAAACACAAACTATTTACATAGCCGTTTCGACCGACCTTTCATTCAGTGCGGTGGTACCAACCCGGGCGGGTTAAACCCTACCACCTAGTAATATAAGAAGGGAGTCATATCCCTTAGTCGCCTTTTACGACATACACGGGGAGAGATGCAGTGGGGCTATTCTTTTAAAGTACCGGCCCCACACGGTACCCCAGTATATACGGTATTTCCTCCAATGTAAGTGATCTCGGAATCGCATCTAAAAATTTATTTCTTATCGAATTTAGTTCTGAAAAGTATTGTTTAAAATATTCTTCGGAACTTACTATGAGCTTTGACAGTGGGTTTTTATATCGCTAAGAATTCTCATAATTCAAATTATATTTATGTTAAGGCCCTATTCCGCTGATGCAAAACATGCGAACTATGAGCGTTTGGCTTATATTATGTGCCATTTGTTAGAATAATTTTCGAAACCAAATACTCATATTTTTCAATCGGATTTTTTTTTCTCTTCAATGAAAATATATGAATTCTAATATGCTTAGTGATTTATTTCTTATAACATGTAACTAACTTTTGCCAAAAAAAAAAACACGACAGTGGACCATAAATTACGTTTTTTTAGAAGAAATTCTTAAGAAAATGAAGTCATACAGAAAATATTCTGGAGAAGCCCAAGAAAAAGATGAGAACTAGGGTTTATCCTAATTGTTTTTTCGTTTTTGTATAGGTTGACCCTGGAAAAATCTGCTAAAAAACACATGTTACCAATTGTTTACGACAAGGTGGGGTTTGAAGGGGGTTTGTTAAGTAAATAAACCATATTTCGAGTACAATTTTTTTTTTTATAAAGTTCTCTTTATTCTCGGCTTTCGTCGTAAATTTTTATATTTTTTCTGTGTTTCTCTGAAATAAATTTTTGAAATTCAAAAATCTCGTTTTCTCCTAAAATTTGCATATCGCAGCCTTAATCAACAAAACTTTCTAAATTAGAATTACTTATGGCACTTTTTATTGCCGCTTATAAAATTTTGTAGAGCATAATGTTTAATTTTTTCGCGTACCACCTCGAAGCAGTCTGCGTACCACTCGTGGCACGCGTACCATAGATTGAAAACCGCTGCTTTAGAGTTTTCACTACAATCATACCAAGTTTGACGCTTATATGTACTTATGTATTACAGTTTTTACGATGCAGCAAAAGTTCTGCTGCAATAACTCTGGAAAATTGCAGCACAACATCGACCACCACGTTTAGCAAAGTGTTTGGACAAGATACATATCAAGCAGCAAGTAAGGCACAAAGACCCATCTGCTGCACGACTCGGTGGAAGGACCGTGCCAAGGTGAGAGGTGGCTGGCCTGTCGCCCTTTAGCACGGCATCTCGTCCTTATCCCTCAGTCGCCTTTTACGAGATGCACGGGGAGAGACGCAGTGGGGCTATTCTTTTTAAGTAGCGGCCTCACACAATACGGAATCTTAAAATTAGCAAATACCGATAAGATTCAGATTCAGATTCATTTATTCATCTTTGGACACAAGGTGCCTCTCAGATAAGTCATACAAACAAACAAACAAAATATGGTACAAATAAGACAAAACACAACAATAAGACAAGCCATAAAATTCTTAAAAAAGTTATAGATTCAATAAACAACATAACATAAAATCAAGTAAATACTTAAAGTAGCAATGAATCACTTTTTTTTTTTTGGAGTAAATTTAAATAATAATATAAATACAAAATTATTTATATGTCTCATTAAGGAATTTATCTATCGAGTAGTGAGAGTTTTTCATCAATAAATTTTTTGATTCTGAATTTGAAACAATTGTCACTACACATTGAAAATGCAAGTGGAAGCTTGTTATCAGGAAAATTTTATGTACTCTAGCCATCGACGTATATGTGCTCTAGCTCTACTCTCTACTCAACTCTCAACTCAACTCAAGCCAATCGCGAGTAGACGGGCCTAATTTGATTTCTATTTCTGGTATTATGGGCATGAAAGTCACACACATTTGATGGAGTGTTATTTATATTCTTACGTGCAAATATGAGGTTTTGCTGGATATATTCGTCTGCCAGAGTCAAAATACCGAGTTGGCCAAATACACCTCTGCAGGACTCCCTCGGTTACATACCAGTTTTTTTTTATGTAATCTGGTATGGATGGCTGAGTCAGAGGGGCCAAAGCACATGCTCTGACTAGCCAATATCACCTCCGAGAAGGTAGGTGCCATACCGGAGACTTCCCTGGATTGCTGGCTATACTGGACTAGAGGAGAACACAACCGAGGCTGCTATGCGGCCATCTTACATCCGGTACGGTGGTATCAACCCAGTCGGCTACAATTTGAGCCTACCACCTAGTAAGGGGCAAGGGAAGGGACCTACAGTTTTACACCGGTTCCGAACGGTGAAGCGTGTACCCGTTACTGCACGAATAGCACGTTTTTGAAGTCTGAATATTCTATGTCTGGTAGCACAATTTCCCCAAAACATTAACCCATAATAAGACATGAATGTACTAGCTAGGCAATATATTTACTCCCGGAGGCCTCGTTTTGTCAGTGCTAAACGTTGTACGTGCATCGCACGTCGACTCAAGTGGAAGTTCAAGGTGGTGGGTGCGATGGTGGTGCCGCTTCCATGAATTATTGAAGTGGGATCCGTGGGATTGGCCGCAGCCGCGCCCTCGCCGCCGCTCGCTGCCCACCATCGATCGTTGGCATCAGTCGGCGAGACTCTTCGGCGCGGGAGCAGTCACAGCGCCTCCGTAAATCTCAAGGACTTGTCATTGTTGGATAATTAAAAGAAAAACTAGTTTAAAAAGTACAAGCAAATGTGATTTTGTCAACCGTGTGAACTGAGCACCTGTACTTTTTTTTATGGAAACTGACACGCTTTGCTACATCACCTACAACATACGTGATGTCAGCCCATAACACCGGGTGAACTAGGTGCCATGTCAGTGCTTACCTTCATTTCGTGTCGGCTACACTGAACTGGACGGAAAACCAGAACTATTTACATAGCCGCCGCTTCGACCGACGTTTCATTCAGTGCGGTGGTACCAACCCGGGCGGGATAAACTCTACCACCTAGTAAGGTAAGAAGGGAAGGGATCTACAGGTTTACGTGGAATCCGAACCACTGTCAGCCTCCAAAGGTCGACCTGTACTATCCAAGTAGGTACTGACCGAGCTCAGGTTTGCTTAACAGTCGACCGACCGCACCACTGAGCTACCGAGGCTGACAAAAGATCAGTACAGAAAGGTATATAGTACAGAACAATGCAGTGTAGACCGTTAAAAATTCCCTGGTTTGCCATAAGCGACAGACCGAAAACAGAAATTGTAATGGGCCTGAGATTACGATCCGGAGACATTCCAGCAAATAGGACAATGTACCTCATGAAGATAGCACAATCACCCAACTGCAGCACATGTGGGATAGAAGAGGACCTACTCCATATAATAGTGGTGCCCAAACGGTCGATCGCGATCGACCGGTCGATCGCAAGAGGCTTTTAGGTCGATCGCTGAAAATATGTAGAGCAAGAAGTGAGTCTAGAAACATCGAATAATTCATAATATTTGATGTGACTAACATTTTCCGGGTGGTGTCGTCTTCCACAAGGACCGCAATAGTAACAAATATAAAAGATATGTAATGAACATAGTTTTCAATTCAAACAAAAATTACTACAAATTATTTAACAACGAAAAGCTTTGGTACAAGTGTCGATCTCACAACCTTAAATTTTTTGTAGGTAGATCTTCATAGAAAAAAGTATGGGCACCACTGCCATATACTGTTGGAATGCGCCCTGAACTGAGAACTGAGACAGAAGCTATTGAGAGACTTAAGATAAGAACTGACAGACTCAATTTGTGGTTAAATATCAATATAGTTACTATGGGGCTGACATAGCGAAAAATTTGTAAAGCCTTAAACAAAGTTAATATAAAAAAAAAGAAAATACGAATATACCATTACAACGACGCTTTTATTAACATCCGACGAATAAAACGGAGGGGCGTTATAAGTTTGACGTGTGTGTGTATGTGTGTCTGTCTGTCTGTGGCATCGTAGCTCCCAAACGGATGGACCGATTTGGATGCGTTTTTTTTATTAGGAAGCTTGTTTAATCGGGATGGTTCTTAGCTATGTTTGTAATCAAGTAATCAAGTAATTAAGTAATAACAAAAATAATTATCTTAAAAAGGGACCGATTTGCATGCGTTTTATTTTTAAAAAGCTTGAAATAAAAGTTAAATTACAAATTTAAAAAACCCCCGACTCTAAAAAAGTAAAAAAAAATTCCGCTTACTTACTTAAAGGAGTCGGGGGACCGCTAAGTAAATAAAATATAAAAACTCAGAGCTGCGCGGGAATTTACTTAGCGGTCCAACGACTCCTTTAAGTAAGTAAGCGGATTTTTTTTTACTTTTTTAGTGTCGGGGGGGTTTTTTAAATTTGTAATTAGACTTTTTTCTAAAAGGTTATATGTATATCCTATCCTAACAAAATATGTAATGTAATGAATGACTAAGTAATGAGTACCTAAGCACAGATCTATAGTACTAGATATGCCTTCTCTTACATCACTCCCGATAAAACGTGTTTCCTGATCAAATCTGCTTGTAAGCTGAGTTTACAATCGGTAACATTCGCTTGTTGTATGGCTCACTGTTCGTTTATAAGTCTAGAACTACTCAATCAACTCACATGGTCTTTACAATTGCGTTTTCGTTCACATCTAAGGATGGTTATAGAATACTTTGCCGAGAAGTGAAGCCTCTGCGCCGGACCAGATAAAAAAAAATAGTGGTAAATAATAATTTTGGAGATTTATAAATACAAATTAAATATATTGCCTGCCTGACAATCGTGGGAGTCGCGCCGCCTGGCCGGGGCAGTCGTAGTTTGAGTGTTTAAAGCGTAGAAATCGTTTTTATTCTTTAAACTCATAGCCATCGGTCGGGTTGGGTTAGGTGAATTAGTTAATATTAATTGTGTACTGTGACACAGCTGCTTCTGGCGCTGCTAACTAGGGTTACCATTTCGAAATTTGAAAAGTCCTGCTTATTCCATGGGGAGTGCTCGGAGGAGCTATTTTACGCGATCCCGCCATCCGCTTTCCACCTCCGCACAACGCGCACTGGGCAGGCATTGCATCCCTATATGCTGGACTTACCACGGATATGCGTACCAATCGGTTCTGCAGATCTTACCTCCACAGAACTGGTAAACTCTGGAATGCTCTCCCTGCCCACATATTTCCCCCCAAGTACAGTCTCGGGTCCTTCAAGAGAGCCGTGAATGGGCACCTGTCAGGGCGGCATGGCATTCGCAGCCCCCGCATGCGACCGAATGTCCATGGGCGTCGCTAGACACCTTATGGGCCACATGTCGCGCTTACTATAGAAAAAAAAGTCTGTCGGTGTTGTGATGTATTTTCCTCCTTGCAGCACAACACTGATTACTCTGCTTATCACGATTGTTGGGATACAGCGTGTGGTATGTATGTATTAACAGAAGTTGGAGACAAAACATAATTTCACAGAAAGAAGTTCAACTACCACCTAGTAAGGTTAGAGAAGGGAGCTACAGTTTTATTTGAAATCTGAACCAGTCAGCCTCAACTCAACGCAACGATCATTCAAGTTATGACAGCTCCCACATGTACTTAATTTCAAGATCGGACGTCGATCCATGGCACCACCGAGCTACCAAGGCTAACCGAGGCCGAAGACTTCGGGAAGAAATCAAAGAAAAAAGGCCGGGGTTGCTGCGGAAGAAAGTGTTGTTCCATCAAGACAACGCCCGGGTTCACACTTCGGCTGAATCACTGTCTGAAAGCCATAATTGTGGCTATGAATTATTGCCCCACGCACCTTATTCGCCGGATGTAGCCCCCTCGGATTACCACCTTTTTCCAAATAAAAAAAAAACACTTAGGTGGCTCGAAATTTTCGACCAAAAAGAGGTGATAGCCGCCGTAAATGACTATTTTGACGACCTTCCGGAATCATTTTTTTTCCAAGGTATAAACCAATTGCAGGTCAGGTGGAAAAAGTGCATTGACCTAAATGGAGACTATGTCGAAAAATAAAAATTGCTTTGGACCCACTTTTCTTTCAATTTCATGGTCGGGCTGAGAAGTTTTGGATCCACCCTCGTATATTTAACGTAATTAAAACTTTGTATGTAAGTTATATTAAAAACCAAAAAGCTCTTGGTTCCTTACCCGATTCTTTCTTATAAATTGCATTGTTGAACGGGACATGAATGGGGAGATGACGAACCATACTGAATACGCATAAGTACCTATGTCTCAATGAAATATTGTTAATGTTGTGTGTGTGTGTGTTTTTTTTTATATTGTAATAAATATTCATTCATTCATTCATTCACTGAAGAGACTCCTACAATAATAAATATAAAGTGGTTGGGTTAAGGGCCAGATCCAGAAGGCAGCCCTGCTTGACACTGCACGCATCACCCGGAGGTTTCTCTCTTTGGGACCCGATCATCGGAAGCCTGGGTTCGCCCCGCCGCCAGTGCTGGAAACTCCGTTTATTTTTATATTCATTTTAGATTTTAAGTGTTCGTAAAATATGTAAAAATTATTATAAGAAAAACGTGTAAATAAATGAATATAATATTAGGTAATAAATAAATAACACTACTAACCAAGCACATCATAATAAATAAATAACACTATTTTCGTTCCAAGCAAAACGTATGTTACCTTCCTACCTACCTACTGAAACTTTCAGCTGTATGTGTATAAAATTTGGTTTAATAAATACATTTTAAATTTGAGACAAGACCTTATCCCGACAGGGAAATATTGTATTGCGTTGACGCGACATGTAATAGCAGCAAGCGATAATAACATGTAGTCAACAGTGTCAGCTTCCACAATAAACACAAAACATCAAGGTCAGCTTGGACAGTGGAATGGAAAATGTACCACAAGAAAATTTATGACACTCGAAATGTATAAACATAAACAATGAAAATGTAGCTCACTATTCTTTACTTAGGCCGGGTTCTCAACCACTTTGGGCCTCCGTACCGTACTGGACTTTATTACTAAGCCAACTCTGTCTGTCCTAAGTTTGAAGGGCTGCATCTTTTGAACCATAATAAGTAGCCGATTGACATTTTCGAAAAATATGTGTTATTACGACGGATATCCTAAAAAATAATAAAAAAAAAAAAAAATTATATCACAAGATACAATTTTTTTCAAAGTTTTGTTTGTAGGTTTTTGCTCTATCGAAAAAATGGTAATAGACAGACAGGCAGACATACAGACGGACGAACGGACGGACGGACGGACGGACGGACGGATGGACGGACGGACGGACGGACAGACAGACGTTGTAGGCTTAGTAATAGGCTTCCGTACGGGGTACGGAATCTAAAAATGAACTTTTATTACTTTGGCAGTTTAATTTTGTATGTTAGTACTGAGCATTTACTCGCTTTAAATATATTTCTTCATTAGATAGATGCAAAGACGAAATAGAGAGAAAAGATACATCTCGACGAGGATTCGAACCTCGACTGGCCAATATATTACCAATTTCGCCACCAGGCCGGGCCATAATGTGACGCAAACTCCTGTGTTCTGCCAACTTGCACTATTCCATATTTATTAATTTTTTTAATTTTTTTTATTAGAAAAATGCAAAGCGAAAAACATTGGAAAAAATACATCCCAGCCAGGATGGTATTTATTTTTTCCAATGTTTTTCGCTTTGCATTTTTCTAATAAAAATATATATAAAACGAGTATGTGCTTAGTACTAACATCCTTACCTATAATAAAATCCAACGTCTGCTTTCTGTCTGAGTGTCTGTCTGTCCGCTTATAACTCGAGAACCACTGAACCGATTTTAATAAAACAAAATTCTACGGATAGCTTGATTCTTCCCATCAACTATAGGCTACTTACTATCACGCTAAATAGCTTATGAGGTTAGCAGTGAAGTGAAATATGAGAGCGGGTGGAGCCGCGGGCACAGCTTGTATAAACATAAAATACGATTGTTGAATGCTATCTTTTTTTAAATTTTATTTGGGTTATTTGGATTGGGAACCCCTGAACTAGGCATTAAATAATCCACGAATGCTGTTAGTGAGTGCCACCTCATTATTTATTCCACAATACCTCGATCAACATTAAATATTTATTGTAGCGAAGAGTTTGAGCTTTACATGTCCATAGTTATCACTAGATTTATTTGAATTTAATTATATAAGTAGCGGTTTCATGTCTACACACCGTCCAAAATTGAGGGCCCGTATTTCAACTCCCACACAGTCCCAAATATTTTATGTGACTATATTGTTGTATGGGGAATCAGTCACATAACATTCGTTCTGAATCTAAGTATAAAAGGTAGGTAGTTATAAGTTGAAATACCGATCCTAAAGTGTGTTATTACCAGAAAAAAAAACACGCAAACTGATACTGATTGATGCATAATGACTGCATAAATGACAATCTAAAAATTTTTTTTTCATATTTTTTTAAATATGAATTGGTAACTTTATGCACATTTTGATTCATATGTACTCATAACCAATCGGTAACTAACAACAACATAATATCAATAACTAAGTAATAATTTAATATGTTCTTCATTACCAATCATCAATGTCAGCCTCGGTAGCTCAGTGTTGCGGTTAGTCAACTGTTGTTAAGCAACGCTGAGCGCGGTCAGTACTTGGATGGGTGACCGCTCGACCGTTGGACGCTGACCGTGGTTCGGATTCCACGTTAAACTGTAGGTCCCTTCCCTTCTTACCTTACTAGGTGGCAGGGTTTATCCCGGCCGGGTTGATACCACCGCACTGAGCGAAACGTCGGTCGAAACGGCTATGTAAATAGTTCATGTTCTTCGGCCAGTTCAGTGTAGCCGGCGCGACTGGAAGCACTGACATGGCACCTACCTCACCCGGTGTTATGGGCTGACATCACGGATGTTGTAGGTGATGTAGCCAACCGTGTCAGTTTCCATAAAATAAAATAAATTAGGTTATTTTCATACTAAGTTAGAAATGTATTAATTTATTTTCAAAAATATCATATGTTGATTCAATAGGTAAACAAACAAAACTAAGTACCTACTCATACATAAGGCAAGATTTTCACTTTTCAAAATGTATACCAAAAATAAAAAAAAAAATTCATATTGTCACGAACAGCTGCCCCTGTACCGGCGTATAACAAACTCGGGGTGCGCTGTAGAAAGAGGACGGTTAGATCGAAAGTTGCTGGTAGCTGGGACTGGTAGGTGCGGGTCTAAGGAACTATTACCAAAAAGAATTTCTTGCCGGAAGCTTATACTTTCGGAGAAAAAAATTAAAAAAAAATTTTTTTTTCATACAAAATTAATTTTCGATTTTTTATTTTATTTTTTTTAATGCACCAAAACATTTATTTTGAATAGGAATTTATGCAAAAACGACATGCGCCGCCTCAACATTAGGTTAGGGTTAATTTATAGAAGATGCGTCGCGTAGCGACGCATCTTCTATAAATTAACCCTGGTTATTTTTTTTTTTAAACCACCAAAACATTCACCCATACCACTTCCTTTGTTTTTACATACATTTATATTCAAAACCAATGTTTTTGAGGCTTAAAAAAAATATATATTTTTTATTTTGTATGAAATTTTTTTTCAAAAATTTTTTTCTCCGAAAGTACATGTCTCCGCGCCCTAAATCTTTTTGATAGTAGTTCCTTAGACCCTCACCTACCAGTCCCAGCTACCAGCAACTTTCGATCTAACCGTCCTCTTTCTACAGCACACCCCAAACTCGCCGATGTTGAGTATGAGAAAAGATCCCCTCAACCAATCAGAAGGCGTTCGGTGAGGCATCCGGCCCGGCTATTGGTTGAAATATGCGAGTATTTGTGTGAGTTTACGCCTGTAGACCGCCCTGGTCAGAGCCGATTTTAATTTGCCGTCAGATTTACGATTTCATACAGATTTTGTGGACAGGCAAAATGGCGGTTGATGAACAGCTGTTCATATTATTATTATAGAGAAAATCACATCCTTCGGAGCGTAGAAACATCTCAGGGACGGCGCGGCGAGTAGGCTGCGCGGAGTGAATAGCAGCTATACGGAGCACAAAGCTACCGTTAAGCGCATACATATACATAGCACACACACTGAATCCTGACAATCGAGGTAAGCAGAGTAATCGGTGTTGAGCTGCAAGAACTCTGATAAATTACAGCACAACCACGTTTCGCAAAGTATTCGAACAAGATTCAATCGATCAAGCAGCAAGTAAGGCACAAAGATTCACCTGCTGCATGACTCGGTGGAAGTACCGTGCCAAGGTGACAGGTGGCGAGCCTGTCGCCCTTTAGCACGGCATCTTGTCGTTATCCCTTAGTCACCTTTTACGACATGCATGGGGAGATGCTGTGGGGCTATTCTTTTTAAGTACCGGCCCCACACAGTACCCGTTAAGCGTGCAAGAAGGGAATACCTACGTAACCCCCTGTGCGTTTACAATGTTCGCACATAACAAGCTTTTTTTATGTAATCCGATATGGGTGGCTGAGTCAAAGGGGCCAAAGCACATGGTATATGCAGCCATAATAAGCTCCGAGAAGGTAGGTGCCATAATAGAGATTTCCCTTTGGATTGCTGGCTATACTGGACTCGAGATCACAGTCGAAGCTGCTGTGCAGCCATGTTACATCCAGTGCGGTGGTAGCAACTCAGTAGGCTAAAATCTCCTGGGGGAAACATCTTTTGCACTTGCTACTTCACTAAGATCCCCTTAAGCTAAGCAAAGGCACTGGCATGAACCCTTATAAAATCAGAGGGTATAGGTATGTCCATCCATTCCTGACTAATAAACACTTCTTTGATTTGATTTGATTCAAACGCTAGAAATTACGTACTCTGAAATGATTACTTATCTTATAATTAGTCTGTTTATAGCACCATCTACCATTGTCATGTATACTCAAATTTAACATTCCTCATACGGCCCCCAAGTGCCTACTTAAATGTCAAGATGGTCTTATATGGTTCAACGATCACTCACCTACTACCGCTCTCTCCAGCGACGCCCAGGGCCTCGGCCCCGGCGGGTGAAAGTACACCTCAAAATACCGAGCTTAGACCGAATCGGCAATTGGTCCTAAAAGTCTTCTACGGGCACTCACAAGCCGAAAACAGTCACTGCACAAACTATAACACTATCCACAAAAAAGAAAGCCTGGGCTTAGCTTCCGAATATCGTACTCCAACTCCAGATCAATGAACCTAGCAGTTCGGCTTTTTTGGAGTTTCGAACGAGACGATAAACGACCAAACCAACCCAAGAATCGAACAAACAAGCAAACGGGCGGGCGTCACTCAGACAGACGATGGGTGAGCGAGCGAGGAGTCATGTCATGTCGTCTTGCTCGGCGATGATCTCAGCTTCGTCTCTTTTCTGCATTTACTTTTTGTAGCAAAAGAGTTAGATAGAACTAATGAAATTCTCCATCAAGAATCACACTAATCGGCAACCTCTACTGTCATACTATAAATACCCTATAACTCAGCTAACCGTAACTTATGTATGACTGATTTGCTATTATTCTCGGAGGAAATACCACGGCAACGCGATTCTTCGCCGAATCCCGCAGCATAACGAATGCAAGCTTCCTGGCAAATTACAATATCAGCTATTCTTTGATGCAAAGTACAGACGACTCGCTGCTCCCGCTCGGTTCCGTGCGCCCCTCCCGATCGCAGAGAAATGCTATTCTAAAATATACGCCGTCTAATAATGCTTCTCATTCCGAAGAGCAAGAATTCTCAAGGAGCAACGTGAAATTGATTGTCTTTCCCACAGAGCATGGAATACCGCGCGCGCCCCCTCCTAGAGACGCCCTAAGCGATAATATTTGAAACCCAATAATCGTACGCAGAGCTGCTAGCTCTTCGTATGTGTGTGTGTGTGTTAGTATCGACACTACACACAAAGAGGAGCAAGTTAGGCACACGCACAAAACAAATGCACACGCACAACACACATATGTAAGTCATAGGCCACGCCCACAGGCTTCAACGGCGTTGTAGGGAAATCGCGCTCAGGGCGTCTCTAGGAGGCGCGGCGCGCTGTATTCCATGCTCTGTGGTCTGTCCCTATGCGAATGCGAAAGAGCTAGGTTAGTCTAGCTAGACTAGAGTATATTTTTCATACAAATGTAAATCGCATGTGTTAGAATGAGACAGGACTAGACTAAAGCAAAAAGTAAAGCTAGCAGCTAGAGTAAGGTAAGTAAAGCTGCTTTGATTTAAAACAACGACTAGACTTTTTGTCATTGTTTAGTTTTCTCGCTGGCATCAATCTTTGGTGTCAAGCAAGCGCCTTTAACGCTCTCTGTGACAAAGGGTAAGCGTAAGCCAGGCTAGGTTCAGTTCAGATATCCAGTCTATCGTTTCTTGGTCTTCTTCTGATCCTGTGATAAAGGTGTGTATGCAAAGATGGCGGATGAACAAGTTTGTTTGCCGCGTCGTCGTCGTAATTAAAAAGTATATATTTTTGAGATTCTAACGATACGAGAAGAAAACAACAGACATTAGAAGTACAACAGAAAAGGCTAAGTTTTGCCTGTTCCGAAAATGGACGAATAAATATAAAAAAAATATCCTGTGGGCTGGCTGTGGCTGTGTGTGTGAGTTTGTGATAATATGCTGTCACTGTAAAAAAAATAACCTATATAAGAAGAAAATTGTGATTAGCTGTATGGTCAAATGATCTTTGCCTGCCTATTTATGGCGAAAACAATAACAGCAACAAAAACAACAACAACAACAACTGTCACTGTCAATGAATGTCACTATGAGTTCGGTGTCGGTCGGTCGGCGTCGGCGGCCATATTTCTTTCTGCTGTGATGTCAAAATAGCGCGCACGTGTCGCGCAAACCGTGCGCTAGAACGAGAGAATTTTTAACTTTTCTGATAAAATTACTGTGATTCAAGATGCGTATCGAGACCTGTTACTTCTGCTCGTCCCGTATCTTTCCCGGACACGGCATTCAGTTCGTACGCAATGACTGCAAGGTGGGCATTTCCTTCCAACTCTGATCTAATAATCGTTCCACTTGGAAAGTTCGTGGCTCATGTTTCTGGCTGAATTACATGTCTCATTACCATTCTTCCTTACCGCCTTCTCTGTTGAATGAGCAGTCGTTCTGTTGAATGAGCAGTCGTTGGTCGAATACGCTACTATTGAATTTCTCAGGTTATTGCACCACCTTGTTACACGCGGTTGTAAAATTGTGTAGCATGGTTTCCACGCATAGCGGGACGTCACGGGGCTAGCGGTCACCATGGGGTTCACCGCTAGCTTCTCGACCCCATCGCTCCTCTTCTGCAAAAAAATCTTTCACAAAAATACTCAGGCATACACAATATTAGCTTACCAGCAATATGCGAGCTCGCCACCCCTCTATAAAGCCACTCCCCAGAATTATATTTATTTTATTGACATCCTTTCTTATCTTATCTCTGATATGATAAGTGATAACGTGATAACTATTAATTATAATACACCTGCTGCTTCACCGTTCGGAACCGGTGTAAAACTGTAGGTCCCTTCCCTAGCCCCTTACTAGGTGGTAGGCTCAAATTGTAGCCGTCTGGGTTGGTACCACCGTACTGGATGTAAGATGGCCGCATAGCAACCTCGGCTGTGTTCTCCTCTAGTCCAGTATAGCCAGCAATCCAGGCAAGTCTCCAGTATGGCACCTACCATCTCGGAGGTGATATTGGCTGGTCGGAGCATGCGCTTTGTCCCCTCCGACTCAGCCACCCATAACGGATAACATAAAAAAAATATATATTATTGTTGCACTCAAATTTTCATTCCAGATCTTCAGATTCTGCAGATCAAAATGTCACGCTGCGTTCAAAAAGAAGAAGAACCCGCGCAAGACTAAATGGACGAAGGCGTACCGCAAGACCGCGGGCAAGGAGCTCGCTATCGACCCCTCGTTCGAGTTCGAGAAGAGGCGGAACGCCCCGCTCAAGTACAACCGCGAGCTCTGGACCAAGACTATCGAAGCTATGAAGAAGGTACAAGGCACATTTATTTATTTTTTAACCCGTTGACTGTGGAGCGGTCGATATAGACCGCTAGAGCACTATTGAACAAGCAGCTCTAGCTGATGTGTTCATATCAGTTTTTTTTTCAGATAATGAATGATTATAATGGGTTTTTTTTGTTTTTATTTTTAGTTTTCGTACTTGGGCACTGTGTCTATTTGTTTGTTGATGTACTTTTTATGTATTTATCTAATCGGTTTTTGAAGGTGTTTGTGTTTGGGGAGTCAATCACATCCTGTGGGAGTTTATTCCAGGCGTTCACCACTCGATTTGTTATGAAGTGTTTTCGGATGTTTGTGTTAGAAGCTGTCTGGTTAAGTTTTTTGCTGTGACCATGAAGGTGATAGTTCTAGTTCAGGTCAAACATTTCAATTAAGTCTGGGCAATCATACTTTGAGGTGAGTATTTTGTAGACTTCAATGAGGTCTCCTCTGTCGCGGCGTTTTTCTAATGTGGCCAGTTCAAGTAGTTTTAATCTTTCTTCGTAGCGCAAGCTATTTAGCTCGTAGGGAATTTTTGCATATTTGCATAAAATTACATTAATATTACATACTTTCCATTTCCGATGGCAGCCCAACGCGCTTAACCCCTCAGGTATTGGTTCCGGCATGTGCTAATCTACGTAAAATATTGCACTTAATTCGCGGCCGCGATTTGTTACGCAATAAGAGAAAAACTAATTTTTTCGAAAAAAAAAAATTATTCTTAAATAGCAGATTTAGCATCTTTACAAAATTTCCTACAAATATAATGTGTATCTTAGGGTGCACTGACCTTTGTTTTGATTCCAAATTGTGAGTTGAATATTGCACGAACATTGCACTCCACTAATATATTGAGGTAAAGTTTTTTTTTCGATCAGTGAGATTACTAATTGTAATACATTCAAATGTAAATTGAGGAAATGTATATTTGACCAACAGTTAAAAATGTAATTGCTATGAAATTAAGGCCTCCAAAATTTATTATTATGACGTGCTGACCGACAGACGGACGGATGGATTGTTTGTGTGTGTTGTTGTGTTTGGTGTACTGTAACTGTAAAACTTCTTCTTCTCCTTTTTCTCTGGTTGTTGTGTACCTATATGTTTATGTTAGGGTATATTAGAATATTATTTGTGTTGTGTACTTGGGCCTGACTTAAAATCAGTGTCCCTCTCACTGGCTCCCGGACTCGGTGGTGAGGGACAATGGCTGTGTCAGGTCCAATTTGTCTTATCCGTATTGTGTTTTTATTATTGTATCTATTGTGTGTGTATGTATTGGATGAGATAAATAAATTCATTTCATTTCATTTAAAAAATAATAACACATTCACTTAATAAATGTTGTATTCTTTTGAATTTATACACAAACACAACAAACTAATGACTAAAAACACCAAAAACCATTTTTATTTGAGGCCGGTGGCGTGGCGAGTTCTCGCGCGAAAATGGCGTCCGTCACCAAGTCTCCAACTGCAAATCCATTATTTTTTTGGTCTAGGCTGGCGCCAAAGTTATTCAGATCAAGTAGGGCATATCTTCACATTTATTTAGATTTATAATGAGCTTTATCCCCATATTTAGAGAGTTTCTCTTTTAAAGCCATGCAACTGCGTGATCGCAGGGCGCGAAGCACACCCACGAAGATGAACCGGCAAAAAACTTAGCAGGGTACTTTTTTAAAATATCCCTCTTGGTTAGGGACCGTCGCGCAAACCCCTTCGACCTCCAGCTACAGAAGCCAGCCAGCGTCCTGCACCAAGGTCACAAGATGGCCAGGGCAGCTGCAGATCACACCGCATTACTAGCTAGTGCAGCGCGTCTCAAGTGCGAGTTTGTTGGCAACAGGTGGAGGAGATAAGACAGCGCCGCTCCAACAACCACATCATGCAGAGGCTGAGGAAGGGACGCGAGGTCGAGATACAGCGCGACGTACGCGAGGTCCAGAGGGACATCTCACTCATCAGGTATGCTGCTGTTCTGTATTGAAGCACTTTTTTAGGAAGGAAGGTGTGGAACTAAGCTTGCGATGGCTTCACCGAACATATCCGGGCCCATCGGCAGTAGAGGAGGGTGTTAATCGAGGTCGGGACTAGCGAGTGGCCACTCTAAATTTCCCGCGCATGCTTCACGTTTCGGCTTGCATCAAGCCCTCGTCAGCTAGTCTGCGTTGACTAGGACGCGGGGAAACACCAGTCCCGCTCTCGACCTCTCTCTCTACCTATCCATATTCTGTAGGATGCTTCCAGTGACGTTTTCGAAGCTCTCTCCGTGTATGAGCTTAGCGTCGATGTTGGCAGCCCTAGATTCTTGAAGAGACTGTAGAGCGACTTCGCTGGTAGTCCTCTTGCTCCGACTTCCACAGCGAAGAGATCAGTCTTGAATCCGTTTCTCACAATCCGGTCTACTAAGTTGCAGTACTTGTTAAGTTTGATGTTGTGGTCCTTCGGTATGTTGAGGGGAGAAATATAACCTGAGGAAAGGGGCGTGAAAAGGCTCCTGTCAGGCCGGCATGGAATTCACAATCCCCGTGCATCACAGAATGTCCACGGGCATCGTTAGACACATACTCGTAGGTGAAACGATGCCACATGTCGCGCTATCCATAAAAATCACCAGAGTACAGTATCCTCAAAAGTTTAATGCCGCATCGCATCTTGTTCTCGCTCATGATCAGTCAAGCAACGACTCAGTAAATTTTTATTGCCTTCATTTAATATGTTGCGGACTGTTTCGTTCTGATACTTCAGTGACTTCCCCAGTTTATTTCGTCACACCTTGTTGATATTGTTTATGTATTTATGAACTTTGTGGCGAAGGGAAGGGGGAGAGGGGAGAAAGAAGTACTAGCAAGTTTGAGATGTGCAGGCAAAATCCTGGGGTGTCCCTTCTTTATACTAGTTCTATACATGCTTGTCAATGCAGACTAGCTGACGAGGACTTGATGCGAGCCTAAATATTTAGTGCGTTGTAAGATAACATGATTGACCAATCGCTGGTGTCGTGCTATATTAAAACATTCTCCTATGTGCAATGGGCCCGCATGTGTGCAATTTGCCAGCCTCGGTAGCTCAGTGGTGCGGTCGTTCGACTGTTATTAAGCAACTCTGGGCGTGGTCAGTACTTGGATGGGTGACCGCTCGACCGTTGTAGGCTGACCGTGGTTCGGATTCCACGTTAAACTGTACCTTCCCTTCTTACCTTACTAGGTGGTACGGTTTATCCCGCCCTGGTTAGTACCACCGCACCTAACGAAACGTCGGTCGAAACGGCTATGTAAATAGTCGTGTTTTCCGTCCAGTTCAGTGTAGCCGACATGAAATTAAGGGAACCACTGACATGGCACTTTTATGGGCTGACATCACGGATGATGTAGGGGATGTAGCCAACCGTGTCAGTTTCCATAAAAAACAAAATATTTTTGACGAAGATATTGATCGCCGAGTTCCTCACGTGCCTGCTTCAGTCGAATACACTCACAATTTACCCGGTTACAGATCGCCGGCAGCCGGTCTAAAAGAGCGGCAAGCATTGGAGGAATCGGCGATGGAAGTCGAACCCGAGACCATCGATGTGATCGACTCAAAGGGCCGCAAGCAGATCATAGAGGCGCCTATCATGGTGCAAGCCATGGACGAAGAACTCGTTTTAGAAGGAGGGGAAGTGACACTTTGAATTATTTAGCAGTTTACTACCTCAAAGTCAACGTACGCTATTTCTTGGTACATACAGCAACTACACAGTATTGCAGAATTTTAAAATGAATAAAAACTGCATAACTTATGAAAACTATTTAGTTTCTTTGGGAATACAGTGAAGTGTTCTTGGTATATTCGGGGCATTCCCTGGCTGGATTGAAAAGTCGTCATGGATTAGCTCTTAATTGCTCTCATGTGTTTTTAGAGTTTTTCATGTCCTGGGTATGTCTAGGCTAGGAGGTTACATTGCAAATGTTTTTTTGTGAATTTGGCTAGTTTTGTTGAAATGAGCTAAAATATCTGATTTAAAGAAGTTGTAAAACCTTAAAATGTTCACAATAAGTGGTTCATAAAAAGTGGTTGGATATTTAGTTATATCAACCCAAACTATCACACTTATTTGATGTTGTGTTGAGAATACTGTCAAAAAAGAAAAGAAATTAAATCATTATCTATTTAGTTTATACATATAGTTGTTTCATTAATAATGCAATTGCACCTTTATTTCCGTGGTAAAATTATAAAATTATAGTTTTGTATTAAAATTCAATAAAATTAAAATTAAGCAAGCCATAGTACGTGGTGTTCCTACATAACTAAGTATGATTTCGTCAGCCTCGATAGCTCAGTGGTGCAGACAGTCAACTGTCGCTATTGAATGTTAAGCAACGCTGGGTGCGGTCAGTACTTGGATGGGTGACCGCTGACCGTTGGGGGCTGACCGAGGTTCGGAATCCTCGTAAAACTGTAGGTCCCTTCCCTCCTAATCTTCCTTGGTGGTAGGGTTTAACCCGCCCGGGTTGGTACCACCGCACTGAATGAAACGTCGGTCTAAACGGCTATGTAAATAGTTTGTGTTTTCCGACCAGTTCAGTGTAGCCGGCACGATCAAAGGGGGAAGCACTGACATGGCACCTAGTTCACCCGGTGTTATGGGCTGACATCACGGACGTTGTAGGTGATGTAGCCAACCGTGTCAGTTTCCATAAAAAAAAAAAAAAAGATATATTTTAGACTTAATAAAAAAATAAAATTGGGCTTTTATCTGATGATTAAACCTAGCATTAATCAGTCTCCTAGCTGTAATGGTAACGCATGCACTAGAAGCAACATACGAGCACAGTACAAGGGACTTGTAAACGTTGAATGACCCGAAGCCCTAAACGGCTGTATTGATTTTGCATTAGGCCAGCTCTAATCCACTTAGCTTTAACCTGGCAGTTGTATTCAAGTCATTCAGTACAGTGGTCCTTTATAGAAAAACTGGGCTGACAATTTTTATTCTCTTTTTTTTCTTTGATTTTATTTATTTACAATATCCTTACCTATAATAAAATCCAACGTCTGCTTTCTGTCTTTCTGAGTGTCTGTCTGTCCGCTTATAACTCGAGAACCACTGAACCGATTTTAATAAAACAAAATTCTACAGATAGCTTGATTCTTCCCATCAACTATAGGCTACTTACTATCACGCTAAATAGCTTATGAGGTTAGCAGTGAAGTGAAATATGAGAGCGGGCGGAGCCGCGGGCACAGCTAGTTATATTATACAATTTATAAAATTGTAATCCAGCTTGAGTTTGCTATCACATACTTGAGTATGTCGAAAGTCGAAAATGTATTGAGAACTCAAATATTTTTCCGAATTTCCCCACAATTTTTTTTTGGAATCTAATTAGTTTTGTTTTTAACCAAACCTAACCTAACAGGTTTAAATTAGTTAAATTGAAAATTAGTTTTTAATTTGATTATTAATTAGTTTTTCATTGTAATTTTATATTTATATTTACCAATTAATATAATATGTATATTTATTAAATTACAAAATCTGAACGATGATATTACAATTTCCACTTGAAAAATATATTTATTGCACAATATGAAATTAACAAAAAAATTTATGACTAATAATAAACTAACCTAAACAACATAAAAAATTTCACACAATTTAAAAATTACAAAATTGTTTTGCAGTCTAGATTTGTTTAGTAGTCTACTACCTACTTAAATCTCGCAACATACGTCTCTCAAACATCCAAAAGGTTCACTGGGAGAAATCCCTGTAAGGGATAAGTCCGCCTTTGCCCCTCATGTAAATTACTTATTGTTTGTTTATGTAAAATGGTTTTTTGGGGCAATAAAGTATTTCTATGTATCTATCTAACAATATATATTTTTTTCTGTCTAAATACTATTTTTCTCCATAGTCAGTTAAACACAAAGCAATATCAAAAAATGTTAATATTTTCATAATGCTTATTATAAAAATATATTTATTTATATTTTGTAGCTGTCCGCGGTTTCACTTTAAGGCAAAATAACCTTAGGTGTGTGAGAAAACATCTAGTGGAAACTTCATGCGAATTTATTAAGTAGCACTCGACTTATAAGCGAACATAGAATCGACAATTGAGTGTCGGTGGGCACCGCATTCTGCTTTATTAGGTTTTCTGTGTATAGTTTACGTCGTTAGATCCCATCAGGTGGGACGACGACATCAAGTACGTCGGCGGAGAGCGGTGGCTCCGTACCGCTGGCCGGGACGACTGGAAGATAATTAGAGAGGCTTATGTCCAGCAGTGCACGTATAAACGCTGACTGACTTAAGGTTTAGGCGTGTAGTAACGCCACATGTGGATTTTTCAAGTAGTAGCCAGTGATAACTAGACTAAAGGCTAAAAACTACTGCAAAATATAGAAAATTTTTTTGTCTATCGATCACACGTTTTTGGTTGTAAAATTTTACCATTTTCTATACAAACTATACGGTAATGAAATGTCGATTTTTTCTTCCGCGGGAACTTTGAAGACTTGATCTCAGAAACTAAAGAGAATTTGAATGGAATTTTTATAGCAAGATGCCACCATCATTTGTTGTATCTATCGATCACACGCTTTTCAAATGCGAAGGATCACAATTTATGAAAAAACCCCTTATGAAAACTAATACGCGCTACTTGTGGGAACTTGGTAGATATGTAGATATTACAATTGTAATCGGCAGTTCAATAGATGATCTATTTATTCTAGGAGCCCTTTTTAAAAAAAAACTAAATTATGTATTTTCACAAAAATTTTCAAACATTGTACATGTCGCTTTTGCAAATTTCACTAAATTGAAAGTGTGTAAATTCAACAGTAAATTAAGCAGAGAATTGTTATTATTTTGAAAGTGTATTTTTTTAAGTTTGTTCACTAGACGTCATACTTTCACTTCAACGCAAAAAAAACAAATAAGTCTTTGTTGGTTTATGAAAAAAAATTATGTTATTATAAGTACAAAATTTTTATATGAAAATTCGAAAACACGGAGACATACAAATTTAGCTACACGTACCTACACGCAGTGAACTATATCATTACACGAGGCAACTAATATGCTATGATTTCTATATAACTCCAGCTGCCCCCACCTGCCCCTCTAGAAGTTATTGGACTTCGACCTCAAAAGGGTGCGCGTTGTTAAAGCTTGCGTATTATGGTAGGTCATTAGTTAGTTAATCATCAGTTAAAGAATATTAATAATTATATTATCTTAATGACTTTTGCAGAAATAATATAATCAAAGTCTTTCTTTCATAATAAGGTGTCGGTCAGTTTATCGTGTTACTTTGGCGACATCACACGTTATTCAAAATGACCGAATTTTTTATTTCGTATGCAGTTTTGTATTTTTTTATTTGAAGATTTGGGTGCTAATTAATTTCCCAATCGTAACAAAAAAAGAATTGTGAAAATATGTCAAAAATTTACGGACTTATTGAATAATTTTCGCACCTCCATACAACCGGCCCCACTGTGCGTCGTTGGCGTTACTTAAGTGAAATAAGCCAGTTGGGAAGTTGAAAACCTCTGATTCAACATTGTTGAGTATTCTGATGTAAGACTATTAGTACCGAATAATTTGATGGCCCAATTCTTTTAATAAAGCAACTTCATCATGGAAGCAATGTTTCAAGCAACATTTTCAAACATTTATTAATACAATTTGACTGATGCAAAAACCTAGCGCACAGTCATGTCAAAGTATTTATATTTTCTTGGTTTAGTTGCGCTTGCATTTTCGTATGTGATATATCAACAATATGTGTCTGTGGAAACTAGTATCGTGCAGAATCCAGGAAAGAGATACGACTATATTATCGGTGAGTAACTTACTCGGATTTTATTTATTGATGCTTGATAGTTATTTTGCCTCGTAAAAACAGTACCCAGTGGTACCCCGTCTCATCATCATCATCTCCGCATCTCTCCCCGTGCATGTTGTAAAATTACTAATGGATAAGGACAAGATGTAGACCTCTAATGTACAGTCTGGGGTCCTTTTTTTTTATGGAAACTCTCACGGTTTGGTCCATCACCTACAACATCCGTTATGTCAGCCCATAACACCGGGTGAACTACATAGGTGCCATGTCAGTGCTTCCCTTCATTTCATGTCGGCTACACTGAACTGGACGGAAAACACGAACTCTTTACATAGCCGTTTTGACCGACGTTTCGTTCAGTGCGGTGGTACGAACCCGGCCGGGTTGAATCCTACCACCTAGTAAGGTAAGAAGGGAAGGGACCTACAGTTTTTAGGTGGAATCCGAACCACGGTCAGCCTCCAACGATCGAGCGGTCACCCATCCAAGCACCAACCGCGCTCAGCGTTGCTTAACAACAGTCGACTGACCGCACCACTGAGCTACCGAGGCTGACGAATTTCCTTATCCCTTAGTCGACTTTTACGACATGCGACGGGGAGAGATGCAGTGGGGCTATTCTTTTTATGTACCGGCCCCACACAGTGCAGTACCGGCCCCACACGGTACCGTACCGGCCCCAGTTTGTAAAATTTTGGAAACTGTAATTACAGTAGGAGCAGGAACGACCGGCTGTGTCCTAGCGGCTCGCCTCACCGAGGACCCAACTGTCAATGTCTTATTGCTGGAGGCCGGTGAACATATCAATTACTTAGTCAGAATCCCCGCCGCGCCGACTGTAGTGCAGCAGGGGCCAAACGATTGGGCCTTTCTGACGAAGCCACAGAGGTACTCTTCGTTCGGTATGTGGAATCAGGTGAGGATGCATATATGTATACTTTGTGAATATCTTTCAGGCTCTCTGATCGCTGATGGTAAGCAACGTCGGGCGTGGTCGGACTTTAGTTGGGTGACTGTCCGACCGTTGAGACTGGCTGTGGTTCGGATTCCACGTTTAAACTTTATGCCCCTTCTCTTACCTTACTAGGTGGATTGGTATCGCGTTGACGAAGGTCGGCCATGAAAATAGTATCTACATGTTTTCACTGTAGTCGGCACGGCCAAAGGAAATTACTGCCATGGCACCTGGTTCTTCCAGGTGTTCAGGGCTGACATCACAGGTGTAGTAGGTGATGTAAACAACCATGTCAGGTTCCCTAAATAACTGTCACTGGTGGCTGTGTCCAATAGTGCGTCAGAACAGCCGACACATCCAGTAGCACCAATCCTCGCGAATCCAATAGCACCAATCCCCGCGAATCCATAGCGCCAATCCTCGCGATTCCAATAGCACCAATCCTCGCGAATCCAATAGCACCAATCCTCGCGAATCTATAGCACCAATCCTCGCGAATCCATAGCACCAATCCTCGCGAATCCAATAGCACCAATCCTCGCGAATCCAATAGCACCAATCCTCGCGAATCTATAGCACCAATCCTCGCGAATCCATAGCACCAATCCTCGCGAATCCAATAGCACCAATTCTCGCGAATCCATAGCACTAATCCTCGCGAATCCATAGCACCAATCCTCGCGAATCCAATAGCACCAATCCTCGCGAATCCATAACACAAATCCTCGCGAATCCAATAGCACCAATTCTCGCGAATCCATAGCACCAATCCTCGCGAATCCATAGCACCAATCCTCGCGAATCCATAGCACCAATCCTCGCGAATCCAATAGCTCTAATCCTCGCGAAATCACGCCCAGCGAGTGTCATTACGTGCCAGCTATAAGGCGGACAAAGAGGTAATTTTTTATCAATATTTATAAGTAATTGTTATTTTTCCAATTCCAGAGTCAGTGCATGCCCAGAGGCAAAGGCCTCGGAGGTTCTGGACAGATCAATTATCTCATGCACGGGTTTGGCCTGAAAAGGGACTTCGACGATTGGACCAGACTTGGAGTTAATGGTTGGACCTTTGAGGATCTCGCGCCGTACTTCAAGAAGGCGTTTGGAAGTCTCGAGAGTGAACACGACTCAAATGATTTTTGCCCTATCAGAGGGGATTGTCCTGCACAAAAGGTCTGTATCAAAATCTGTAGCCGAGATCTCCAATCGCAGATCAGAGTATAATGGGTAGATGATCACGCATTTGCTGTGTCGCCGCTTGCCTGGATGGCTTACTGGTCTGGGCGTCAGCTTCAATTATTATTTTTTTATTTTGTATGGAAACTGACACGGTTGGCTACATCACCTACAACATCCGTGATGTCAGCCCATAACACCGGGTGAACTTGGTGCCACGTCAGTGCTTCCCTTCGGTCGTGCCGGCTACACTGAACTGGACGGAAAACACAAACTATTTACATAGCCGTTTCGACCGACTTTTCATTCAGTGCGGTGGTATCAACCCGGGCGGGTTAAACCCTACCACCTAGTAATATAAGAAGGGAGTCAAATCCCTTAGTCGCCTTTTACGACATACACGGGGATGCAGCGGGGCTATTCTTTTAAAGTACCGGCCCCACACGGTACAAAACGGTCTCATGCGAGAGGTCCGAGGTTCGAATGCGGCCGGCGTCTACCAATTCATTTTTTCGGATCAGATTAAAAAAAAAATTATGTGGAGAGTTAGTACTTATTGCGGAGAATTCATTAGACACTTGCGGGCACTCCAGGAGTACGTGGTTGGTTGCTGCGTCCATCCCCATGCAAGCATTGCAGAGGGGACTGTCGGTGATACCTGGAATGAAGAGATGTCTGTTACGTGGGCAGTGTCCTGTAAGGAACTTTTTACATAGCCGTTTCGACCGAAGTTTTTTTCAGTGCGGTGGTACCAACCTGGGCGGGATAAACCCTACCACCTAGTAAAGTAAGAAGGAAAGGGACCTATACTTTTGCGTGGAATCCGTACCACTGTTAGCATCCAACGGTCGAGCGGTCACCCATACAAGTACTTACCACGCCCAGGTATGCTTAATAATTAGTCGACCGACCGCACCACTGAGCTACCGAGGCTGACGAAACCCTGGTCTTCCCATACTCTGTTTCTGTGTCCACGGCCACTAGTGTACGATCCGTTTGCTCCAACAGTCATCGTGTCATCGGCTGACGTGCCCAGCCCACCGCCATTTTATCTTGGCCGTATCCAATATCGACTACTTTGTTTGTACAAATGTTTTGCAGGCACCGATGAAATTGAAACTCATCGACCACTACGACGAATTAACGAACGTCTTCAAGCAAGCATCTTCTGATGCTGGAGGGCAAACGTTGTTCCGGCGTGCCACCAGCACCTTGGACAAGGGGGCCAGAGTGTCCTCTTACGAGGCTTACTTGAAGCCAGCAATGCGAAGAAAAAATCTGCATATTTTGACCAAAACTCATGCTGTTTCGGTGAGTAGAATAAATCTTAGATTGCTCGTGGCTCGTGGCATACTCGAGTGTCGAGAAACGACATATAAGGGAAGGAAGGTGTAGAACTAAGCTTGTGATGGCTTCACCGAACATATCCGGGCCCATCCGCAGTAGAGGAGGGTGTTAATCGAGGTCGGGACTAGCGAGTGGCCGCTCTGAATTTCCCGCGCATGCTTCACGTTTCGGCTCGCATCAAGCCCTCGTCAGCTAGTCTGCGTTGACTAGGACGCGAGGAACCACTAGTCCCGCTCTCGACCTCCCTCTCTCTACCTATCCATATTCTGTAGGATGCTTCCAGTGACATTTTCGAAGCTCTCTCCATATATGAGCTTAGCGTCGATCTTGGCAGCCCTAGATTCTTGAAGAGACTGTACAGCGACTTCGCTGGTAGTCCTCTTGCTCCGACTTCCACAGCGAAGAATAGTGAAAGGATAGTGAAATTTTGGCGTAAGTGCGTAACAGATGGCGCTGACGTCCACGGAGGCGGGATGCCACTTTCGTTCGTTTTGACAGCTGCCAGGAACGTCTCGGCTCGATGTCCAACATACAACATACTTTACTAGGCACCTGGCCAAAACATACCTAACTAAACAGGCCATGCTTAAATTTCATTTCTTCTCTCAGCTTGTCTTCATTGAGTGAGCGTCGGTGTCACTATTGATTGGGTGCCTAGAAGTGTGTCGGTCTGTATCCTGCGTTTTCGTGGTCGCATTACTGACAGATCCGTCTTTTTTTAATTCCTGAAGACAATCTTTCGAAATGAGCTGTTAAGAACTGTAGAATTCTCTAAAATGGTACAGTTGTATGCTACGGTGTTCATTTGCTATACAGAAGTTTTAGGTCAGCCTGGTGGAAGCTGTCCTGATCAGCCTTGGTAGCTCATTGGTGCGCTCTGTCGGCTGTCGTTCGTGATCATAAGCACACCTGGGCGCGGTCAGAAGTTAGATGTGTGATCATTCGACCGTTGGAACAAAATTATATGACAGTCACTTAAAAAGCTCCCCTATGACTTTCAAATGTTATTCAAATCAAATTAAATCCAAATCATTTATTTATTCAGGCACTTGCCCCATTGCACACACAACAAATTCAAATACAATATGTACAACAAATATAATAAAAAGATTAAAACGAATACAAATTAAATTAATTATAATAAAAAAAATGCATCTTCATTCAGTATTGGTCGGTGGGGTGGGGACGTTTTGTCGCATGCTCCTGTATTTGCTGTTTTTCATATGCTCTTTCAGAAGTAACATTATCTAACAGTAACCCAACGCTTAAATGTTTTTGTGTTTCAGATACGATTTGACAAAGGAAAAGCAACTTCGTTGTACATTCTGAAAAAGAATCGTCGATTAGACAACATATTTGTCAACAGAGAAATTATTTTATCAGCGGGCGCTGTAAAAACTCCTCAGATTTTAATGTTATCGGGTGTTGGACCAAGAAAAGAGTTAGAAAAAAATAAGATAAAGGTGGTGAGGCATATGCCCAGGATCGGGAAGAATCTACACGATCATATGAACATGCCCATCTATGTCAGTATAAAGAAACCAATTAGTGTAACTATGGTGAAGATTTTTACTTTGAAAACTGTATGGGATTATTTGTGGAATAAAAGTGGTGAGTCCTTGTATTTTTATAGTACGTAAAATATTCTGTATACTATTTATTTATTGAAGATATTTCTTATTTTATCGTCATTCTTGTATGGGTTCCCTTCTGCTCCATCTATCTTTCCGTTTTCTGAATCTATCTTCCCACAGTGTCCCTCTTTGGTCAAGTATGTATGTATGTATATATTCTTTATTGAACACCAATTTATCAAAATTAGGTACAACAGGCGAGCTTAATGCCGCGAGGCATTCTATTCTAACTAACCTTTGGGATGTGGGAGAAGTACATGCAGGCGAACAAGTAAGTGATGTCAATATTCTAACCATCTCCACTCACTCATGCATTTTCTGTTCATGCAGCTCGGTTGTGCAACTCACTACCACTTTTTTGGACATTGCACGCCTCCCCTGTTCCAAAAACACCTAAAACTGTATTATTCCGAAAGTGTGAAGTGAAAACCTAAAAAAAACTTATATTTGTTCTTATATTGATGGACAAGTATGTTATGGATATTATATTTTGTACTTAACTAACTATGACGATTTGTTTCAATGGTTGTTGAAACTTGAAATCTCTTCACGACCTAAAACATTTTTGGACAGGTTACCTCGCGTTCCCGCCCGTCGCCGGTACAGAGTTCACAGACAACTCCTCGGCACTCATCCTATTCGCTCTGGGCTCAGCTAGCGAGAGTGTACTGAGAGATCTCTCCAATTATAAGCCATGGGTGTGTATTTTCATAATTCTTACATACAAAATGTATGAGATAAAACACCACAAGAAGTTTTGAAATAATAAAGATGCTTCTACCCATCCAAAGCACGAAACCGCCAAGCATGTTTTCATCTTGTTCCCAAAGTTTTCTCATACTTAGTCCGACTATATTTTTGAAGGTGTGGAACTAAGCTTGCGACGGCTTCACCAAACATATCCGGGTCCATCGGCAGTAGAGGAGGGTGTTAATCGAGGTCGGGACTAGCGAGTGGCCACTCTAAATTTCCCGCGCATGCTTCACGTTTCGGCTCGCATCAAGCCCTCGTCAGCTAGTCTGCGTTGACTAGGACGCGGGGAAACACCAGTCCCGCTCTCGACCTCCCTCTCTTTACCTATCCATATTCTGTAGGATGCTTTCAGTGACGTTTTCGAAGCTCTCTCCATATATGAGCTTAGTGTCGATCTTGGCAGCCCTAGATTCTTGAAGAGACTGTAGAGCGACTTCGCTGGTAGTCCTCTTGCTCCGACTTCCACAGAGAAGAGATCAGTCTTGAATCCGTTACTCACAATCCGGTCTACTAAGTTGCAGTACTTGTTAAGTTTGATGTTGTGGTCCTTCGGTATGTTGCTTTCCCATGGAACTGTAAGTTCAACAAGTACTACACGCTTTGTCGCTTTTGAGAATATGAGTATATCCGGTCTTAATGTGCCAGGTGTTCCGGAGAACGTTCAAATACCACAACAACACGGGCAAGGAGGGCTTCATATTCCTCGCGAGCTGTCTCCAGCCGCGGAGTCGGGGCAGCGTGACCCTGGGCGGTGACGAGGCGCTGCGCTCTCCAGTTGTCGACCCCAACTATCTGTCACATCCTTATGACGTTCTCTGCATGATAAAAGGTATGCTTTTATCATGCAGAGAATCTTCTTATATTACTAGGGTTTAACCCGCCCGGGTTTGTACCACCGCACTGAGTGAAAGATCGGTCGAAACGGCTATGTAAATAGTTTGTGTTTTCCGTCCAGTTCAGTGTAGCCGGCACGACCGAAGGGAAGCACTGACGTGGTACCAAGTTCACCCGGTGTTATGGGCTGACGTCACGGATGTTGTAGGTAGGTGATGTAGCCAACCGTGTCAGCTACCATAAAAAAAACATGGGGTGGCTGAGTCAGATGGGTTAGAGCACATGCTCTGACCAGCTTACGCCTCAGCGAAGGTGTCTTATCAGAGATTTCCGTTCGGATTGATGGCAATACTGGATTAGAGGATAACATATGCGCAGTTATATGGGAACCACATTCAGGGATGGGGAAGGAGATAGGATTGATCGAATGACTCATTGGACGGACAGTCTGAAGCCAATATGGGAGTATTTGGCAGGAAAAGTGTTTTTGTTGAACGTTGATGATTCGTTTCTGAACTCCGTCGAGGGTGAGGCCGAAGGACGAGCTGTGTGGACATAGCCGATCGCGATATAGGTTCAATTAAAAATAAAAATTATATTGATGAAAATTAACCAACCAATAAATACATACATACATAACACACACAGCTGTATTGCGACAATCGGGGTGAGCAGTAATCAGTGTTGCGCTGCATGGACTTTTGTAAATTACAGAACAACACCGACCGCCGCATTCCGCAAAGCACTGGCGGCTGGTCCTAAAGTGCGCTCGTGCGCCGCACTACCATACCACGAGAAGTCTTCACTTCACTCAAAATATATAATACCTTACAACATACTACATTAAAACCATAAAGATCGTACTCCAAATAAATACGAATGTGAATTCGACCTTATTTTATAGATCACAAGGAACGTTTTTGCGAGTAAACGCGCGCGCCGTGCGGAATATAAATCGCACGCGGGTCTCCCATACTGAATGTATGGGGATCGGCAAAACACCGCTGGCGCGTGAGACAGAAGATACTTCATAGAAACAGTATGGGCCGAAAGGAGTTCTGCGTGCAGCGCACGAGCGCCAAACAAGGACGCTATATCGTGAATACCCGCGCGTGCGACACGTCGCGTCGCGAGCGATTCGTTTTGCACAAGTCCGTCTTACAAACTCTTTGCCGTCTACCTAGAGTCAGCGCGCTGCGCTGTCATGTGATGTCACATACCCGTTAGCGCGCGAATATTTAAAATGGGATATGGTTAGGTTTTGTGCTTTCTGTCACGTGATACTGTGAATTAAGTGGTGCCGATATTTGCCTAAGCGTTGGTTAAAGGCAAGGCTGTACTATCAGGTGATCCCGGGTTCAATTCCTACTTTTCAAATGATTTTATTTTTATATATTTTTTTAAAGTATTTTTGGACTGTTTTCTTTTTGAAAGCTGCAGTAGTGTTCTGGTCTATGGGGTGTATTCATAAAGGTACTAAAAATAAGGTAAAAAACTTGTGGATTTTTTTTCTTGTTTTTTGCAACTAATTGAGTGTCTTGAGAATATTCATACTAGGTAGGTACTTACATAATAAAACGCAGGCGTTTAAAAAATTTGGAAGTCCCGATCTTAAAATAACATGACGGGAATGTGTTGGGAAATTTGGTATTTAAGTAGGTAGGTACAAGTACCTACCTACTTAAATACCTACACTAAGTTTAGCGCACTACCGGTCACTGAAGTCACCAGCCGCCACTGCCGCAAAGTATTCGGACAAGATAACTATCAAGCAGCAAGTGAGCACGCAGACCCACCTGCTGCTTGACTAGGTGGAAGGACCGCGCCTAGGTGAGAGATGGCTATCCTGTCGCCTCCTTGTCCCTATCCATTAGTAGTTTGTTACGACACGCACTGGGAGAGAAGCAGTGGGGCTATTCTCTTTAAGTACCGGCCTCGCACAGTACCATTAACCAACAAATAGACAAGATAAGATAAAGATGTTTATTTGTATAATTTTTTAATCAACTTCAAAAAAAGGAGGAGGTTCTCAATTCGACTGTATTTTTTTTTGTGTTGTCCCCTCAGAACTTTCGACTGGGTGAACCGATTTTGATGATTCTTTTTTTATTTGAAAGCTGGTGCTTCCCGTGGTCCCATTTCAATTTGATCAAGATCGGATTGAAAAGCGATTCCGCCGAGTACATTAATAGCAAAAAATTACTATAAAAAACTGTGAAATAAAAAACTATTTAAAAAAATATAAAAACCGCCTTCAAAAATGTATGAAATAAAAAAAAAATCGAACCCTAGAGTTGAAGGCGGTGCTAAAGCAAGCAAAAATGATGCATGAAAGAAAACATGAGTGGATGATATCCTTTGTGATTTGTGTAGCCTTCTTTAGCACCGCCTTCAACTCCAGGGTTTTATTTTTTTTTATTTCATACTTTTTTGAAGGTGGTTTTTATATTTTTTTAAATAGTTTTTTTTACATTGTACATGTTTAATATCAACCCCTATTATAGCATAACAAACACCAATTTCTTCCACAGCGATGCGTCGAGCCGTTCGTCTCATATCGACACCTCCGTTCATCGAAATTGGTGCAGTGATCCACTGGCCGCGTCCCGAACGTTGCTCGCCGCAGTGGAGTGAGCCCGTAACGGACTCCTACCTCGAATGCGTGCTCCGGGAGGTGGCTGTGACGGGGCACCATGCGGGGGGAACTTGTGCTATGGGCGGGAGTGGTGCGGCCGTCGACAGTAAACTCAGGTCGGTAAAGAGTGTTTCATCAAAGAGTTCCCTTCGCCGTTATGTTGGCTCCACTGTCTATCTGTCGAAACAGCGTTGAGGGTTGCTATGTGTACAGATTTACCCGTAATTATCGATATTTATCCAATTTTTTTTTAATCAAAAATGACACGAGGAAAACTTCTCATTATTAGGTAATATAATCTTCACAATCTGGCAACACTAATTTAAGCACTACCAACATAACGGCGAAGGGAACTCGTTGATGAAACGCTCTATACCTGCTGGATAGTCAGTCAGTCAGCGTGTAAGCGTGCACTGCCGGACGTACGCCTCTCAAATTTTCCTCCATTCCTCCCGGCCTTCAGCGGTACGGAAACGCTGCTTTCCGGCGACGTACTTGATGTCGTCGTCCCACCTGGCGGATGGTCGGCCCACCTGGCGGATGGTCGTCCCACACTCCGTTTTCCTGGTGTGTGGGTGATGTTGATGTTGGATAGTCGTGTGCCAATCCACATATGAAATGGCTTTTTACACCAGACATCTAAACCTTTGAGAATGTATTTTTTCTTCAAACCCCTTTGAGTAGGGTATCATTGTGAAAAAGCTCCTGAAAAATGCGTTTAAAAAATATATTATCTTTTAACAGTTTACAGCTAAAATGAATCAAATAAAAATAAAATAAATTTTTATAATAGTCGACTACGTAGGAAATAAAAAATGCTTTAGTCGGGCGTGTAGAAGAATTCGAATACAATACAATACATTTTTATAAAATTTTAAACTTAGAAACAAAACAAATGAAAAAGAATCAAGATCAATATGTTAAGAGTTAAGACAAACACGCCCTTTGTTTAAGGGTGTTAATAGAAATTTACTACTCACATCCTATACTAACAAGATGTTTCCCAATTTCAGACTGAAGTCAGTGAGAGGAGTGCGAGTAGTGGACGCGAGCGTGCTGCCGTCTCCCATCTCGCTCTATCCCAACTCGGTGCTCATTGGTGTGGCAGAGAGAGCTGCCGATATGATACGACGAGATGCGTAGATTTAGTTCACAGAGAAAAATTTTGTAGGTCATTCTATTTTAATAATTTGTAAGCTGAGTATGAAGTAACAGAATAAAGAAGTTTTGTAAAATTGTTTTCGGGTTATGTTATTTTTATTAACCCCCGACGCAAAAGTTTGATGCCTCCGTCTGTTTGTCTCGGAGTGTGTGTGTGCGTCTGTCTGTCTGTTTGTCTGTGTGCTGTCTGTGGCATTGTAGAGCGTTCCAACTAAAAGTTCCCTTCGCCGTTATGTTGGCTCCACTGTCAGTCCTTAAATTCGTGCTGCCAGATTGTGAAGATTATATTACCTAATAATGTAATCGGTATTTACCGTACAAAAAATATGGTAAATACTGATAATTACGGGTAAATCTGTACACATAGCAACCCTCAACGCTGTTTTGTTTGACAGATAGACAGTGGAGCCAACATAACGGCGAAGGGAACTTTTAGTTGGAACGCTCATTGCTCCCAAACGGATTGACCGATTTGGATGTGGTTTGTTTATTAGAGATCTGGATAGTAACCATTAAAGTAAATTATTATGATGTAATAAAAAATAAAGTCTCACGAATAGAGCGATTTGGATGCTGTTTTTTTAAAGCTTGAAATAAAAGTTAAAATACAAAAAAAAAACCCCAACCCTTTAAATGTCAAACATAAATTTCCGTTTACATATTTAGAAGAGTCGGGGGAACGCTAAGTAAATAAATTATAAAAACTCAGAACTGCTTGGTTATTTGCTTAGCGGTCTCCTAATTTGTAATTTAACTTTTATTTAATTGAAAAATGATTTTATGAAATAATAATTAGCTGCGTTCTGGCGACATCGGAAAGTTGTGATCGCAACGCAACGTGATGAAGTCTCGAACTCCACGTAAACCATCAAGAAGCAGAAGAGAACCGAACGTAGGTAAGGCAGAGGTCACGAGTCATTCCACTGCAATCAATGATATTATAGGTATGTTAAAAATATGTAGATGTGTTAGTGGCACTTCAAAATCAGGACACTTGTCCTACCTGAAGTCGGTCTCGCACCATCGACACACGTGTTCAGACATGTTTGGACGACGCAGAGCAACATGTACTTTTGCTCTCAACAACAGACATGCCGCTCTACTTCCTCTTGTAATATTGTGACATTAAAATTATCTAGTGGCATTATGGTTCATTGTACCTATATTTTAGAATGTCGTGTAGACAATGTATTTTTGAGCACATTGTGTAACATTACAACACACCATGAAAGTTATTTCACTGCAATAAAATATATTTCAATTAACATAAACATAAGTATTTCTATTATAATTGTTTCATAAACATGTATGTGTATTCTATAGTGTTTATGCTTTTTTTTAAGTTTATCGTTTCCACTTTTTTTAAGATAGTTACTAGGCTGTTGCCCTCGGCTGCGCTCGCTTGAAATTCGTATTTCAAAAGAAGAAAGGTAGTAACTAACGGCGAGGCCGAAGGCCAAGCTGCATTTTGGTAGACAAGAAAGTGAGTAACTACATAACAAAGGGCGAGGCCGAAGAACGAGCTACGATCAGGAAGACGATCAACTTTCTCGAAGAAAGTAAGTAACTAAGGGCGAGGCTGAAGGCCGAATAGCTTCCAGGAAGACGATAAACATTCTCGAATAAAGTAACTTAATAACTAAGGGCGAGGCCGAAGGCCGACCTGCGTTCAGGAAGACGATAACTAAGGAAGTAAGTAACTAAGGACGAGGCTGACTGAAGGCCGAGCTGTATTATGGAAGACGATAAACCTTTTCGAAGAAAGTAACTATGGGCTAGACCGAAGGCCGAGATACCTAAGTTAAGTTAAACCATATACTTTTCGAAAACAGTACCTAGGTAAGTCACTAAGGACGAGGTCGAAGGCTGAAGGCAGAGTTACGTGCAGGTGAAATATATAGTTAGTTTTTCGAAAACAGTAAGTCATCAGCATCACACACGGGCTAGGTCGAAGGCCGCGCTGTGTTTGGATAAAAGACAGTTTTTCGAAGAAAGTAAGTTTAGAAGAAGACAGCGATTACAGCTTGGTGGCTTGACTATATTTAGCGCCATCTATGAAGCAAATTATACACAACAATGCCCGTGAAAAACTCGCCTTTCCATTCGCAGTGTCAGTGGGGTGGGTAATAAATAAAGAAAATAGTTCCAGCTTTCCACGTCAGATGGCGCCACTTTGATTTTTTTTTTTATGAAAACCAGCACGGGTGCCTGTTCCTAGGCTAGGGAGCAATCAATGATGTTGACAGAGCCTCTCCTCGCGAACCACGCTCAGTGAGTGCCATGCCAGTAGATTTGCGGACTGTCGACGTTTGAAGACCCCCGTCAAAGGATTCTGAAGACACTCGCCGGAAACACCGTATTCAATCCACGAATACCAACAATGTTCATTTCTTTTTGAAATAAAATGGTGCCAAATACATATTTAAAAAATTTCTGGGCAATTTTAAAGAAGGAATTTGCTAACAAGCATACATACATAGCCGCACACCTGTTTCCCAGTGGAGTAGAGGCAGAGACAACGACGGATGGATCTCCACGTGCCACGATCCTGACACACCTCTGCTGCCTCTTCCACTCTCATAATGTTCTTCATAAATGCTCGTCGGTAAAGGGCACTACGCACGACCCTTTTTTGAGCACATGCCCGTGCGTCTAGGGCGACCATTCCCGACTCTTCCACTCACATTAACTCCATAAATGTCTTTCGTTAGTCTTCTATTATTCATTCTTCCTATGAACCACCGAAGCGCTCTCGCACTACACTATTTCTCAATCTATCTTTCATTGTAACTCCACACATATCTACTCCCGACACAATCAACATTCAACAACCCTTAAAAAAGTGAAAAATGATTTCCGCTTAGTTAATTAAAGGCGTCGGGGGAACGCTGACTAAAAAAAAATTTTACTCGGCGCGTTATTTATTACGTAACTTATTACAAATGTTGCGCTTTATTAGTTAGGATGTCTCATACATTTGTACCAAAGTGCATAGGTACATACACTACATAGCGTCACGCCTGTTTCCCAGTGGGGTAGACAGAGACAGCGGATCTCCATCAAATTAAAACAGTACCTAATTTATCATCAATCAATCAATCAATCAATACTAATAATAAATCTGTAAGGGGTGGTCATGGAGTAAGTTACTTTGTTTTAGGAAATATTGAGTTTGTAGCCTCTATGTATGATATTAAAGCTAAATTGACGATTTTTAGAAATCTTTTCTGTATGTATGTATGTATGTATGTATGTTCCGCCATAACTCTTAAACCGATCATCCGAATTCGATGAAATTTTGTACAAGCACATTTAACTATATGGGACACAGGATAGGCTACATAAAATTCAGTTCCTGTTACGCTAATATGTGGCTCCCATACAAACCGATATGTTCAATCCGCGCGCCTTAGTACTATACATACATAGGTATTTACCGAGCGAGCGGCAGTTGGCGGCGCGGCGGCGCGGAGGCGGCGCGGGGGAGGCGCGGCCTATAAACTCAACAGCGAACCGAGCAGCCACACTATATTCCTCTTTTACGCAAAAACTACTGAACAGATTTTGATGAGCCTTTACAGTACTATAGCTTATACATCAAAAAGGCTATAATTTATAAAGACATTGTGTAAATTTGCCCAAATATCGATAAATGTCAAGTAAGTCGGAAAAAATCCTGCCTTCTGAGAGCTATCTCGGCGTGCGCTGCATAAACCGTTAGAGTTACACGAAGATAGTGTATGGATGGTGAGGTTGTTTCTCTAAAATAGTTCTAAAAAAAATCCGCGACAGCATATATCCTACCTTTTACGTGGAAGCCACTATAGCCAAAATAGTGAACCAAAAATACATTTAATTGGATACTGTATTTACAATGCATATTTTATAGTTTTGAATTAATTCTTATGAAAATACATACTTTTATCGCTTCTGGTATTTAAAGTAGATAAACTTTGGCTTAAGTAATTTGGACAAATAGTTTAAAAGATACGACGATGACAAAGCGCTTCTCTCAGCGGGGGGCAGCGGGGCGAGGCGAATATGTTTGTATGAATTTCCTCCATAAAATTTAAGCCGATCATCTAAATTCGATTAAAATTAATACACGCATATTTAGCTACTACCTTTTGCCCGCGGCTTCACTCGCGTGAAATTCGTATTTCAAAGAAGAAAGTAAGTAACTGAGGGCGAGGCCGAAGGCCGAGCTGCGTTCAGAAAGACTATAAACCTTCTCGAAGAAAGTAAGTAAGAAAGAGCGAGGCCGAAGGCCGAGCTGCGTTCAGGAAAACGATAAACCATCTCTAAGTAAATACATAAGTAATTAAGGGCGAGGCCGAAGGCCGAGCTTCGTTCAGGAAGACCATAAACCTTCTCGAAGAAAGTAAGTCATTAAGGGCGAGGCCGAAGGCCGAGCTGCGTTCAGGAAGATAATAAATCTTCTCGAAGAGAGTAAGTAACTATGGGCGGGGCCGAAGGCCGAACTGCGTTCAAGAAGAGGATAAACCTTCAGCAAGAGCATAAACCTTCTCGGTGAAAGTAATTATAAGCTATGGGTGAGGCCGAAGGCCCAGCTGCGTTCAGGAAGAGGATAAACCTTCTCGATGAAAGTAAGTAACGTAGAGCGGCCTTCGGCCTTTCCCTCAGTTACTTACTTTCTTCGAGAAGGTTTATAGTCTTCCTGAACGTAGCTCGGCCTTTGGCCTCGCCCTTAGTTACTTACTTCCTTAGATAAGGTTTTTGGTCTTCCTGAACGCAGCTCGGCCTTCGGCCTCGCCCTTAGTTACTTACTTTCTTCGAGAAGGTTTATAGTCTTTCTGAACGCAGCTCGGCATTCGGCCTCGCCCTCAGTTACTTACATTTTCGAGAAGGTTTATCCTCTTTTTAAACGCAGTTCGGCCTTCGGCCTCGCCCATAGTTACTTACTGTCTTCGAGAAGGTTTATTGTCTTCCTGAACGCAGCTCGGCCTTCGGCCTCGCTCTTAATTACTTACTTTCTTCGAGAAGGTTTATGGTTTCCTGAACGGAGCTCGGCCTTCGGCCTCGATCTTAATTACTTACTTTCTTCGAGAAGGTTTATGGTTTCCTGAACGCAGCTCGGCCTTCGGCCTCGCTCTTAATTACTTATTTACTTAGAGATGGTTTATCGTTTTCGTGAACGCAGCTGGGCCTACGGCCTCGCCCTTTGTTACTTACTTTCTTCGAGAAGGTTTATAGTCTTACTGAACGCAGCTCGGCCTTCGGCCTCGCCCTCAGTAACTTCCTTTCTTCGAGAAGGTTTATAGTCTTCCTGCATGCAGTTCGGCCTTCGGCGTCGCCCTCAGTTACTTACTTTCTTCTTTGAAATACGAATTTCACGCGAGCGAAGCCGCGGGCAAAAGCTAGTACTAATAATAAATCTGTAAGGGATGGTCATGGAGTAAGTTGCTTTGATTTTTGAGATATTTGGTTTGTAGACTCTGTGTATGATACTAAAACTAAATTTATGATTTTTAGAAATCATTTCTGTATGTATGTATGTTCCACCATAACTCTTAAACCGATCATCTGAATTCGATGAAACTTCGTAAACGTACATTTACCTACACGGGACACAGGATAGGCTAAATAAAATTCACTTCCGGTTACGCTAAGATGTGGCTCCCATACAAACCGATACGTTCCGTAGGCGCCGTAGTACTATAGGTATTTACCGAGCGGGCGGCCAGCAGCTGGCGGCTAAAAAAAAGTCCGCGCCAGCAGATATCTATATCAGCATATATCAGCACATTTTATGTGGAAGCCACTGTAGCCAAAATAGTGAACCATAAATACATTTAAATTGGTTACTGTATTTACAATGCACATTTTATAGTAGGTATTGAATTAATCCTTATCAAAATACATATTTTTATCGCTTCTGGTATTTAAAGTAGATAAACTTTGGCTTTTACACTAAGTAATTTGGACAAATAGTTTAAAAGTTACGACGATGAGGTACGGGCGGGGCGAGGCGAATATGCATGTATGAATTTCCTCCATAAAATTTAAACCGATCATCTAAATTTGATTAAAATTAGTACACGCACATTTAGCTATGCGAGACACAGGAAAGGCTAAATAAAATTCAGTTCCGGTTACGCTAATAGGTGGAATATTTTACTTAGTTAGGTATCTAAAGTATTTGATTTATTTTAACTGAAGTTTCTTATTTTAATTTCGATAGCTTTTTCGCTCGCGTGAAATTCGTATTTCAAAAGAAGAAAGTAAGTAACTTAGGCCAGGGCCGGAGGGTGAACTGGATTCAGATAAACAATAAACATTCTCAAAGAAAGTAAGTAACATACTAAAGGCGAGGCCGAAGGCCGAGCTGCGTTCAGGAAGAGTATAAACCTTTTCGAAGAAAGTAAGTAATAAAGGGCGAAGCCGAAGGCCGAGCTGCATTCAGGAAGACTATAAACCTTCTCGAAGAAATTAAGTAATTGAAGGCGAGGCCGAAGGCCGAGCTGCGTTCAGGAAGACTATAAACCTTCTTGATGAAAGTAAGTAACCGAGGGCGAGGCCGAAGGCCGAGCTGCGTTCAGGAAGACCATAAACCTTCTCGAAGGGAAGCACTGACGTGGCACCAAGTTCATCTGGTGTTATGGGCTGACATCGCGGATGTTGTAGGTAATGTAGCAAACCGTGTCAGTTTCCAGAAAAAAAAAGTAAGTAACTAAGGGTGGCCGAAGGCCGAGCTGTATACTGGAAGACGCTGACAGTAAGTACCTATGGGCGATAGTTACATACTTTCTTCAAGACGGTTTATAGTCTTCCTGAACGCAGCTCGGCCTTCGGCCTCGCCCTTAGTTACTTACCTACTTTCTTCGAGAAGGTTTATGGTCTTCCTGAACGCAGCTCGGCCTTCGGCCTCGCCCTCTGTTACTTACTTTCTTCGAAAAGGTTATCGTTTTCCTGAACGCAGCTCGGCCTTCGGCCTCGCCCTCAGTTACGTACTTTCATCGAGAAGGTTTAGTCTTCCTGAACGCAGCTCGGCCTTCGGCCTCGCCCTTAGTTACTTAATTTCTTCGAGAAGGTTTATGGTCTTCCTGAACGCAGCTCGGCCTTCGGCCTCGCCCTATGTTACTTACTTTCTTCGAAAAGGTTATCGTCTTCCTGACCGCAGCTCGGCCTTCGGCCTAGCCCTCAGTTACTTACTTTCATCAAGAAGGTTTATAGTCTTCCTGCACGCAGCTCGGCCTTCGGCCTTGCCCTCAATTACTTAATTTCGCCGAGAAGTTTTATAGTCTTCCTGAACGCAGCTCGGCCTTCGGCCTCGCCCTTAGTTACTTACTTTGTTCGAGAAGGTTTATGGTCTTCCTGAACGCAGCTCGGCCATCTGGCCTCGCCCTCTGTTACTTACTTTCTTCGAAAAGGTTATCGTCTTACTGAAAGCAGCTCGGCCTTCGGCCTCGCCCTCAGTTACTTACTTTCTTCGAAAAGGTTTATTGTCTTCCAGAATGCAGCTCAGCCTGAAGCCTCGCCGTTAGTTACTTACTTTAGTTGAGAAGGTTTATTGTTTACCTAAACGCAGATCGGCCTTAGTTACTTACTTTCTTCCTTTGAAATACGAATTTCACGCGAGCGAAGCCGCGGGCAGAAGCTAGTAATTAAATAAAACGCGACAGGAGAATCCACCTGATTATTCATGCTATACTGAGTATAGCTCTATACTAGGTATAATGCGTCACCGTTCAGTCAGTCGCACGCATGTGTTCGGGAAAATGGTGTACAGTAACCAGCGACCCGTTAGCTCAGTAGGTAAGAGCGCTGATATAATATTCGAATTGATCATCAGAGGGCGGAGGTTCAAATCCTTCACGGGTCAAGTTTTTTTTATGTACTAGGTATATATTTTTTTTCGTTCTCAGAAGTACGATGTGCAGAGTGCATACAAAGGAGTGGGTTTTTTACTGACTTCAAAAAAAGGAGGTTATCAATTCGACACGTATGTATGTAATATTATTGGAACTGCAATATATTCACATATGATAGATAATCTATTAGGACTTCCAAACAAATATACTTACGATATATTTTTTTTTCTCCATACATTTTGAGAATATGTATTACTTTTCACTTTATTTTCAGAAAAAACATAAATGTAACATAAAATATAAAAAAGTAGTACTAATAACTAAAGAAATAAACCTACCTAACAAACATTAAAATAACTATCATAAAAAGGGGCATTTTCAAATGTTCCTAGAACACTTGCTGCATTACCCCGCTGGATGGCAAATTTAATACGATATTTTATAAGTGTATGTATGTTTGTACGTTTGTCTACGCATTTCTCCGAAGCTATTAATCGGATTGTAATCATTCTTTTATTGGGTTACATTTACTTCAACTTAGGGAACAGTGCAAACATCAAAATCGGTTCAGTAGTTTCAAGATATGGACTGTTAAAAGTGTGTCAAATGGGCGAATAATTCTATACCACGACAACCGATTTCTGTGATACTTTTTTTATATGATATTACTAAAAAGAGTGTAATAAAAAACTGTTTTAAAAAACATTGTACCGACTTCCACAGCATTTTATACTGCTTTCATGCTTGGTCTGCCATGCAAAAATTTCATCTAGTTGAAAAATGAAAAAAAACCGGCCAAGTGCGAGTCGAACTCGCGTACCGATGGTTCCGTATGGCCATGGCATGGTCAACGCCACTCACGCTATCTATGGATTAGTTAAAATGCTTCATATTCTTTTCGGTAGATGGCGCGCATTCAATTTTTAGTTTCTTGTATGGGGACCCCGTGAATTTGATACTTTTTCTTATTTTTATTATTTGTTGTTATATCGGCCATAATAAAACGTAGTCTGTGAACATTTCAACGGGCTACCTATTACGGTTCAAGAGATACAGCCCTCGGACAGACAGACAGACAGACGGCGTAGGCTTAGTAATAGGGTCCCGTACGACGGATACGGAACCCTAAACACAAAATATTTGCTATTATTCTGCAGAAGCAAGCACTTGCAATTCACCAGTATTGATATTTCGCCCACAGACGGCACCAGGAGATCAGCCGAATGCAGAAAGTGCAGGCACCGTTTTATTGAAAGCAATAAATCCAGCGCGTGTGTCCCAACTCCCAACCCGTCCCATCCCCCAGTCCCGTCTGTCGCAGCGTGGTTGCAAAATTGTTTACGTGTTTTCGCGTCCACACTCAATACATGCTTCAATTACTGGGTAGGGTTTCTAAGCGTATTTACGTGTGCACTTGAATTTTCTGCCCGGTTCTATACCAACGCCATCTGTCTTTAAATTTTGTCTTTACAAACGATAGCGCGGTTTTCTCAACCGTTCACTTCGAAAGAATGCGGCGCGCACCCTCCGCTCTCCGCACGAGTCAGTAAGCCTGGATACGAAATACGGCATCGTTTGTATGAGAACCGAGGTAGCCGCCAAAAGGGGTGTGAAGTCTGAGGCGGGAGCGGCGCATGGAACGCCGTGATTGGCCGAGCGAGTAGGTAGCCAAGTGACGCCAGTCTTCCATACATTTGAACGGGATTCATACAATAAGTCGCTCATTGTGTCGATTCGCGATGAAAAGATGAAACGGATTTAACAATATTTAACCTTTCTTTACATCAAGGGAATAATATAACTTTCTCTTAAATGAACAAAGGCAACGCCCCTTTCACAATTTTGCGAATTTGAAGATTTTTAACCGACTTCCAAAAAAGGAGGAGGTTCTCAATTCGTCTGTATGTTTTTTTTTATTTATTTTTTTTTTATTTTTTTGTATGTTTGTTACGCGATTTCTCCGTCAATTGAGGGCCGATTTAGAAAATTCTTTTTTTGTTAGTTAGGTCATACTTCCGAGGTGGTCCCATTTCAATTTTATCGAAATTGGTTGAGTGGTTTTCGTAAAATCAGCATAATACTATAGTGTGTGGTTACCTTCAGCAAAACTTGTGATGTGGTCGTATTCGGCAATTTTCAGTTTGATAAATTAGTATGGTGTGTGGTTACCTTCAGCAAAACATTTGTGATGTGGACTTATTCAGCAATTTGCAGTCTGACACATATGGCGAATAATTCTGTACCACTTCAATCGATTTCGATTATTCGATTTCGATTATTCTTTTTTATGTAATATTACTAAAAAGAATGAAATAAAAACTGTTTTAAAAAATATTAAACCGATTTCCAAAAAACAAAAAAAAAAAAACTAAAAAGTATTAAATACCTAATATTTTGAAATTTTCTCTGTCCTGTTGAAATACATGAATCGATATACTAGTGATACATATTCGGACCCTTGTTTCATGAATATTCTAAATTTGAAATTTTTTTATCTTTTCCGACCGGCGTTTAATTTATTATGGTACCTGGCCAGTACCTACTGTACCGAGTACCATCGAGCTGGTTTGATGATGGAGACAGAAGGTGGCCATAGGAACTCCTAAACTACACATGATAAACCCATCGTGTTTGGGCTCGTTGCATTTGTCTTCACGAGAAATTTACTTTAGACCTAAAAGATTCTCAATTCGACGGTATGTTTTCTTTTTTTGGATGTTTGTTACGCGATTACTCCGTCAATTGTGGGCCGATTTTGAAAATTCTTTTTTTTTTTTATTTGAAAGGGGATAACCCTGAGGTTTTTGAAGTGAAAACTTCTTTAGCGGCTCTTGGCACTTTTTTAGGTGGGTAAAAATGTATAACTCGCGACATCGCGTCAGCGTCATTTTTAAAATGAAACCTTAAGTCATTGCGTTAAGGGTTAAGTTAGAGTGGCACGGGATCTGCCGGCACTCCCGGAGTGCAACTGTTAAGTAGGGTTCCGTAACACGTTTATGTCTGTCCATTCTACTAAGTTCTGCAAAATGAATGTAGGGTTCCGTAACATATGCATGTCTATCCGTTCTACTAAATTTTACAATTTTCAACCAAGGTCCTCCGACGGTTATTTTATAATAAAAGTAGGCTTCCGTAACACGTTTATGTCTGTCCATTCTACTAAGTTCTGCAACATCACCTACAACGTCTGTGATGTCAGCCCATAACACCAGTGCCATGTCAGTGCTTCCCCCTTTGATCGTGCTGACTACACTGAACTGGTCGGAAAACACAAACTATTTACATAGCCGTTTCGACCGACGTTTAATTCAGTGCGGTGGTACCAACCCGGGAAGGTTAAACCCTACCACCAAGTAAAATTACGAGGGAAGGGACTTACAGTTTTACGAGGAATCCGAACCTTGGTCAGCCTCCAACGGTCAGCGGTCACCCATCTAAGTACTGACCGCACCCAGCGTTGCTTAAAATTCAATAGCGACAGTTGACTGTCTGCACCACTGAGCTATCGAAGCTGACGTGGTCCTATTTTAATTGGGTCAAGATCGGATTGGAAAGCGAGGCGGAATCGCGAGGCCGAAGGCCGAGCGATTCCGCCGAGTACATTAATAGCAAAAAATTACTAAAAAAAACTGTGAAATAAAAAAAAAGTTTTAAAAAAAATAAAACCGACTTCCTAAAAAAAGTAAAACTAAAAAACTATTTAAAATAAAAATATAAAAACCGCCTTCAAAAATATATGAAATAAAAACCTAAAAAAAAAAACGAACCCTAGAGTTGAAGGCGGTGCTAAAGCAAGCAAAAATGATGCATGAAAGAAAACATGAGCGGATGATAATATCCTTTGTGATTTGTGTAGCCTTTTTAGCACCGCCTTCAACTCTAGGGTTCGTTTTTTTTTTAGGTTTTTATTTCATATATTTTTGAAGGCGGTTTTTATATTTTTATTTTAAATAGTTTTTTAGTTTTACTTTTTTTAGGAAGTCGGTTTTATGTTTTTTAAAACTTTTTTTTTCGCATAAACACGATCATAGTTCTAAGTTCTGAGATACCTCGGATACTTTATTATAAATCTACAATTGTGTATTCCATAATAAAAATTATCAAAATGTATGCGAAAATAGTTAAGCATAAAGATTAACTTTTTTTAGGAAACTGATACGGATGGCTCCATCATCGTAATAATGCTTCAGTTTGGTACCAGCGATGATGGGAGCCCAATATATAAATAATAAAATAAAACTACAATAAACTAAAATAATAAAAATAATCAAGATCGATAAATACATAAAAAAAAATAAACGAACAAACCAAATAAAATAAAAAATATGAAGAAAAACCGGATTTAGACACATCAGCCAAGGCTGCCTGTCTAAAATAAATAAATATACCTAGGTGAATTAGGTACGTGCCTTGTCACCGATTCCCCCTAATCGATCCGGCTATACTGAATTGGATGGAAAACACGTAGTTACTACTTTTCATAGTGACTTCGACCGACGTTTATTTAGTGCAGTGGTACCAACACGGGCGGGTTGAACCCTACCATCTACATATACATTCTGTACATTTATATACGTTCTATACATTCTGAATCTCTGACATTAAAGGCAAACGTTTAAACTATTACGTCAATTATTTTTAATTCTCCTAAATATCCGCGATCTTTGTACCGTGTGGGGTCGGTACTTAAAAAGAATAGCCCCACTGCATCTCTCCCCGTCGCATGTCGTAAAAGTCGACTAAGGGATCGTCAGCCTCGGCAGCTCAGTGGTGCGGTCAGTTATTGGATGGGTGACCGCCCGACCGTTGGAGGCTGACCGTGGTTCGGATTCCACGTTAAACTGTAGGTCCCTTCCCTTCTTACCTTACTGGGTGGTAGGGTTTATCCCGGCCGGGTTGGTACCACCGCACTGAGCGAAACGTCGGTCGAAACGGCTATGTAAATAGTTCGTGTTTTCCGTCCAGTTCAGTGTAGCCGACGCGAAATGAAGGGAAGCACTGACATAGCACCTAGTTCACCCGGTGTTATGGGCTGACATCACGGATGTTGTAGGTGATGTAGCCAACCGTGTCAGTTTCCATAAAAAAAAAATAAAAAAATCTGATATTCCCGGTAGACGCATGACCTAAAGAAATTAATTCCTTTCTCCTTAGAGTCGCTCACAAGTAAAAACCGGTAGGTACTACTGGTTGAATGAAAAAAGCGCGATAAACGAATATTGAACGAGGAAACCTGCTGAGGTTGACTAGAAGAAATGTCCTTTGGCAATAAGGCAGAATGCATGAAATATCTGTATACATTTAACATACATATTTATTATCAACTAGCTGAGCCCGCGGCTCCGCTCGCGTGAAATTCGTATTCCAAAGAAGAATGTAAGTAACTAAGGGCGAAGCCGAAGGCCGAGCTGCGTTCAGGTAATCGATAAACCTTCTTAAAGAAAGTAACTAACTAAGGGCGAGGCCGAAGGCCGAGCTGCTTTAAGGTAAACGATAAACCTTTCTCAAATAAAGGAAGTAAGTAAGGGCGAGGCCGAAGGCCGAGCTGCGTTCAGGAAGACGACAAACCTTCTGGAAGAAAGGAAGGAACTAAGTGCGAGGCCGAAGGCCGAGCTGCGTTCAGGTAAACCAAAAACCCTCTTCCGCCTTCGGGCCTCGTCCTTAAAGACTTCCTTTCTTCGATAGAATATAATATCGTTTACTCAATCTATTTATTTCATATAAATAAAAAAGTAATATTAATAACTAAAGAATTAAACCTACCTAACAAACATTAAAATAACTATCAAAACGGGCATTTTCAAATGTTCTTAGAGCACTTGCGGCATTACCCCGCTGGATGGCAAGGCTTACCCTTTGAATGAAGTACGTAAGCCCTTGATGACGGGACACAAGTTGCGTCAACCAGCTCAAGCCTCTTTTGGCTTCACTGCTCCACGGACCGAGGGTTTCAACCGCAAACGCAACAAATTCGAAATCTTGAATTATATTTCTATATTTGCTGCGTTGGAGGCTCTCCGCCCCAGCCTCGGCCGCGCCAGCCGCTCTTGAAGATGTCCTAACGTGACTTGGAGCCAATGTGAGAACAAAAGTGGCGTCCCACATCAAAGAACTACCCTTAGTCCATGGCACTAAGGTCTCTAGCATCGGGCCTCTTGCCATCCAGCCGGGAATAACCGCGAGGTTCTAGGATGCACGGTATATTTGCCGTTAGAAGCGTGGAATTTATAATAAAATTTAAATTAAATTAACTCAATCTTAATATTAATTAACTTTATTCGAGATGGTTTAGCTTCTTCCTGAACGCAGCTCGGCCTTCGGCCTCGCCCTTAGTTACTTGCTTTCTTCGAGATGGTTTATTATTTGTCAGAACGTAGCTCGGCCTTCGGCCTCGCCTTAGTTGCTTACTTTCTTCAAGATGGTTTAGCTTCTTCCTGAACGCAGCTCGGCCTTCGGCCTCGCCCTTAGTTACTTGCTTTCTTCGAGATGGTTTTTCAATTATCCGAACGTAGCTCGGCCTTCGGCCTCGCCTTAGTTACTTACTTTCTTCAAGATGGTTTAGCTTCTTCCTGAACGCAGCTCGGCCTGCGGCCTCGCCCATAGTTACTTACTTTCTTCGAGAAGGTTTATGGTCTTCCAGAATAGAGCTTGGCCTTCGGCCTCGCCCTTAGTTACTTATTTTCTTCAAGAATGTTTTTCTTCTTCCTGAAATCAGCTCCGCCTTTCGCCTCGCCCTTAGTTACTTTCATCGAGAAAGAATATCGTTTACGTGAGCGCAGATCCGCCTTCGGGCCCGTCTTTAGTTACTTACTTTCTTTTTTTTAAATACGAATTTCACGCGAGCGAAGCCGCGGGCAACAGATATATAAATTTTATTGCACCAATGACAGCGACATAACTTCGACTTTCAATTATTATTTTTATTTACCAAACAATTTGTCACCGGCCAGCTCACGTCGAGATGACAGTTCTCCGTTGTCAACATGACATTTAAAATTGTTTTTACCTTTACTTTGGACTACGTGATTTTAAACGCGCAATAATGTTTATAATTGTTAATTTTTTTTTATTTTTGTTAATTTTTTTTACGTATTATGTTAACCCGGCATATAAACTGCCACTATACAAAGTTTCGTCTAATTCCGTTCAGTGGTTTTTGCGTGATGCGCGTACAGACAAACAAACAAACAAACAAACAAAAATTTTAAAAACTGTTCTAACATGTTCAGTATCTCATTTTAAGCCACCCTGGTTAGTTTTTTTCCGAATACATTCAATGTACAGACTTTCTTACCTCTACGATTTTATTATATGTATAGATAAACAAAAAAAATTACAAGATCTAACTGCATCCAACACGATAGTCGACCTATGGTGGGTAAGCAGAATAGAGCTCTCCATACATATTTACGCCGATGTTTGTTACTGAAATTCAAGCGAAAAATGCTATCAAATTTAATGAAAGTACTTACTCGTGAAAGGTGACTCCATCTGTGTTCAAGTTTGAATTTTTCGACGACTTTTTGCACCAAAGCACTGCACAATGAGGCATTTTGTGACAGACGCGCACGTTCGCTCCGCCTGAGCGGCGGACGGAGACTAAAATCGGTCGCCGGCGCTAGACTGACGCGCTGGCGCGTTTGCGCTGACGCGCGGCTACCCCTGTCCTCCTATGTATAGCGTATCCAGGCTTACTGACTCGTGGCTCTCCGCCTCCACCGTACTGACGGGCAATTGCGGTGGGGGCGGAGAGCGGAGGGTGCGCGCCGCATTCTTTCGAAGTGAACGGTTGAGAAAATCGCGCTATATAAGATTTTTCATGAAATTTTATTTTTGGTAACTACGAGTACACTTTGATAAATTAAAAACTAGGTTCCATGTCAGTGCTTCCCTTCGGTCGTGCCGGCTACCTACACTGGACTGACGGAAAACACGAAATATTTACATAGCAGTTTCAAGTGACCTTTCATTCAGTGCAGTGCAGTGATATCAACCGAGGGACCTACAGTTTTTCGTGGAATCTGAACTACGGTCAGCCTCCAACGGTCGAGCGATCACCCATCCATCCACTGACCGCGCCCAGGTGTGCTTATGATCCCACCGACCGACCGACAGTCGACCGACCGCACCACTGAGCTACCGAGCCTGGCTAACAGTGAATAGCACCGTTGATGGTTCTATCCGCATATGTGCAACCTCTAAAGCACAGACGTATCGTTGGGTCATTGAGCCTGTTTTATCGGTACTACTATGGCCGCTGCTCTGACGAACTTGCTTCCCTTATCCCTCCTCCTCCTGTTCGCCTTCGCCAAACCCGCCATACTCTCGCGGAACACCCCTTTGTAGTCGACAGAAGAGTGTTCTTCGAACTGCACGATTCTCTAAATCGTTCTTGTGCCTCACTGCAAAGGTGTGGAACGGGGTCCCAGGGAATATCTTTCCCCACTACTCCTACAATCCACGGATCTTCAAATCGCGGGTTAATAATAGCCTCTGCCCAGCGACATTAGTCCACCGCCAAGCCGGACTGGCACCTCCTCGGCGGTGAAATTGGCTGCGCCTGAGGCTTCGACCTCGGGCAGACCCACCCAGTTCGGAAGTAATAAAAAAAAATTTGTGCTCAGCATTCGTCATCGGCATAAGTGTGAAATCAGCCTTAAACCATGTTTACTTTCACCCTACAGCCATCTATTAGTAGCAAAACACATCTCGTACTTATAATTCCGTTACGCGACTCCCTACGAGCAGTAGCGGTCTGCGGTCGCACGCTTACACAAAGTGCGGCAAAGTTTAATCCCGGGACCAAGTTTGAGTTTGGAACTGAGCGCCAGACTTTATTTATTATCGCCCGTGTAGGTAGGTGCGGGTTTCATTTCGTTAACTGACCTTCGGAGAGGGGAGCGATTTTGGGTTAGTGGTGTATGGAAATTGACTTATAGGGGAAATGAAAATTTAAACTTAATTAACTTGAGCCTTAAATGGCGGAGGACATATTTCAGAAATATATTTAAATTACATACATACATACATATCACACACGCTGAATCCCGACAATCGGGGTAAGCAGAGTAATCGGTGTTGTGCTGCAAGAACTCTGGTAAATTACAGCACAACACCGACCACCACGTTTCGCAAAGTATTCGAACAAGATTCAATCGATCAAGCAGCAAGTAAGGCACGAAGACCCACCTGCTGGATGACTCGGTGAAAGTTCCATGCCAAGGTGAGAGGTGGCGAGCCCGTCGCCCTTTAGCACGGCATCTTGTCCTTATCCCTTAGTCGCCTTTTACGACATGCACGGGGAGAGATGCAGTGGGGTTATTCTTTTTAAGTACCGGCCCCACACGGTACCGGTACACGGTATTTAAATTATACTTAGTTTTATTAACACGCTTTTTTATAGTTTCAGTTCAGTTTATATATTGATCCAGTCTGTAATAATAAAATGTTTGGACAAGTCAGATGAAATTTTTATTACAACAACGGCGAGAAAGAACGCACAAGAATTTTTTTTTTTTATGGAATCTGACACGGTTGGCTACATCACCTACAATATCCGTGATGTCAGCCCATAAAACCGGGTGAACTTGGTGCTATGTCAGTGCTTCCCTTCGGTCGTCTTGCTTGCCTGCAGTCAAAGGTTGTCAGCCTCGGTAGCTCAGTGGTGCGGTCGGTCGACTGTTGTTAAGCAACCCTGAGCTTCGGTACTTGCATGGGTGACCGCTCGGCCGATGGGCGCTGACCGTGGTTCGGATTCCACGTAAAACTGTAGGTCCCTTCCCTTCTTACCTTACTAGGTAGTAGGGTTTATCCCGCCCGGGTTGGTACTACACGCACGGGAAGCACTGACATGGCACCTAGTTCACCCGGTGTCATGGGCTGACATCACGGATGTTGTAGATGGTGTAGCCAACCGTGTCAGTTTCCATAAAAAAAACACAACTTTCGCACAAAGATTTAATAATTTATTCCTAAGTAACACCTAAAGCCTAAATAACATTTCATTATTAGTTATTTATTTATTATCTATGTAAAAAAACACATGAAAAAAATATTTTCTCAGGGATACTTGGGTCTCAGAAAATTAGCAAAGGGGTACCGATAAAAATATTATTGGTAACCGCTGACCTAAACGTTCGTAATTTAAAAAGTTCCACCCCGAACATTGCCCCCACTTGCCGTCGCAAATCAATCAGGCGTTGCAAAATGTTCTGAACATCGTCTAGTTAGCTAGCAGCAAACTTCACGTCGTTGGTGCGACTTAATTAAAGGAGTATATTGGAGTAGAACTTGTTCGAGCGGGAGGGCTTAGTGTCTCATAGATGCCTTCAGGGGAGTATACTATAGAAGGTTCATTGACGGCTACACTGAACTGGACGGATAACATTTTTACATAGCCGTTTCGAAGTGTTAAAACCATTTTTTTAAATTTCTTTTATATTTTATTGAATGTTTTATATTTTTTTCATAATTATGTTATTCTGGGATATGCACTGTCACTGTACAAAGTTTCATTAAAATCCGTTCAATTGTTTTTGCGTGATGCGTGTACAGACAGATGACAGACAACTATTTTAAAAACTGTTTCAGTTATGTTAAGTCGCCATGGGTGTTTTTTTTTTCAATTATATTCAATGCACATATTTGTTTGTCTTTATGATTCTGACGTGAATGCGTCTTTAAATTTGCTTCCATAGTGGGAGCCAATCCAGAAAACTGTTGATAACAAAATCGGGTGATACAGTTTGGTGTTGTACCTTCATATCTGTCATCTACATCCAAAATTTAATTACACCACTCGATAGGTAAAGGGATCAAAGAATTTGTTACGTTGAGTGATGACTGTGAGTGAAGGCCTATTCTAAATATTGTTCAAAGAATTTTTAAAATCGCATGAGTATTTTCGGAGATTACCTCATACATACAAACTTACAAACCTTGCCTCTTTATAATATTAGTGTACATAGTGTAGATATGCAATGACTTTTCTATGGTAAGATTATCTTTGGCTGCCTTTAAACAACGTCTCGAGTTGACCCGCCGCCGCCGCGCCCGCCCCAGACGCGCACCCGCGCCCGCCCCAGGCGCCGCGCCGCGCCGCCCTAACCGGACAGCCCGTAGACTTACCTGTGATGTAGCCTGCAGGCTGTTGTGTGTACATACATACATATATACATACACATGTTCATACCTACTAGGCGTTACGATATGTATTCATATACACGGTGTTGCAGTTGCCCCCGTAATATTTTTAACTGACATAAGGGGGTTATTCTATATGTGAAACTAAACAACTTCTGTGGCGAAAAAACATTTTTTGAAGCAAAAAAATTATAATTTTTTCCATAAAAATTTTAAATACCTACCTATTCTCAAAATGTATGGAGAAAAAATGTTTTTTTTTTTCTTCAAATTAAAAAGTCGTAGAACAAAAGTTTTTCTATTTCACGTACAGAATCACCCCCTTTCGGGTTTTACGGTTGGGGTTGCAACACCGTGTATATCCATCGAACTGTACAATTCGATGGATATACATTTTGTGTATGTATTTCAATGATGTTAGTAGACGCGTGTGTGCGTCCACCTTTTTGTCCACGTCCACTCTATTGTAACAAGTGCGAGTCGAGCTCGCGCATCGAGGGTTCCGTATCGCCATGTCATGGTCAGCGCCACTCACGCCATCTATGTGTTAGTTAAAATGGTTCATACTCTTTTCGATAGATGGCGCGCATACACTTTTTAGTTTCTCGTATGAGAACCCCGTGATTTTTTTACTTTTTCTTATTTTTATTATTTGATGTTATATCGGCCATAATAACACATATTCTGTGAAAATTTCAACGGGCTACCTATTACGGTTCAAGAGATACAGCCCTCGGATAGACAGACAGAGAGACAGATAGACGGCGTAAGCTTAGTAATAGGGTCCCGTACGAAGGATACGGAACCCTAAAAACGACAACGCATATAAGCGTCAAACTTGATATAATTATTATTCTAAAGTAAAATAGGACATAATAAAAACCGACCAAATGTGAGTCGGGCTCGCTCTAAGGATCCCGAATTGAATGAAAGAAAACGCTTATTAACATTGAAAATGTTTTTTTTGTCGCTTCGGCATTAGGCCCGATTTGCAGCGAAAGTGCGACATCGCCCCGGTGTCGTGGTTTTTGGGACTATCTGGCTGATTGGGGTGTCAAAAGACGCGTCTCGACGAGGGCTACAAAATGCCCTCATCGAAAAAATTGTTTTTTTTTTCTTCAATAAATAAATATGTATTTAAACTAAGTATGATCAATAATTTTACTACACTACCTACCACGTACTTTGAAATGTTTTGAATAAATATAATTAATATGTTAAAACATTTAATTCAGTTCATTTAACAGGTTAATTTTCAATGTACCCGAAGGTCGTGGTAGACACGAGACCTGTGATTTTTTTTTTTTTTGTAATTACTTAATATTATATTGTGTGGTGGAACAGAACCCTCGGTGCGCGAGTCTGACTCGAACTTGACCGGTTTTATATTCAGTGATAGACCAACGACTATCCTTGTTACTAAGAATAGGTTTCTATTATCTAGGCTTCAAAAAACTGCCTTCGCCAGCTGTCCAGTGAGGTTGGTTGCAAGGACTTAGTTATTGTTATGGTCGATCGGTACCTATATAAAGGATCACTTTGTTTCTGAAACTCCGCAGATCGCAGATGCGGTGATAGAAGTCAGTATGGCTTTTAAAAGTATCTTTATCGGTTTGTTCGTGTTGGTTTTGGCAAATAATGTGAGTATGAAAGAATCGATTTTAACTGTAGGTCCCTTCCATTCTTACCTTACTAGGTATGGTAGGGTTTAATCCGCCCGGATTGGTACCACCGCACTGAATGAAAGGTAGGTTGAAACGAAAACGGTTGAAACGGCAACGGAATGTAAATAGTTCAGTGCAGTGTAGCCGGCACGACCGGAGGGAAGCACTGACATGGCACCTAGTTCACCAAGGTGTTATGGGTTGACATCAGGGATGTAGTAGGTGATGTAGCCAACCGTGTCTTTTTCTCTTGTAAATTACAGCACAACACCAACAACCACATTTAGCAAAGTATTAGGACAAGATCTATCGAAGACTATCAAGCAGCAAGTAAGTCACGAAGACCCATCTACTGCAAGACCCGGTGGAAGGGACGTGCCAAGGTGGCTAGCCTTTCGCCTTTATGCACAGCATCTGGCCCTTATCCCGTAGTCGCCTTTTACGACGTGCACGGGGAGAGATGTAGTGTGGATATTCTTTTTAAGTACCGACCCCACACGGTACTATCTATCACAAAGAAATTAGTATCTCCTAATATTTTTTTTAACGTTTAACTAGTATTTTTTCTTCAAAAAATATGTCAACCATTACTAGCTCAATCATTTTGTTATTCGGCTTAATGTTGTTTTCTCTCATATTTCATTGGGACCAATTAAAATATTTCGTCCACTGGGACCTTTGATTCTGGGACAACAGTATTACTTTTGTCTGTGTCCTAAATCCGATTGCTTCATTTTGGTAATTGAGCCTTGACAGATCGGGAGGCAAAGAAGCTTTGCAAAATCTAAGTCCTCAAGAAGAAATGTGTTTAAATGTTTCACAGTTATTAAATAAAAAAATATCCGATACTTACTATACAGGCTGTTTGATGACTATAGGTCATAAAGCAAACCTGGTACTCCTGAGTAGTCCTGAGCCTATTTGGAGCAAAAAAGTTACATGATATTTTGTTCTACGGTGAATTTTTTTTTCCATACTAAACTAAATAAATGTATTTGGACCACGTGATTTTTTTACTTTTTTCTTATTTGTTGTTATATCGGACATAATAGCACATATTCTGTGAAAATTTCAACAGGCTACATATTTTATTTATTTTTTTTTTATTTTTTTATTGTTATTGTAACTGACATGGTTGGCTACATCACCTACAACATCCGTGATGTCAGCCCATAACACCGGGTGTACTTGGTGCCACGTCAGTGCTTCCCTTCGGTCGTTCCGGCTACACTGAACTGGACGGAAAACACAAACTATTTACATAGCCGTTTCGACCGACCTTTCATTCAGTGCGGTGGTACCAACCCGGGCGGGTAAACCCTACCACCTAGTAATATAAGAAGGGAGTCATATCCCTTAGTCGCCTTTAATTACGGTTCAACAGATACAGCCCTCGGACAGACATACGGACAGACAGATAGACGGCGCAGGCTTGGTAATAGGGTCCCGTACGACGGATACGGAACCCTAAAAAGTGTGCAATAATAACTGATTACTGTTTCTCTTTTTCAGTCTCAATGCTTCTTCTTCGGGCCGCTTCTGGACGGCCTGTCTGGCGGAGTTGGGAACGGAACTTCCATATTTACCAAGTTGGTATCTATCCGATTGAATACGTTTTCGGTTTACTTAACCTAATTGTTTGGTACTACGTGACTACTGCATCACACCATATTACACTACACTATACCAAATTACACTACACAACCACCACAAAACACTACACTACACCACACTACATTACACTACACTACACTGCATAATCACACTCGCTACACACAAATGTTTGATCCCACTAAACTATAGTCTAACCAGGGAAACAAAATATGGCCCACAGAGCATCAAATGCGCGCGCCCCTCCTAGAGGCGCCCTGAGCGCGATTTCTCTACAACGCCGTTGAAGCCTGTGGGCGTGGCCTATGACTTACATATGTGTGTTGTGCGTGTGCATTTGTTTTGTGCGTGTGCCTAACTTGCTCCTCTTTGTGTGTAGTGTCGATACTAGCACACACACACACACACACATACGAAGCGCTAGCAGCACTGCGTGTAGTTTTTGGGTTTCAAATATTATCGCTTAGGGCGCGCTATGGGGCGCGCGCGGTAGGTATTTGATGCTCTGTGATATGGCCAGACTTCAATGTATGTTCTATCTTTTTGTGATTAGGCTGTTTTCTTACAAATAAATAAATAAATGAACGCCCGACGAAAAAGGAGGCTGTTATATTTTGACGCCTCCGTCTCTCTGTGTGTGTGTCTTTCTGTGTGAGTATGAGTCTGTCTGTGCGTCTGTCTGTGGCATCGTAGCTCCCAAACGGATGGTTCGATTTGGATGCGGTTTTTTTTATTAGAAAGCTGGTTTAACCGGGATGGCTCTTAGCTATGTTAGTTATCATGTAATCATTAGGTATGTAATAAATAATAAACAAATTAAGTCTCACCGATGGACTGACCGGGATGCAGTTTTTTTGAAAATGCTTTTAATTAAAATTAAATTACAAATAAAAAAATCCAAACGTTTAATTACTTAAAGGAGTCGGGGGAACGCTAAGTAAATAAAATATAAAAACTTAGAGCTGCGCGGGTATTTACTTAGCGGTTTCCCGACTCCTAAAGTAAGTAAGTAATGGAAATTATTTTTGACTTTTAGAATCTTTATTAATCTCAAAGAACGTTACAAACATTCGCTTATAGAGATGTACATTGATGCTGTTACAAATAAGTTCTTTTTTATGTAATCTGGTATGGGTGGCTGAGTCAGAGGGGCCAAAACACATACTCCGAACAGCCAATATCACCTCCGAGAAAGTAGCGGATGGATTTCCTTTGGTTTGCTGGCTATACTGGACTGGAGAACACAGCCGAGGCTGCTATGCAGCCATCTTACATCCAGTACGGTGGTATCAATCCATTCGGCTACATTTTGAGCCTACCACCTAGTGCGGGGCAAGGGAAGGAACCTACAGTTTTACACTGGTTCCGAAAGGTGAAGCAGCAGGTGTAGGTATGCACGTAAATTTTTCCATCAGAAAAACAAACTCATTGGTACACGCTGATCGGATTCGAACCCCGGACCTCACGAAAGAGAAGCCGACGCCCAGACCATTCGACCACCCAGTGGCGGGGCATGAACTTAATTTGATGTGGGCGGGCAAGATACATTTTGCGAGGCCCTCTCAATTTTGCCAATACTCAATACATTCAACAACATCATCAAATCGCAATAATACAGCCACTGTATTATTGCAATATTCACTGCCTCTGTCCTGCTTTCCTACCTTGTGTCGGATAAAGGCTTTATAGTAAGCTTTAGTTTGCCTATGATTAAGTCTAAGGCCCACTTGCACCAACACGAGTTTAGAGTTAAGTAGCGAGCTATGGATTTAAACGCGGTTCCCACAGTCAACGGGTGCTAGCTTAACGAGTTAAACTGGTTTATATATTTAAATTCGTGTTGGTGCAAGTGGGCCTAAACATGTTAACTAGGGGTCTCATTTAATAGATCTAGCTGAATATTTTTCATGAATCAAAGCTGCACTAACTTCCGAGGCGAGAGGCCCCTCGGGCCGCGAGGCCGTGGGCGGTCGCCCACGTCGCCCACGCCTTGCGCCGCCTCTGCGACCACCCGCCCACCATCAATTATGTCTGGTACATTCAATCATGCATGAGACATTCAAACGCTCCCTGCGTTATCCCAGACCCAGACGTACGCAAGATCCAGACCAACGCCGCGCCGCCGCCTTCGACTTCGATTTCTGTCGGCAACGTGCAAGTAAACTAAATGAGCTCTCGCCTTGTCCTACCCGCCGACCCGCTCCGAGCGGGGCTCTTGTAACCGGGCGTGTAATCTTCCCACAAACTTGCCCTAACTATAATAATGACCCAGTTTATGCTGTAATCGAGAGTTTAACACGTTGGCAACATTCGTCTTTGAAAGTCGGCTCCACAGTCCACACACACACACACACACACATAGATTCGGACTATTTCGGACGCGGGGCCCATAAGAATGCCCTAGACAGACAGTTAACGGAATTAAGTCCACTTGTTGGCAATTTACCAAAATACAAATTTAAATATTTTTTGTTTATTATACACAAGCTGTGCCCGCGGCTCCGCTCGCTCTCATATTTCACTTCACTGCTAACCTCATAAGCTATTTAGCGTGATAGTAAGTAGCCTATAGTTGATGGGAAGAATCAAGCTATCCGTAGAATTTTGTTTTATTAAAATCGGTTCAGTGGTTCTCGAGTTATAAGCGGACAGACAGACAGAAAGCAGACGTTGGATTTTATTATAGGTAAGGATACTTTGACCTTAAAAAAGTTAAGACAAGCAAGTCTGCCTTTGCACCTCACTTATGCAATGTGTTATTAATTTTTTTAAATTAAATATTTGTGGAGCAATAGCTATTTAAATAAAATAAAAATAAATTGTCACAGCTCGTCTCTACTAAACAACACGATATTCGCGCTGATCGGTGAGCACATCGCACACACGGCCGGCTCGCTCGCGAGCATCGCCGAGATCGCAGAGTTGCTCGCGGCCGAGAAGCTGCTTACTTCGGACTTCGCTGCTCAGTACGCCGCGAACGTCAGCTCGGCCATCGGAGTCGCACTCAGCAACTACACAGAGGCCAAGTTTAATCTTACCAATGAAGGTATTGTAATGACGTGTTGTAATGACTTATATGTTGAGAGGAATCATGCTCCCGCTCTCCGCTCCGACACCCCAACGCATCTAGCGGAGAAATTAAGCAACACAAATCAGTTGCAGTAGCAACTTAAGATTGCTTCCATAGAGTAACATTGCCTCTTCTCCGGCGCTGCGGGAAGTGCAGCCCCTCCGTCCTTGCGTAACAAAGCGCAGGCACCCGTACTCCGCACCTTCGGCCCAGCCTCAGCCGCTCAGGTTCACACGGGTACCTGCGCTTTGTTACGGCGGACGGGGGCTGCATTCCCTCCGCGCCTTCAACTTATAAAAACACTCTAGGGAATAGCCATACTAACAGGTTATTTCGGGGCGTTGAATTTAGTTTATCCGTAAAGTATGCTAATTACCCCCATTTTGGCCTATCAAATGTGTGTGGATGGACGGGCACCGAAGAAACGCACGTCTAGAGTCTAGACGGGCGCGTAGCCACGGCATGTACTCTATGGCCACAGCGTATATTATTAGCATCCCTAATCCCTACCCTAGTCTGAGAGCTTATTTTCTCCGCTAGATGCGCTGGGGTGTCGGAGCGGAGAACGGAGATCGGGAGCATGATTCCTCTCAACATATAAGGACTCGTATAATAATGTCATACAGATATTCTATCTCACGAAGTTCGTTTGGTTATGAATGTAGTGAGGCATGCAAATGCACATTGTTTTAGTGTGCGTAACCTCGAGAGCGCTCAGTCACCATCGCGACGCGGTCCACGCACAAAACACACACTAACGCGCTTATCAGTACACGTCACTACTACAACCAGAGCCAAACGGACTTCGTGAGATAGAACATCTGTATCACATGCCACCAGAGCAGAATCTTGTCAAACGCACTCCTTGTCAGCTGTCAAGCTAAGGTGATGACAAAAGGGCTGCAACAACGTAGACCATCTCTCGCCCTTCACTTCCGTGGAGAGCGAGAGGGAAATAAAACATTTTTTTAAGGCTTTTACCGCAATTCGACATATTCAAGATTTTTTTCGGTTAGGCAGTATAGCGAAATGATTTACTCGTACTTTAGTCGACGTTCGGTCCACCCTGTGGACATCCTCCTCCTCGGGACAGGCATCCGCGACCCTTCGGCCTGGAGCAATACCCGACGTGGCGATTGTCAGATGTCAAAGATAGGTTGGGTTAGATTTTTAAAAATTTTCTGAGTTAGGCCCAATCCCAAACACCCGTTAAAAAGTTCGCTTCAGAAAACACGTAGTTTCAAGAAAAAGAAACGTTTTTTAAATACGTAAAGAATACATTATAGCTATGCATACATATAGGAAAAATGATCGCATTTAATACAATACAATTTGGTTCTGTTTTTCACGTTTCACTTTTTCTGATTTAGGCCCCACCTTAAACGTGCTTTAAAAAGCTTCGCTTCAAAACCCCGTAGTTTCAATAAAAATAAACGGTTTATATATACGTAAGCAATGCATTATAGCTGCATACATATAGGAAAGAATAAATACAAGCATTTAGTACAATACAATTTCGTTCTTTTTTTCAGCCGCCCAAACGGTGATCAACGCCGGAGCGGACCTGTTTGCGATCGGCGCAGAATCGGCAGCTCTCAAACCGGCGCTGGGACTAGGCATCTTCGGCGCCTTCGGACGTTAGACCTGCGACCGGAAAAGTTCTTGTTATTTTGTGAAATTTCGCTGGATTAGCCAGGAGAGTAATTTAGATTTTTCGTAAAATAGTTTTTTAAATTGTCTAAAAGACTTCTCGCAAGTCCTGTTACTTGTGAGCAACACTTATATAATTGATTTATTGAAAACGGCTCTAACGATTTGGATGAAATTTTGTATATAGAAAATGTAATTTTTTTTTTCAAGTTTATCTAGATAGGTGTAGACGCCGAGCGAAGCTCGATCGCCCAGGTACTGAACTCTGAAATGTTAAATTATTGATTGTATTTATAACAAAAACTGAACCAAAAATAAACTCCATTTAATGAGAACTATAATTATTATTTAAGTATTTTTTAGAAGCAGCTTTGTTCATGTACCCATTCTTCCCTGCATAAATATCAACATTAGGCCTTATCGCTCTACTGCTGAACATAGGCCTCTACCCACACGTCTTCAGCTCTTCTCATCCATCCATTTCCGGATAACCTTTTTTTGGTGGTCTGTCCACCTAGCAGGTGCGAGGGTTATTGCTTGTTCGAGCACCCGTCGTCAGTTTCCATAAAAAAAATAAAAAAAAAATTCTTCTAAAATGCATGTGTTTTGAACTTTTTTTTTCTGGAAACTATCACGGTTGGCTACATCACCAACAAGCATCTGTGATGTCAGCCCATAACACCGGGTGAACTAGGTGCCATGTCAGTGCTTCCCTTCATTTCATGTCGGCTACACTGAACTAGATGGAAAACACGAACTATTTACATAGCCGTTTCGACCGACGTTTCCTTCAGTGCGGTGGTATTAACCCGGGCGGGATAAACGTCAGACCAATATTTAAAGTCTGAACAGAATTATAAATTAAATGTGCATCGATTCATGCGCTGTAGAAGGCTGTATAAAGGCTGCTTTGGTTGTGTCGAGGCTTTCAATACAACCCTTTGGCGCTACGCAATCGCTGTCCCAATTTTCCAATCACCACGAACTATAACGAGGATTGTAGACTGGTAGCTCAGCCTGTATGGATTATGTCATAGGTTGAATTTGTATCTACGCTATGGAAGTAACTATTAAGTAATCTGTGGCTATGGCCCAACAATAAAAATAATTATATAAAATCTAGGTTATTCAAGAAATTGTCAACGTATTTATGTAATACGTGTAATTTATATATTTTAATATGTAGAAAATTAGTTTTAAGAAATGTGTGAATAAAGGAAAAATAATAATAATTAGTCGTTTCGGCGCATGCACTGATAGCGAAGAGCCTCGACGACCGCCTTGACAGGCTCTCGCTGAGTGGTTGGGTCAAGGGCCAGATCCAGAAGGCAGCCCTGATGGACACTGCACGCATCGTCCGGAGGTTTCTGTCCCTAGGGCCCGACCATCGGTAGCTTGGGTTCGCCCCGCCGCGCCGACGCGCCGGTGGTGGAAACTCCGTTTATTTTTATACTAGCTTTTGCCCGCGGCTTCGCTCGCGTGAAATTCGTATTTCAAAGGAAAAAAAGTAAGTAACTAAGGCCGAGCTGCGTTCAGGAAGACGAAAACCTTCTCGAAGACAGTAAGTCACTATGGGCGAGGTCGAAGCCCGAGCTGCGTTCAGGAAGAGGGTAAACCATCTTTAAGTAAGTAAGTAATAAAGGGCGAGGCCGAGGGCCGAGCTGCGTTCAGGAAGACGTTAAACCTTCTCGAAAACAGTAAGTAACTATGGGCGAGGCCGAAGGCCGAGCTGCGTTCAGGAAGAGGATAAAGCATCTTTAAGAAAGTAAGTAACAAAGGGCGAGGCCGAAGGCCGAGCTGCTTTAAGGAAGAGGATAAGCTTTTCGTAGAAAGTAAGTAACAGACTCGGACTTCGGACTCGCCCTAGTCCGAAGGCCGAGCTGCGTTCAGGAAGACGATAAACCTTCTCGAAGACAGTAATTAACTATGGGCGAGGCCGAAGGTCGAGCTGCGTTCAGGAAGAGGATAAACCATCTTTAAGAAAGTAAGTAACAAAGGACAAGGCCGAAGGCCGAGCTGCGTTCAGGAAGACGATAAAAAGGTCTTCCTGAACGCTTCGCCCATAGTTACTTACTGTCTTCGAGAAGGTATATCGTCTTCGTGAACGCAGCTCGACCTTCGGCCTCGCCCTTTGTTACTTACTTTCTTCGAGAAGGTTTATAGTCTTCCCGAACGCAGCTCGGCCTTCGGCCTCGCCTATAGTTACTTACTGTCTTCAAGAAGGTTTATCTTTTTCCTGAACGCAGCTCGGCCTTCGGCCTCGCCCTTAGTTACTTACTTTCTTTGAGTAAGTCCGAGTCTGTTACTTACTTTCTACGAAAAGCTTATCCTCTTCCTTAAAGCAGCTCGGCCTTCGGCCTCGCCCTTTGTTGCTTACTTTCTTAAAGATGGTTTATCCTCTTCCTGAATGCAACTCATTCACAAACTTTCGCGTTTATAATATTTATATAGGGTAGGTTTGGAGTGAGGCCTGATTTTAGAAATTATTCCCAATTATCGGGTGCATGCAAGCAAACCCGAAAGCAACAGCTAACAATATATATATTTTTGAAATGTGCTAATTAAGCCCTTTCATTAGATACCCAACTTTTTTAGCTTATGTTATGACTTTATGTCCTCTAGAGGGCGCCATATTCAATTTTATGTGACGTCACATAGCCTGTAACCAGCGGACGATCAAGGCGATACCTCATTTGTCAAATTATGATAAGTAGTTTAAAGTTATGAGGAAACAGATGAACATACATACATACATACCGGTCAAAATCATACATAACTCTCGCTTCGAAAGTCCGTTTACTATTAGGAAAAATCATCAGAAAAATCAACTTTCATCCTTAATTTCAACGAATCTTACGCTTTTTGGATCAGGCTACGGATCCGACGCGAGTTTAAATTTTTTTACCGATCTAAAAAAAGTGCCAAGCGCCGCTAAAGAAGTGCTTTAGCGGCGGGTGGCCGAGTCGTTTCGGCATCGGCTTCTCATGCGAGAGGTCCGAGGTTCGAATCCGACCGGCGTGTACCAATGAGTTTTTTCTGATGAAAAAATCAACGTGCATACCCTACACCTACTGCTTCACCGTTCGGAACGGGTGAAAAACTGTACGCCCCTTCCCTTGCCCCTTACTAGGTGGTAGGCTCAAATTGTAGCCGGCTGGGGTGGTACCACCGTAGTGGATGTAAGATGGCCGCATAACAGCCTCGGTTGTGTTATCCTCTAGTCCAGTATAGCCAGCAATCCAAGGAAGTCTTCGGTATGGCACCTACCTTCTCGGAGGTGACATTGGGTGGTCGGAGCATGTGCTTTGGCCCCTCCGACTCAGCCACCCATACCGGATTACTTACATAATTACATAAAAACATACATAATGACATACTTTTACTTACATAAAAAGAAAGACGTAATACTATCGCCGCCGCCTCCAGAGCTAAAACGGTCGCCATAGTGGATGGCTCGGATAGATGGCGGGTCGAACCATCCGGCTTGGGTCCAGCCACCCAGGGCCGCCGCACTATCGCTCCTAATGACGACAGATCTGGCGGAAAATTACGCTTATCCGATGTCGGGATTCACAGCGGGTATGGAGCTTGGCTTTCGTCTACTTGGAGTAAGTTCATAGTGCGGTATCAAGTATTTCATATAATATTTTGTAGTTGAGTCCGCCTTTATGCATTCCTGTACTTTATAATATTGCTCCTGAACTGGATGGCTGTGCTATCGAGCACAGCCAATATCACCTCCGAGAAGGTGCCAGTTCGGCTTTTTTTATGTAATCCGGTATGGGTGACTGAGTCAGAAGGGCCAAACCACATGCTTCTACCAGCCAATATCACCTCCGGGAAGGTAGGTGCCGGAGACTTTCCTGGATTGCTGGCTATACTGGACTAGAGGAGAACAAAACCGAGGCTGCTATGCGGCCATCTTACATCCAGTACGGTGGTACCAACCCAGTCGTCTACAATTTGAGCCTACCACCTAGTAATGGGCAAGGGAAGGGACCTACAGTTTTACACCGGTTCCGTACGGTGAAGCAGCAGGTGTAGGTATGTACGTAAATTTTTTCGTCGGAAAAGAACTCATTGGTACACGCCGACCGGATTCGAACCTCGGACCTCTCGCATGAGAAGCCGATGCCCAATCCACTCAGCCACCCGCCGCTGTATAGTTTTCTCGCCGTCTTGCTCTGCTCTAAGAGGATTGTCGGTATTGCAACCAACAAGGGAGAGGGGATGCAGGAGTTTTGGAACATGATTGTCGAGAAAATACCATCGAGCACCGCGTCTATCTATTTTTTTTTTATTGAAACTGACACGGTTGGCTACATCACCTACAACATCCGTGATGTCAGCCCATAACACCGGGTGAACTAGGTGCCATGTCAGTGCTTCCCTTCGGTCGTGCCGGCTACACTGAACTGGACGGAAAACACGAACTATTTACATAGCCGTTTCGACCGACGTTTCGTTCAATGCGGTGGTACCAACCCGGCCGGGAGAAACCCTGCCACCTAGTAAGGTAAGAAGGGAAGGGACCTACAGTTTAAATGGGGACTCCGAACCACGGTCAGCCTCCATAACGGTCGAGCGGTCACCCATCCAAGCACCGACCGCGTTCAGCGTTGCTTAAAAACAGTCGACTGACTGACCGCACCACTGAGCTACCGAGGCTGACGAATTTCCTTATCCCTTAGTCGACTTTTACGACATGCGACGGGGAGAAATGCAGTGGGGCTATTCTTTTTAAGTACCGGCCCCCCCCGGTACTGTCTAGTTGGTACGGTCTTTGCCCCCGGCCGAGTAAGCAAGTGATGTCCTAGCTAGGATATTCCCTAGTCTAGGGCACTGGTATATTCCCGGTAGATTCACTCCCGAAGTAAGGAGATTAAGACAGGGGCACGCCCGGACTTAAGCCCCTCTGCATTCTATGGTAAACTTTACGGGTTATTGGTGCTGTCAAACTTGTAACTATGTAATCCCTTTTAAGGACTTGAAGTGGACAAGGAAGTAATCGTTTGGACGAGTTGAAATAAATTTTGGTCGGGTTAGTTTAATGTATTGATATTATAGGTGAGTATACTTAAGTAGCGGAGGATATTTTCTGATATAAAGATTTTTAATAAATTACACTATAACCTAATACAAATAAAATCGTTACACTACTCATTGTCGATGCTCCGATGAACTGGCTTCCCTCTTCCCTCCTGCCCCGATCCGTATCTACAGGGTGTAAAAACGGCGAGTACATTAAATTTAGGAAATGATTATTGGGATCAAGAGTAACAAAAAAGTCAAATAACTTTTTTCTGAATTACCTTTAAATAAAAAGTTACAGTTTTCATACAAACTAATTGATTATTTTAGTGTAAAAATGATCTAATGACAACAGGGCGGCGCGGAGGGGGGAAGAGCGGGTGAGACGTGAGCGCCTCGGGCGGAGGTGTTGGCGGGAGGGTCGCCCCTCCCGCCGGGTTAGCTATGTGAGTGGAGGACTGGAGGTCGGCAGGCGGAGGGTGCGGAGCGGCAACAGCGCGTTAATTACACTAGTCGAAAACATACATTTCAAATATTCATATCTCGAAAACTAAACCCTTTAGAGAAAAACTTTACTTGCTTTTTTGTCTAGGAAAAACATGAGGATTGCGCTGGCGAAATTAATGTACTCGCCGTTTTAACACCCTGTATATTATATATGTTGTTGACACCCAACTTTTGAGAACGAATCGCTTTTCGAAATCGTTCCTGTGTCGTACGGGGAAAATATGGAACGGTCTTCCAGTGAGTGTGTATAACCTGGGGATCTTCAAAAGCCGTGTTAATAAATTAGACGACGACCTTTTTGTCCGTCTCATAGCTGGAATGGCGCTTGTTGTCCATAAAAAACCGGCCAAGTGAGAGTCGAACTCGAGCACCGAGGGTTCCGTATCGCCATGTCATGGTCAGCGCAACTCACGCCATCTATGTATTAGTTAAAATGCTTCATACTCTTTTAAGTTTTTTTTTAATTTTTATTATTTTTATTATTGGTTGTTATTATTCTGTAAAAATTTCAACGGGCTACGTATTACGGTTCAAGAGATACAGCCCTCGGACAGACGGACAGATAGACAGACAGACAGACGGCGGCGTAGGCTTAGTAATAGGGTCCCGTACGACGGATACGGAACCCTAAAAATAAAATGTATTAAATATTTCATCAAATACTTCAATCAATATTGCTTTTTACTTTGTTTGTTTCAGATAGATTAGTTAAATATTACATTTGTACATTATTATTAGTTAACGAAGTGGTAGATGCCTGTCTAGTTGAAAGTGCCTTGTTGTATTAGGTAATGGTGCTTAGAGTATATAAATGGAAACTTATATAAATTTAATAAAACAAAATTGTATAATATTGTGTTTATAAATTTTAGAATTCCATATTTTATAAAATTATTCAAATCAGGAAAAATATTCGCTCCATTCCCAAACCGTTTTGACCAAAATTTTAATTTGCGGTTTAATTTTCATCTGAAGAGACTTCAGACTTTTACGATTTCACCAATCAAAATTATCCCACTACGGTCCAAATTTCAAAGGCTACATATGAAAGAAACAAATTTACATGAAAACGTTTCTTAATTTAGTAAATATCATTAACGATAAAATTAATTTTATTTAAAAATATGTCCGGACTCCGGAGTCACTGGCAGAATTTCGAAATAAACATTAAACGATTCAAAGTAGGTAAGCAATCTCACTAAATATTCCTCAATATTCATTTCGTCGCCAAGTACCTGATAGAACACAGAACATTGATACGTGAGAGTATTTTACTAGAAGTGTCAATAAGCTATCAAACAATCAACTCCGGACTGATACTCCAGTGCCACCAGGTACTAGAGGGTATAGCGGTAAACAACAAGGTAACCCTACAGTGGATCAGGGGGCACAGCGGCTCCTACGGGAACGATGCGGCGGACGAGCTGGCTAAACGGGGCTCCAGCTGGAGTGCAGAAGGCTCAGAACCGTATGTACCCTTACCAATCAGCCAGTTCAAATATTGGCTACATCAACTTACAAAATCTAAACAGGAAAATCTTTGGGCCAACACCAGGGACTGCAGGCAATCCCGGGAAGCCATTCCCAAACCAGACCTGAGACTCAGGAAGCGCCTGCTAAAGTTCCACAGAGGTCAACTGCGTATGGCGGTAGGACTTCTTACGGGTAATTGCCCACTTAACAGACACTTGTTTACAATAGGTGTCACCGACAGTCCCCTGTGCAGAGGCTGCATGGCGGAGGACGAATCAGCCACCCACATGCTCCTGGAGTGCCCGGTGGTGGCAGAAGTACGACTGCAGTTTCTTAGGAACGTGGGAACTGCCCATGTAGTGTGGAAGCGTCCAAGAAGAGTGCTCCACTTCATGAAAGAGCTCGGGTGGCTGGAGTAACACTACCCGAGCGCCAACGTACAACGGAACGTCTTGAAGTCTCAGTGCGGAGAATGGCCCACCCGCCTTCCCAAGAGGCTGGGCAGCAAACAACAACAACAAGCTATCAAACCTTTATAGAGACAAACTGTATAAACCTTAATAAACCTTTTCTCTTCTATAGAGAATTAGAGGTTCTAGAAGTTCAAAGCATGCAATTAATTTTTTATGGAAACTGACACATTTGGCTATATCACCCGACAACATCCGTGATGTCAGCCCTTTAACATTTTGGTGAACTATATATTTGCCATATCACAGTGTTTCCCTTTGCTTGTGCCAGCTACACTGAACTAGACGGCAAACAGGAACTATTTACATAGCCGCTTTCGCCGACTTCAGGCGAGTGAGTCTTCAAAAAGAGGCTGCAGGACAGTCCAGAAACAGTCCGCAAATCTGCTGGCATGGCACCACACTGAGCGTGGTTTCGCGAGGAGAGGTGAATTTGGCTCTGCCTGCAGACTGCACCATTGATCCCTCGGTACGGCCACCCATGCTGGTTTTCATAAAAAAAATACATTCCCTTCTTACCTTACTTGGTGGTAGGGTTCAACCGCCCGGGTTGGTACCACCGCACTGAATGAAAGGTCGGTCGAAACGGCTATGTAAATAGTTTGTGTTTTCCGTCCAGTTCAGTGTAGCCGGCACCTAGTTCACCCGGTGTTATGGGCTGACATCACGGATGTTGTAGGTGATGTAGCCAACCGTGTCAGTTTCCATAAAAAAAACATCCCAAAGTGATCTGGAACGAGAACATACCAATTTTACAGGCCTCCTTGTTATATGAGGCATGGCTTACAAAAATTAAATACAGTCCGCTCTGCGACACAGTCCTCTCCGCGACACAGTCCGCTCCGCGACACAGTCCGCTCCGCGACACAGTCCGCTCCGCGACAAAGTCCGCTCCGCGACTTGAATCCATTGCATGGATCCATTGATGGATCCTGGTAAACTTTTACCTCCACCTGAGTCCATCATGGCAGTCGATTCCTAAGGTACTTCTTAAGGATTCTAAGATACTTCAAGGTGCACTTGGATCCTCCAAAGAGTTTTGTACGCTAACACAGTCCGCTCTGCGACACAGTCCAGCGAGTCTTGTCTATATTCTCTGGTACCTACCTACTGGTAAGCCTAGAGCAATATCGAGAAGCCCCTCACAATAAGCCGATTACAAAGTTGAAGGAGAATTTGTTAGCGCCAGACATCAGTGCTTCCCTTCGATCGTGCCGGCTACACTGAACTGGACGGAAAACACAAACTATTTACATAGCCGTTTCGACCGACGACGTTTCATTCAGTGCGGTGGTGGTACCAAGCCGGGCGGGTTGAACCCTACCACCGAGTAAGGTAGGAAGGGAAGGGACCTACAGTTTTACGTGGAATCCGAACCACGGTCAGCATCCCAACGGTCGAGCGGTCACCCTTCCAAGTACTGACCGCGTCCAGCGTTGCTTAACAATCAATAGCAACAGTCAACTGTCTGCACCACTGAGCTATCGAGGCTGACAGATTTATGCATCATTACGTTCAAATTTTCTGTAACAACAATAAATTCTTGTTGAAATTTTATTTAAAACTAGCTTTTGCCCGCGGCTTCGCACGCCTCAAATTCATATCTATAATGGTACGTTGACACGATGCGAGGTTTCACGCACGAGAAGCATGCCGCCTTCTCGAACGAGAAAACTCGCATTCGTGAAGCGTTCGTGGAACTGTTTACACTATTCCACATCTCGTTCGAGCTCGTCTGTGTTTCTCTGTTTTGACAGTTGCAAAAATGGAGTCTGTAGATGAAGGTTTGGCGTGTATTGTTACAATTTTAGCGTTTATTATAATATAATATAACACGGCGTTTGATAAGAAACAAAATAAAGAAGAAAAAAAAACAGAAAAGATCTTTTTTTTTATAGAAACTGACACGGTTGGCTACATCACCTACAACATCCGTGATGTCAGCCCATAACACATTGGTGAACTAGGTGCCATGTCAGTGCTTCCCTTCGGTCGTGTTGGCTACACTGAACTGGACTGAAAATACAAACTATTTACATAGACCTACAACATCCGTGATGTCAGCCCATAACACATTGGTGAACTAGGTGCCATGTCAGTGCTTCCCTTCGGTCGTGTCGGCTACACTGAACTGGACGGAAAATACAAACTATTTACATAGACCTACAACATCCGTGATGTCAGCCCATAACACATAGGTGAACTAGGTGCCCTGTCAGTGCTTCCCTTCGGTCGTGTCGGCTACACTGAACTGGACGGAAAATACAAACTATTTACATAGGTAGCCGTTTCGACTGGCCTTTCATTCAGTGCGGTGGTACCAACCCGGGCGGGTTAAACCCTACCACCTAGTAATAAAAAAAGTTTTAAAAAACATAAAACCGACTTCCTAAAAAAAGTAAAACTAAAAAACTATTTAAAATAAAAATATAAAAACCGCCTTCAAAAATATATGAAATAAAAACCCTAAAAAAAAAACGAACCCTAGAGTTGAAGGCGGTGCTAAAAAGGCTACACAAATCACAAAGGATATTATCATCCGCTCATGTTTTCTTTCATGCATCATTTTTGCTTGCTTTAGCACCGCCTTCAACTCTAGGGTTCGTTTTTTTTTTAGGTTTTTATTTCATATATTTTTGAAGGCGGTTTTTATATTTTTATTTTAAATAGTTTTTTAGTTTTACTTTTTTTAGGAAGTCGGTTTTATGTTTTTTAAAACTTTTTTTTTATTTCACAGTTTTTTTTAGTAATTTTTTGCTATTAATGTACTCGGCGGAATCGCTCGGCCTTCGGCCTCGCGATTCCGCCTCGCCTTCCAATCCGATCTTGACCCAATTAAAATAGGACCACGTCAGATTCGATAGCTGAGTGGTGCAGACAGTCAACTGTCGCTATTGAATTTTAAGCAACGCTGGGTGCGGTCAGTACTTAGATGGGTGACCGCTGACCGTTGGAGGCTGACCAAGGTTCGGATTCCTCGTAAAACTGTAAGTCCCTTCCCTCGTAATCTTACTTGGTGGTAGGGTTTAACCTTCCCGGGTTGGTACCACCGCACTGAATTAAACGTCGGTCGAAACGGCTATGTAAATAGTTTGTGTTTTCCGACCAGTTCAGTGTAGTCAGCACGATCAAAGGGGGAAGCACTGACATGGCACTGGTGTTATGGGCTGACATCACGGACGTTGTAGGTGATGTTGCAGAACTTAGTAGAATGGACAGACATAAACGTGTTACGGAAGCCTACTTTTATTATAAAATAACCGTCGGAGGACCTTGGTTGAAAATTGTAAAATTTAGTAGAACGGATAGACATGCATATGTTACGGAACCCTACATTCATTTTGCAGAACTTAGTAGAATGGACAGACATAAACGTGTTACGGAACCCTACTTAACAGTTGCACTCCGGGAGTGCCGGCAGATCCCGTGCCACTCTAACTTAACCCTTAACGCAATGACTTAAGGTTTCATTTTAAAAATGACGCTGACGCGATGTCGCGAGTTATACATTTTTACCCACCTAAAAAAGTGCCAAGAGCCGCTAAAGAAGTTTTCACTTCAAAAACCTCAGGGTTATCCCCTTTCAAATAAAAAAAAAAAGAATTTTCAAAATCGGCCCACAATTGACGGAGTAATCGCGTAACAAACATCCAAAAAAAGAAAACATACCGTCGAATTGAGAATCTTTTAGGTCTAAAGTAAATTTCTCGTGAAGACAAATGCAACGAGCCCAAACACGATGGGTTTATCATGTGTAGTTTAGGAGTTCCTATGGCCACCTTCTGTCTCCATCATCAAACCAGCTCGATGGTACTCGGTACAGTAGGTACTGGCCAGGTACCATAATAAATTAAGCGCCGGTCGGAAAAGATAAAAAATTTCAAATTTAGAATATTCATGAAACAAGGGTCCGAATATGTATCACTAGTATATCGATTCATGTATTTCAACAGGACAGAGAAAATTTCAAAATATTAGGTATTTAATACTTTTTAGTTTTATTTTTTTTTGTTTTTTGGAAATCGGTTTAATATTTTTTAAAACAGTTTTTATTTCATTCTTTTTAGTAATATTACATAAAAAAGAATAATCGAAATCGAATAATCGAAATCGATTGAAGTGGTACAGAATTATTCGCCATATGTGTCAGACTGCAAATTGCTGAATAAGTCCACATCACAAATGTTTTGCTGAAGGTAACCACACACCATACTAATTTATCAAACTGAAAATTGCCGAAAACGACCACATCAAAAGTTTTGCTGAAGGTAACCACACACCATAGTATTATGCTGATTTTTCGAAAACCACTGAACCAATTTCGATAAAATTGAAATGGGACCACCTCGGAAGTATGACCTAACTAACAAAAAAAGAATTTTCTAAATCGGCCCTCAATTGACGGAGAAATCGTGTTACAAACATAAAAAAAAATAAAAAAAAAAAAAAAAAAAAAAAAAACATACAGACGAATTGAGAACCTCCTCCTTTTTTGGAAGTCGGTTAATAAGAAGGGAGTCATCTGAGATCTATGTGGATAAGGAAATGGATAAGTATATTATATAAAGATAACTCAATCATTTGCACATCAGTCCACTTTGTCATGGTGCCGTAAACAACCAAAAACCACTAAGAAAACTTTTTTGCACCAACAAACTTCGTGCGAGACGCTCCTCTCGAACGCCAACTAATAAACATGCATGAACTCGTTTGCGCGCGAACGACGCTGCGTTCGTGCACGCATGCGAGCTTGCGAGAACTGTCTACACGGTGCGTGAATGCGTTCGAGAAGCATTTCTCGTGCGTGAACTCGCATCGTGTCAACCAGGCATTACGGATTTATTATTAGTATTGATTCAACACTTACATACGTGTACATAGATGAAAACCGACAGAGTAATAAGAGTAATCGGCGTTGTGCTGCAAGGGCTCTGGTAAATTACATCACAACACCGAACGCCACGTTCCGCAAAGTATTCAGACAAGATAACTATCAAGCAGCCAATATTACTTTGCTGTCAGTCAGTCAACCACTGCTGGACATTCGCCTCTCCAATTTTCCTCCAGCCCTCCCAGGTTTAATCACTTTAACCCATAACGATCCGAAAGTGGAACCAAAAAATATATATTTTTAGGGTTCCGTATTCATAGGGAATCCTAATTACTAAGCCTACGTCGTCTGTCTGTCTGTCCGTCCGTGCGATGGCTGTATCTTTTGAACCGTAATAGGTAGCCGGTTGAAATTTTCACAGAATATGTGTTATTAACTTATAATGGCGGATGTGCAATAATAACAATAAAAAAAAAACTAAAAGTAAAAAATTAAGGGTGGTCCCCATACAAGAAACGTGCGAAGAATTGTTTAGTCACGCTACTGAATAATAGATAGCGTCACAGGTTTTTATATTTTGCATTGTAGAAAGACAAAAGATAGACCGACACGGTTTTGTGACAGGTATTGTATAGCAGATCTACGGAACACTCCGTGCGCGAGTAAAATTCGAACTTGACCGATTTTTAAATTTCATTCTGTACCACCGCACGATAGTACAGAATGGTATTTGTTATTCCCAGTAGTTCGATTAATCGAACAACTGGTCGTACAGGCGAACAATATTTTGCATTCGCACTTTGAAGTAGCAGTTTGTCTCTGTTCGATGACATCTCACCGTAACAGCAAAATGGGCTGGACCCTTCCGGCCGGCTGGGCGGGGAAGATATTACATTTTACCCCCAGGTCTTCAGGTTCACTCTCGAATTTACCCTTACCTTCGCTCGTTACCGGCCGGCTGACGAGATGACCTATGTCAGTTCATTTGGAAAATAACATGTTACGGTAGACGGCGCTTCGTTTAGCTTAGGACACCGTGTTTGGCGAGAGAAATCGGGGACTTGGATTTTTTTTTATGGAAACTGACACGGTTGGCTACATCACCTACAACATCCGTGATGTCAGCCCATAACACCGGGTGAACTTGGTGCCACGTCAGTGCTTCCCTTCGGTCGTGCCGGCTACACTGAACTGGACGGAAAACACAAACTATTTACATAGCCGTTTCGACGGACCTTTCATTCAGTGCGGTGGTACCAACCCGGGCGGGTTAAACCCTACCACCTAATAAGAAGGGAGTCATATCCCTTAGTCGCCTTTTACGACATACACGGGGAGAGATGCAGTGGGGCTATTATTTTAAAGTACCTGCCCCACACGGTACAAATTGCCTGGTTAGACTTCTCACACATCCCAAAGGTTGGTTAGAATAGAATGCCTCACGGCATTAAGCTCACCTATTTTGTATAAATTGGTGTTCAATAAAGAATATATACATATACATAATCCCACTCCCCCTTCCTCATTTCCCCCAACCCATCCTCTCCACTTTTATACGACCTAATATTCTGTAAATTATTCTACGCTATAATTTAAGTTTTTTTTTAGTGGAAATATGTATAAAGGCGTAATATTTGACTTGTGTTTTTTTGTAATGTTGTTTCAGCTGGGCTGTCTATTTCCCGAATAGAGTAAATAAATAATTCATTAAATTATTTAATACATAAAATATAGGTACAAAGTCATAAAATCATGCAATCCCAAATTAAAATCGTACAGTAATTTATAATATTATCGGTATCTCATAAAATATGAAAATAAGTAGGCAATAAAATCATTTATAATATGCCTACAAAGTACAACGAACCTAGCAAATGTCGTTACCCTCATTCCAAAATGTCTTCTCCAAACTTTGAAGGTCTTCTTTCACTCGGATAATTTGCTTTTGCCTAGAAAATGAGCCACGCCGAATTTCTCCGCATCACTGGCTACGTTAAAATAACAGTCGCTATACCTATTGGAGATTTAAAATTGGAATGTTGTTATTTTCAGGAGAAGAATTATTTTGAATTTCGAACTGTAATATATCAAACATGGAGGCCGTATGAACAGCTTTACCTGTCAAAGTGTTTGATGCTTTAAATATCAAAACTACATCAAAACTCTATATAACTAACTAAATAAAAACTAATAAATAACTAAATTAAAAATTACATAGAAAAAAAAAAATTAGAAACGCATAGATAGAAGTCTTTATTGCCGATGATTGAACTGTTTCCCCACATACCTACCTTTCTCCTAAAACTGGCCATTGTTTTGTAGATATTATATTTTATTAAAAGCGCGATTTAGTTTTTGATGTAGAATTTAGAAACTTCGTGATTTAGGTTATTTCTATGTAGAATACCTACGTTCTAGATTTCGGATCATATAAAATGGCTAGGGTGGTATATATACCGGAAATTTCAGAACCAGAATGACGCATTAAATAAAACATAGTTAAATTATGGAAAACTATATGGCGCTGACGACCGCGAAGGCGGGATAACATTTTCTTTTCTTGGTCTCGGCCCGATGTGACAAACACAACCCCGTATTTTTTTTTTTAACAGAGGACCAAAGTTGTCGCTCGTTACATTACATACGTGTAGAAATATTAAGATAATTAAGCGATTTTTCTCTTTTAATTTAGTTTTCCATATGACACGTGAAAATACTTTACAGATAAAATTCAGCGTACGTATCCACCGGGGCACACATATTGTAATTAAGCTGAAAGGCGAACGTATTGCATGTAATGTATTCCGTAGTATTTTTATAACTCCGCAAAGGTGGCACAAAGGTTTTGAACTTGGCGACATCACAAAGGATTAAAAAAATACAGCGAAATTCTGTTTTTTAATGAAAATATTTGCGTCGGCCAGCAAAGTTTTTGCGAAATTAGAAATACCGGGCGCAGCGGCGCGGCGCGACCGGGCCGGGACGCATATTTCCAAACTCTACTACTTAGCGGAAGCCTTTTTAAGTTTCCGTACCCTACGGGTGCGGAAGCCTATTACTAAGCCTATACCACCTGTAAACTATTCTTGTTCGCCTGCATGTACTTCTCCCACATCCCAAAGGTTAGTTAGAATAGAATGCCTCGCGGCATTAAGCTCGCCTGTTGTACCTAATTTTTATTAATTGGTGTTCAATAAAGAATTATACTGTTCGTCTGTGTACCTTTAAAGGACGGTTTTGAACCGTAATAGGTAGCCAGTTGAAATTTTCACAGAATATGTGTTACTATAGTGAATATCCTAAGAAAAATATTAAAACAAGACAAACATTAAAAATTAAGGGAGGTTTACAAGAAGGTAATTTTTTTTTACGTTTTTCGTTTTTGCTCTATCGTATAAACCAAGCAAGCGTTGGTGTGGTTAGGTTAGGTTAGGTTAGGTTAGGTTAGGTTAGGTTAGGTTAGGTTAGGTTAGGTTAGGTTAGGTTAGGTTAGGTTAGGTTAGGCTAGGCTAGGCTAGGCTAGGCTAGGCTAGGCTAGGCTAGGCCAGGCCAGGCCAGGCTAGGCTAGGCCACGCTAGGCCAGGCTAGGCTACGCTAGGCTAGGCTAGGCTAGGCTAGGCTAGGCTAAGCTAGGCTAGGCTAGGCTAGGCTAGGCTAGGTTAGGCTAGGCTAGGCTAGGCTAGGCTAGGCTAGGCCTCGCTCAGCAGAAATTTATTCTGCGAGACGAGGTGTCCGATCACCTCCGCGTCAGTCAGGTCTTTCTGCACGCCAGTGAGTACGACGAGAGGGTTCCTCGTTCGGGCCTCATCCACATTCAACTTCGCCGAGACAAGAATATCACGCACCTTGGCCCTGGTTTCCGAAGTGTCAAGACCAAGTACCACCTTCCTGTCTCGGGCCTAGCGGAGGAGGTTCACCCCGACGCCCAGCTCGTCGACCTTCACCGCCGCAGCGATCCTCCCAATCACGGCCTCCGCGGTGTCGGCGACGTCCTCCGAGGACACGATGAGGGCGTGGCCACCGGCACCAGGTCGCCTGGCCGCAGGCTCAGGATTTATCATGTGTAGTTTATAGGAGTTCCTATGGCCCACTTCCGGCTCCATCATCAGGACCCTGGAAATTACATATGACAAGGGTATTTGCGAAAACAAATCCAACGAGCCCAAACACGATGGGCTTGTGTAGTTTTAGGAGTTCCTATGGCTTCCTTCCGGCTCCATCATCAGAACCCAACTAACCTTTTCCTTATTCCGACTTTCTCGTGTCGCTCAGCGACAATATTTTTTCCAATTCCCTAGATTCATTTTCAATGTGCTCGATAGTCGTGTAAGGCACGAAATCTGTGAATTTTTTGCCTATTTGAGACATAGGTCTCTGAGACATATTTATTATGTATTGGGTAATGTCATGTATAGCGAGCATTTATTTTAAAAATTGTGATTGAACGCAGAGTCTGGAAAACACCCTTTTCTGTTGTTACTCGTGTTGTTATTATGTTGTTTTGTTTGCAGATTCTGCATTCTGTCACAATTTGTCCACTTCTGACCTTCAATCATCACTAAGACACTGGCCAGAATGTCTCAAAAAGGCAATCGCCTAAGAAAATAAAAAATAAAGGCTTTCGCGAATTCCTGTAGTAGACTTTGGTATTACGCTGACGGGGCAGGTTCAACGATATTGTCTGATGGAGTGCACAGGCAGTAATTTGTTGATAACCATACCACGTTTCACACGTTTTAGGGTTCCGTATCCGTCGTACGTAAGAAAAAGTAAAAAATTCACAGGGGTCCCCGTAAAAGAAAAAGTAAAAAATTCACAGTCGTCCCCATGTAAGAAACTAAAAATTGCATGCGCGCCACAGAAATCCTAAATACTCTGATCTGTAATGCGCGCCATCTACCGAAAAGAGTATGAAGCATTTTAACTAATACATAGATGACGTGAGTGGCGCTGACCATAACGTGGCGATACAGAACCCTCGGTGCGCGAGTTCGACTCGCACTTGGCCGGTTTATTATTGAAAGTACGACAAATGGCGCCGAGCCACCCATAAGATGTCTAACGAAGCCCATGGACATTCGGTCGTATGCGGGGGTTTCGAATGCCATGCCGGCCGAACAGGAGTCCATTAACGCTCTCTTGAAGAACCCGAGACTGTACATACATCGGGGGAAATATATGAGCAGGGAGAGCGTTTCAGAGTTTACCGGGTTTACAATTCAGCATTATCCCAAAGAGGTATTATGTACTAGCATACTAGAGTTATCGCTCCGAAGAAATAGACAGAGAAGCGGTGAAGGTAGCGTGGAGGCGGAGCGCAGAGCCGAGCGGAAGAGGGGAGCGCGCGTGGCGCGGGAAGCGTGCGGGAGAGAGGCAAGGGGTAAGAAGTAAGCCATAGGGGCAGGGAGAACGATCGCACTCGTGCGTCGGTGTCCTCACACACAGATGGCTATAGCGTGTTATGAAATGCTTCATATTAGTTAAATGACTTCACGATTAGTTAAAATGCTTCACGCTCTATTCCGTAGATGGCGGGCGCGCATACACGTTTTGGGTTTTTCTATGGGGACCCCCGTGATTTTTTTTTTACTTTTTCCTATTTATATTATTTGTTATATCGGCCATAATAACACATATTCTGTGAAAATTTCAACGGGCTACCTATTACGGTTCTAGAGATACAGCCCTCGGACAGACAGACAGACAGACAGACAGACGGACGGACGGACAGACAGACAGACGGCGTAGGCTTAGTGATAGGGTCCCGTCCCGGATACGGAAGCCTAAAAAGCAATAAACCTAGGTATTTCGTTCGTTACACAATATAGAGCTTTTTATGGTTCCGAATCCATTACTAACCTTTTACTAACCTATTACTAGCCTATTACTAACCTTACGGCGCCGTCTGTCTGTCTGTCTGTTCATTCATCCGTCCGTCCGTCCAAGGGCTGTGTCTTTTGAACCGTAATACGTTGCCGGCTGAAATTTTCACTGAATATGTGTTATTTTATTATGGCGGATATACAAACAAATAATAAAGAAACTAACAAAATAAGGGAGGTCCCCATACAAGAAACGTGCTATGAATCGATTAGTCACGCTTCTAAATAATAGATGGCGCGAGGTCACACACAGATACTAGTTTGCATTTACATCGGGACGTAACTGAATCGGATATTTGTCCCATCGTCCATAACTTCCATTAGCCTAGCGGTAGAATGTGAAGAATTTGTAATTCGACTACGGTCATGGGTTTGAATCCCACTTGTACATTTTTTTTTTATTTATTGTAAAGGGTATTAAAAATTTCGTTGGGAAAATGTTTTTTTTTGCTCAATCGTAAAAACTCCAAGGTAAAAACGGTAATACACACACGCATCAAACGTGGTGTGATTATTATAGTGCTTAAGTAAAACAGCAAAATAATAAAAATTGTACGGAACCCTCGGTGCGCGAGTCCGACTCGCACTTAGCCGGTTTTTATACTCGAAGCTTCGATCTCTTTACCCCATTTATTGCGGCCTTAGAAACTCGCGCAGGGCGTGTATGTAGTTCGAAGAGCTCGCGGGCGAATGTAATTTTATTGGAAAGTGAAACAAGTTGCTTGCGCTTCCGTAGACCTGCGTCCGATTGATTTCCCTACCCGACGCACCCCCACAGTTTGCACAGGACACGGGCGCGCCAGCAAGGAAAAGCCGTTGAAGGTTTTTGAGAGAAAAAGCGGTTCAGTGCGATCTGAATTCGCTCGCTGAGGGTTTTTTTAGGTTTCCGTATCCCGTACGGAAGCTTATTACTAAGCCTACGCCGTCTGTGTGTCTGTCTGTCCTACTGCTGTATCTTTGGAACCGTTTGTACCGCCCCACTGCATCTCTCCCCGTGTATGTCGTAAAAGGCGACTAAGGGATATGACTCCCTTCTTATATTACTAGGTGGTAGGGCTTAACCCGCCCGGGTTGGTACCACCGCACTGAATGAAAGGTAGGTCGAAACGGCTATGTAAATAGTTTGTGTTTTCCGTCCAGTTCAGTGTAGCCGGCACGACCGAAGGGAAGCACTGACGTGGCACCAAGTTCACCCGGTGTTATGGGCTGACATCACGGATGTTGGAGGTGATGTCGCCAACCGTGTCAGTACCCATAAAAAAAAAAAAAAAAGTAATAGGTAGCCGGTTGAAATGTTCAGAGAATATTCCTATTACTTTAAGTGAGCTAAACTTGTATATTACCTATATATATATATAATTGGTTTCTCGGAAACGGCTCTAACGAATTTGGATGAAATTTTGTATTTAGATAATGTTATTTTTCTCAAGTTTATATAGATAGGTGTAGACGCCGAGCGAAGCTCGGTCGCCCAGGTACTGTGTTATTATGGCCGATATAACAACAAAAATTAAAATATTTTTATTTTTTATTAATTTTTTATTATTCGCACTTGGCCGGGTTTTTTTTCATACAAAAGCGCGACATGTGGTGCAGAGCCACCCATAATGTTTCTAGCGACGCCCATGGACATTCGGTCGCATGCAGGGGTTGCGAATGCCATGCTGGCCTGATAGGTGCTCATGCACGCCTCCCTCGAAGGACCCGAAACTGTGCTTGGGGGGAAATAATTGAGCAGGGATAGCGTTTCAGAGTTTAAACCGGTTTTGTGGAGGAAGGATCTGCAGAACCGATTGGTACGCATCCGCGGGAAGTCCGCAAAAGCTTTCATTCAAAGAGCATTTGAATTGGTTAGATGGGAAAAGTGTGCCGTGTGCGGCACTTAAAAGAATAGCCCCACTGCATCTTTCCCCGTGTATGTCGTAAAAGGGGCTACTAAGGGATCGCCGCGGCCGCTTATAGCGAAATAAATACAACAAAACATATTTCCGGAGCTAAAACGTATGAGACTGATGAACAGACAAACTCATAAGGGTTCATTTACCAACGGAACGCCAAAACCAACGCCGCTCTACTCCTGTAGATTTATTTAACAAGCCATCACTCCGTCGATATTGCGGTATTAATTCAAACTCTTCGGAAGCGATATTCTCGCGGGCCCAATCTTTGCCGTTTTTGATATAAATCCTCCATACTTAGGAAAGTATATTGGTGCTATTTTATCTACATTATAAATTATTGTTATAATTTTTTTTTTTTATGGAAACTGACACGGTTGTCTACATGGTTTTATATATTTTATTCCGCCCTGGTAGGATCAATGAAGTGTCCTTTGTTTGTTGAGCTAAATTAGAAATTAGGTAAACATTTTAGAGAAAACAATTTGCGGCTAACCGAAAATATTATTTCATTTATTTATTATAGCTTTTGTCCGCGGCTTCGCTCGCGTGAAATTCGTATTTAAAAAGAAGAAAGTAGGCAAGCCCGCTACCGTACCTTTATTTCGGCGCGCCGTACAATTCAGTTTGTATGAGAGCCACATCTTTCTAAGCGTAACCGGAACTGATTATATTTAGCCTATCCTGGGTGTAGTTAAATGGACTTGTACGAAGTTTCATCGAATTCGGATGATCGGTTTAAGAGTTATGGAGGAACATACATACATACAGAAAACATTTCTAACAAAGGTCAATCTAGTTATATGTATTATCAATTTATCATATAGAGTCTACAAACGCAGTATCTCATAAAACAAAATAACTAACCACAAGGGATGGTACCTTACAGATTTATTATTAGTATTGATAGATAATATTTTTCCTCTGTATTGCACACCCCAAATTAATTAAAATAATTCATAAAGGTATTCGAGCGATGGGTACTATAGCCTCTATATAACCCCCGACGAAAGAAGAGGGGTGTTATCAACGTGTGTGTATGTGTGTAAGGGTGTGCATGGGTGTGTCTGACTGTGGCATCGTGGCTCCCAAAAATAGGTGTTCTGTGCTCCCAAACGATTTGGATGGGGGTTTTTTTTATTAGAAAGCTAGTTTAATCGAGATGGTTGTTAGTATGTTTGTTTGTAATCCACTAATCAAGTAATTAAGTCAGCCTCGATAGCTCAGTGGTGCAGACAGTCAACTGTCGCTATTGAATGTTAAGCAACGCTGGGTGCGGTCAGTACTTGGATGGGTGACCGCTGATCGTTGGAGGCTGACCGAGGTTCGGATTCCTCGTAAAACTGTAGGTCCCTTCTCTTCTTACCTTACTTGGTGGTAGGGTTTAACCCGCCCGGGTTGGTACCATCGCACTGAATGAAACGTCGGTCGAAACGGCTATGTAAATAGTTTGTGTTTTCCGATGTTCAGTGTGGTCGGCACGATCAAAGGGGGAAGCACTGACCAGCGGCGACTCCTGGTCCTGAATATTGGGTTGGCTCTGGCTAAGGATTTTTTTTTTCATAATTTCATAACTTAGGTACCTACGCGTTAATTTATTTCTACCACAATGAGTTCAAAAACTGAAAGACGATTACGATATAGATAGTTTATAATATTTAGTTTAAATGATTTATTTTGCTCACTTACGATTTATTTGTCTGTAGATAGGTACCTACTGGTTGTGTCAAAGCTGTCGAGTTGCAGCCGACAACAGCGACGACTCCTCTGGCACGACGACGACGAGACAGGCATACAAGCTTGAATTGTTAAATTTTATTTGTACATGAAGTCCACTCTTCGTTCCACAGACAAGAAATTTTCGATGACTCGATCGTGAAAATCTTCTTTCTTCCTCAATTTTGTTAGCAACTCCTTTTTCACAGATATGTAAGAGTGCCAAATTACTGAGTCTCTCTTGTCCTTGAGTGCTCCGTAGATAGCTCGGTAGGAGTTTGCCATTATAATTACCAATAAATCACTTTAAATTTAACCACACTGCACAGGATTCATCCATATAAAGTCCATACCTACATAACGGAATATATGCAGCTATCAACTCGCGAGCCAATGCGCACACACACGCGCACACAACACACCTAGCCTAGCTCGCTAGTCGCATCGCATCGCACTTCGCACAGCACAAGAATACTCGTCGTGTGGACTGTGGACGCAGCGCGCACACACCCGCACACGCAACACACACACCTAGCTCGCTCTACTCGCTACCGCGTCACTAAATGCACTCCCCGCTGCGCCAACTCGAAAGGCTGATCAGCGGGTCCGCGCGGGACGGGGGGGACATCGGTCGCTTCCGCCTTGTATGGAATACGATGGCGCTTCAAAATGTAGCCAACCGGCCAATGAATGCCTTGATGTGTCGTCATTCGTCGTCGCCCGCGTTTGACGCGCGAAATTTCAAATTATGTAACGGGTACGGGATTGACGTTTTATCTTATTAATCGTGGATTATATGACATAAATAATATAACTCCGAAATTTTTTCACATTTATTTTAGCCTGATACTTCTGTATTAATGGTGTCATTCATTTTATTTGGTTTGGCGGCGCCAACCTCGCCAACTGAGAGGAGTCGCCGCTGGCACTGACCCTTAAAAAGTCAAAATAACTTCCATTTACTTACTTAAAGGATCGCTAAGTAAATAAAATATAAAAAAGCAGCGCGGAAATGTACTACAATTTTTAAATAATAAATATAGTGCAATTTAGATATTGAAATTTCCTGTAATTGAATGTTTGGTTGGATGTATAGTTCTTGAACACTTATTATTTTTATCTTCGATCTAATGCAACGAATATCGCGCTTGGCTTCGTTGAATCCATATAATATTAAAATTATTATCGGTGCTCTAAGCTCATAAGTTAGGTCACAGGAAAACAAATATTTCTAGGTACAAAAAAATGTCTTCGGCATATATCAAACATAGGAAGGGTACAGGGGCTTTCCATACGGCGCGGTGCCGGCATGTATGTACGTACGTATTCAGTGGATAGTAAGAAAGTTTTCCAGTTCATCGACTTGGGTTTGACAGGAATATGTGCACAGAAGCGGCATTGCCGTCAATTACCTACATTTCACATTGTTACCAAAAGGTCTCCATGCACTCCATTTGCATGAGACAAGTGTGTTCTATCGCTTATTCCACGGGGAGTGCTCGGAGGAGCTGTTTAACGCGATTCCGCCGTCCCCTTTTGCACCTCCGTACAACGCGCACTGGGCAGGGATTGCATCCCTATACGCTGGACTTTCCGCGGATGCGTACTAATCCGTTCTGCAGATCCTTCCTCCACAGAACCGGTAAACTCTGGAACGCTCTCCCTGCCCACATAATTCCCCCCCAAGTATAGTCTCGGGTCCTTCAAGAGAGGCGTGAATGGGCACCTGTCAGGCCGGCATGGAATTCGCAGCCCCCGCATCCGACCGAATGTCCATGGGCGTCGCTAGACACCCTATGGGTGACTCGGCGCACATGTCGCGCTTACTATAAAAAAAAAGACAAAGTCCTCCTGTTCCCCTACGCCAAACCCGCCATACTCTCGCGGAACACCCCTTTGTAGTCGACAGAAGAGTCCTTCGAACTGCACGATTCTGTAAATCGTTCTTGTGCCGCACTGCAAAGGTGTGGAACGGGCTCCCAGGGAATATCTTTCCCCGCTCCTACAATCCACGGATCTTCAAATCGCGGGTAAATAGCCTTTCGCCAGCGACATTAGTCCACCTCCAAGCCGGACTGGCATCTCCTCGGCGGTGAAATTGGCTGCGCCTGAGGCTTCGACTTCGGGCAGAGCCATCCAGTTCGGAAGCAATAAAAAAAAGACAGAAGATACGCGATAAACAAGCGTGACAGAGTTTACCGGTTTCACCCTATACCAGAGCGTACCCTGGGCACAGAATATTTAATAGGTGCCCTGGGCCCTGGGTTACATCCCAGATCACAGGTGAGCGCCGTGTGTTGTGAGTCCGACCCACATTTTACATAATTGTTTCCGTTGAGGGAAATCGCGCTTCTTCACAGAATGAGTTTTTTCTGACGAAAAAATTTACTTGCATACCTAACACCTGCTGCTTCACCGTTCGGAAACGGTGTAAAACTGTAGGTCCCTTCCCTTGCCCCTTACTAGGTGGTAGGCTCAAATTGTAGCCGACTGGGTTGGTACCACCGTACTGGATGTAAGATGGCCGCATAGCAACCTTGGTCGGTCCAGTATAGCCTGCAACCCCGGGAAGTCTCCGGTACGGCACCTACCTTCTCGGGGGTGATATTGGCTTGTCGGAGCATGTGTTTTGGCCCCTCCGACTCAGCCACTCATACTGGATAACATAAAAGAAAAATTAAAATATTTATATTGTGTAATTGTGTGTCTTCAAACGTCGTATTATTAACAGGCTAGACAGCCTAGCAACAGTCCGCAAATGCCCTGGCATGGCATCGCACTGAGAGTGGTTCCGCGAGGAGAGGTGATTTTAGCTCAGTCGACTGTACCATTGGTCGATCGGCACCGTCACTCATGTTGGTTTACATAAAAAAAACCGGTCAAGTGCGAGTCGAACTCGCTCACTGAGGGTTCCGTATTGCCATGTCGTGGTCAGCGCCACTCACGCCATCTATGGCGTGTTTATGAATTCCTTCATTAGTTAAAATTCATGATTAGTTAAAATGGTTCATACTCTTTTCGGTAGATGGCGCGCATACACTTATTAGTTTCTTCTATGGGAACCCGCGTGAATTTTTTACTCTTTTTAATGTTTATTATTTGTTGTTATATCGGCCATAATATTCTGTGAAAATTTCAACGTGCTACCTATTACGGTTCAAGAGATACAGCCCTCGGACAGACAGACGGACAGACAGACAGACAGACGGCGTAGGTTTAGTAATAGGGTCCCGTACCGGATACGGAACCCTAAAAAGAAGTAATGTGACGGAAGGGTATATGCTCCTTCTATGTAAGTATCTTTTTGGGTTTGACTAGAATCGTCCAGAGAAGGAGAGTTCGTATTCCGAGCATTGAGCTGGCTCGGTCCCTTGTTAAGATGGGCCTAAGAACAGATTTATTGGCCCGCTGTATTATTGCATGTAGGCAACGGTCACACTGGGCTTTCGGCTCAATAGAATCTCAGTTTTGAAAATAAATATTATGAGTATGAGAAAGGTTTTTTAGGGAGGGATTTAGTATCCCCATTGTTTGAATTTGTCTATTGCAGATGAATACTTCAGAAAATTATAGAACTCCCCCCTCCCGTCCCCTGCTTTCGCCTACGATATCCCCCATCACCGGCCCACTTCTCCCCATCCTTGTCCAATCCCAAGCGTATAGTGTAAATGAACGAATTTTGATTTTGGGGGTTAAATTTTGAGGGACAAATTACAAAGTAAAACAATTAAGTGACATATCAATGAAAAGGGATCGTTTTATGGAATACACATATATTTTTTCCTCGATTTTTTCATAATTTTAAAATGCATATTAAAACATATCAAATAAAATATACAAAAAATTGAGCATTTCGCCCCCTTATCTCCGAAAATATTGAGTCCAAAATTTCGAAAAATAAAAATTTGAAATATAGGGCCCTCTTTTATGGTTTACAGGAAAACCTAATCGAATTCTAAGTCTTAGTTCAGTTCTTCTTCAGTCAGTTCTTCTTCGCATTGAATTTAGAACTGGCGGAATTTTCGACATGTCCAAGCGTAGGTTACCTACCTATGGATGAAATTATACAATAAACAATAAACAATAAACAACTTAAAGTTCTCGCGGAAAACGGAATTGTACGGAACCCTCTAGACGCGAGTTCGACTCACTTGACCGCTTTTTCAAATCGGTTCAATGCTCTTTCATAGTCTTAATTCAATACAGTTTCACATGGAATCCAAACCAAACGGTTATTAAACTAGATTTGAGATTGAGGCATATTTTTCCGACAAATTTGAAATTTTTCCATACAAAATTACAAAATCGTCTTTTTTTTTATATCTTTCACAATTTACCTATGTTTTCTAGCCCCTAAATCTTATCCAATTTAAAAAAAAAATTTTGTTCTTAAGTACAATCTAATATACGTTCCTGTAATATTTTTGATTACATGAAATATACCTACAACGCCGGAGCTAAAACTTTGTATTTCGATATAAACATTTGATTTTTTTAGTTTTTGATGTCATGAAGTTCATTAAGCTTCAATGCTTCATCACTTTAGATATTCAAAACATGAAACGGAAAAGAAACGTAGATTCGACTGTCCTTATAACAACAACAAAAATTGGTTGTCTGTAAAGTCGGTTTACGGACGATAGTTTTACGTGATGACGTGGAATAATCGTAGTACATAGAGCAAAGATCAGTGATTCTATTTCCACTTGAAAGATTAATCATCTTGTGACTGGCCATCAATAAACTTCTGTTGTCTGATCTTGACAGTTTTACTTCTTAAGACGTTTCCATGGTAACTTTGACTGTACCGATTGTGCCTCTCTATCGCTTGTTACGCGCTCTCGCTTGCGCACACAGGCTCAGATGGAACGTGACACTTTTTCGTGTGTGCAGCCGGTGTTCATCAATTTATAAGACGTGACGTCATCACGTTAAAAAAAATTATAAAAATCGGATAAGGTTTAGGGAGCAAGAAAACATAAATGCCGAAAGACGATTTTGTATGGAGAAAGTTAACTACCGTCTCGTCTTAACGGTTTGACGTAGAAAGGATCTCTCCCATGTGCATAAAAGAATAAAATGACATCGGCGAGTGTGTCCCCAGTGTAACTGCGTCCCTGTTCGTCAGATCTGGCACACAGCCTGGTGTAATCCGATTGTTTCGGAACGAACCCGGGCTCCGTACGTCGCTTGCCTTCTCGGACACCCTCTACTACGCTCTGTGGAGGATTCGACGATGCTCTGACTGAAGGCTTTGTGGCTCATCTAAATTAATAATATTATAAAGAAGTAAAGTTTGTAATTTTGTATCCAGGAGGTCATCTCCGAAAATATTCATTCGATTTTAAAAATTCTTTAACCAATCGTCGGCCTCGATAGCTCAGTGGTGCAGACAGTCGACTGTCGCTATTGATGGTTAAGCAACGTTGGGCCGGTCAGTACTTGCATGGATGACCGCTCGACCGTTGGAGGCTGACTCCCTTCCCTTCTTACCTTACTAGGTGGTAGGGTCCAACCCGCCCGGGTTGGTACCACCGCACTGAATGAAATGTCGGTCGAAACGGCTATGTAAAAAGTTTGTGTTTCCGTCCACTTCAGTGTAGCCGGCACGACCGAAGGGAAGCACTGACATGGCACCTAGTTCACCCGCTGTTATGGGCTGACATCACGGATATTGTAGGTGATGGAGCCAACCGTGTCAGTTTCCATAATAAAAATAATAATTAAAAAACTAATTTCGATGGGGCCAAAGTATATGTCCCAGTGTCAGCTCTGTAAGATATAGCTCATTGGTTGTGTCCGATACCCGATGTTGCAACATCCGTGATGTCAGCCCTTATCACCGGGTGAACTATCTTTGCAATATCGCTTATAATAATTTTGGATTGCCTTTCTGGGTGCCACTAATGAAGAAGTTACATTTATAAGTACTTTAATTAAGAAGATATTGTATGTAAGTTGACATGAAACTGAACCACTTTTGTACTATATTTTTTATATTTGGAAACTATTTTTCACTGTTCTCGGGCAGTTACGAAAAAATGTATATTTTGACTTAAAACACCTAAAGTTAAAGTTATTGACCTAGTCTATATAAGTTTAACATAAATTGCTTACCTTATTTCACAAGTTTTATCAAAATAGAATGGATTTCCAAAAAATTTCGCATCATGATCAAAAAGAATAGCGACAAGGACATACATTTTACTTTAAAAACATTTATTTTAGTCTGTAAGTTTAACTTACGTTACAGTTTAATTAAAACGACCTTCCAAATTCCTCCGATGTAGCCAGCACACAAGAAAATAACCTTCTCCTGTTCCGTCAATAAAATTCCAAGCGAACGTACCAGAGAACACAGAAGGGTGGAAGTGTGGAAATTGTGTGCAAAAATAGTAAGTTACAAAAATATGTTTATATTTGGACTCATATATAAGGTCTATCAAAATTAGTTCATAGTACGCTAAGGAGGGGTTCTGTATCGGAAATAGATCACTTTTGAAGAACAAAGAAATTTTTTTTTACAACAAAATTTTTTTTAATGTAAAATGTAAAAAAAAAAAATTCCTTAATCGTTTCAGTTTCATGCCAGGAACAAAAAAGTCTTCCTACACATAGATCTCTTTCTTTCAGAAATTGTGAAAAATGACAATTTCCGTTTTATTAGTATGGAATAGAAAGAATTTGATTTTTTTTACCAACTTACACGTGTTACATCATAATGGTAATAAAGACTTTTTGGTTACTGTTATGAAACTGAATCGATTAGGCTATAAAAATCAACCACCTATTTTTTTATTTAAATACATAAAAAAATATTTTACATAAAAAAAAAAGCGCAAGGTCCAAAAATTTTTTTAAAGGTTTTACTCCCTATATGATACAGAACCCCCCCCCTTAGTGTACTATGAACTAATTTTGAAAGACCTTATATATACAGGGTGTCCCCGGACTGGTGTATTTCCTTTAAGGAGGCTATTCTACGCTTTGTAACAAACATAATTAGTAAATTAAAAAAGAAGTAGGGTTCTAGGTACGCCCGTTGCGGAGATATAAATTTTTAAAGTTTTAATAACTTAGTAGTGTAATGTTAATGTTGTAATGCCCTAACCGGGCGCGCGGGGTAGCGGGCAGCGGGAATACGGACGAACGCGATGCTAGTGCTAGCCCGCCCCGCCCGCGTACCGCCCGCGCCCCGCCGCGCCGCCGCCGGCTGCTCCGCACGGGTACCGCCTGCCTGCACCCCGCCGTCGCGCGCTAAAGGCGCCCACACATTGTAGCACGCATTTAGTTAGTTGGGAAATCCTAAAATTTTAATGAAACCACATACCTATTTAAAAAATTATTTCACCAGTGCTTTTGTTACAATGCGTAGAATAGCCTCCTTAAAGGAACTACACCAGTCCTGGGATACCCTGTATATTTCTACACGAGTCTGCCGTCTAATACAATTTGTAAACATAAATGCGGAACTTTGGACTGACATATAGCTTTTTTTAGTTTCTAGATGAATTTAGCTACATTTTGATATAAAAAGTGGTAAAGTGCGAGTCGAACTCGCGTGCGTGGGTTCCGTACCATTACGTTTTCTGTGAGAACTTTAAGACTAGGATTTTCGTTTTGGGTTTTCCTTTAAACTATAAGAGAATTGTCGGCCTCGGTAGCTCAGTGGTGCGGTCTGTTCTTGGATGGGTGACCGCCCGACCGTGGAGGCTGACCGTGGTTCGGATTCAACGTAAAACTTTAGATCCCTTCCCTTCTTACCTTACTAGGTGGTAGGTTTTATCCCGCCCGGGTTGTTACCACCGCACTGAATGAAACGTCGCTCGGTCGAAACGGCTACCTATGTAAATATATCGTGTTCTCCGTCCAGTTCAGTGTAGCCGACGTGAAATGAAGGTAAGCACTGACATGGCACCTAGTTCAGCCGGTGTTATGGGCTGACATTACGGATGTTGTAGGTGATGTTGGCAACTGTGTCAGTTTCCATAAAAATAAAAAATAAATTTCAAGACAGTTCTAGGACTAGTTTAGTTTTATTTATGGAAACCCCGACTTGCAATTTAACGTACCGCATGACACTATATTACGTTTTCTATATCCTTCTCACCTTTCAATTTTAGCCTAAGCTTACACTAGCACCGGTGACACAAACAGGGGCCCCTGTTTACCTTAGCCAGCGTTTTCCAGGGCCCTTTAATAATGTTAGACAGTTCAAATGAAAACGGGGGACGGGGGTGCCGCGCGGGAGGAGGGGCCGCGCCGGCGCGCGGGGAGAGGGGCGTGTGGTGCAAATGGAATTGAAAAACCTGCTTCTTTAAAAATAACGCGAAAGAGACATACCCACCTTTTTCATCGTCGTTCAATTTTACACCTTCTTTCCTAGCTCTGAAGTGCTAAAATCAATTCGGTAGGTTGCGCCTTGAGGCATATCGGTTGAAGGTCGATATTGAAAAAGCATAATTTGTGTGTCCTCCGAGATAAAAGTGCGCTGTTCAGGCTGCCCTTTAATTTCTTTTTTTCGGGAATTGATGGCTTTGTTGCGCTCCTGTTAACGTTTAGTAACTACTGGCACATCAGATTCAGAAGATCGCTAGAAGCGTGTGTAGACTGAGGCCGGTATAAGTCAGCCGATACATCGGCTGACTTATCTTAGCCAGAAGGTTCAACTAAACTAAATAGGTCTATAAAAATGAGATAGAATATAATATTATTATTGCACACGAATCAATAATAAACAAACATAGAGAAAAAAAAAACAGATGCATATAAAAACATAGAGAGAAACAAAAAACAATAGCGCGTAAAGTTATTTTTTCTAGCCAAACATTAACTTTAACTTTTTTGCGAAAGGAATCTGCTAGAATTTTTATTCATTTCAATATTGAAGAAAGAAACGGACCTAACATGGTATTACCATCTCTTTCTTAAAATTTAATAAAAATAATGTGGTATCAGTTTGTATTTTCTTTCTAGTAGGTATTTATTCGGAATTTAACAATAGCTATGACGAGACATTCTGAATGTGCAGATGTGTCAATGAAATATTGTTGACGTCTGTTCTTTATGGAGAAATAAATATCTAAATCCGAATACAGACAAACATTTTCAAATCTTGACAAATCTTCTTCACCCAGTACACTATCATTTCACAAGGTAATTTCTACATCTATATATTAATATATGTAGTTTATAACAGTGGCTGTGGAAACCCTTGGTCTCCTGTGCGACGAGGCGAAGGGGGTTCTCAAAGAAATAGGGCGCCGTCTCGCGGAGACTTCGGGGGATAGCCGTGATGGATACTTCCTGTTGCAGCGCATCAGCATGGCTGTATAGAAGGGTAATGTCGCGAGCTTTATGGGCACATTCCCGGCATCGGGTCATTTAGATGAAAGTTTTTTGGGGAATGCGTGATTTTTTAATATGTAAATTTTTTAAGTTATTATGTTATGTTATGTTAAATATTTTCATGTTATGTAGAGCAATAAAATTTTCCAAATCATTAATAAAATTTATTGCAATATAATTTATACGTTCACGGTTAAATTGTCATCATTACAATTATTATTTTCAAACGTCGAGCAGTTTCACCAAAATGTATAAATATTATTTTTATATTATGAAAATTACTCATATTGTTTTTAATTTTTTTATTCAATTTAGAAAATTAATTAGTCGTCTCAAACCAGGGTTTTCACGGAAAAGCTGGGAAAGCTTCTCACGGAGAGGACTGGCGACCGCCTTTCGAAAGCCTTCCTATACGGCGGATTGGTATTGAAATTCAGAGGGGTAACGCGGCGAGCGAGGGTACGCTTGGCGTCGGCAGAGACGGGGCTTCGGCGGACTTTTCAGAAATAATTTTTTTGTAGGTTTTCTTAATATTAATTTTAGACTAGATTTAGTTTTGGTGTCGTATGTAGTAGCAATGATTAAATTTTTATATTTATCTTCAAACTGTATGTTTATTTAAAAAATTGAATAAAAAAATTCAACAAATAAAAAAAAACATCACTTTTATCACATTATTATAATTTATTAAACTGAGCGACGCGGCTTCTAGAATACTGTATTCTGTGCCTCGTCGTTTTATTCGCCACTTGAACTGTCCATAGATTTTCATGTTGTCGATTTCTTTTTGCCCGCTTTTAATGGTTTTGTTAAATGGAAATTCCTCTTCTCCTCCATGAAGGGAACTACATATTTCTCGCTTTAATAAGTTCTATTAGGAAAAAGATTGTAATACAGTTGGTCACGCTATTTGAATTAAAATATGCTTTGGTGTTTTTTATTTTCAATTCTTATTGGAATAAATTGGATAAATATCACTATATATTTATTTTATTGTCACATTGACAGGTTGTTTCTTTGAATTTCGCCAGCGTAGGTAGCTCAGTGGTGCGGTCGGTCGACTGTCGGTCGGATCATAAGCACACATGGGCGCGGTCAGTCGCGGGATGGATGGGTGACCGCTCGACCGATGGAGGCTGACCGCGGTTCGGATTCCACGTAAAACTGTAGGTCCCTTCCCTTCTTACGTTACTAGGTGTTCAGTGCGGCGGCGGTACCGACCCAGGCGGGTTAAGCCCTACCACCTAGTAAGGTAAGAATGGAAGAGACCTACAGTTTTACGTGGAATCCGAACCACGGTCAGCCTCCAACGGTCGAGCGGTCACTCACCCAAGTACTGACCGCGCCCAGGGTTGCTTTAACAACAGTCAACCGACCGCACTACTGAGCTACCGAGGCTGACAAAATGATATCTCTATTATATGTAATATTAATAAGTATTCTCATTATTATTTTATCTTCAATTCTCACGCTCAACTCTTTTACTACTACCTACCTACTTACATTCCACAACATTAATCAAAACTCAAACATTCAAAGGTTGACTGTAACAAATCTCTGTAAGGTATAAGTCCGCCTTTGCACCTTATGTTTAAATGTTCTAATATACTTATTACTGTTGAATGTTTATTGGAGGATTAAAGCATTTTCTATCTATCTATCTAGGATTGACACATACATACACGTGTAGTGTAGACGTAAGAGCCAACAGGAACACATACAAACAAACAAGGCCCGCATAGTCATTGCACTGAGGATTGAATTAGAGAAGGCGTAGATGGTATCGGAGAGATACGATGATCATTCGCTGAGCATTCCCGAGCGTTTCGCCTTAATAAGGACCCGCCCAGACGTAGCGAGGGATCATTACTATAGCTCGAAATTTAGAACGTCGACTCGGAGATGAGACAACAAGAGTTAGTTCACAGTTCGAATTCCATGTCACATAATACTTATTTATTAAAAATACACTGGTAATTAATAAAAACAAATTAAAAATGGAAAAATAACAACAGATTAAAATCAAAGTAAAACTAAATTAAAATTAATGACTCCTCCATTGGGATGGTTAAAGCAGTCCCATGAACCGAAACAGCGTTCCCCCGCTGAATGGCCAAAATTATCTTTTGAGTTAGGAACGCTCTGGCACGACGATCTCCGGACGACTCCATAAGCAGTTTTCCTAACTGCTTCACTAGTTCTTTGGCGTCCGGGCTCCACACCCCAAGAGTCTCTACGGCAAAAGCGACAAACTCGTAGTCACATATATATTCTCATGTTTTCAGTTCATGTCAGCGTTCGCGAGGAGAAGTGTTTTTGGCTCTGTCGACTGTACCATTGTTTCCTCGACACAGCCAACCATGTTGGTTAAAAAAAAAACGGCACGGCTAAAAGAAAGCAAATGGGTTGACATGACGTGTATTGTCCATGTCAAGTGTTATTTTCAGTTTATTTTGCGTGAAGTTCTTTTCTCTCTCGTTTTATCACTCTAACTAAGGCTTCTCTTTTTTTTCGCGCGAGTTCACTATTCGCCAGCATCTCACTGCTTGCATTGTATTGTATTGTATAATTTCATCCATAGGTAGGTAACCTACGCTTGGATGTGTCGAAAATTCCGCCAGTTCTAAATTCAATGCGAAGAAGAACTGTCAAACAAACTTCGCAAGTCACAATGTTTTGTTAGTACCTTATAAGTATTATATTACAGTAACTTACAAATAATTAACCCATACTACCGCTCACAAGAGCATTAATAATTACAGCATAAATATGAATACTGAAGAATCTGTGTATAAATATCTGGTGTATAGTGCCATCGTCAAAGAGACCAGAAAGAGACCACCTGGTTACTTAAGAAAAATAAAGCTTTCTCTACAGAGTCGATGTATGGGTGCCGCATGTATGTGTGTGCACTGTAGGTATAGTGCCGGCGACAGGACGGCGAGTGTTGTCCTCACTCCTCGGAGGTTGTCCGCAATCACGGACCAACTGCGCACTCTATACACTGCTAGTGATGGCACTGACTGCTGACGTACCTACTCCCGGGACGGCCGATGAAATCCCGGTTTTGCTTTTTTACCCGATTACGGCGAAGCCAAAAGGAGAGTAATGTGTTTAACCTGAATGTATGTATGTATGAGTGTTAGGAAGACTCTAGCGCCTAAAAGAAGCGTTTACTCTATGAATTACGTACATATATACCAAAATGTTCTGGAAAATCACAGGAGTTATATAGGATAGTTTAGAGATCAATCTTAATTACGTACTTGTAAAAATCTGCAATAAATCATCCATCACGTACATAGATATGAGTGAGTGTGCGCGCTGTTCGCCATCTGTGATCCTACTATTGTACTAATTGTCTATAGGCCGAAAAGTGGTTCCATACATAATAGCTAAGAGATACTGCAGGCCTATAATTAAGAACATATTAATTTCATTAAGTTCATCGTTTATTGACATTCATATGGAGCTAAAACTGCAATTGAACTTGTCAGAATTTTTGAAAACTTGTCACATAATTGAAAATGTCCTATGAATTCTGTATTATGAATTGTGTTCGAGTGATCTTTCGTTCATATTAACAAATCAAATCTGCAGTCACCACTTTTTTTTCGAAAATCAACTTGGCTAAGACTTTGGTGAACTGCTTTGCGTTTATATTACATTAGGTGTTTTTTCTTGCTATTGTGAAGCTGACTGAAAAACTGTTAATAAATATTTAAAACTGTCTTCGAATGTTCAATATTGGAGGGATATTTTGTGATATGATAAAAAAAATAAATCAAATCAACTCAACATCTGTTTATTATACCACATTGCCTATGTCAATCCTGATGGTCCATTCTAAATATTGGTAAAAGCATTTTTCAAATCGTTTGAGTATTTTTGGAGATTACCTCCTACATCCTGAAATGAAGGGAAGCACTGACATGACACCTAGTTGACCCGGTGTTACAAGTTGACATCACGGATGTTGTAGGTGATGTTGCCAACCGTGTCAGTTTCCATAACATCCCAACTTACACACTTTACCTCTTATTATTAGTATAGATAGTTAGGTTTCTAACACTGTTACAAGGCTACTTAAATTAAATTGGATTACCTAACCTTTGGAAAATTATGCCAACAATTAAGGTGGTGAAATTCAGGCTGACACCTTTGAATATATTCAGCACGCGCGCGCAGAATCCCAATAGTCCCGGGAATCGCCTTGCCCTGCACTACACACACTTATCGGGCACTACAATTCGACTAAGCTGCCCTCCATTCATCTTGCACCGTCTACACACACTCTAGGGGTAAACTCATTCGAATTAACGTGCAACGGATTGCTTGAGACCTGTAGTTTTAATTGCTAAAATTGTGGCGAGTGCCCTCTTTGATTAAATAACGAAAAAGCTTCATTTATTGGATTGAATATGCAAAAACTGTGGTACTATTGACTGCATCTAGGCGGACAAAAATATAAACAGTGTTTTGAAAAATGCTTCATATTCGTTAAAATTCATGATTAGTTAAAATGCTTCATACTGTTTTCGGTAGATGGCAAGATACAAGAAACTAAAAAGTGTATGCGCACTTTTTAGTTTTTTGTATGGGGACCCCCGTGAATTTTTACTTTTTCTTATTTTTATTATTTGTTGTCATATCGGCCATAATAACACGTATTCTGTGAACATTTCAACGGGCTACCTATTACGGTTCCAGAGATACAGCCCTCGGACAGACAGACGGACAGAGAGACAGACAGACGGCGTAGACTTAGTAATGGGCTCCCGTACGACGGATACGGAACCCTAAATAAGAAATTAATGGGGGTCACCAAACAAGAAACGTGTTTTTTATTTTTTGTTTGTTTGCCCTATCTCAAAAATATACAAATAAATACAATAGTCAAACTTACATACAATTTAGTGCAAACTTTAAATCAAAACAATAAATAATAAAAACTAGTCAATTACATGGTTAACACCACTAACTGGTCTACCCTCCCTCCTCGGTGCGCGAGTACGACTTGCACTTGGCCCGTTTTTGTTAACTTTTTGTGTGCAATAAAATTTTCATTTCATTTCATAGTCGTCGCGAATATATATTTGCGAGTTATGTACATTCAAACTCGTAATGTCATCAATTCATCATAATCAATCATCAATACTAATAATAAATCTGTAAGGGATGTTCATGTATTAAGTTACTTTGTTTTATGAGACACTGCGTCTGTAGACTCTATGTATGATACGAGTACTAGAACTAAATTTACGATTTTTATAAATCTTTTGTGTATGTATGTAGATAGATAGGTAGAAAATTATTTATTGCTCCAGTAAACATTAAACAGTAACAAATACATTAGAAAATTTACATAAGGTGCAAAGGCGGACTTATCCCTTACAGAGATTTCTTACAGTCAACCTTTGGATGTTTGAGATTCGATAATATAGTGGAATGCATCGATGGTGGAATGTAAGTAGGTAGTAGCAAAAGAGTTGAGCGTGAGAATTGAAGATAAAATAATAAAAAGAATACTTACAATACATACAAGTACACGCTAGTAAAATATAAGCCATACATGTGTTAATACATATAAATTACTATGTATGTTCCTCCATAACTCTTAAACTGATCATCCGAATTCGATGAAACTTAGTACAAGCACATTTGATTATACGGGACACAGGATAGGCTCCGGTTACGCTAAGACATGGCTCTCATACAAACCGAATTGTTCCGCCCGCCGAAATAAAGGTAAGGTTAATACGAATTTCACACGGGCGAAGCCGCGGGCAAAAGCTAGTACCTAAAATAAAATATAATAAAGTCGGTAAAAAAGAAATATAATTTCATCATAAGGATTCCTGCGAATCATACGAGACTTAAAACAACCTAAGAAGGAAAAGTTGTTCATTTTGTTCTCAATAATAATTTCCCGAAATTGAGGAAGCGATCACTGAAACAAACCGCATATCTATCTACTTATATTTTGACTCGATTGAAGATTCTCGAAAAGTTTCCGCGAAATTTGTTCTCAAGGACGAATAAAATACGCGATATGAAAGTAACTGGAATCAATTCTGCGAAACTCGATTACGCAGTTGAGTGGCTTTTAATTGACTTCTGAATATGGGGTTTCGATCAAGTTCACTTCGGTGAAAATTCACCCGATTGCTTTTGCTATTGGTTACTCAGTTGGTATTAAGATTGGGCATGCTGTTCAAATCACTGAGCAGGACCGGTGGACCGGCCAGTACCTCAGTTGTTTGAACAGTAAGCCAATGGATATTTGATGATGTAGCTCTCATGACATGAGACTGCTTAGGGCAAGAGAGACGTGAAAAATGTGCACAGTTGCACAAACATGTCCAAATGTCCACACAAGGGGGGGGGGGGGGGGGGGGGTTATGTCTATGGGATATGGGATCTTACCCATACCACGTGACCGATTTGGGGGAGGGAGGGGTTTGTCGATATACCACGCTGGGCGACAGGAGGGAGGGGGGGGGGGGGGAGGGGATTTATGTCCGCAGTCCTACTAGGTAACGTAGCCATACCACGTGACCAATTTGGGGGGACAAAAACGATCGCTTCGGTGGCGTGGACTGGCACTGTCAGTAGCTGTTAAGAACTCGACAGGCACTTCTTAATTACTACACCAAAAAGTATTCGCATGTTCACATTCCATTGTTGTGAAATGGGGGGAGGTTAGTCAAGATCGGCGGTCCCACATTCGCCAACTTCCGTACTGGCCATTTCTTTATTCGCCAACTCCTTAAGTATTTGTCAACTCCTGATTTGCCTATTCCTTACTGACCTATTGTTCACTTACTTACTGCGAAAAGTACAATGAATACCAAAACCAATCAACTCTCTAGTCAGGTTTTTGTTATGTAATCCGGTATGGTTGGCTGAGTCGGAGAGGCCAAAGCACATTCTCCGACCAGCGAATATAGCCTCCGAGAAGGTAGGTGTTCTACCGGGTAGGTATTAAAAAATTTTATATTAATGTATATGTTTGAGTTATAATTTACTGAAAAATAAATATGATTGCCAATTATTACCACGCGTGGTCACAGGAGGTGGGAGGGGGAACCAAATGTGGCCTAAAATCGATCACGTGGATACGTCCATAAGAGCTTATGACCATTCTGATGGCAACTTGTGGTTCTTTCAATAGTTGTTTGTTTATTTTTTTTTGTTGTAGAAAAGCCAACATTCTCATATTTTTCCTAAATATTTATACAAATAACATATTAATTAGATTTTACTTACACCTGTCCCTCTGATCATATTGTATTCAATATTTCGGTATAATAAGTACGAGTATCTTCATCCAGTTCTTTTTGGAGTTTCCGGCATCGTAATACCGACTAAATTGTTGTCTAAACGTACCTGGTTTAGTTGATTGACGAGGCCTATTTCTTGATTGGACCATAACATAGAACTACAAAGATACCTTATTGCATTGTATGTTGACGAACCTAAGTGTAACCTAGTCGGTCGTTCCGCCGAGTCATGCGGCAGGCGGGTTTTCGTTGCGCTCTAATTGGGTACTTGCAGCACAACACCGATTGCTCTGCTTATCCCGTTTGTCGGGATACACCGTGCGGTATCTACGTATGTACTATGTATGTACTTTCGCAAACTCCCTTAGTGGACTTTGGAAATATGCGGTCGGGAGATTTATTCCCAGATCCCGCTCTCTTGGGTGATAACAGCTCGGCGGCGCGGGGCGGTGGCGGGGCGCCTGTACATAATTCATTCCGAGAGTTTCAATATGTACGAGCGGCCTGTACCTTTGCTCGGACCGTGTGAATTTGGCGCTTAGTGTTGTAGGATCCTTGCTTTACCACAACTGCACACTTGATGTGAGCCCCTTGCCAGAACTGCCCCTTGTCAGCCTCGGTAGCTCAGTGGTGCGGTCGGTCGACTGTTGTTAAGCAACCCTGGGCGCGGTCAGTACTCGGATGGGTGACCGCTCGAACGTTGGAGGCTGGCCGTGGTTCGGATTCGACGTAAAACTGTAGGTCACTTCCCTTGTTACCTTACTACGTGGTAGGGCTTATCCCGCCCGGGTTGGTAGCACGGCACTGAAAGAAACGTCGGTCGGTCGAAACGGCTATGTAAATAGTTCGTTCTTTGCGTCCCGATGCATCTCATTCCGTACACGTCGTTAAACACCACCATTGGTTGAAATTTTTTTTTTAATTTAATCCGGTATGCGTGGTTGTGTCAGAGGGGCCAAAGCACATGCTCTGACTAGCCAATATCACCTCCGAGGAGGTAAGTGCCATACCGGAGACTTCCCTGGATTGCTGGCTATACGGGACTAGAGGAGAACACAACCGAGGCTGCTATGCGGCCATCTTACATCCAATACGGTGGTACCAACCCAGTCGGCTACAATTTGAGCCTACCACCTAGTAAGGGGCAAGGGAAGGGACCTACAGTTTTACACCGTTCCGAACGGTGAAGCAGCAGGTGTAGGTATGCACGTAAATTTTTTCGTCAGAAAAAACTCATTGGTACACGCGGACCGGATTCGAACCTCGGACCTCTCGCATGAGAAGCCGATGCCCAAACCACTTGGCCACCCGCCACTTTGTGAGTATTTGTGTGAGTTAGCCAGTCCCGCTGAACTCGAAAGGTAAATACATCGTACCACTGCCAATGTTCAGAGGTCTCACTATACACCACTTATCGCAAGGTCTTGCTGCCGGCCACACTGAAGCATATTATCTCGACCACACATATTCTTTCTCGACATCACACATTATATTCTTGATAGGTTTTCTCAATATATCGCGATTTCTCGCGAGCTTGTATGAAGAACTGAGAGTGGGAAGATTCGGCATAGGTGTGTCGGGTTCGTGGCAAGTGGATCCTTTGTGAATTTTTTTTTATGAAATAAAAAAAAATTCACAAAGGATATCATCCACTCATGTTTTCTTTCATGCATCATTTTTGCTTGGCCGTTCGATTTTTTTTTATTTCATACATTTTTGAAGGCGGTTTTTATATTTTTTTAAATAGTTTTTATTTCACAGTTTTTTTTGTAATTTTTAGCTATACTCGGCGGAAATCGCCTCGCTTTCCAATCCGATCTTGACCAAATTGAAATGGGACTACGCGGGAAGCACAGCTTTCAAATAAAAAATAATCATCAAAATCGGTTCACCCAGTCGAAAGTTCTGAGGTGACAAACATAAATAAAATACAGTCGAATTGAGAACCTCCTCCTTTTTTGAAGTCGGTTAAAAATTAATGAAAAAAAAAAACTTATTTCCACAGAGCGATAAACTTATAGAAACAACCTCATTACGGAAGTCAAAGTAGGGGCACGCCTAAACCACTGGTCTAGAGTTATTACATAGGTATAGATGAGCCTTCCCCATATATCGCTCCAGAAAATAATGTCACCGACTAAATCAGCTTAAAAGCTGAGTTCACAATGGCTGATGCTTATGTTATATATATATACACGCCCCCCCCCCCCTCTCCCAAGGTGATCTTGGGCGGGGATGATGAAGATTGTCCAGCCAAAACCCAACGATGGCTGAGGTTCCAAAAAACTTGGACGAGAATTTATATAATTTATGTAAACCGGTATGGGTGGCTGAGTCAGACGGGCCAAAGCACACGCTCCGACCAGCAAACATCACCTCCGAGAAGGTAGGTGGCATATCGGGGACGAGGCGTACCTTTGGATTGCTGGCTAATACTTGACTAGAGGAGAACACAGCCGGGCTCTATGCGGCCATCGGACATCCAGTACGGTGGATGGCTCCCCTTGTCGTATTATGTCAGCAAATATGCGAGTGAGAAGCATTAGCGCATTCATAGCATGAGGTGGCTTTTAATGCGATCTTTTTAATGATAATGATTCGTGATGATAATTATTGCATGTGAACGAACGCACATTTGTTTGCCTAAATGGGTCGTTCGATCTAACCTGAGGCGTACAAATACATTCACGCATGACGGTAAGCATAAAATTCTGCGAGTTGTATAAGAAAAATGCATTTGTGTGTGTACGTGTGTTCGCCTCAGGTTAGGCCGTCCATGCTATAACACGTTTTATCGCGCTTTGTCTCTTCTAGAGTATAAGTATATGTACAGTTCGGTGGCCTAAATATAACATGATATTTTAAATAAAGCCCTTTCGTTAAGTGACTAGAATTCCACGAAATATTTTGCCCTCCTCATCAGTGTCACGTTTCAGACCTTGGCTTGTGAAACTTGGTCTTCTCACTACGTGTAGCGAACGGGACAAACAAGTAATTAAGGATTTAAGGGTATACTGAGACCTTGTCTCCCATACCAAATTTTTCTCTTATTTTCTTCTCTAAACTCTCAAATATTCAAAGGTTGACTTGCATAAATCTCTGTAAGGGATAAGTCCTCTTTTGCACCTCGTGTAAATGTTGTACCTTATTCTGATTATTTCTGTAAAAATTCTGTAAACCGGGTTGGTTCATTCAGTGCGGTGGTGCACTGAATGAAAGGTCGGTTGAAATGGCTACGTAAATTATTAGTTCATGTTTTCCGTCCAGTTCAGTGTAGCCGGCACGACCGAAGGGAAGCACTGTAATGGTACCTAGTGCACCAAAGTGTTATGGGCTGCCGTCACTAAAAAGAAAAATAGCGCTTTCAAAAAAAAAAACAACGTAGACATAATGTAAAACGCCTCAATTCACATTCGGCCTGCGACATGCACAAATTAAAGTTCACGCGAGTGCGACCAGCTTAATATCACGATTACATCGTTTGAAAACTCGATAGCGTGAAGTTTTATCGTGAAAGCGTTCACTGAAATTCTCCTATGAAGCCTCCCCGGAAGCGTTCCGTGAAAGGAGTGAAACGAGAGAGGCTTCGCCGCGCCGCAGTCACTCCCGACTTCGGAGCCACTCTCATTAACTTGATTTCGGTTTGGCACGATGAACCTCTATGCGGCTCTGGCAGTGGCTGTCGGCTCACTGTGACATCGGCCATGCCCGCATTGAATGGCATATTCATTCACTTGCCTGCAATCAGGGCCGATAAACTGACGTTGTATAAAACACAGGTTAGGTCCTGCTTGGAGTACTGCTCGCACGTGTGGGATGGCTCAGCTGAATACCAGCTTGCGCCTCTGGACTCGATCCAGCGTCGAGCCGTGCGACTGGTGGTTGACCCTGCGGTGTCCCGTGACTTAGGACCACTGCAACTCCGTAGGGACGTGTCGGCCCCTAAGTGTGTTATATCGTCTATTGCTATTTTTATTTATTTTTTATTTTATTTTATTTTATTTTATTGGGAAAACATACAGTCATCGTAAAAAGGAGTAAGTACTAACATTAATTACACAGAGACCAATAAAGTTTTCTACATAAAGTTATCCGTATTAAGTGCGTTCATGATTAATAAATTAACCTAAAAGAAAGAAAACATCAAAAACTAACTAATACCAACTGCTATGTGGTAATTCTGTGCTTATTTTCCTCCCAACTATTACCTGACGCAATGAATGCAATGAATTTAACCTGTGAGAGGAAGATAAAATCTTAGTTAAAAAAAAACCCCGACCCTTAAAAAGTCACAAATAATTTCCGTTTACTTACTTAAAGGAGTCGGTGAACCGCTAAGTAAATTCCCGCGCAGCTCTGAGTTTTTATATTTAATTTACTTAGCGGTCCTCCGAATCCTTTATGTAAGTAAACGCAAATTATTTTTGACTTTTTAAGGGTCGGGGTTTTTAAAATTTGCAATTTAACTTTTATTTCAAGCTTAAAAAAAGCCGCTGAAAATCGGTCCACTTTATAAGATAATACATTTTTTGATTACTTAATTACTTGATTAATAACGATCATCCTGATTAATTAAACCAGCTTTCTAATAAAATAAACCGCATCCAAATCGGTCCATCCGTTTGGGAGCTACGATGCCACAGACAGACACACACATACTCACACACACGTTAAACTTATATATAACACCCCTGTTTTTGCGTAGCGGGCCTAAAAATATACTTTATACTGCATATTATTCTCACGTCAGCATCTTGCGCCGAGTCAGAGAGCGAAATATCAAAAAGTAAAGCGGGCCAAAGCGCAAAACTTCACCCTTTGTCCACGGACAGACACCACCCTGTAGGGGGAAAATAGTTAATTACGACGGTGAAGTAATTAGCAGAGATTTGTAATGGAATTTTTCCTTAGCCGGCTTTTTTTTCGCTCCGGGCGCAGAAGCCCAACTTTCTGATTATGACAAGAAGTTTTTTTTCTGCGAATATGTCATTGTTAGACTGCGGTGAGCGATGGGCTTAGTTTGTGGGTCGCGCTTCGGTCGAATTATATTAATTTGAACAGTAACTCCGTGTACCGTTGTACCGTGTGGGGCCGGTACTTTAAAATAATAGCCCCACTGCATCTCTCCCCGTGTATGTCGTAAAAGGCGACTAAGGGATATGACTCCCTTCTTATATTACTAGGTAAACCCTATTATAGGGTTTATCCCGCCCGGGTTGGTACCACCGCACTGAATGAAACGTCGGTCGAAACGGCTATGTAAATAGTTTGTGTTTTCCGTCCAGTTCAGTGTAGCCGGCACGACCGAAGGGAAGCACTGACGTGGCACCAAGTTCACCCGGTGTTATGGGCTGACATCACGGATGTTGTAGGTGATGTAGCCAACCGTGTCAGTTTCCATAAAAACAAAAAAAAACTCGTACGAAAATAAAAAAAAAAACATCGGCTTTTGGAGAGTGCCAATTGCGTTAACACAGACTTAAATATCTCTAAAGGCCCGTTAACCAACGACAGCTTCGATCCGTAACTCGATAAGTCTTCTCTATCGAAGTGTGTTATCCTATCTTTCAACGTTACGAAAAGAGAGGTGGCACTAATTTGTATAAAAAAACCGGCCAAGTGCGAGTAGAACTCGCGCACCGAGGTTCCGTATCGCCATGTCATGGTCAGCGCCACTCACGCCATCTATGTATTAGTTAAAATGCTTCATACTCTTTTCGGTAGATGGCGCGCATACACTTTTTAGTTTCTTCTATGGGGACCCCCGTGAATTTTTTACATACATACATAGATATCACACACGCTGAATCCCGACAATCGGGGTAAGCAGAGCAATCGGTGTTGTGCTGCAAGAACTCTGGCAAATTACATCACAACACCGACCACCACATTTCGCAAAGTATTCGAACAAGATTCAATCGATCAAGCAGCAAGTAAGGCACGAAGACCCACCTGCTGCATGACTCGGTGGAAGTACCGTGCCAAGGTGAGAGGTGGCGAGCCTGTCGCCCTTTAGCACGGCATCTTGTCCTTATCCCTTAGTCGCCTTTAAGACATGCATGGGGAGAGATGCAGTGGGGCTATTCTTTTTAAGTACCGACCCCACACGGTACTGATTTTTTTACTTTTTCTTATTTTTAATATTTGTTGTTATATCGGCCATAATAAAACATATTCGGTTTAAATTTCAACGGGGTACCTATTACGGTTCAAGAGATACAGCCCTCGGACAGACGGAGAGAGAGACAGACAGACAGACGGCGTAGGCTATAGACGGAATAGAGTCCCGTACGACGGATACGGAACCCTAAAAATAACGTCTTAATAGTCTTCTTCTTCTTCTTCTTTATAAAACAGTTTGGCAGACAGTTGGCGCTATTCGCATGCATGGCAGACAGAATTTGACTTTTCTAAAGTGCCTGTTAGGAAGTTAAATGGTCGAGCACACAGACTTAAATTTAAGTCAGCTTAGGATTCTAATGACAGAATTTCACCTTTGAGGCAACTGACTTTTATGGTGTCTTTAAGATGAGCATATTAAGTGAACTTTCTTGTTACTTACTTACTTTTAAGTATGTCTTGTGGGAATCTGCTCAGAGTACGCCCGTGCTTAGAATGGCGGGAAACTTACGCACTGGCTGTTCTACTCTAACAGCTCAATTTTGGCGCAAAATATGGCGATAATATTAATGCGTTCTAATTTTAATAATAAATTCCGGATACTTTTACACAGAGCAGTACATACAAGTTAATGTTTAGTGGCGTATCATTATTGCCTATAACGTGAAAATGCGATCTAGGAAAGCTAAGATGTAATTCCTCTATTCATTCCTCAGTCAACACTTGGGTCCAGCATTGCACTAACTAGTCGCTGCGGTCTCTTTCGGGTCTTTGATAGGGCTTAACAAATTCCGGCATGATCCAGAGCTATCGGGAATTATCACTTTAGTAGATCCATAAACATGAGGCCCAATCGATGCGGCGAGCGTCTGAATCGCTAGAGATTTCCTCATAGATCAGATAAATTATGGCTAGATCACTCGTCGCAGAGGGGCTCAGCACCCTTTTGTTGTTGACAAACTCAACCTTACCTCATAATCTGGAGATCGTCGAGAGATGTGTCAATACATTAAACGACGACCTTTTTTTTATGTAATCCGGTATGGGCGGCTGAGTCGGAGGGGCCAAAGCGCATTCTCCGACCAGCCAATATCACCTCCGAGAAGGTAGGTGCCATACCGGAGACTTCCCTGTATTGCTGGCTATACTGGCCTAGAGGAGAACACAACCGAGGCTGCTATGCGGCTATCTTACATCCAGTACGGTGTTATCACCCCAGTCGGCTACAATTTGAGCCTACCACCTAGTACGGGGCAAGGGAAGGGACCTACAGTTTTACAGCGGTTCCGAACGGCGAAGCAGTAGGTGTAGGTATGCACGTGAATTTTTTCGTCAAAAAAAAACTCATTGGTAAACAAACGCCGAACGGATTCGAACCTCGGACCTCTCGCATGAGAAACCGATGCCAAACCACTCGGCCACCCGCCCCTTATGCCCGCCTTATGTCCGCCCGTGCTTTCGCGAGGAGTGGTGTTAGCTGTGTCTGATCTTCCGTCAGACTTTCGGGCAAGGCCACCCGTGCCGCCTGTTTATATACAATTTACACAGTGCTTTACCATCGCTCAGCGATCGCATGTCGACATCCACACAGCCAATGGGAGCGCTTAACACAGTCGACATCCTCCATTAGCGGTAACTCTCCGCATATTGCGACGCACGGCCGACGCTGGATCGCTCATTAGGCGCATCTCGCCATCATTACCCTGATCTGTGGATTTCCCCCAAGTTTTTCTCACTGAATCCTCCAGAATATCGGCTGCGTCTCAGGAGGCTGAAGATTTGAATAATTCCTTCTTCAAAGGGGTAACCCCGTCGGGCGGAGCCGGGTCTTTGTCTGACGCGGGGTATTTGAGAATTTTTCAAAATGTAGTTAGGGTTGTTGGAACTGTAGGTAGTTTGTGAAGTGCTAGTAAGTTTGGAGTTGAAGGTGAGATATTTTCTTGTTCGGTTTCAGCATCGTAAATTCTTATATGGACCTACATACTTTACTAGGCACAATATTGTATTATGTATAGCTGACTTCATAGACAATACCAATTTTGTGCGCTTAATTAAATATGTAGGGAGGTCTCTACAGGTTGTCCAAAGAACACCGCAATTATAGCACAGATTAACTGATATGGTAGTTAGACTGCACTCGAACTTGTAACAGTTTGTTGTATCCGGTTCGATTACACCCGCGACGAAGAACCGACAAGAAACTTCGCAGGGTACACACGCTAATATACAGGGTGTTGTAATTAAATTTAGGAAATGATTATTAGGATACCGATTACTCTGCTTACCCCGATTGTCGGGATTCAGCGTGTGTGATATGTATGTATGTATGTATGATTATTAGGATCAATAGTAACAAAAAAGTGAAGTAACTTTTTTTCTGAATTCCCTTTAAATAAAAAGTTACGGTTTTCATACAAACCAATTGATTTATTTAGTGTAAAAAGGATCTAATGACCTTGAGCGCAAGGGTGCACCGCGGCGCGGCGCGCGGTGTCAAAGACCTCAAATAATCATCTGGGTATAAAAAATAATTAGATACCCAGTGGCACGTTTTAATTGTTACAAAATAGACATAATTTGTTAAATTTCTCCTAATGCTAAAAATATGTATATTATATTTTTTGCTTAACTTGTCTACTTACTATGGTGTGTATGTGTAGCTCCTAAAATATTTGCAGGTAGTATGGAAACACCTTATATCCTTCCTTACCTTTAATAAAATCCAAAGTCTGCTTTCTGTCTATCTGTCTGTCTGTCTGTCTGTCCGCTTATAATTCGAGAACCACTGAACCGATTTTAATAAAAAAAAATTATACGGATATCTTGATTCTTCCCATCAACTATAGGCTACTTACTATCACGCTAAATGGCTTATGAGGTTAGCAGAGAAGCCGAATGTGAGAGCGGGCGGAGCCGCGGGCACATGTAGTTTAATATAAAACCAGAATCACAAAGGCGCCATGCACGCCAGCTACAAAGCGGATAAAAAGTTTTAAATAAATACACCAGACCAGAAAGCGCTGTAGCGCACAGCGAAGCAGAAAACCCTGAACAACCTCTTTCAAAGCAATTGTCCTGAGAGGCCATCGGGGAATACTCCGTGGCAGCGAATCGCATTTCTACTTTTCAGCTTTATCTCACCAGTGCAACTATAGATTGGGAGAGATAATACCTAAATTATATACGTACTTGCTTACCAAAACATTTTCTTTTACTTTTTAGGGCTCCGTACCGTATGGGACATTATTACTAAGCCTACATGTCGTCTGTCCGTGCGTCCGTCAGTCCGTCTGTCCTTCCTTTAAAGGGCTGTATCTTTTGCATCGTAATCGACCGTTTGAAATGTTATAGTTATAGACGTACCATACGGGGTGTCTGCGGTCTACAGACATCCCGGTCGACTTGTGGCTTTCATGGAATACATAGGCTGGCTGGGGTAGCTGGAGATTGCGGGGTTTTGCACGAAGGTCCCCAACCAAGCGGGATTAGTTTGCAGGCCTAGAGCCAACCCCAAACCAAATCAACAACAACATAGATCTATATCCCACACGCAGTATCCCGACAATCGGGGTAAGCAGACTAATCGGAGTTGTGCTGCATGCACTCTTGTAAATTAGAGCACAACACCGACCACCACGTTTAGCAAAGTATTCGGACAAGATAACTATCAAGCAGAAAGTAAGGCAAAGAAACCCACCCACTGCTTTAGTTCATCGTTCTTAGTCGCCTTTTAGGACATCCACCTGGAGAGACGCAGTAGGGCTATCCTTTTTAAGTACCGACCCCACACAATACACTGAATAGATAGATTTGTGTTATTATGGCGCATATGCTAAAATTAGTCGAAGTCATGGCCAGGTCAGGCATTGCAGAGATAGGCTCAGTTCAAAACCTATAGCAACAGTTCGCAAATCTTTTGGCATGGCACCTCTCTGAGCGTGATTTCGCGAGGAAAGGTGTTTCTGAGTTCTGACTCTGTCGACTGCACCATATCCCTCGGCACAGCCACCCATGTCTATCTACATAAAAAAATATATAAAACAAAAAATTTAAAGTAAAATTAAGGGTCAAATAAAAGAAAGGTTATTTTTTTGTACGATTTTTGGTTTGTTTTTGCTCTATCGTGAAATCGGTAATACAAGATGTTACATACAAGTGTTAAATTTGGTGTATTTATAGTGCAAACTTAACCACTGAGCTACCGAGGCTGACATCATCAATAGAACATCAAAACCATTCTTTGATGCGTTCCACGTATCTTGTCCCACGGATTGAGCAATATTAATCTCTATTACGTAAGGCGCAAGGATTAGAACGAGGGACAAGATACGTGAAACGCATACTAACACAGCCCCCATGGGCTGGTCAGCTAGATAGTCGATTATCATCCAAGGCAAAACAAGCCAACTCCTCAACTACATACACTGGAACTATACGTCACGAAGCGAAACAAAAAGTACTATCAACTTTAACTGCAGATCGTGTAAGCTCTGTTTTGCAACAACTTTCTCTTGTAGTGCATGAAATCTCTTATCTCACACTAAGCTAAAACAAGCAAGCGAAATTAACCTCTCTGTTCTAACAAATACAGGTAATATCGGTGCGGCGCTAGATAAGTTCGTAAACACTAGTCTACAGACAGAGTTCTCTCAACGTTACAGCGATATTAAATTTTATTACAATGACTGCAGAGTCTAAATTCTTAAACATCTGTACAAATTGTAAAACTATTTCCCAGGAGCACATAAGTCTGGAAGAGCTCAAGAGTTAGTTTTATTTTAAAGGATAATAGGTCTAAATGCCGGTAGAGATAAGATCCATATTAAGACAGGGGTGGAATGCTAGACTTCGGAAATTCACGGGTCACTTCTTCAACATGGCTGCGCGCCTGGTAGTCGCTGCCGAGATAGTGACGCAGTTTTATGGTTTCCTTCTTACTCTCACGAACTTTATTCGATATTTCGCTTTTATTAGCCATCAGTCGGAACGCCGAAAATAGTGATTCCCTTTTCTGTCCTCCTTGGGGACTGGAAATCCTCGCCCCAGGTTCGCTTGGAGGGATTTGGCACGGGTTCTGCGATGAGCAATTTTCGACTGGCGATATTTTGGCAAGGGTGCCCGAGAAGTTTGCATTATAATTTCGGAATTTGCAAACTTTGGAAGAAGGATTCCATGTACATCCGGGAAGTATCACTTTACACTGAGCTGGCCTTGATCGATTTGGAGAGGGAGCGTCAGCCTTTACATAAAATAACACAGGCAATAGGGAAAATGGAAGCAAATATCAATCTTCCTCGTTGGGAAGTATCAATCTCGTTTTTGCGGAGACTCGGCGAGACATTGCAGTGCGGGATGTCTCTCTGTGCGCATACCATCTTTATTGTTTCTTGATTCCCTATTGCTGGCCCATCTTTTAGGGATGTACCACATTACCGAAGATGCTAATGTCGATGACACTTTACTATTGTCTATTGTTAGACATGAAAGCTATTCCTTGGCACACACTGATAACATTTTAATAAATTGTTGGGAAGTGGTGATTGTCTTAAATTTTAATCGGGCACATTACAGTACCTAATTGATTTTTATAAGAATTGCTAGTTAAGTTTTTTGTATTACTAAGGCCCAATTGCGCCAACACGAATTTAGAGTTAAGTAGCGAGTTATGGATTTAAACGCGGTTCCCACAGTCAACGGGTACTAGCTAAACGAGTTAAACTGATTTATATCGTTAAATTCGTGTTGGCGCAATTGGCCCTAACGGTTTAAGGCGCATAGTAACGCCACATGTGGATTTTTGAAGAAGTAGCCCGTGATAACTAGACCATATAAAGGCTAAAAACTACTGCAAAATATCGAACACTACTTTGTCTATCGATCACGCGTTTTTCGTTGTAAAATTTTAGCATTTTCTGTACACACTATACATTAAGCAAATGTCGATTTTTTTCTTCTGCGTGAAATTTGAAGACTTGATCTCAGAAACTAAAGATAATTTGAATGGAATTGTGATTGCAAAATGACGCCATTTGTTATATCTATCGATCACACGCTTTTCTAAGTTTTAATGCGAAGGATCACAATTTATGAAAAAAAAACCCTTATGAAAACTACGTAATATTTTCTGACTTTCTAAGCATAATCTTCAATTGAGTTTATTTATTTATATATTCTTAAGTAATCTTATTTAACAATTTTAGACTGTGAGAACTCTCCTCCTCTCTTTTCAGAAATCTTGATCCTTCCATGGAACTCTTTCTAAGTTTTATCAGGTAAATTAATAAAACAATATTCCAGTCATCGTTCATGTGTCCACTATTGGACATAGACTTCTCAATTTTTACTTCCAGTTCTCCCGGCTGTTACATTTCCGTTAACTTTTTTTTTTTTCGAGTTTCTAACATTGTTTTTTTTATTGCTTCCGAACTGGGTGACTCTGCCCTAGGTCGAAACCTCAGGCGCAGCCAATTTCACTGCCAAGGAGGTGCCTGTCCGGCTAGGAGGGGGACTAATGTCGCTGGGGAAAAGCTATTAACCCGCGATTTGAAGATTCGTGGATCCGTAGGAGTGGGGAAGGATATTCCCTGGGAGCCCGTTCCACACCTTTGCAGTGCGGCACAAGAACGATTTAGAGAATCGTGCAGTTCTAAGAACTCTTCTGTCGACTACAAAGGGGTGTTCCGCGAGAGTATGGCGGATTTGGCGAACGCGAACAGGAGGAGGAGGAATATAAGGGAAGCAAGTTCGTCTGAGCAGCGGCCATAGTAGTACCGATAAAACAGGCTCAATGACCCAACGATACGTTAAGATGTTGTTGTTGTTGTTGTTCGGTCTCGTTCTCCGCGCTTAAGCCCGCTCCAATGCAGGCCTTTTGCGCGTCCTATGGCCTTACTCCAACCAGCCGAGTTCTTCCAGGAGGCGGCACACTCTCTTTGGGTCTTGGCACGCCTCTCGAAGTGTAGTAGGGCCTCTCAGCTCCTTCGCCCTTATGTCTGCCAACTCCTCGCACTCCAGCAGCACGTGGGTGGGTGTCTCGTCCGCCTGCAGGCATGCTCTGCACAGTGGACTGTCCGTTACTCCAATATTACATAGAGGTGTCTGTTAAGTGTACAGTGACCAGTAAGCATACCTATCACTATGCGTAGTTTTGATCTATGGACACGGAGCAGCGTCTTGGCGATATGTTAAGATTCCACTCGGCCTCGACTATCGACTGTTGCCTCCGCAGCGCGCGCATCCCTCATCCAACATAATCTCCGTATCGGCTGCTACAAGCCGCGTCGGGCAGAGGCGGCGCGGTTCGACGCGCGGCGGCGGAGGCGGGTGCTCGTAAAGATCGCAAAAAAGCCCCCAAAATCTTTTATTCATAGGCCACAGCGTCGCCTCCTCGGGCCGCACTTAAAATTTTCCGCCTGCGTCGCGATTTCCCTTTTATTGACTCAACTATAAATATTTATTTTACTACGCGCATGATCTGAGGAATAATTTCGTGCATTCGCCGCCACTTCCGAATCGATTTGGAGTTTTATTGCAAGTTAGATCTGTTTCTGATTTGGCGGTAGTTCACTTTACGAGCGCTACAGTGAATTTCGGGACACCTTGCAGTTTGACTCGCCCTGCGGTGAGTTTACTTTGAACTTTCGGATATGTACACGTAGGTATATGCGGTGTATGTATTTATCTGTATGAGCATTTTTAACCTCCGACGAAAAAATAGGGGTGTTATTATACGTTTAACATGTGTGTGTATGTGTGTAAGGGTGTGTCTGTTTGTGGCATCGTAGCTCCCAAACGGATTGACCGATTTGTATGCGGGTTTTTTATTAGAAAGCTGGTTTAATCGAGATGGTTGTTAGTTATGTTTGCAATCAATTAATAAAGTAATTAAGTAATCAAAAAATGTATCTTATCTTAAAAAAGGACCGAATTGCATGCGGTTTTTTTAAAAGCTTGAAATAAAAGTTAAATTACAAATTAAAAAAACTTCCGACCCTTAAAAATTAAAAAATAATTTCCGTTTACTTACTTAAAGGAGTCGGGGGGCCGCTAAGTAAATAAAATATAAAAACTCAAAGCTGAGCGGGTATTTACTTAACGGTTAACTTTTTAAGGGTCGGGGTTTTTTTTTTGCTATAATCGCTAATAGAGAAGAGGCAGGATGGTCCGGACTCCGGGCCCGGTCCAAGTGTCATTAACAGTGACGTCATTTCAAATTTTAGCCGACTACGGAGAAGCCAAAAGTGGAGTATTGTTTTATAATATTTAAAAAGTCGGTGACAGGCGGACGGAGACGGAAGAGATCGTATATACGTTCCGTTTTTACATTTTCAGGTACGGAACGCTAAAAATGGATGTTGGTACCTTATTTTTTTATGGAAAGCGGGTCATGTGGCTCCGAGCCATCCAGAAAGTGTCTAACGAGACGGTCATGAACATTCGGTCGCATGCGGAGGTTGCGAATATCATGCCGGCCTGACAGGTGCCCATTCAAGCTGCTATCGAAAGACCCGAGACTGTACTTGGGGGGAAATATACCAGGAAAGATCTGCGGGACCGATATATCCGCGGTAAGTCCACCGTGTAGCATGTGTAGGGATTAAATTCATACCCAGTGCGCGCTTTGCGGAGATGTAAAGGAGGCGCCGGGATCCCGTCAAACATCTCCTCAGAGCACTCCCCATTTCTTTGTGTACGACAAAAATAAACAAATCGTGATTTTTAGGGTTCCGTGCCCGGTACGGAACCCTATTACTAAGCCTACGCCGTCTGTCTGTCCGTCCGTCCGTCCGTCTGTCTGTCCGTCCGTCCGAGGGCTGTATCTCTTGAACCGTAATAGGTAGGCCATTGAAATTTTCACAGAATATGTCCGATATATGGGCGATATAACAACAAATAATAAAAATTATAATAAGTAAAAAATTAATGGGGGTTCCCATGGAAGAAACCAAAAAGTTGTATGCGGGCGCGCCATCTACCGAATAGACTATGAAGAATTTTAACTCATCATGAATTTGAGCTAATATGAAGCATTTCATAACACGCCATAGATGGCGTGAGTGGCGCTAACCATGACATGGCGATACGGAACCCTCGGTGCGCGTGTTCGACTCGCACTTGACCGGTTTTTTTTTCTCCCCTACGAAAGCATTCTGTTAACAGAGTTTAGTGTGCGCGGCCCAAGGGAAGGATTTGCCGGCTCGTTTACAACCGAGCCGGGAATTAAACTGAGGAAATCCATGTTTTGTTCAACTATTCACAAATAGTAGTTGGTTGTGAGTTTGACGTACAATCCCTTATAGACCTTACTACTGAGACCACAAAGTTGTTTATGTCATTTGTGGCGTCGCTTCGAGTATGTTGCGGAATTACCCTCGGAGGGCAAATGAAAAGTTTCTCAAATAAGCATTATTTTGTCGCAATGTATTTACGTAAAATGTAAGACATTAGAATATCAGTTGTAAAAGTGCCTCGAATAATAGTAACTAGCTTATGCAGGCGGCTTCGCTCGCGGTAGACTCCGTTTAATAGCAAATCCGATTTTAATGCAAATATGATAATAAACGATCGCTTCTCCTATATTCTCTCTCTCTCTGTCTCTTTCCCTCTCTATCTCCCCCTACTTCCCTTCTTCTCTCTCCATTCTCCTTCTCTACCTCCCCTCCGCTTCTCCCAGCCCTCCCCGCCCCCTCCCTTTCTCCTCTATTCCTCCCCCTACCTCCTTTCAACCTTCTCCCTCCCCATTTATCCCGTCCTAACGCCATCTATTACTGCCATCCGATACTAAATTCCGTTCATACTATACTTTATTTCATACTGCTCAGCCCTAAGGCTATTAGCGTGATGGTATGGCCCATAGTAAGGCCCAAGAACTGATCTTTACATTGGTTCAAACCGCATCAAAATATGTTCAGTGGTTCCGGTGTTTACCTCAAACATACATACAGACAGACGTTCCCTTTTAATTGTGTTCAGTTTCTGGCGGCAAACATGAACCTTTAATTTCGGGGAACTTTAATATAAATCCGAGTATTAATATATACGTTACATAATAATGCTTCTGAAAAGACGCTTCAGTGTGAAAATCCTCCACTCCATAATGAAATAAAATTATGTAATAAAATTACACATATACCGTTCGCTCTCCTTACAAATGTGGGATTACCTTCTAAACAATTTAAAATTATTTAAATGCTATTATTTTTATAAGTTAGTAAGGCCCACTTGCACCAACACAAATTTAATATATAAACCAGCTTAACTCGTTAAGCTAGCACCCGTTGACTGTGGGAACCGCGTTTAAATCCATAACTCGCTACTTAACTTTAAACTCGTGTTGGTGCAAGTGGGCCTAAGACTAAGAAGAACTGACATGAAACTTCACTGGAAATTTTTTCAATGTGCACTTAAGTCTACTTTACAAAAATGTTTGCGCCAGCTCATCGCACCACCGAGCTACCGCGATTGACAATAGTAACAATTGACAGTTGGAGGGAATCAACATCCCTTAACTTTTTTAATTCATTTCGGAACACCATTTGCACAATATTCTCTTTTTTGTAACCTTAGGACTCCGTAATAAGGTGAGCCTTTCAAAATACTCGTTTAATTCTCTCGCGCGAAATTCTGGCATGTTTTTCGAGTTGTAAAAATGCAGGAATGCTTATTTTTACAGAAAAAATAAAACGAAGATTTGTTATGCACTCTGCTTATTACTTTCGTTTAGTAAAATGTTATTTTAATATTAATAAAACAGTAAATTCTGTCTGCGAGAAGATTCTGATTTAAAAACGCTATGAAAGCGGTACCGTGTGCGGCCGGTACTTAAAAAGAATAGCCCCACTGCATCTCTCCCCGTGCATGTCGTAAAAGGCGACTAAGGGATAAGGACAAGATGCCGTGCTAAAGGGCGACAGGTTCGCCACCTCTCACCTTGGAACAGTACTTCCACTGAGTCATGCAGCAGGTGGGACTTCGTGCCTTACTTGCTGCTTGATCGATTGAATCTTGTTCGAATACTTGCGAAACGTGGTGGTCGGTGTTGTGCTGTAATTGACCAGAGTTCTTGCAGCACAACACCGATTACTCTGCTTACCCCGATTGTCGAGATTCAGCGTGTGTGATATGTATGTATGTATGTATGAAAACTGTGCGAAAACTAGAAAAAATAACATATTTATATTTATTAGCGGTCTTTTATTAGGGACTGTCCAGGTTAATGGATTCAGGAAACACATTCGCCGGAAGACAGCTCCACGCCCTGGCGGCGCGACAAAGAAACGATTTTGAGAATCAATGGGTTCTCAAACGTGCGATTGAAAGTGGGAGGATGTCTTATTGGCTGCATATTTTTTCCGTTCAATTCAATGTAGCCGGCACGACCGAAGGGAAGCACTGACACGGCGCCTAGTTTACCAAGGTGTTACGGGCTGACAACACGGATGTTGTAGGTGATGTAGCCAACCGTGTCAGTTAACATGACAAAAAAAACCTTTAGGTTTTGGGTGGGATACTTTTCTACAGACCGCCGCTTCAGACGGCTCCAAGTGAAATCTCTTTCCATATACATATAGTGTACGAACAAAGTGAAGTGCTCACATGGCACCTAGTTCAACAAAGTTTTGGACAGACATCACGGATCCCTTCCCTAGGTCCCTTCCCTTCCTACCTTACTCGGTGGTAGGGTTCAATCCGCCCGGGTTGGTACCACCGCACTGAATGAAACGTCGGTCGAAACGGCTATGTAAATTGTTTGTGTTTCCGTCCAGTTCAGCGTAGCCGGCACGATCGAAGGGAAGCACTGACATGGCACCTAGTTCATCCGGTGCTATGGGCTGACATGCACGGATGTTGTAGGTGATGTAGCCAACTGTGTCAGTTTCCATTTAAAAAAATGTAGGCGATGTAGCCAACCTTGTCAGGTTTCACAAAAGAAAGAAATGTAGATTGTTATTTTTCAAGTGACAGTTAACGACGCATATCGACGCCGACGCCAGCGCCGCACGGGACGGCGGCGCTGGCGTCGCGGCGCCCGTGAATACTCGACTAATGCGTAATGAAGGGCGATTAAAGCTCCAGCCACAAACACGAGAGCAACAATGGAGCACAAATTAGAGACGACGCTCATTCGTGTAGTGAGGGCGATTGTCGATCTTGCTGTTAATTTTATTGAAATTAAGTTAAATTAATTGCCGGGTTGGTACCACCGCACTGAATGAAAGGTCGGTCGAAACCGCTATGTAAATAGTTCGTGTTTTCCGTCCAGTTCAGTGTAGCCGACATGAAATGAAGGGAAGCACTCACATGGCACCTTAGTTCATCCGGTGTTATGGGTTGACATCACGGATGTTGAAGGTGATGTAGCCAACCGCGTCAGTTTAAATTAAAAATAAATAAATTAAAGAATACCAAAAGAATGTCAGCCTCGATAGCTCAGTGGTGCAGACAGTCAACTGTCGCTATTGAATGTTAAGCAACGCTGGGTGCGGTCAGTACTTGGATGGGTGACAGCTGACCGTTGGAGGCTGACCGAGGTTCGGATTCCTCGTAAAACTGTAGGTCCCTTCCCTCCTAATCTTACTGGTGGTAGGGTTTAACCCGCCCGGGTTGGTACAACCGCACTGAATGAAACGTCGGTCGAAAAGGCTATGTAAATAGTTTGTGTTTTCCGACCAGTTCAGTGTAGCCGGCACGATTAAAAGGGGGAAGCACTGACATGGCACCTAGTTCACCCGGTGTTATGGGTTGACATCACGGACGTTGTAGGTGATGTAGCCAACCATGTCAGTTTCCATAAAAAAATATATATATATCGTTTATTGTATAATTTCATCTTTGCACACTCCGTTTTCCTGTCCACGGCCACGGCCGCCAGTGTAGGACCCGGTTACTGCCGACGGTCCTCGTGTCTTCGGCTGACGTGCCCAGCCCATTGCCACTTGAGCTTAGCTATGTTGGTGCGCCGCCGGATGGGACATCAGATGGTACGACGGCATCAAATACCTCGGCGGCAAGCAGTGTTACCGTACCGCTGAAGGCCGGGAGGACTGGAGGAAAATTGGAGAGGCGTATGTCCAGAAGTGTACGCATACACTTCGACTGGCAGACAATAATTTCTTCCATACGTAGGTAACCTACGCTTGGAAATGTCCAAAATTTTCGCCAGTTCTATTTCAATGCGAAGAAGAACTGACCGAGTCATGCAGCAGGTGGGTCTTCGTGCCTTACTTGCTGCTTGATCGATTGAATCTTGTTCGAATACTTTGCGAAACGCGGTGGTCGGTGTTGTGCTGTAACTTACCAGAGTTCTTGCAGCACAACACCGATTACTCTGCTTACCCTGATTGTCGGGATTCAGCGTGTCTGATATGATATGTATGTATGTATTAAGAACTGACAAACAAACTTCGCAAGTCACAATGTTTTGTTAGTACCTTTTTAAGTGTTATAGTATAGTCACTTACAAATAATTAACCCATGCCACCGCTCACAAAAACATTATTATGTTCAGCATATAAATGTGAATACTTAAGAACCTGACCGCTCTGCCTATTTACATTACTTGTTACACCAGGTGTATAGTTCCATCGTCCATTTTGACACTTCCATTCAAGTCAACAACAATTGAGGACCGTTTTTGATATCTTGGATGGACGACCGTCAACCTCAACGGTCGTTGAGGTTGACTGTGATTCAGATTCCACGTAACACTGTACGCCCCTTCTATTTACCTTACTAGGTAACAGGGTCTAACCTGCCCGGGTTGGTACCACCGCACTGAATGAAAGGTATCTTAAGTTGAAACGGCTATGTAAATAGTTCGTGTTTTTCGTCCATTTCAGTGTAGCCGGCACGACCGAAGGGAAGCACTGACATGGCACATAGTTCACCAAGGTGTAATGGGACAGTTTAACTCGACCGGATTCTCACCACCACCGCACTGAAAGAAGGATCGGTCGAAGCGCCTATGAAATAGTTCGTATTTTCCGTCCAGTTCTGTGTAGCCGGCACGACCATTTGGTCGTGGTAAGCAATGACGTGGCACCTAGTTCACTAAGGCGTGATTGGCTGACGTGACAGTAGTGATGTAGCCAATCCGTTTCAGTTTCCATAAAAAAATCTGAAACTATAAAAACAAAATTGCTGGACACTTTTAATGTTCCAACTAAAGTTTGTCATCATTTCATCACAGAGGCTCTGTCGTGCGAGATAGATCTCCTCCCTAAAGCGGAGGCTGTGTCTACTGTGACGGCGCGGCGAGTCGCACGGGAAGCGTATCTGTATTTACATCACAATAGGCGCCTGATTACTTCCTGCTTAGTGGACGCATCCGCTGAAAAACTGGCTCCGGGCGCACAGTCTTCGTTAAACTCTGGTTTAATCTTTAGTTAGCCGTTGTTGTTGTTGTTGGGTTAGTTTGTTAAATATTTTTAGTTATCGTTTCATCTACACTAAACCCCTCGTCAGGTTACTTATAATTTAATGTTAAAATAATCTCTAGAAAAGAATAAATTAAATAAAAAAATAATAATTAAAAGAGTGCCGAGGAGTCACAGTTGATGAGTAAAGATATGGACGCCAGCGTTATAGCGCTACAACGTCACGCACGCATCACGTGAAATCTCAATTCACTTTACCACCGGTTGAAATGTCAATCAATCGATCAATGTCAATGTCGATCAATAATATAATTGTATCTAAGCTAAGAAATGGTAAAACCCAGAATGCAACCCCAGGCGTACTTAGCCTTTTTAAAATTAGCCACCGTTTAAAGTTCTAAATCTCAGCTTAAGCCAAAATTTATGTAACTTGCCAGCTCGTTCGACTGCATTTGCGCATCCGAACACTTTTTTAAGCGATTTTCAGCGAGTGCGGCATCAAAGCTTCGCTATTTTTGAATATGGAATCTGCATGTTTTCGAATGAACATTTTATCGTTCAAATATTGAGTGATAATTTGAGGCGAGCGCCGCCGCGCCGCGCCGCCACGCCCACGGCCGTGGTGTACCTCAATAATTTTGTAATTGATTTGTTAGTCACTGATGGATGTGAAAAGTAAATTGAATGATGGCGTAATTTTTGTGGTGTCGAATTGTTCTGGACTTTCACTATATTATTACGGACATCTGAGGAATTATAATATGCAGAAATATAATATATACCGTGTGGCGGGTTTTGCTGCAGCAAAGGCTTGGGTCATGGAGCCCGGATGGGTGACCGCTCGACCGTTGGAGGCTGACCGTGGTTCGGGTTGGTACCACCGCACTGAATGAAAGTTAGGTTGAAACGGCTATGTAAATAGTTCGTGTCCTCCGTCCAGTTCAGTGTAGCCGACATGAAATGAATGGAAGCACTGACATGGCACCTAGTTTACCAAGGTGTTATGGGCTGAAATCACGGATGTAGTAGGTGATGTAGCCAACCGTGTCAGTGTCCATAAAAAAAAAGGGAACCATGTCAAATGTGTTTTCTCACCGCATGGCAGATCATGACATGACACCGCATGGCAGAGGGCGAGAACGAATGCTCGTATGACAAAGTTTTACAGTTTTACTATCTCAATTCATAGAAGCCAATGTGCGTGATTAAAATATTAACTATCATCTGGGTGGTAATTCATTCAGCTAATGGTTGCCAAGGCGAACTCCTGAAAATCGGCTTTTCTCTGTCGTGCTTATTGGACGATGGCGCCACTGACCTGCTGGACTGATGTCTGCGGCAGCAGCGCCGCATCCGATTGCTCCTGGGATTTTGAGTTGGAGAGTTGCGTGGTAGATAAACGTGAAACTGCACTCGCGCGCGAGAGGTACCTCTGGTAACTGATTAGTGATTAGCGTTGCGGGTGGCTATATGTTCGAAGATATATTCAGTTCTTCAGGTTTAGAGTGCGGCGGAGCGGCGGTGGAATTCTTGCCTTTTTTGCGGTGCGGTGACAACAACTATTTTTTTCTTGTTCTGCGTTTTTGACATTTAGTGGCGCCAGTGAAAATGGAATGAAAATGAAGAAAGATTATAAACAAAAACGCGAAAAACTAAAAAGCGGCGCAACCATCCCCCCGGCCTTGGAGTGTTTCTCCAAAAGAAACAATTAAAATTAATTATGTTCTTGCGTAATAATGCGTAAGCGCAGACAACAAAGTATAAGAAAGGTAAATTACATTACATTCAAGCGAAGACAATAACAAAATTCAAATAAGTAAGAGAATTGAAAATATATTTATTATTGATTAGGCAGCGGACAGAGGCGGACTACTGAGCTGCCGGTTTTTGTTCCAACTTGAACGACTAGGATTATTCTGTCCTTACCAGGAAGCACATCTCCGATGACTCCTAGTGGCTAATGCAGTGGCGAAACATTGTCTTCCTTAAGGATTACAACCATTCCCTTTTCTATTGTTTTACTTGCCATATTCCACTTTTCTTTCGTTTGGAGGGAAGTTAAATATTCCTGTCTCCAGCGTTTCCAATAAGATTGGAGAAGGTGATCAAGAAGAGCGAACCTATTGACGGGGGAAGGCTGAGTGGGTACGACAAATTCCTTAGAGGGAAGAGACTGCAGTGGACTTACGGTAAGGAAGTGCGCTGGTGTCAGCGCCATTGGCTCTCGTGGATCAGAGCTGAGAGCACACAATGGTCTACTGTTTAGAAGAGCCTCAATCTGTACTAAAACAGTTGAGAGTTCTTCATAAGTGAGGATTTGCATCCCTATCACTTTGTAAAGATGCGTTTTTACACTTTTTATATGAGATTCCCAAATTCCACCCATATGAGGGGCAAGTGGAGGATTGATTTTGTATTCGATTCTTTTTTTAGACAACTCTTGACTGAGTGTGCCAATGTCATTTAGCGAAGTCCCAGAACTGGTCTTGCAGCTCGCATCCAGAACTATTCTTATCTTGAACGTTGTCTTATTGGGATTGTAAATTGCGTGATGCGGGATAACATTGCTGCGTTTTTCTGATGTGCGCGGACAATCTACTCTAGACCGGTATCCCTGGTCGATGTAGTATTGTATAGTAGAATTGTAACCCAATCTTAATTCAGTGTTAGCGTTTAATTTATGTTCCAGTCGAACAAAGCGTTTCATTGCGATAGTATTTGAATTTCCTAATTCGGAAGTGTCGTTACAAAATGGCAGCGCCACCGTGTAGCGGCCGCTTGCGTCGCGTGAGACATTTTCAATAAAGTTGCGTTCACATGCCGTTTGTTCGGGACTCAAGTGCATTTTGTTTTCGACATTTTCTATTTCCCAGAACTTGTGTAAAAGGGATTCTAGACTAGGTTCAATTGTGGTACAAAAGGACCTGTCTGGAATTTCGAGACCAGAAGAGCATTTAACTTTACCCATGAAAACATAGCCCAAGGTGGTTTCTTGAGCGATCGCGTTTGTGGAAAGACTGGTTATTTTGTTGGAGCCAAGAATATCGGCGAAAACCTCCACACCTAACAGGCCGTCTACATCTGAAGGAATGTTGAAGTTTACATCAGCCATTGGTAACTTAATAAATTGTTGCAAATCTTGCGAACTTACAACAGCGTTAGGTAACTTGCCTGTTATTTTGTCAATTACGAGAGCGCGAATCGTGTAGGTATTTTGAACGTCTAGTCGGGAAGAAAATGTAAAATTTGTGTAGCCTTTTATTGGCCGGACGGAGAGGCCTATTCCCCGCACAGAAGATGGCGAGCGCGAAACTTTGAGCCCAAGCTGCTTGCAGCATGATTCTGTTATGAAGTTGCACATCGATCCACTATCAATAAGTAGACGAATGTGGACTCGTTCACCTTGAACATTATTGACAATTACTGAAGCCGTTGGCAGCAGCATTGTTGAAGATTGCGAAGCGGTTGAGGCGATCAAGCTAAGATCTTCATCTGACTCGCGCACATGTAAGCCCTCGTTAATTGATTTTACATTGCCTGGACAGGCGGAAGCGGTAGCGGGTGCGGACTGGGGCTGTACTGTGTGCGAGTTCAGAACAGATTGCGTTTGCGTGTTGATCACATTGTCAAGGTGAAGCAGTGTATGATGTCTGCGATGACATCTAGAACATGTATGTTTCGATTTGCAAAATTTTGTGTGATGTAAATTAGAGGTACAGTTTTTGCACAGATTGTTTTTGTTGGCGATTTCGAATCTCTCTTGAGGAGACAACTTTAAGAATTTTTCACACTTATATAGCGGGTGTGTCTCCTCTGAGTTACAAATTGTACAACCCGTGCTGAAATCACTCTCGTTCACTACAAGAGAGTGCGGCTTACAATTTGTTGAAGAGGACCCTGCTTTGGACGTGAAACTAGTTTGAGTCCTTTGGAGGATTTTGGACTGCTCCTTGATGAACTCCTCAAGCGTAGCGAAAGTAGGCATAGACACACCTCTGACTGTCTGTTCAAACGAAATAACAGTTTCCTTGTCCAGCTTGGAAAGCGCGAGGTGAGTCACGATGAAGTCCGTCAGGTTGTCCAGTTTCAATTCTTTCAACGCAGCGTAAGAAGGGCAAACCGTTTCTGTGAACGTGTCAAGAACTGCGGGACTAGCGGCACTAATAGCCTTGAAGTTTATAATCTGCTTCAGATATTGTGTTGCGAGAGTTCTTTTGTCATTATATTTTGACTGAAGCGCGTTCCAAATTATTGAATAGTTAATACCGATAGGCGGAATGCCAGCGCATACAGAAAGCGCGCGACCTGATAGTTTCCCTACCAGATAGTGAACCTTTTCGGTGTCTGACAAATCATTGTTGTCATGGATGACCGCCTTAAAGGTTTCGAAGAAGACAGGCCATTGGCTATAGGAGCCATCGAATTTCGGAAGTTCCAGTTGTGGCAATTTGGGTTTGCGAATGGATATTTTTGAATCCGACGTGTTAGAAGACGCGAGTCGTTCAAGTGAATTAAGCTTGCACTCCACTGCGCGTATGTTGCAGTATAGCTCGTCGAGCGCTTCTACCGCTTGGAACTCCGGTGTGAATTGACCTCCCTCACTGGTGGTTAACATCAAAATATTATAGTCATCGTTGACTTGAATAAATTCAGCGCGTGTCTTTTCTAGCGATTCTAGACGAGTTAAGAACTGCTGTTTGCTGTGTGTATCGCCTACCTTAAGACTCAACTTATAAGTTTTGTTTACATTTTCAAACAAACTTTCTCTTTTTGCTTTCAGCAACAAAATATTTGCGTTTGAGATTGACATTTTCAGTAATCAATTTTGACAGAAATTCGAATTTCAAAAAAGAGAATAAAGAAATTTCTATAACCAGTTATAAGTTTAGAAAAATAATGTAATATAATATTTTATGTTCATAAAATTCGAAATTTGACATTTATGTTCGAAACAAATATTTGAAATAATTTAAATGACAAGACTATCAACAAAATGCAAAATATAAAATATTTTATTCTAAAATGCGAAGAAGCGAAAAAATATATATTTTCCATAAATGGAAAGACTTGCGGGATGGTTGCATGCGCGTATTCACGGTTATATACGTGATGAAATGCAGAATTTAGTAAAATTTAGTTATGAGCGAAATTTGAATGTAAAATTCCAGAAACTGCGTTGCGAACCAGGTTTGGTATCCGACGGTGAAGGACCACATGGACGATGGCGCCACTGACCTGCTGGACTGATGTCTGCGGCAGCAGCGCCGCATCCGATTGCTCCTGGGATTTTGAGTTGGAGAGTTGCGTGGTAGATAAACGTGAAACTGCACTCGCGCGCGAGAGGTACCTCTGGTAACTGATTAGTGATTAGCGTTGCGGGTGGCTATATGTTCGAAGATATATTCAGTTCTTCAGGTTTAGAGTGCGGAGGAGCGGCGGTGGAATTCTTGCCTTTTTTGCGGTGCGGTGACAACAACTATTTTTTTCTTGTTCTGCGTTTTTGACATTTAGTGGCGCCAGTGAAAATGGAATGAAAATGAAGAAAGATTATAAACAAAAACGCGAAAAACTAAAAAGCGGCGCAACCACTTATTGAATCAACTCAGTGGGCCCCCTTTTCGTCACATGTATAATTATGATTATTTATATTTGTTTAAAATGTTTTTGTGAAAATTGTTTTTTAGATAGATAGAAATACTTTATTCCTCCAAAATATTTTACAGTAACAAACGATAAGTAATTTACACGAGGAGCAAAGGCGGACTTATCCCTTACAGGGATTCCCAGTCAACCTTTTGAAACACGTAAAATCAGTATCACCCTCCAGCCATCGCGTGACCTAATTAACATTTTTCCTTCACAAGAATATTTAAAGGCGTGTTACAAATCGCTTACAACATCTTAACCCTCCCTAATTAGAACAAAGTGAGCGGTTTCGCGATGACAGCTTTACGGCGGGCGAGACCCCACATGCGGCGACTAGAAAGAGATGCTATTTTAGGGTTATTCTATGAAGGTGATTTCACTACGTTACGCTCAATACTGTGCTTTGAGGAGAAGATATTCGAGTTTAGTAATTGGTGATCCAATTCGAGTTTCTATATTCGCAACACTGTAAATTAGACAGTTGTCAATAAGGGCGAGCCACAGTGTCAAATATGACCTCAAAATCGGACATGTCCTTTTTATTCCAGAAATTAATAGACTTAGTTATTTAAAATGCTAGAGTAGAACTCCACCGCCTCTGCGACTTTTAGTTCAGGAGAAATAAATTTTGAAAAATTAATCGTTTTTAATTTCGAAAAAAAAACGAAAAATATTTCTATAGATAACTAAGCTACTTAAGCTTCACTCAGCCCAATCAAAGACCCTTTGAATGTTCACATTTTAAAAGTTATTTGAGGCTGTAAAAGTTTATAGAAATCTAATGATTTTTTTTTTATTTATTTTTTTTCTCCTAGAACCCGCAATACTAGGCGGAGATATTTATACCAAAAATAGTTCACTGTTTCCTCTGTCCGTTGAAAATAACCTACTTCTAGGCTTAGGCTTAGTAATGGTTCCCGTACCGGATACGGAACCCTAAAAAACTAGCCAAATGTGAGGCGGGCTCGCGCTACAGATAGAGAATTGAATGAAATAAATTATTTTTTTTCTTGGTAAACACATAACTCACAAATATATCGTGTAAGGGACTATTATTAGGGTACGGAACCCCCGGCGCGCGAAGCCGACTCGAACTTGGCCGGTTTTTAATTAGTAAGCAGGTGCAATTAAGTAATTTCGTTTTATTTATGAAAGTAATAACGAGACAAGCTATTTATTCAGCGTCAGGGTAAATGTATCTCACAGAATGTGAACAGAAGAGCCAGGGATGCTATTTTTATCTTGAGGAGAAATTTGAGGGGGATATACGAGTATTTATTGAGCACGTGCTATATGTCAACTGTTTAGTTTTTTTGCAAGCTGACACGACACGATTTTTTTTTATTGTATTTTACACTAGCTGTGCCCGCGGCTCCGCCCGCTTTTATATTTGACTTCTCTGCTAACCTCATAAGCCATTTAGCGTGATAGTAAATAGGCCTATAGTTGATGGGAAGAATGAAGCTATCCGTAGAATTGTTTTTTATTAAAATCGGTACAAGACATAAAATCGGACAGACAGACAGAAAGCGGACGTTGGATTTTATTAAAGGTTAAGGATAAGGAAGGAAGATTATTGCACTCAAAATATGGGCAAAAGGTAACACTTAATGCCTCATAAATCATAATTGATAGATTGATAGTATTTTCTAACAGAATACCTTTGGGGTTTGATACCTGCTAGGTGAGTGGCGGAAAGAGATAACTGGTTGGTTTTGCTGGAGGTTGGAGTCTCAGGCACAGCCAATTTCACCCCCGAGGTACTCTAGTCCTTAGCAGGACTGAAGTAGCTGGAGATCCGTAAATTGAGTAGGGAGAGATCTTTCCCGCAAGCCCCTTCCACAAATACCTTTGTTTGTAGTACGACACATGAAACATTTTGAAAATTGTGCCATTCGAAAAAATCTTCTTTTTTATGTAAACCAACATGGGTGGCTGTGCCGGCCGAGAGACAAATAGTGGAGTCGACAGAGCCCAAATCACCTCTCCTCGCGAAGCCACGGTCAGTTAGGTGCCAGTCTAGTCAGTCTGTCAAAAAGGGTTGTACAGTTCCTTCAAAACTTTTAATGCCGCTCGATCTAGCTGCGCAGTAAACGAATTTTAGGTCATAATTCGTAGAACATAGGGTAGACTTTAATGTCGCTCGCATCCTGGGTTCGCGCATGTGCAGTGAAGCAATTATCACGGATGTCGAAGGTGATGTAGGTAACCGTGTCAGTTTCCAAAAAAAAAATGTACCCTATGATCTACGAGTGGTGAATTAAAATTCGTTGACGGCGCGCAGGTAAGGTAGGTCGAGCGGTATTTAAATTTTGAGGGAACTGTACGCGAAGAAAAAAAAAAGTGTTATTGTCGTGTCGACTAACTAACAAAATGTATGGTACGGATCCCAAAATGTATTTAATAGGAGATATCCGTGCTCCAGCGGTGTCCAAAAATACATTGTTTGTGTTGTCCAAAAGACTTGTGTTGGCGTGAGATTTGTGTGTCGTCTGAGTTACGTCAGTTTGTGCACGCTTCAGAAGAATGTTAATGTGGCTATAATTTCCCGCATTCCTTTATTGTTTGAATTTGAATGTCGCTGGGTGTGTAACTGAGTTTCAAAACGGCATACATACATTTATTTATTTATTTATTGGGAAACTTAACAGCTATCTTATGAACTACATCATACAAAAATTACGTAGCCAATAAAAAAGTTTCACGTTTTACAAATTACGATATATAAATACATGCGTCCTGGTATCTAAATAAAAGAAGAATAAAATAAAACAAAAATAATTAAAAATAAATAGTTATATTAAAGTTATGGAGAGGGACAACTTCTAACACTGGGGGGGAACTTTCCACATTGGAGAGACAATATCCAACACTGGAGGGAAAATTTTTAACACTGTAGGACCAGTTCCAAGTATTGGGGAGCAACATTTAACGCTAGGATTGGAAGGATAGATAGATAGATAGACAACAATACTTTATTAATAAAAATTTTTTTACAGATACAAGTACGATACATAATTTACTTGAGGTGCAAAGGCAGACTTATCTCTTATAGATAGAGATTAATTTCATTCAAACTTTGGATGTTTGAGAGTCGTATGCTGTAAAATATAAGGAGGTGGTAGCACGTGCAAAATAATTAAAATAAAATGATACTTAAATAAAACAGTAGCATAAAATTTAAGTATGTACTACCTAAATACATTGGAGCAGTGGCGGCTGGTGACTTCAGTGACCGGTAGTGCGCTAAGTACCTACCTACTTAAATACCTACCAAATTTCCCAACACATTCCCGTCATGTTATTTTAAGATCGGTACTTACGAATTTTTTAAACGCCTGCGTTTTATTATGTACGTACCTACCTAGTATGAATATTCTCAAGACACTCAATGAGTTGCAAAAAACAAGAAAAAAAATCCAAATAAGTTTTTTAACTTATTTTTAGTACCTTTATGAATACACCCATAGACCAAAACACTACTGCAGCTTTCAAAAAGAAAACAGTAGTAATGTCCCAAAAATACTTCAAAAAAATATATAAAAATAAAAGCATTTCAAACGTAGGAATTAACCCGGGATAACCTGATTGTAAAACCTTACCTTTAACCAACGCTTAGGCAAATATCGGCACCACTTAATTCACAGTATCACGTGACAGAAAGCACAAACCTAACCATATCCCATTTTAAATATTCGCGCGCTAACGGGTATGTGACATCCATCATCACATGACAGCGCGCTGACTCGCTTCGAGGTAGACGGTTCGCTTTGAGGTAGACGGCAAAGAGTTTGTAAGACGGACTCGTGCAAAACGAATCGCTCGCGACGCGACGTGTCGCACGCGCGGCTATTCACGATATAGCGTCCTTGTTTGGCGCTCGTGCGCCGCACGCAGAAATCCTTTCGGCCCATACTGTTTCTATGAAGTATCTTCTGTCCCACCCACGCGCCAGCGGTATTTTGCCGATCCCCATACATTCAGTATAGGAGACCCGCGTGCGATGTATATTCCGCACGGCGCGCGCGTTTACTCGCAAAAACGTGCCTTGTGATCTATAAAATAAGGTCGAATTCACATTCGTATTTATTTGGAGTACGATCTTTATGGTTTTAATGTAGTATGTTGTAAGGTATTATTTATTTTGAGTGAAGTGAAGACTTCTCGTGGTATGGTAGTGCGGCGCACGAGCGCACTTTAGGACCAGCCGCCAGTGCATTGGAGTACTTCTAACAGAACAACGAACAACTTCTACGGAGGGATAACTTTAAACAGTGGGTATATGTTCCAATATTGAGTTGCAACATTCGACATTGGGAAGGGCACTGCTTTACCTGCGACTTGTAGTCTGGTAAGACGAACAACATACCTGTAAGTGAAAACCACTTTGACCTAGAAAGTTAGCAATGCCTAGGGACACAGATGCGTGATGAATAACTTTCTAGAGTCTATCTTCTGGCTGAAGTTCCCAGCTACTAGAATATCACAGGTGAGTTGGAGCGAAAAGGCCGCTGCTAGAGATATTACACTAACTAATACATTATGTAAATAGTTTGTGTTTTCCGTCCAGTTCAGTGTAGCCGGCACGACCGAAGGGAAGCGCTGACATGGCACCAAGTTCATCCGGTGTTATGGGCTGACATCACGGATCTTGTAGGTGATGTAGCCACCCGTGTCAGTTTCCATAAAAAAAAATAAAAAAAAACACTCGGCGTGTGGTCGCCTGACACAAAATCGTTCGGCAAGTTATTGGGTAAACTCCTTGTCGATAAGTCGGGTGACCGTCGCGCCGTCGGTGCATTCTTCACACAACGTGTGGCGCTGGAGATTCAGAGAGGCAATTGTGCAAGTGTCCTGGGTACCGCAGGGTAGTTGGCAGAACTGGAGGAGATCTACCTCCTGTCATAGCGCTCCCACTACCGCACCTCCGACGCTCAACCCTCATTTTTCTTCATTTATTTAGTTGTTATAGTTATATTTAATGTAAGCTTTATTTTATTATAATTATTATTTTTAAGATAGTTTAGATTTAATAGCAGTGTTGCCATAATGTTTTCAATAATGTATGTAATATTTCTTTGTACTGTCTTTGTATTGTCTTTGTAGTTGTTTATACATTACTTAAAAAAAAACTGCGTGAGATCTTATATTAATGTTTTTAAGTTTACTATGTTATTGATTATATTAATTTTAAATGTTTACGGATTAAAAGTAGGTAGGTACTAAAGACTTCATAAGTCGACGTTTCGCCCGCTACGTCACGGGCTTCTTCAGGAATTTCGGGAGTTCCTGGAGCTGACGTCTGGTGTCCGTTGTACCAGACGTCAAAAATTATGACCTTGTCGAGTTGACAGGTCCTTTAAAAGCAGGTGAAGAATTCATGTGCTCAATTCAGTGATTGCGAAGTTTGAACGCAAACCCAACGTTTGAATTTGGAACGACAAGAATGTGACGGCGTGATAAATAAAACACTAAACCAAGCAGGATACCTTTTATTTTAACATTGAAAATGTTTTTTCGATCGCGTTGGTAGGGCACCCATTTCAAGGAAAAGTGCGACATCGCCCTGGTGTCGTGAATTTTACAGCTACGTGGATGATTCGGGTGTCAAAAGATGCGCCTCGGCAAGGGCTACAATTATTACCTAAAAAAAATCAAAAAATATCGAAAAATTACGTGATTTTTTTGTGTCTTCTCTCATTGAATCGGCGATTTCTCTAAAACGAAAAACGATATCGAAAAAATTAAAAAAAGCTCTCGGGGTATTGAGTTGGGTTACAATTTGGAAAAAATCGGAACCTCGCTATCTCTGACGGTCTAGGCTGTAGCTTATCCTTTATGCGGAGGAATTTTGAATACCGCGGGAGGTATGTGCGGCGCGCGGACTAATCTGAGTATAGTAGCATTAAAGTTTATGATTTTTACATAAAAATATAATGTTTTTGAATATTATGATTAAATATAAATTAAATTAAAGGTTAGGTTGGAAGATGGGTCGCGTAGCAACGGATCTTCTAACCTAACCTATATAATATTTTTATATTTGATATTCATTAATTTTTTACTTTAGTTAGACATAATGTCCAGCTTATCTCTTTTTCTGTCTAAATTTTAGTTTACATTTTTTAAGCTGCTTGTGTTATTGAAAAATAATAAAAAATATATAAATGTAATAAATTTTTTTTTATTTGGTGAGTTCATTTTCAATGTACCTCGAAGGTCGTGTAATGCACGAGATCTGTGAATTTTTCTATCTATAAACAAAGACTAACACTATAAATAACAACTTAAAACAATACCTTATAATAACAAAAACAGAATATTACAAAAACAACAGGAAAAATATTTCAAACTCTACGCTTTCCACCTCCATGGTTCACCTGCTTCTATATTTACAAAAAATATTTATACGAATTGAGCAATCGTATTGGGCATATACATACATACATACATACATATATATATCCCCAACCCAATCATACAATCCTTTAACCTGGGTGTGCTAGACAGCTTAGCAACAGTCCGTAAATCAGCTGGCATGGCGCCTAACTGAGTGTGGTTTCGCGAGAACAGTTGATTTTGGATCTGTCGACCGCACCATTGTTCTCTCGGCACAACCACCCATGTTGGTTTACATAAAAAATATGCACATCACACCATCATACAGTATTACCAACACGATACCACCAGCATAGCAAACCGCACACAATGCTGTCCTCTCATTGTTTGTGACATCCTGGAAGTATACAATACTAGCTTCTGCCCGCGGCTCCGCCCGCGGTATTGTAGCTCGTTATTAAGTAGGTATTACGCATAATGCTCTCGTAGAATTTTTTTTTATAAAACTACCAAAATTATACAATTTCTTCGTGCATATAAATATTGTGATATAATCTAACTGGTTGGCCTTGATTTATGCGGCGTGGGTGATTTTTTTCCGCACTGCGCGCAATATTTCTGTTAATTTCTCAGTCCCTTAGTCAGAGTATTTAAATTCAGGTGTTTATTTCCACAGAGACATATATTCAGCATTAAAGTAACAAGTCAGTATGGTTTGTCATCGTTTATGTTTTGTCCGCTCAGCAAATCTATATAGGCACTGACATGGTACCTAGTTTCAAGTCAACCGTGTCAGTTTATATAAAAAAAAAAACAAAAAACGGCCATGAAACCTTATAGGAGAGTTTTGTTTTAATACAACATAGCCTATACGTTAATACAAATACTACATCTAAGCAATACATAATCAGTATCATATAACCATCGCGCTCTATGCCAGATCACATAATCGAAAATTGCATGTAAATCTGTTCAGTAGTTTTTGAGTACTTACCCGTTACATACAGACATACTTGACGCGTTATTAGTAGACAAGAGAAGGTACTATAACCTGTATTTAGGTACTTATAGTTGTATTGTGCCGCTCCACTTCAAGTAAAAGGGTAAAACAATGGGACATGATACTCGATACGCTAAAGGGTGGAACATAATGTAAGACCACATCCGTAGTAGGTATTTTGGCGGCAAACAAACAACGGAGTTAAATAGATAGACAAAAATACATACATACATACACACCACACGCCGTATCCCGACAATCGGGGTAAGCAGAGTAATCGGTGTTGTGCTACAAGTATTCTGGTAAATTACAGCACAACACCGACCACCACGTTTAGCAAAGTATTAGGATGCGGCGTGTGGCGTGTATGTAAATACTGTACACGAAAACATTTTACAGAAACAAGCTTGATATATAATTTACATGAAGGAAAAGGCGGACTTATACCTTACAGGGATTCTCCCAGTCAACCTTTGTATAATTTAAAAATGTTTAAACAATTAAACTATAGATTAAAACTAACCGTCGCAGACTACGCGCGGCTTCGCTCGCGTGAAATTCGTATTTAAAAAGAAGAAAGTAAGTAAGCACGCTACCGCACCTTTATTTCGGCGCGCGGAACAATTCGGTTTGTATGAGAGCCACATCTCAGCGTAACCGAACTAAATTTTATTTAGCCTATCCTATATCCCGTATAGTAAAATTTGCTTATACTAAGTTTCATCGTATTCAGATGATCGGTTTAAGAGTGATGGAGGAACATACATACATACATACATACAGAAAAGATTTCTAAAAATCACCAATTTAGTCTTAGTATCTACATAGTACATAGTACATAGAGTCTACAAACACAGTATCTCTTCTTACTCCATGACCACCATACATTACAGATTTATTATTACTATTGATTGATGAACTTATAATAAAACTAGCTGTGCCCGCGGCTCCGCCCGCTCTCATATTTGACTTCTCTGTTAACCTCATAAGCCATTTAGCGTGATAGTATATATAGTTGATGGGAAGAATCAAGCTATCCGTAGATTTTTTTTTATTAAAATCGGTTCAGTGGTTCTCGAGTTATAAGCGGACAGACAGACATACATACAGACAGACAGACAGACAGAAAGCAGACGTTGGATTTTATTAAAGGTAAGGAAGTATGTTCACTAGGGCACGTTGGGCTGTCCATGGTGCAGTGCTGGCCCCTACACATATGTATACGGGAGTGAAAGTTGGGCATGCCAGACGAAGCATGAAATCAGGATAAATGCTGTGGAAATGCGTCCGTTCAGGATTATGTGTGGAGTTACGATGAAAGATAGATTGAGAAATAGTGTAGTGCGAGAGCGCTGTGGCCTGAAAGAAGATATAGTGACAAGGATTGAGAAAGGAACGCTTCGGTGGTTCGGTCATGTTGGAAGAATGGATGATAGGAGACTAACGAAAGAAATTTATGGAGCAAATGTGGGTGGAAGAGTCGGGAAGGGTCGCCCTAGACGCACGTACCTGGACCAGATCGGGCATTAGCTCAAAAATCGTCAAGTGCGTTAGTACCCGTAACCGACGAGCATGCATGAAGAACATTATGGGAGTGGAAGAGGTGGCAGAGGTGTGTCAGGATCGTGTCACGTGGAGACTGTTGTCTCCGCCTACCTCACCGGGAAGCAGGCGTGACGCTATGTATGTATGTATGTATGTATGTAAACTTATAATGATTACAATAATAACAAATCCGTTTATACCAACGTGGAATCATACATAATAGTAGGTACGTAAAAGTAATCACACTCAACCGTTCCATCGCGAATACCGCGCAGATTATCCAAAATTATATCAAACGCACCCCAAACCTCATTATTAAGGCTATTTCACACATGATTCGAACATCAATTTTCTATTCGAGTAACGACACAGGTCGTTAAGGCCCCTTCCGTATGCCATTATTGCGTTACAAGCCAGACATGCCATTACAGCGAGTAACTGAATTTGCGCTTTCGTCATACTGTTTTGGGGGATTTTTTATGAAGCTCACCGGCGAATATACATACATACATATGTTAAGTACTACCTGTTGCCCGCGACTTCGTGCGCGTGGATGACTGACAAATGACGTGAACATGACAAATTATTCTTTCAGAACGACATGAAAATTAATAATTTGTCATTACATTACACTAAATCAAAGAAAACAGCTAAACTGTCTATGCACTGAAAATATGTATTAACATTTTGAATGAAATTCAAGAAAGAGAAGAAAGTAAGTAACTAAGGGCGAGGCTGAAGGCGAACTGCGTTCAGGTAAGCAATAAGCCTTCTACATAGAAGAAAGTAAGTAACTAACGGCGAGGCCGAAGGCCGAGCTGTGTTCACGTTAACTATATTCTTTCTCGATGGAAGTAAGAAACTAAGGGCAAGACCGAAGGTCGAGCTGCATTCAGGTAAACGATAAACTTTCTCCCGCCCTCGGGCCTCGCCCTTAATGAATTGCTATACTTACCCGAAAGCAGTTCGATCTTCGGCCTCGCTCTTAGTTACTTTTTTTTTTAAAGTATATCCTTTAGCTATACGTAGCTCCGCCTTAGGCGTCGCCATTACTTAGTTTCTTAGAGAATAATATCGTTTACCCTAACGAAGCTCGGGCTTTGGCCTCACCCTTAGTTGCTTACCATCATAAAGAAGAATAACGTTTACCTGAACGCAGTTTGGCCTTCGGCCTCGAGTAAGTTCAAAAATATAGGTACCTATGCAATTATTGAGAGCTATGTATAATAATTTTAATTATTATTATATTATAGTTTGGAATAAAGTGATATGAATATTAATTCGAATTATGCAGCTTAAACCATTTTTCTAAATATATATTTAAAACTTTTTTATTTTTACACTCAGATGTTTCATATATAATTTATTATTAATTAAACATCTACTAAAATTAAATTACCTACAAATATAACTACTTTAAAACATCGTCACATTATAAGGGTAAAATAATAACTAAACCATTAAAGTTACCACCAAAATGTCAACGCAAGCTGGTACATTTCAGTATAGCTATATACTATAGGTTACTGTACATTTTGCCCCATTCCTGAACAAATTGCACCCACTCCGAGGCACATACATACATGACCTCGAACGCTCAGCGCCTTAAGTGTCGGAGATAGATCAAGAATATTACAGTATTACAATCTCGACACGACTTGCCGCTATCTTCGTCATATAGGGGGCTGGTGGTGGTTGATTTTTAGGGTTCCGTACGGTACAGGACGCTTTTTTTTTTTTTTTTTTTTATGTAATCCGGTATGTGTGGCTGAGTTGGACGGGCCAAAGCGCATGCTCCGACCAGCCAATATCACCTCCGAGAAGGTAGGTGCCATACCGGAGACTTCCCTGGATTGCTGGCTATACTGGACTAAAGGAGAACACAACCGAGGTTGCTATGCAGCCATCTTACATCCAGTACGGTGGTACCAACACAGTCGGCTACAAATTGAGCCTACCACCTAGTAAGAGGCAAGGGAAGGGACCTACAGTTTTACACCGGTTCCGAACGGTGAAGCAGCAGGTGTAGGTATGCACGTAAATTTTTTCGTCAGAAAAAACTCATTGGTACACGCCGACGGGATTCGAACCGCGGACCTCTCGCATGAGAAGCCGATGCCCAAACCACTCGGCCACCCGCCGTTTTATAACGCTATTACTATTACTATTACTAAACCTACGCGGTACGCCGTCTGTCTGTCCTAACTTTAAAGGGCTTTTGGACCGTAAGTAATTGGTGGCAGGTTAAAATTTTAACAGGATATGTGTTAATATTCTAACAAATAATATAAAAAAAACCGGGCAAGTGCGAGTCGAACTCGCGCACCGAGGGTTCCGTATCGCCATGTCATAGTCAGCGCTACTCACGCCATCTATGGCGTGTTTATGAAATGCTTCTTATCAGTTAAAATTCATGATTAGTTAAAATGCTTCAAACTCTATTCGGTAGATGGCGCGCGCGTATACGCAAAAAGGATGCGGCACAGCTCTTATTCCTAAGGTGAACCATAGGAAAGCTGATTTCAAGCCTAACCCATTTTTATTAATATTCACACAATTTTGACAATTTATATACTTAACAAATAAAGAAAAGAGTTTAAAAACGCTAAAAGATAAAACCAAAAAATTAATAAAATAACCAAGTTCGGAAGCAATAAAAAAAAACCCGCTTCAAAATCTCTTTGCTAGCTAGTCCCAAATTTAACCATATCTTTAGCAACTCTAGGTAGATAGATATACCACACAAGTGTACAAACATGCCTAAACAAGTGCAGTCGCAAAGGGGTGGATCCTTTCGCCCCTGTCGCCACATATTTTGTGAGTTGCCATTTTGACGAAAACTTCAGCAAATTCGCAGACATGAGAAGCAAACGTCGTTATGCGTAAAATGTTCGTTGGGCAGGAATGGTAGGATTCGTACAATACGTTGAAACACACATTAATCCCAATGTTAAAAAAAATTTACCAAGTTAAAAGAAAGGACGAAAATGTAATGATATTAACAGCCTATGATTCGCGGACTGTAGAGACGAATTCAGTAGTACCTCATATGTTGAAATCGATTAAATAGTTTAGGCTCTGTTAGGGAACAAAGAAACATACAGACATCATCAATACTAATAATCTGTAAGGAATGGTGATGGAAGTAAGTTAGTTTGTTTCATGATATACTGCGTTTGTAGACTCTATGTATGATACTAAAACTAAATTGACGATTTTTAGAAATCTTTTCTGTATGTATGTTCCTCCATAACTCTTAAACAGATCATCCGAATTCGATGAAACTTAGTACTAGCACATTTAACTATACGAGACACAGCATAGACTAAATAAGGCAGTTCCGGTTACGCTAAGATGTGGCTCCCATACAAACTGAATGGTTCCGCGCGCCGAAGTAAAGGTACGGTTGCTGGCTTACTTACTTTCTTCTTTTTAAATACGAATATCACGAGAGCGAAAACACTTTTTCTCGTAAAACTGTAGGTCCCTTCCCTCCTAATCTTACTTGGTGGTAGGGTTTAACCCGCCCGGGTTGGTACCACCGCACTGAATGAAACGTCGGTCTAAACGGCTATGTAAATAGTTTGTGTTTTCCGACCAGTTCAGTGTAGCCGGCACGGCCAAAGGGGGAAGCACTGACATGGCACCTAGTTCACCCGGTGTTATGGGCTGACATAACGGACGTTGTAGGTGATGTAGCCAACCGTGTCAGTTTCCATAAAAAAAAAAAAAAAAAAAACAGCTAGTAAAGAATAAAGTAGGTGAGTATAGAGAGATATAAAAAAGAGGCATAAAAAACGAACTAACCCCTGACTGAGTCGATCTTTCATCTAGTAAGGGCAATTATGCTATGGGCTATGTCGCGTAACTTCGTCTAGCTAGGCGGGGGAAGCTTATGCGCTTAGTACATTTTATATCTGCGTCTACTGCGTTGCGTTGTATGCGCACTTCTTCGACTCGCATCCATTGCAATTTTACGATTTTTTCTTTTCAATTCAAGCCGTGAATGTTTTCAGTACATATTCTGTGGTACATTTTCAGACCGCAGGCAACCTGCAATATTCGAATGTCGCGAGTTTTATATTTAAAAAAATACGCTATTTTGAAAATGGAATACCGCTAAATCAAGCGGAAAAACTTCTGTCGTTTTTAGGGTTCAGTATTCGTCGTACCCTATTACTAAGCCTACGCCGTCTGTCTGTCTGTCCGTCTATCTGAGGGCTGTATCTCTTGAACCGTAATAGGTAGCCCGTTGAAATTTTCACAGAATACCTATGTGTTATTTATTATGGGCGATATAAAAATTTTTTTTTATGGAAACTGACACGGTTGGCTACATCACCTGCAACATCCGTGATGCCAGCCCATAACACCGGGTGAACTTGGTGCCATGTCAGTGCTTTCCTTCATTTCATGTCGGCTACACACTGAACTGTGGCCGTATTCTCTAACGTCCTAACGTCAACGTCGGTGACGCTGACTAGTTATGTCTCTGTCTAATTATATGAACTAGACAGAGACATAACTAGTCAGCGTCACCGACGTTGACGGTAGGAAGTTAGAGAATACGGTCACAGGACGGAAAATACGAACTATTTACATAGCCGTTTCGACCGACGTTTCATTCAGTGCGGTGGCAAAACAAAAACCCTGGGGGGGGGGGGGGGGGGGGGATAAACCCTGCCGCGTAGTAAGGTCTTACCTTACTAAGGTGGAAGGGACCTACAGTTTTACGTTGAATCCTAACCACGGTCAGCCTCCAACGCTCGTGCCGTCACCCATCCAAGTACTGACCGCGCCCAGGTGTGCTCAACAACAGTCGATCAACCGCACTGAGCTACCAAGGCTGACAAAGACCTGACAATATAAATATATAATATAAGAGACTCCGAAGTAAAGCTTATTTACATAAATATTGGTTTTAGGCAAGCATAATGAAATCAAAGGACACATTTTCATCAGTTTTCGTAAAATATCTGATTTACACTAACTGTTCAGTGCTTTTATAGAATTCTATTGTCCTGTAAAAATATAAATCATTTATTCATGATTTGTCGAAGCGTAAACAACGTGATAGCGGAAGATTTTCGATTGAATAACCACGTGATAGATAAGTATCAAGTTACAGTTTCTATGTCGCTACAAAAATTCTATGTCGTGGCACATCCTTCATACTGTTAGGCTGACGACTATGGTTTTGACATGGAATCAAACAAATGACATGTCTTAGGGCTCGTAACCATAGCTACTACGTGATTTTAGCCACTTTTTTAGCCTATTATCTCTATTTCACATTTTAAAAATTCATATTAATTTTACAAATTTATACAAAAGTAATAAAAATACACAAAATTAATACAAAAATAAAAAACCGTAATACCGCCGGCGGCGGCGGGAGACAAGCCTACAAGCGCGCCGGCGGGTGCAGGCCGTGGCTACGGACCTCTCCGAGACGACGCGAGGCAAGCTACGAGCGATAGGTGGTGGTACTAGACACGTAGGCCACCACCACCCCCATCTCGGAGAGCTCCGTATCCGCCCATTATATTGTTAAGGTTTTTAAAATCAATGTACCTGTTAATAATGTATTTGTATTGTTATTATAACACTTTAATTAAATTTGTGTAAAGAGTGAATGTACAGCTCCTTTGAGTTCTTAAACATTTAAATAAATAAATATATAAAAAGGTTACAAAAGGCGAGTTTAATGCCTTGCGGCATTCTTGACGAACTAACCTTTGGGATGTGGAAAACACGTAGGGGCGGACAATGCAGTAGAAGTGAACAGTAGTATGAAATATAAATACACAACTTACATAGACATATTGTACACAGATACATACAACCAATATACATCCTTACATATACATAACAATAAGAAAAATAAATATTGTAATATACCTACATCAACGAGTAGGTACAATACATACTTACTTATATACATACCTACTTCCTTACCTATAATAAAATCCAAAGTCTGCTTTATGTCTGTCTGTCCGCTTATAACTCGAGAACCACTGAACCGATTTTAATAAAACAAAATTCTACGGATAGCTTGATTCTTCCCATCAACTATAGGCTACTTACTATCACGCTAAATAGCTTATGAGGTTAGCAGTGAAGTGAAATATGAGAGCGGGCGGAGCCGCGGGCACAGCTTGTTACATATAAATTTCAACTGCACAAATAGTTTATTTTCAGTAATAATAACAAATATTACAATTTACAAGTAATTAAATTCAATAAACTAAACTACCTATCAAATAAAATTTACCTACAAATATTACTAATTAAAAAACTATAACCTAAAAACTAACTTATAAATTATTACTGTATAAATTAAATATAAAAATAACAATTTTATAAAAGCTGACTACGAATAATTCCTATGTTACTACGAGCAAAGTAGATATTAAAGAGCAGTAGAAAATGCTGTAGTCGTGCTCCCGACTACAGCAATATAATTCAAAATGTAAAATATTTACATAAACATTCTACAATTCCACAAATTTCAAAATTAAATGTAAAACGCAAAAATACTATACCGTACATCAATTTATCGCGGTGTGATCTAAAAACAATCACCGCGGTAAATACAGGGGGCGCCATAAATTAATTAATTTAGGCTATCGGCTTAATTTATCTGGCGCGGTTTAATCTTGTGATAGTACAGGGTGCGCTAGCAGCTGTTGTTACCTGCGCTGCTGCGGTGGCCCTCCCCTTCCTTACTAGGGGTGAGGCGTTCAATTCTCGAGATATACCTAAGGACAGAGAAAGTCATACAAGGGAAGCGTCGTTTGTTATTCATTGCATATCATTTGTCACATACCCACATTTGGTCGCCATGCACACAATTTGCATCAGAAGAATATTGTTCACGCAATCCGACAACGTCAAGTGGGAACCAGGGAGTAGGCCAGTTTATGACTACCCAGGGGAAAAATTAGAAAAACAATCGGAGTCATTTGTTTTTTATAATATGAGCATTTTATGGAAAACACTCCCGTACATCATTTTTAGGTACTACGACTACAAATTTGCAAATATAATTGTAAATTTTTTTATTGGTAGCTTAAATAACTCTGCTATTGATCAGTAGCCCAAATAAAACTAAAATGTCCATAGTTTTACCAAAAAAAATATTCAGTTCAATTTTTTTCTGAAAAAACAAATGACTCTGATTTTTTTTTCTCATTTTTCCCTGGGTATTCATAAACTGGCCTACTCCCTGGTTCCCGCTTGACGTTGAGTTTTGGGACACGTTGTATATACGGCCAGAACACACGCCCCGACCAGCCAATATCGCCTCCGTGGAGATACCATACCGAAGACTTTAGATTGCTGGCTTATATTGGACTCATCCGAGTTGAGTAAAAGCAAATAGTTGAACTAATAGTTGTGACAAACAAAGAAATAATATTGATAACAAGGCAAGGGTCAATTTTCAAACTGTCCGGCGCGGCGGCGCGGCGACACGTTCCAAAACGAATGACATTCGAAATTCGAATCACCTTCATCTATTGTATGTACCAAGTTCTTGTACTATTCTCTTTTCTCGGTCGTTATATTTTGCGCGCCGCGCGCTTTGTTTTGGTTCACTGCTCCGCCCCTCGGATAAATATCGTGATGTTATATAGCCTAGAACCATGTCGAGATAAGTCCGATTCTATCAGTGAACACTGTCTATAAATTGGTTCAGCCATTCTCGAGTTAACCCGTTAGAGACAGACAGAAGACAGACAGATGTTGCGCTTTATATTAGTTAGAGAAGAAGAGAAGATGAGAGGAGAGAAAACATAGAGAATAGATAAAGATTTTGTATACTTTACAAATAATGACTTTTCACTTATTCGACCTTAGTCTTCGACAAAATATGTATTTATTATCGTGGCACCATGCGAGGTTCGTGAACTTCAAAAGAATAGGTCTACTGATTTCTTCTGCTTCCCATAAATCTACCATGCCGTGCTAAAGGGCGAGAGAATGGCCACCTCTCAACTTGGCACGGTCCTTCCAATGTCATGCAGTAGGTGACTGTATTCTGCCTTACTTGCTGCTTGATAAGATTATCTTGTTATATTACTTTGCTAAACGTGGTGGTAGGTATTTATCCGGATCTTGCAGCACAACACATATTACTCTGCTTAACCCAATTGTCGTTAAACAAAGTGATGGTATGTATTGTGTTATCCGTATATTAAATACAGTTTTTAATTTTATTTCAAGTTAATAACTTGTTGATGCCGCTTCTTCCTTTTTCATTTCATTAAGGAATATTCCGTTACGATTAGTAAGCTAAATTACAACGGATGTGACTAATTACCTTCTCTATAGTATTCTAGAATACCTATAGTGTTTGTAAATATGTGCGCAAGTATTTTACAGTACATTCGTATTATAGAGATGGTGAGAGATCAGATCCTGCCTCCCTCAACACAGGGGGGCGTGTATCTTATCCTAGCGTGGGAGACAGGCCTACAAAAAGTTAAACTCCAAAACTAATAGTCTATATTAATGTTCGGTATAGTGTGTAAGATACGCTTGTAAGTAAACTAGGCTTCAGTTAAACTGAAATAAAAATATTTCTTTATTAAAAAAAAAAGAGAATTTAAAGAAACGTAATCTCAAATATAATTAAATTTGTATCACCAATTTGTATATCGGGTCATAAAAGTCATAGCATAAAAATTAAATTGTATTGTGTTTACGTCTCAAAGAGCCATGAGGTCATTTTTCTGCACAATTAGCCCGTTCGAAAAACCTATGTAAAATTGGTTACTCTAAGAGCGTTCTAAGTTTAAAATTAAATTCTAACCATATTTTTGCCACTTTCAAGAAAATTCAAAATTCGTCATTAAAATGTTCCACCGAAGAGATCGTTCCAACGACCTCCTACTCCTCTCCTCTCGCATCGAAGCCGAACCGTCTCTGTCTAGCAATACGAAACAGGCAAGGATAGGTAGCTATAGCGATATTTTAGTGCAATACATTTAGAGTGACGCACGCACGCACGCACGCACGCACGCACGCACGCACGCACGCACGCACGCACGCACGCACGCACGCACGCACGCAATTTACGACTTATCCAAAAATCGATACACTTCTAACTTCTGTCCGGCCCTCTCACAGATCAGTTAAAAGTGGCTAGATAATCGTGAAAATACATTATGCGGAGAGTTACCGCATATGGTAGAGTATGACCACAGATACAGCCCGCTCTTCATCTTGATGACCCTTATTTTAATTCCATTCCATCATGGTAATTTTTATGTTCTCTGGCCCCTGTTAACAAAATTAGCGTCCTACATCACCGAAATAATTTAATTTAAAACCGTCAAATCAGCTAATCAAAATCTTCGTGGCTTCCTCTTTGCGTCAAAATGCATTGTTTTAACAAGCTGCAGCACTATCTACGAGTGCATCCATTATTTATGTCAAGGTACAGCGAGCACCACAGATCAGATAATTAATGGCTCAATGGGCCTTAAGTGTATCTGTATGGGATTCCGAGCGATGTCGACATTATCTGCCATAAGCAGTAACTTTTCGAATAATGCCGGATAATCATCATGAGTGGCGGGTGGGCGAGTGGTTTGGGCATCGGCTTCTAATGGGAGAGGTCCCAGGTTCGAATCCAGTCGGCGTGTACCAATGAGTTTTTTCTGACGAAAAAAAATACGTGCATACCTACACCTGCTGCTTCACCGTTCGGAACCGGTGTAAAACTGTAGGTCCCTTCCACAGAGCATGGAATACCGCGCGCGCCCCCTCGCGCGGTATTCCATGCTTTGTGGTCCCTTCCCTTGCCCCTTACTAGGTGGTAGGCTCAAATTGTAGCCGACTGGATTGGTACCACCGTACTGGATGTAAGATGGCCGCATAGCAGCCCCGATTGTGTTCTCCTCTAGTCCAGTATAGCCAGCAATCCAGGGAAGTCTCCGGTATGGTAACTACCTTCTCGGAGGTGATATTGGCTGGTTGGAGCATGCGCTTTGGCCCTTCCGACTCAGCCACCTATACCGGATTACATAAAAAAAAACCATCCGGCCATTATCTCTCTGATCTTTATGCGGAGAGTTTACTGCTTATGGCAGATAATTTTGACATATATTTTCTTGTTTAAATACGAGGCATGAAACCCTGAAACTACATTGGTGTTCACTGAAGCACTGAAGTTGGAAGCGGTTTTTAAGCCCAAAAGGCATTATCGTTTCGTAGAAAACATATTTTCAGCCAGTAACAAATAAATTAAGCGGGACTCGAACCCACGACCTTTAGGTTACATGTCTACTGGTATTCCAAACAAACAAGAATCAATATGTTTCTGCAATATAACAACAAGTAAAAATTGATTCAAGTCTAAGGCGACTTTATATTCCGACTGTACTCACGATAAGGGTCGACTGGCTTATCTATTACGATAATTGGTTTAATGAAGGACTGGAACGCCGGCGCCGCGCCGCTCCGTGACCATGTCATTTCATGCCTATTAGTTCTACACCCATTATCATCTTGTCAAATTCTTCGAGTATGTAGATTGAAATGACACTTTCTGATAGTGGAGTGTCGTTGCGTGACTAATTTGCGTTTAAAACTAACTTAAAACTTTACATGTCGTAAGTTCACTTTAAAGTATGTTCACATTAAAGTAAGTTCACATTAAAGTAAGTTCACATTAAAGTAAGTTCACATTAAAGTACGCTCACATTAAAGTAAGTTCACATTAAAGTAAGTTCACATTAAAGTAAGTTCACATTAAAGTAAGTTCACATTAAAGTAAGTTCACATTAAAGTACGCTCACATTAAAGTAAGTTCACATTAAAGTAAGTTCACATTAAAGTAAGTTCACATTAAAGTAAGTTCACAATAAAGTAAGTTCACATCTTACCTTATGGACTTACCGCAGATGCGTATCAACCGGTTCTGCAGATCTTTCCTCCTCAGAACTGGTAAACTCTGGAACACTCTCCCTGCCCACATATTTCCCTCCAAGTATAGTTTCGGCTCCTTCAAGAGAGACGTGAATAGGCACCTGTCAGGCCGGCATGGTATTCGCAACCCCCGCGTGAGACCGAATGTCCGTTGACATCGTTATTCACCTATGTATGGGTAGCTCGGCGCAACAAAAACTGCACTGCAAAACATTTCTCAAAAATGAATGTTTATGTACTATGAAAGGCAACAGCGTAAGTTACGTATCCATTTTGAATTTGCTAGTAGCGATGAAATGAGAATAGAAAATAGCTTACACAATTTTTGAGAAGCATTAGAGTGTTTCATATATCTATTTATCTGCCTAATATCATCTTATAAACCTCCAAGCGCCTTTGCACACATACATACAAAAGGAGATACGTGCCTCCAAATGAAGTATTCAAAATCGTTCATCTTGTAATAACAAAACAGACAATTTAAAATAAACTCGCCAGGGCAGGGGAAAGACCTAAAACAACACAAGGCCGCGTGCACACGTTTTTATTAGAACCCAAAAAAGCCCTTGACATTTTATGCCAAAACAAGGAACACGCGGGCCGCTAGGCGCAGCGAGCTATCGACAACGACGGAACAGTGCAGCGACGATGCTCTATCGATAATCATTAAATTTTTATTTTTTTTTTATTGATAGCGCGACATATGGCGCCGAGCCACCCATAAGGTGTGTAACGACGCCCATGGACATTCGGTCGTACGTGGGAGTTGCGAATGCCATGCCGGCCTGACAGGTGCCCATTCACGCCCCTCTTGAAGGACCAGAGACTGTACTTGGGGGGGAATATATGGCCAGGGAGAGCGTTCAAGAGTTTACCGGTTCTGTAGAGGAAAGATCTGCAGAATCGATTTGTACGCATCCGCGGTAAATCCAGCGTGTAGGGATGCAATCCCTGCCCAGTGCGCGTGGTGCGGAGGTGGAAAGGGGACGGCGGGATCGCATTAAACAGCTCCTCCGAGCACACCCCATGGAATAAGCGGTAGAACACACTTAGGGAGCCGACATCCCTACGGTGTTGCAGTGGCTCTAAATCGCGGGACACTTTGGGGTCACCCACTAGTCGCACGGCTCGACGCTGGATCGAGTTCAGAGGCGAAAGCTGGTATTTAGCAGAGCCACCCCACATGTGCGAGCAGTACTCCAAGCTGGACCTGATCTGCGATTTATACAGATTAAATATAATAATAATATGTTTACTTATTTAAAGACATTATGAAATCAAGTAAAAACTAACCGTGGTAGTTTTTTTTTATATTGTAGACTTTTTTTTAAACTTTGCAATAATATTTCATGTATTGTACTATCGTATTTATCTGCTGTGTGGGGTCGGTATTTAAGATGAATAGTTCCACTGCATCTCTCCCCGTGCATGATAAGGACAAGATACCGTGCGACAGGGCGTCAGGGTAGCCACCTCTCACCGTGGCGCGGTCTTTACACCGAGTCATGCAGCAGGTGGGCCTTCGTGCTTTACTTGCTGCCTGATATCCTGCTGTTATCCTGCCCGAATACTTTGCTAAACGTGGTGGTCGGTGCTGTACTGTAATTTACCAGAGTTCTTGGGGCACAACACCAATTCCTCTGCTTACCCCGATTTTCGGGATACGGCGTGTGGTGTGTACAGTAACATTGATATTTATATACGTTAATTAAATCGCTCCAACTTTATGTCGCCACCCCCCACACTATACATACATATAAAAACAGCAAGTGACATTCTCGGCGCATATTTTTATTTTTCTAACAACTGTAAATTTTACTGTTAATATACAGCCGTGAGCGAGCAGCCAGTAGTATAATACCACAGAATACATAATTAGTACTAACGTACAGAAGGATCACTCTACAAAGACACACAAATAAATAGCTACTCTTGCTACGACGCAATAAAGTGCAATTCAGCTCGCACAGATCTGCTTGCGTATAATTATATGCACTTGCAACACGCTTCTCTTTCTATCGCGTAACTATATCTCTTCTGACGCGGCACGTTTCAGCCGGGCCCGCCGATGTACTAAGCTTCATACCTAGTGCACAGTGCGCCTGGCATGGTAATACTGAGAGAAAAACATTGATCGCGTGAAGCCGGCTTGGGGTGTCGGAATGATAGTTATCGATATAACCGATCACAGCCCTACGCACTGCCTAGCAAGTGTGCACGCCACGCTCCTAGCGACAACGACGACGCGGAGAGACGTAGATTTAGCTCCGTTCTCGGAATTCTAAATGCGCCCGTGTATTTCTGTGCTATCGCAAATAGACGCCGCATACGCATATCGATGTTTTAGCGATTTGTTTGCACGCCCGGATCTGTATGTCTGGCAATATTTGTGATTCTCGTGTGTAGTGTGGCCTATAGAATGTTTCATTTGGAACTTCAGTTGTCTGTGTCGTGTGCAACGGAGAAGAGAGATGAGAGGAGAGCTGCAGTGCCGGACTTGTACTGTTCTTACGTATAGGCCAGTTGACTTTCACCGCCCGTGCAAAACATAAATAACATGAATTAAGTCGCAATGGGGACTTAAAACTTTTATATCCAAATGATATTTAGCATTTAATAGATCGAAAACTCTATCCACACGTGACTTGCTTGAGTATTGAGTCCATAATCGCGCACGAACTTGACGGCTTACACATACCAAAGTGCAAGTATTACTTGTTGTAATATTCATTAGTGCCTTCGGAAATCTGCCGCCCCCTGAAGTTTGCCGCCCCTAGGCCGCGGCCTATACGGCCTAATGGGAAATCCAGGACTGGATAGCTGTAATTTCTAGCCGCACACCAAATCAGCCGATATCGGACTAAGCTCAAATGGCAGTGATTTACTGGCGTATATTTATTTATTTTTAAATGTTTAAGAGCTCACAGGAGCTGTACATTCACTCTTTACATAAATTTAATTTAATTTAATATGGTGTGGTATAACGTACCTACGTCAATATATGAGTCCATATAACTCGAGAACCAATTTATCGATTTACATACGATATTCACTCTTACTTACGACAGTCACTTCTCAAGATGGTTTTAGGCTATAAATCTATATTTTTTTTTTATTTTGTTGAACTCATTTTCAATGAGACGCATCTTCTAACCTAACCTATATTCCTATATCCAACGAGCCAAAATATGGTGGATTTATCATGTGTAGTTTAGGAGTTCCTATGGCTTCCTTCCGGCTCCATGATCAGGACCCTGGAAATAACATATGACTAGAGTACTTGCGAAGACAAATCTAACGAGCCCAAACACGGTCGATTTATCATGTGTGGTTTAGGAGTTCCTATGGCTTCATTCTGGCTCCATCATCAGGACCCTGGACATAATATATGACGAGAGTACTTGCGTAGACAAATCCAACGAGCCCAAGCACGATGGGCTTATCATGTGTAGTTTAGGAGTTCCTATGGCTTCCTTCCGGCTCCATCATCAGATTCAGACCCCAACTAACCTTTTCCTTATCCCGACTTTCTCGTGTCGCTCAGCGACAATATTTTTTCGAATTCCGTAGATTCCAAGCAAGCCAAGCTTGGCAGAGCCAAGCATTGGCAAAGTGCTCGATAGTCGTGTGAGGCATGAAATCTGTGAATTTCTATATTCAGAAAGGTTGAGCTACAGGGCAAACCCTTAACCCGATCGTCTTTGTTTTAGGCTCAAATTGTAGCTGACTAAACTGTCCAGAGGAATTTTCATATCATTCAAATTTTTGATATCATTCTTCGTTTCCAAAATATCGAGCGCCAAAATCAAAAATTCGGAAAAAATTCAATTTTTTTTTCACTATTTCGGCCATAACTTTTTTCGTTTTTTATTTTCTCGAATAATTATTTTTGCACCTTACAGCTCTCATGAATTCTTTCATGAAGTCTTTTGAGCCTTTTTTCAATATCATATATTCACGACTCTCCGAGATATAAGGGGATCGCACTTTTTCGTGAAATCGGGGCCTATACTGAAACGAACCAAAAGACATTTTCAATGTCAAAAAATAATAATGTCGCGCCAACTTCAATGACTTATGCCCCCAGTTGGTCGCGAAGTACCCAGTTTGCTTGATCTGACTCTTCTCTACCCATCTTCTCGGTAATAGCTTCCTTCGGAACGTTGTGAGTTGCCTGCGTTGTGTGGTAGGTATTAGTGCATTTCGTTGGCGGTAAGGAATACAAGGACTAGCTTTTTGTGTATCAACCGGGTAGCCTCTTTGACTGTCTTTATTCAGTAGACAGTTTGTTAGACTAGTTACCTACTACTAGACTCCTTGTCTCGCTTGTTTGCATTAAAATGTTTGTATTTTTAGGAATGCTGCAATTAAACAATTCGGAAGAGAATTTATTTTTCTCGAGACAAAAATATGTCTTGATTGGTGCTAAAATAAATATGAAATTAGTTTATTTCAACTAATGAATGAGTAAATAGGTACCTACTCGTATAACAGGCCAACATGACACAAGAACAGTAATTCCTTCGAATATTCACACGTAAACGTGGTTCGGATTCCACGTAAAATTGTAGGTCCCTTCCCTTCTTACCTTGCCGTGGTAGAGTTTAACCCACCCGGGCCCGGATTGGTATCACCGCATTCAATGAAACGTCGTCGGTCGAAATGCCTATATAAATATATCGTGCTTTCAGTCCAGTTCAGTGTAGCCGGCAAGACCAAACGGAAGCGATGACATGGCACCTAGTTCACCAAGGCTGTCATCACGGATGTTTTTCGTGATGTATGTAGCCAACCGTGACAGTTTTCAAATAAAAAATTTCGAACCTTGTTCACACACGCATAGCGAGCATGGACTAAATTAAATTTACTTTTTAAGTTATAGAGCTACATTATTATAATAGATTATAGTATACATATAATTAAATTAATTTGAGTTTAGGTATGTACGTTGTGCTTGGAAAAATTAAGTGGTAACAATGTATCTTTCTGAAACTAGAAAAAATTTATTTTATTTTAACGAACAGATTAGATTTTTATGGTTCCGTAGCTAGCGATGATGGTAGGGACTAGGGACCCCTATGAAATCGGTCCGGCGTCTGTCCGTCCGTCTGTCCACGCTTCTGTCTATCACGCTGCCCGGGGTGATTATCTCGGAAAGTGAATCTCAAAAATGTAAAAAAAATTAAAAAGTAAATGGAAAATGTAATTCAATTTATTTTTTATTCCAAATGTAATACATCAAATCCACACTTCGTTGACCACCATCAAATTACTAAAGAATTCCTTAACGTAGGCATTATTCTCTACTAGAACAGATCGATTAGTGTTTGTTCTGCCTCAGAGCGATGTTCGTTAAAATACGTTTTATTGTTATACATAGGTACATATTTCCTGTACGTATTTTTAATAATATCTTTTTTATGGGATCAACGCATTTATTCATATTATTTTCTAATAATAAAGCGAAGTTTCTACAGGCGACCGGTGGCCGTGTAACGTATGTACGTCAATATAATATGAATATCCTTGTAACTACAATTCGAGAAATTTGACGTTTTATTTTTTTTTTAGTTTTCCGTACAGGATACGGAAACGTAAAAATAAATAAAAGCAGCCAAGTGCGTGTCGGGCCACGCGCAGTGTAGGGTTCCGTAGTTGCGGAACCCTATCAAAATAAATTATCTGATTATTTGTATAATTTTGTAGGGGACATCGGACCACCGCACGAGAAGCCGACGCCCAGACCAGTCGGCCAATGGCCGCTTAAATGGCTTGGTGTGGTGGCAGTGGTGGAAAAATAAATCCATGTAAAATAGGCTTTGATATTTCATGGCTCTATGGAGGTACAGTCAAACTCCAGAACTGATTTTTTGTTTGGTTTATTTTTTAGTCCCAACTATTGTTCCGTTGGTGTGTCGAAGCGAGTATTTACATGTTTGATTTATTAGATTCTATATTTCGGTTTCGATACAATGGCTGAGTTAATAACTGGATGGTTGTAGTTTTTGCTTTATTTTCTTATCATTTTCCGTGTTTTATTTATTTATTCATGTGCTTATAATGGTCATTAATTTTAGAGTCTGCGTGTAAATTTTGTTTATTCAAATGGTACCGTGTGGGGCCGGTACTTAAAAAGAATAGCTCCACGTGCGTGTTATAAAAGGCGACTAAGGGATAAGGACAAGATGCCGTGAAGGGCGACAGGGTAGCCACCTCTCACCTTGGCCTTCCACCGAGTCGTGCAGCAGGTGGGTCACTTTTTTTTTATGTCATCCGGTATGGGTGGCTGAGTCAGAGGGGCCAAAGCACATGCTCTGACTAGCCAATATCACCTCCGAGAACGTAGGTGCCATATCGGAGACTTCCCTGAATTGCTGGCAATACTGGACTAGAGGAGAACACAGCCGAGGTTGCTATGCGGCCATCTTACATCCAGTACGGTGGTACCAACCCAGTCGGCTACAATTTGAGCCTACCACCTAGTAAGGGGCAAGGGAACTTGGCGCTAGAATGGTTATCTTGTCCTAATAATTTGCTAAAAGTGGTGGTCCGGTTTGTGCTGTAATTGACAAGAGTACTTGCAGCACAACACCGATTACGTTGCCCATCCCGATTGTCGGGATACAGCGTGTGCTATATATGTATGTATTCTAATAGGTATTTTGAAGCATTCAAACGCAAAATAAAAATAGAATAAAGGCAGATTCCTTTAATTTTTTTTTTGGAAGCAGCCTTATTTAGAGGGGCTGTGTTTTATGTTTTATTATTATGTTTTTTTTTTTTTTTTTTTTATGGAATCTGACACGGTTGGCTTACATCACCTACAACATCCGTGATGTCAGCCCATAACATCGGGTGAACTTGGTGCCACGTCAGTGCTTCCCTTCGGTCGCGCCGGCTACACTGAACTGGACGGAAAACACAAACTATTTACATAGCCGTTTCGACCGACCTTTCATTCAGTGCGGTGGTACCAACCCGGGCGGGTTAAACCCTACCACCTAGTAATATAAGAAGGGAGCCATATCCCTTAGTCGCCTTTTACGACATACACGGGGAGAGATGCAGTGGGGCTATTCTTTTAAAGTACCGGCCCCACACGGTACAAAATGTACTTGTGATTATAGCGTGAATAGGCACCTGTCTGGCCGGCATGGCATTCGCAACCCCCGTGTATGACTGAATGTCTTATGAATTCTGTACCGTGTGGGGCCGGTACCTTAAAAGAATAGCCCCACTGCATCTCTCCCCGTGTATGTCGTAAAAGTCGACTAAGGGATATGACTCCCTTCTCATATTACTAGGTGGTAGGGTTTAACCCGCCCGGGTTGGTGCCACCGCACTGAATGAAAGGTCGGTCGAAACGGCTATGTAAATAGTTTGTGTTTTCCGTCCAGTTCAGTGTAGCCGGCGAAGGGAAGCACTGACGTGGCACCAAGTTCACCCGGTGTTATGGGCTGACATCACGGATGTTGTAGGTGATGTAGCCAACCGTGTCAGTTTCAATAAAAAAAAAAAAATGTCCGTGGACGTCGCACTATGGGGCTTCTTGTATGGAAGCGCGGAAAAAAGTCCATAACTTCTAAAGTATTTGAGATATTCAATTTATTTTTTCTGTGAAATTAATGTTTCCTATAGCCGCTTCATATGACATCAAATACGGTGTTGCCACAGAAAACTGAAATATATATGAAAATTGACTTCAGTCAAGAGCGTTCGATTCCACTTAATGCATTTTGTAGATAATATGTGGTGTAAAAATAACACATTTATCTCAAATACTATCAAGCGGCCTCAAACTTAGACCTTGTCAACTAACTCTAGTCATAATAATATATATACAGTAAAATAAAATTAAAAACTTAGTCCTCTAAAAGTGCGCTTACATCATCACCTATATTTCTATCTTTTACTTTTTTGAAAATGGGCCTAAGGTGTGCCATCACAGGGTCTGATGACGTCATCATAAGGTTCATGACATCCTCATTAGTAGCCACTCTGCTGCACTTTCTGGAGTGTCGCAAGCGATATTTCTTGTAGTCCTTGTTTCGGGATTCTTGTGCTTCCTCCGACAGAGAACCGACAGGAAAAATGCAGTTCTCCACAATGGCCTCTCCATGTATGAGTATTTTGTGCACCGTGGATGGCTTATTGTACCATTCATACAGGGACACGAACTTCTTTGCCGTCTCGAGGCAATATGCGCCGAATTTGTTCGAGTTATAATGTGTAAGTTTGAAGTGTTGTAAATGGTGCATTTGCAGGTATTTGCAGCTGGATTTGCTTTTATCTATTAAAGTACATACTCAGGACAACGTCAGTATGCATGAGCACTTGGAGGCAAATGGAGGCAAAAATATACGTCCAAGAGTTCTAAAAAACATATGGAATTTCGACTATGTAACAAAAAAAAAATTATTTTTGAAAACTCAACAATTATATTCATATTTGATTTACGTGTATTTATTGAGCATAAGATTTGCTTTGAGAAAAAAAATTACCATAGATATCTAGACAACGGATCCTGAAAATAAAAATTGGCATTTTCTTGCACGTGAATGCAATCAGTTGCGCAACAATGGCCTTCCCTGACTTTGCGACTCTGTAGAAAAAAAAGTATGTGTCAAAACAGAACCATAGTCAGGATTCCAATGTAGTGTTTATATAGTTATTATTATATATATATGTGTACTATATATCACGAACTTTGTTAAATGGACTTAATTCCTCTAAAGCCCCATAGTGCGTCGTTAGACGGTGTAAAATTGTAGGTCCCTTCCTTTGGCACTTACTAGGCGGTGGGCTCAGATAAAATTGTAGCCGACTGGTTTGGTACCACCGTACTGGATATAAGACGGCCGCATAGCAACCTTGGCTGTTTTCTCCTCTAGTTCAGTATAGCCAGCAATCCAAAGGGATCTCTCCGGTATGGCGCCGAACTTCTCGGAGGTGGTATTAGCTGGTCGGAGCGTGTGCTTTGTTTGAACCCTCGATGTAGTAGAAAAAAAAAATCCCCGTTGCTCTCGAAGTAAGACTATTCCAGTCTCACTATATAACGACTGAGTCTGCAAAGCTAGACAAGACATAAGAAGTACCGCCGCCGTAATGACCATCTTTACTAGTACAGCTTCTTGCAGTACTTCTAGTTACAAGGCGCCCTATAGACCACTATCACCACCACACCACCACCACCACCAGCCATCCAAAGGGATGTCCTCGATACGGCGTCTTCTCTAGGGTGACCGGAGTATTATCATGGTCGGTTCTCAGAGGTAGGGTTTATCCCGACAGGGTTGGTACCACCGCGCCAGCATTATGTCCGCACTGAATGAAACGTCTCGGTCGAAACGGCTATGTAAATAGTTCGTGTTTTCCGTCCTGTTCAGTGTGGCCGACATGAAATGTAGGGAAGCACTGACATGACACCTAGTTCACCCGGTGTTGTGGGCTGACATCACGGATGGTGTAGGTGATGTAGCCAACCGTGTCAGTTTGAATAAAAAAAAAATTGTCATCCGATTTTAAAAATTTCTTTGATCAATATTTAAAATGGACCTTCAGGATGGACATAGATTATGCCAGCGAAAGCTAGTATGTTATAAAGTAGGTTTTAAAATAAGTTTTAGGGCTCGTGCGGTGGGGTAGCGAACGGAGCGTTGCGGCGATACAGGATACCTACAGGACACCTTGTGCGGTGTACGAAAAAACCGCGCTCGCCTTGCGTGTAAGAAGGGAATGGCCGCAGAACCCTCGCGTGAGCAACATGCACAGTCAGTCATTCAGTCAGCGTGTAAGCGTCCACTGCTGGACATACGCCTCTCCAATTTTCCTCCAGTCCTCCCGGCCTTCAGCGGTACGGAACCACTGCTTTCCGCCGACTTGATGTCGTCGTCCCACCTGGCGGGTGGTCTTCCCACACTCCGTTTTCCTGTCCACGGCCGCCAGTGTAGGACACGGTTACTTCAACGGTCGTCGTCTCTTCGGCTGACGTGCCCAGCCCACTGCCACTTGAGCTTAGCCACCCTGTATCAATATCGACTACGTGCCTCGTCATGTTGCTCACGATGTTTACCTCGCGCCGACGAGGTCCGAGGACCAAGTCAGCACGATGGTATCCATCGTGGGCATGCCCAAACTATCAATCAGAGTGCCCAATAACAGCTAGTAGGCTCGAATCACCTCCACGCCCCGCATATCGCGGTCACAAGCAGCGACAACCCGGTATTACCCGCAGTTACCGCCACCCGGCTTATGGTCCGTTAATGTCCCCTCACTCTCAAGCTCCCCGTTCCCTTCGGTACTAGGGTGGCGCTCCATTACCTCTGGATTCGTGCGTCGGCGCAGCCAACATACACAGCTAACATGCAATTTTTCGTAACTGAGCTACCCTACAGACGCGGTACTATTGGATTCCCTTCTCAGTATCTCCTCAATAAATCATGATATTAATTGTCCCAGCACAGACAAACGAGAAGTGCCATCTTGCCGCCTTTGTATGCGTCGCTTTAACAATAAGCATCTTAGCGGTCTTCGTTGGCTATTAGGGTGCTGCATAAGACTTCTAGTTCGCTTTAGTTGAAGGAAAGACAGAAAGAAAGAAATGATTTTTATTTTCTCTTAAATTAATCCTTCATAAATAACAACCAGTACCAAAAAAATTAAAACAGAAAAATTTACTTCTAGGCAGAAACAGTGGCCAGCACCACCAAAGGGAGGCTCACGCAGGCTTCTCCATTCTGTCAACTTGCACGATTTCAACTTGCAGAGCGGAGCAGAGCAGAGCAGAGCAGAGCAGATCAGATCAGAGCAGAGCAGAGCAGAGCAGAGCAGATCAGATCAGATCAGAGCAGAGCAGAGCAGGGCAGGGCGGCGCGGGGCAGGGCAGGTCAGAGCAGTACTCGCGATGAGAGCGCTGATCTTCCGCTGCTCCCAACAGGCGTACCACATAATAAAATTAAAAGAATATACATCTCACATGACATCATCAGAATCTTGTCACACTTTAGAAGATCTAACTGTTCGATATTTTAATAGAATATTCATCCAGTTGTCCAGGTTCGAATACTGGTCCGGACCAGAGTTGCCAGATGTCCGGTTTTGGACCGAACAGTCCGGTTTTTGAGGCTTGTGTCCGGTCTACAAAATAATCAAAAATCGAACAAATAAAAACGTCCGGTTTTTCTTCTCGCAAATCTAACTGTGTTCTTCGATTTTACAATCAGTTCGATCAGTTCAACCCTTTTATTTATTACTCTCCCATTTATTTTCAAAAGTAAAGGCCATGAAACATTTTGTAGGTACTTGAAAATCAATCCGACCATTCATTTTTTATGAAAAATCTGTAGTAAGTACCTGAAAAATCAAAGGCCCAAACATTTGATGAAAAATGTCCGGTTTTTTCAACTGAGCCATCTGGCAACCCTGGCCCGGACGTATTTTTTCTCATTATTTCGGCTTTGCATCTAGGTATGTATTTATAATTTTACATTACTTTATGTTATTATTTAAATAACTTTTTTCACAATAAAAAAAGAATAAATATTACAAACTAAACTATATTAAAAATTAATTATAATAAAATAAACATAAATTAAATACAACTACTACAATTAAACATATGAAGAAAAAGGAGGGTTGAGCGTCGGGGGTGCGGTGGGAGCGCTAGGAAAGAAGGTAAATCTCCTCCAGTTCTGCCAACTCCCCTGCGGTACCTAGGACACTTGCATATTAATTAATATTATTGTATAAAATATATCTAAAATATACAGCCAACACCTTTAAATTGTGCTTATTGTCGTCAACTTGCTGTTTTCTAGCAAATTGACTGAAAGGTGGATATTAAATTTAATTATCACTTTGAGCAAAATATCAAATTACCTATTATTATAAACTTCAAAGAGACCTAAGCCTTTACTAAAACCCTCTAAATGTCTAAGCATTATCATCATCCCACGAAATCTGGGTTAAATTGACTTGTAAAGGGTATTTTAAAATCACCCGCTTGTCAAATACGAGGTCAAATATTTACCAATTTTGGAAAAAACAATTTGGGAAATATAGGTAATGTTTGTTTATACATATGTGTTGGCCCTGCTCGCGTAAATATATGAACCAAGATAACAACCAATAAAATATTGTGGTAAATACCGCGCCACCAAGTTCAATGTTAACATTATACGAAGCCGCGGGCTAACGCTATTAATTAATATTGTTCCCGTTTGATTAATTATTGAGATATTAATAAATTTAATTTGAGCGCGGTAGAGTCGCCAAGAAGACGTATCGAACGCGCAATTTGTCTTTGTAATCTCAGCTTTGCCGAGCAAACAAAACGGGCCCGCTTACACAAGCGAGTCTACTCGACCGCTCCCCTTAGAACAAATATTATTATCCGTGAGAACAGTTTGAAGTAGCCTCAAATTTGATGGGGCTTTACAACATCACTGTACGAATGTTGTGGTTTTGATGTCAGTCAATGTTTTGACAACTCATTTGTTGAAACGTGGCTGCAGGACACAAACTCTTGGGCACAGCCACCGTGCCAGTTCGGTCATGTAGGTTCCGCAGATTCAAAAACCTGTCAAAAACCATATTATCATGTTTTGTCTGTCTGCAATGCAAAGTGTCATACAAATGCAAAAAATGCCTGTGGCGCCATCTATTATTTAGTAGGGTAAATATGTGCTAATCGATTCTTCTTAGCACGCTTCTCGTATGGGAACCCGTCTTATTTTTTTTTTGTTTTAACTTTTTTTATGACTTCTTCATTCAAAAGGGTCAAGAGCACAGTGCCCGTAATCGACGAGCAAGTTGTGTCGTTAAAGAACAAGAGTGGAAGGCGTTAGGGGTGTGTCAGGACTCAGGACTCAGGATCACGGCACTCGGAGATCTATTGTTTTTTATAAAAAGCGCGAGATGTGGCGCCGAGACACCCATAACGTCAGCCTCGATAGCTCAGTGGTGCAGACAGTCAACCGTCGCTATTGAATGTTAAGCAACGCTGGGTGCGGTCAGTACTTGGATGGGTGACCGCTGACCGTTGGAGGCTGACCGAGGTTCGGATTCCTCGTAAAACTGTAGGTCCCTTCCCTCCTAATCTTACTTGGTGGTAGGGTTTAACCCGCCCGGGTTGGTACCACCGCGCTGAATGAAACGTCGGTCTAAACGGCTATGTAAATAGTTTGTGTTTTCCGACCAGTTCAGTGTAGCCGGCACGATCAAAGGGGGAAGCACTGACATGGCACCTAGTTCACCCGGTGTCATGGGCTGACATCACGGACGTTGTAGGTGATGTAGCCAACCGTGTCAGCTTGCATAAAAAAAAAAAAAAACGTGGCTAACTTGCCGGCATCGTTTTATATCAATTATAGTGTTTACAGCACTTAAAGTATTTTGTAGTAGAACTTAAAGTAGCGGCTTGTCACTTCTATCTCCCATCCTTCTCTCGCTCACGCGCGGCGATCTTCAAAGCGATGGTCAACGCCTTCAGTCGCCAAACGATCCGTCCATCAGCAAGCCGCGCGCGATACAGTACAGGTACAGTTCACTGGTGCAATTGCGCAAAGTATTATAGTATTTATAGTATTTATAGCATTTATATTATTTATAGCATTTATAATATTTATTATATTTATATCTTTGGTGCTGAAATTGTTGGTCGAGCACATGTAAGTGCAGCACAACTCTGAAGACGGGCGAAGTGGGGTTGAGCCGGGGTGTTGCGGGGCGCTGCTGTGCACAGGTCTCTACCGGCACGATATATAAATCGGTAGGTCGCTATTGTGTGTCGCCTGGAAACCCCACGCCGCCGCTCCTAATTAATTATCAATCGACTCCACATAGGAGCTAACGAACTCCTTGCTGTGAAGATCGGTACAAGCCAATTTGCGCCTTATTACGAAGGGCATAAGATCTGTGTTGATGCAGGGCACAATTTGAGGCAGATTATAAGTTTAGTGCAAAGCGATACGTGTATGTGCAGTTGTGCAATTGCGATCGGATAATTTAGCGGATGAGCGTTTATAGGATTTCAAACATTGAGTTAATGTTGGCGAGTAGAAAACAAAAGATAAGTCGCAATGGTGTGTTAGAATTTTTGAAAGCAGACCACCGAACATCGATATTATTCACGTCATACAAATTATGTACTGAACTCACAGTCGTGTTAGAAAAATCCGGCCAAGTGCGAGTCGGGCTCGCGCCCCGAAGTTTCCACACGATAAAAAAAATGTTGAAAAAAGACGTTTCTTAATTTTTCACTTTTGATTTGTTCCGATTCCGATTCCGCCAAAATATCATATATTCTGTGCCAAAATTTCAACCGGCTAGCATTGCGGTTCCAAAGATACAGCTATCGGATGTACGGACGGACAGACAGACAGTTGTAGGCTTTGTAATAGTAATTATTTTTTTTAACAATAAATGAAACTTAAAAAAAATTGGATGGCTTTTTACATGACAACTGCACTCATGACGAAATTGGAAAGCTAACTGGATTTATTTGTCTCGATCATGGCTAGATAAATAAAAATCATAGGTCTGAGTGCCGAGGACTCATCAATCACAGTTGAAGTGTAAATAGGGCTGCCATATAAAACGTGTCCCAAAACTCAACATCAAGCGGGAATCAGGGAGTAGGCCAGTTTATGAGTACCCAGGTACCTAACCCTATGACTATTTTAATTTTAATATTGACTGTTTTATGGCTTTTTAATTTTTATTATAAGATTTTATTTTTTTAAATACACACCTTATTAAATTGACATGACTTAATTGTACTGCTTTATGAAGACGATATATTTATGTATGTGTATAATGGATGTTTTAATATTTAGTGTGCGCTAAAAGGAAAAAAGGAAAAAATAAATGTTTACTTCAATTAGAGATTATATAATATAATGTACATGAGAGTTTATATAATATTATTTATTAGTTGAGTGGCTATGTAATGAATTTGTAAATTTTAGGAAATTGAATGTTTGTGCTTATGTAAATTTATAAAATGTTTGTCATACCAGTGCATGGTTATTATGGAAGATAAACGAATATGAATACGAATATGAATATGAATATGAGGGAAAAATAAGAAAAAAAAATCGGAGTTATTTGTATTTTATGATATGAGCATTTTTTTAAAAACGTTGAAACAACATTTTTAGGTACTACGACTACAAATTTGCAAAATATATAATTGTTAAAAAAAAATTTATTGGTAGCCTAAATAACTCTGCTATTGATCAGTATCCCAAATAAAACCAGAATGCCTTTATAGTTTTACCAGAAAAATATTCAGTAAAATTTTTTTCTAAAAAAATAAATGACTAAAAATTTTATTCTTATTTTTCACTGGCTGGTCATAAACTGGCCTACTCCCTGGTTCCTGCTTGACGTTGAGTTTTGGGACATCCTGTATAAAATGACTACCTCGATGTATCCCCAGACTGAGTTTTTGCAGGATATACTACGGGAATCACTGGTTTCTAGTAGCGATCGCCATTCTAGAACCCACCTCGAGAACGAAGACCTTGGCTCCTCCGGCCAATATAATCTGCATAAGATCAGGGGTTTCAAATGTGCTTGTCAAGTCTTGAAAGCACACCGCAGAAAAGTCAAATCAAATCAAAAAACGTTTATTGCACATAAAGTTGTACTGAAGGTAGCGCATATATATAAAAATACCTTATATAAATATAAGGTCGTCATATCTCACAGGCAGGTAATTAGTGATATGTTTAAGAGCCTGTCTTATCGGTACTACTATGGCCGCTGCTCTTACGAACTTGCTTCCCTCATTCCTCCACCCTCCTCCTGTTCGCCTTCGCCAAACACCGCCATACTCTCGTGGAACACCCCTTTGTAGTCGACCGAAGAGTTCTTCGAACTGTACGATTCGCTAAAATAAATCGTTCTTGTGTCGCACTTCAAAGGTGTGGAACGGGCTACCGGGGAATATCTTTCTCCACTCGTACAATCCACGGATCTTCAAATCGCGGCTTAATAACCTTTCCTCAGCGACATTAGTCCGCCTCCAAGTCGGACTGGCACCTCCTCGAGGGTGAAATTGACTGCGCCTGAGGGTTCGACCTCGAGAACAGTCACCCAGTTCGGAATCAATAAAAAAAAACAGTTGAGTAAGTATTTCAGTATTTAAGCAGCACTGTGAGTTCGTCGCCTTTGCTGGGGAGAATCTTGGAGTGTGGAGTCCGGGCGCCAAAGACTTCGTGAAGCAGCTAGGTGAGTTGGAAGTGTCCGGAGTGCGTCTCGCACCAAAGCGTTCCTCACACAAAATACCAGTCTCGCCATCCAGCGAGGAAACGTGGCGCCCGTCCTCGGTACAATGAGTTATGTTTTTTAATTTTTTTTTAATTTTGGAAACTTACACGGTTGGCTACATCACCTATGTACAACATCCGTAAGCCCATAACACTGGGTGAACTAGGTGCCATGTTAGTGCTTCCCTTCATTTCTTGTCGGCTACATCGAACTGGACGGAAAAACACGAACTATTTACATAGCCGCTTCGACCGACGAGACGTTTCGCTCAGTGCGCTGTACCAACCCGGCCGGGATAAACCCTACCACCTAGTAAGGTAAGAAGAGGGAAGGGACCTACAGTTTACCGTGTAATCCGAACCACGGTCAGCCTCCAACGATCGATTTTTTTTTTTTATTGAAACTGACACGGTTGGCTACATCACCAAAAAATCCGTGATGTCAGCCCATAACACCGGGTGAACTTGGTGCCACGTCAGTGCTTCCCTTCGGTCGTGCCGGCTACACTGAACTGGACGGAAAACACAAACTATTTGCATAGCCGTTTCGACCGACCTTTCATTCGATCGGTCACCCTTCCAAGTACTTGTACAAGACCTCGCTCAGCGTTGCTTAACAACAGTCGATCGACCGCACCACTGAGCGAGCTACCGAGGCTTCTGAGGATGCACAAATATTTTTATTTCGTCTTCTGTAAAATTTAAATTTTGTTTTAACTGTAATAAACGACATATTTTTACCATCCATATTTCAACAAGCTGGTTAAGTAGTTTCATCCAACCTACCGCTTTGGGGCTTCAGGGGCTCATGATCATGATCACCAACTTGGTGGTAGTGAGCGTTCAGGAGTCGACCTTTTGAAAACAATTTCTGCCAGTTGTAAAGGGGAAGTCTTACAATGCAGAACTTTGTCGACTCGTCAACTCTACGCAGAATTCAAATCAAATGCTAACTTTATTCTTCGCTTAAAACTCGTCGCTCGCAGCGAAAAGTTAATATTAATTTTCATAATGAGTTAGGTATTGAATGACGTAGGCATAATTGGGTTTAGAGATCTTATGAGGGTTTTGGATACTTTGATACTTTCTCTCAAATTATCTACATTTCATTATGTAAAACTACATAATATGTAATTGAGAAATCACACGACCTACAACTTATTTATTTATTTATCTTAGGTATTTTGACAGAGTAGTAGACATGACACACGACTTGCACCCGTGTGTTTCTGTATCATAGGGATAGTTCTACCGCTTGTTTCGTGTATCATAGGGAAAGTTCTTTGTTTCGTGTATCATAGGGTCAGTTCTCCCGCTTATTTCGTGTATCATAGCAACTGTTCTCCATCTTGTTTTGTATATCATAGGGACAATTGTCCCGCTTGTTTCGTGTATTATAGGGACAGTTCTCCTATGTATCATAGCGACGGTTCTCCCTCTTGTTTTGTGTATTATAGGGAGAGTTCTTCCGCTTGTTTCGTGCATCATGGGCACAGTTATTTCGCTAGTTTTCTGTATTTTAGGGGCATTTTTTGCTTGTTTCGTATTCTCATATTATTTAGATATTTCTCCTGCTTGTTTTGTGTATTACAGAGGCAGTTGTCGCGGTAATTTTGAGTAATAAAGAACGTTCTTCCGGTTGCTTTTCCGGTTGTTGTATGTGTTGGAAACAGTCCTCCAGCAGGGAGGCTTGATGTATAACAGGGATAGTTCTCGGGCTTGCATTTTGTTTCATAGAGATGGTTACTCCCTCGCTTGTTTTGTATATTATAGATATAGTTATTATCTCGCTTGTTTTGTGTATCATAGGAATGTTTTATATATGATAGGGACAGGTGCCCCTCTTGTTTTGTGTATCATAGGTAAAATGGCGCCAGTGATGGCCCGTCGCTCTATGTAATCAGTCGCCACAGCAAGGCGGTGTGTTACCCAAATTATTGGCAGGGCGCCGGGCGTCACCCATCAAGAGACGTGACTAATGCCCCGCGACACCAACACTCGCGCCTGCTGCTATTTCGGAACACTCCCCGGTGCGTTCCGAAACACTCGTCCGGAGTGGACTGTGACGTGGAGTAGATGTGGGCTTGGTTTTTACTGCCCTTTAAAATAGATGTTATACGACGCTTTGCCTTGAATGGAGAAATAGCTATGCATGGAATGTATACAGCGTTTATGTTGAAAAAGAGAGTGAAAAGAACATTAATATGGGTAAGTTGGTTTTAAATCATCAGCATGGTTGGATTTTTAACATTGAAAATGTTTATGTTCTCGTGATCGAGTATAGTGCCCCGATTTATGAAATTGTGACATTTGCCTGTAGTTTCGCAGATATGAGAGGTACGCGGATGGGTCATATGTGTGTCTGCCGGAGCGCTTCAAAGTGCAATTTGAATTCCCAAAATAGGTCGGTAACTTTTTGAGATTTTCCAAAATTTGTCAAAAAGAAAAAAAAAACGACGACTTGGATCGAGAATTTCCCAATAACTTTTTTTTGAGCTCGCTATTCAAGAAACGGAAAAAATTGAAATTCGGGATTGAAGCTAGTTCGAGCCATCTTAGGAGGCGGGCGGACAAAACTGTAGGCGGTAGCGGGCCCCTTACGCGCGAGGCCAGTCTGCGTGCGCTCCGTTCACTTTATCGTCAGTACGATAAAGAATGAATTTCCTATTAACAAAATTTGTCAAATTTTATCGTGTGTGAATATAATTACAAATACACTTCTAAGGTATTAAGTTCGTCTTCGCATTGAAATAGAACTGACGGGATTTTCGACGATCCAAGGATAGGTTACGCACCATGGGACAATGAAAACTCCACTCTATGAGGTTTCGGAACACGCCTTTTGTTCCTTAATTATATTTAGATGGTAGAGTTGATCGGCCTACTTCGATCTAGCTTGCCATTTCGAAAGATCCATCCGTTTCGTTTCGTTCTATTAATATCTTGTTTTCGTTCTCACGATGTTTACTACTAGGAAAATATTGAATAGATTTCAAACTTAAATGACAGAGTTACAGCCGATTTCATTCAAACATTGCTTAAGTAAATATACTTGTACATATGTTGTGTAGGTAAAACGATATCCATACTTTTTAGTTCTTTATATGTGCACATACGTCGTATTTATAGATTGGTTACAGACACGAAAAAACTGAAAATGTCGGTTGGATTGGAATTTCTTTTTTGACACAGGACAGCATGACAATGGAAAGGGCTTGTGACAAGGAAAACATGTTATATTTATAGGTAATTGGGTAATTTTATTTACATAATTTTACATAGTCTTTCTCTGTAAAAAAAATTCGAACAATAAACTGTTAAAGAACTTTGGTTTACTTAATAATAAAGAAAAAAAGGAAAAACATTTTTTTTTATAATAATTTTTTTTTTTTAATATTAAAGAATATTTAAACGTAAATCGAGCATTCTCTCTGCGAAACAATGGAGTCTTAACATTTTGAAAAAAAAAAAATAGAGAAGATAGGGTTTATGGTTTAATTTTCTTAAATTATAATTTTTATATCAATAAACTTAAATTTAAAGATTTAGGTTTTAGTGTAAGCCATAAAGGTTTACAGTAAAACCTAAAAAACCCTTTCCAGTCATCGCGACTCGTGCTTGAACGCTTTTTACAAGCTTTAAATGTAACTTCGCTAACTAACTAATGTCGCGCTATCAATAAAAAAAAAAAAAAACTTCACTTGTTAGTATGGGTCAAATCTTGCAATTGAATTTTAAACCAGTTCCACTCAACCGATTGAGGTGAAATTTTGCACACGTTCGCATGTGGCGTGTTGCTTTTTTAGGGTTCCGTAAATATACTTGTACATTTTTTATGACAACTGACACCGTTGCCTACATCACCATACATCCGTGATGTCAGCCCATAACACCTTGGTGAACTAGGTGCCATGTCAGTGCTTCCCTTCGGTCGAGTATGTATAGCTGGCACGGCTATACATACTCTGGACTGGACAAAAAAACACGAACTATTTAAATAGCCGTTTCAATCAGTGCGGTGGTACCAAGCCGGGCGGGTTAAACCCTACCACGGAATCCGAACCACGGTCAGCCTTCAACGGTCGAGCTGTCACCCATCCATCCACTGACCGCGCCCAGGTGAGCTTATGATCCGACTCACAGTCGATCGACCGCACCACTGAGCTACCGAGGCTGACATACATATTACTACAGTTTTACACCGGTTCCGAACGGCGAAGCAGCAGTTGCATGTATGCACGTAATTTTTTTTGTCAGAAAAAACTCCTTGGTACACGTCGACCGGATTCGAACCGCGGACCCTCGCATGAGAAGCCGATGCCCAAACCACTCGGCCACCCGCCGCTTTTAATCTCTCTCTGAAGGTCACGTAAGTAAGAAAATTACGAAGGCATTGAGAACCGGCTATGTTTTAAGACGGTTCCTAAAATAAATTTTCGATTTCAATTTTAATCCAGAACCGGGTACCCGGTTTTTTCGATTATTTCGGTTCTCTTAAAACTTTTACTAAAATACTAGTTACAATGTCGTCCAGAAACCTGCGCCGTGAAGCTGAAGGCTCAGTCTCTAAGGATGTATTTCCGTGTAAGTGGAAAGAGGCTTTTATAGTCATCATCATCATCATCATCATCAGCCTGTATCGGTCCACTGCTGGACATAGCCCTCTCCCAAGGCACGCCACCACACGCGGTCTTCCGCTCTTCTCAGTATAGTGTCCAACACAAAAGCGGTCCCAGACACCGAGTCGAGAACTACAGACCGGTTTCTCGTCTGTCTATATTTAATTAATTAATTGTTCGAACGCCTAACATTACCTAGTAAGCTAATAGACTTAAAGGTGTGGTCTTTATTTCCGAAATTCAGTCTTACTTCGAGCCATATTTAGCTTTAAGACTAGTTTTCCCGCGCAGGAAGCAATAACTCAGTTTGTGCGGTCTACCACCTGAAATATTCAAGTTCTCCCGAAACTTAGCAGTTGTTTGGTTATACTGACCTCTCCGAACTTAGCTGCGAATGCAGGCTGCGGTGTGAACTAAGAATTTATGGCCCCCGCGATCCAAGTTGAGGTTGGTCTTGGTTCTCCCACCTCGGAGTAGGGTTTTCACCTGTTCGGGAATGATCCGCACGCTCCGTCCCGATGTCCGGAGTTTTTTAAACGTTTAAAAAAATACCAATGCTTAATTTAATGCTTCATACGAGGTAAGTGTAATTCCTAGAGTGCAAGCAGGATAGCGAAACGCAGCTTTTTTGGGTTGGAGTAGGATGCATAGCTTGTAAAATTTTAGCGCAAGCAGAAATTCAGTTTTATTTTTTTTTATGCTAATCTGGAAATTGAAAAAAAAAAACAATTAAAAAGCTACCGAGTATAATCAAGGAATTAAATATATTTTTCAAAACCTTGCTTTAATTACATCCATACGTATTCAGTCAGAGATATTTTCATGATTTCGTTTCTTTCTATTGAGCGAAGCTAATCAGTGTATTTAAAAAGCTAATCATATGACCTGATTGATGAAGTTTAGCATAATAATTAAAACTGAATATGTCAGGTGAGTAATATTATTGGTACATACATACACATCACACGATGTATGCCAAAAAACAGAGGAAGCAGAGTAATCGGGGTTGTGCTACAAGTAATCTGGTATAACTTACAGCACAACAACGACGACCATACGACATCTTGTTCTTATCCCTTAGTCGCCTTTTACGACATGTACGGGGAGAGATGCAGTGGGGGTATTATTTTTAATTACAGACCCCACACAGTACATTCTCAGAAAGAAGGGAATTTCACCTTGTATCATTGATATTATGATAATATCAATGCCTTGTATGCAGCCTTAATAGTCATGCACCGCTACAGGGTTTCTTTCAAAGTCATAAAGTCTTTGAGTGAAACCCTCAATACAAACCAGCATAGAACATGATGGATTCTACAATCAACTTATTAGTAGGTAGGTACTGTTTAAATCTTTGCAACATAGGGAAAATACTGTGCAATCATATTGATTGGGTGTTTTAAAGGTAGTTTGTTTTGCATATACCGACATAGTGTCAGGTCCGTTTCGTGGTCAAAATTTCTCAAATTACACATTTATTTTTAATTTCAACTCAAATGTCCCGGAAAAAAACCATAGACAAGTTGGCAACCCTGCCTCGGAGGTATGAGGCTGCAGAAGCCGGCCGGTTGCACGAATTGTCTAAATATTCTTGCAGGTATGAGAAAATTAGAAAGGTAATATAAAATAGAAGATAGTTTATTTATTGCACGCCAATTAGGACAGTACATAACTTTTAAAATTAGAACTTTAACGCAAGTGAACATAGTTACAGAACAATAACGTGCAAGGAAGACTCTTCACTAGGAGCTATTTCTTTGGCAGAACTGGGGGAGATTTACCTTCTTTCCTACCCTCAGTGCAACCTTAATTTTTCGTCGTCATTCAATATGTTGTATTGTATATATATTTAATTGTAATAGTTGTATTTAATTTATAGTTTATTTAATTATAATTATTATTTTTTAAGATAGTTTAGTTTGTAATATTTATTTTTCTTTTATTGTATAAATATATTATTGTTCATAAGTTCAGAATCATTTTCTAAATTCATGTATTTTTATAATATATTTTACTTATCTGAATTTAATTTATTTTCAAAATAAACAATATAATCAAGTTACCTTGTTATTTTATTGGTTGTATTGTAACTGTACTTTACAGCTGTAGGCCATTGGGGAATAGGCAAATCAGGAGTTGGCGAATAAGGAATTGGCGAATAAAGAATTGGCCAGTACGGAAGTTGGCGAATGTGGAACCACCCGCTCGGCTTGTGTATAAAAAGTCAAACTTTGGACGAAGAGAAGCACATACAAATTAAATAGTACGTACGTTTAGAACAGCAAAATAACATTATTATAAGTATTAAGTGACTATCCACATAGTAACATCGCCTACAGCTACAGCTTGAGAGCAAAATTAACAATTTTCCCAACACACTGCCGTAACCATCAAATTTCATTCAATCAATGCTTCACCGTCCGCATCATTAAATCATTCAGTCTACCACTTAAAGAAATAGATTTAAGAACTTGGGAACCATCATTCATATGGAACCTAGGCGCGCAAAAAAAAAACCATATCAACCACTCATATGTCATCATCAATATCAACACCATACATAATATGTTATATTTTTCACTGATGACGACAACACAGTCGAAATATCTGTAATAATTGTGTAATTTTATAAATAATATTTATATATAAAAATTCATCAAACAAACATTTTGTAAATAAAAATAATTTATTGTCAATACTTCTAACTGCAAAAACTTATAACATTAAGTATATCAGGACTAAAGAGCCTTTGGCAAATTTTGATACGTAAATTTGTATCAGCTAAATAATGTTAGTATCTATACTCGTATTAAACAATTACAATACGATTGACGCAGGCCGGTCTCCGCACATATAAAACCCGTTCACAATAAAGCTCCTCTATTCTATACCATACCTGTCAGCCACGGCAGCTCAGTGGTGCGGCCGGTCGACTGTTATTAAGCAATCCTGAGCGCGGTCAGTACTCGGATGGGTGACCGCACGACCGTTGGAGACTGACCGCGGTTCGGATTGCACGTTAAACTGTTAGGTCCCTTTCCTTCTTACCTTACTAGGCGGTAGGGTTTATCGCGGCCGGGGTGGTACCACCGCACTGAACGAAACGTCGGTCGAAACGGCTATGTAAATAGTTTGTGTTTTCCGTCCAGTTCAGTGTAGCCGCCGGCACGATCGAAGGGAAGCACTGACGTGGCACCAAGTTCACCCGGTGTTATGGGCTGACATCACGGATGTTGTAGGTGATGTAGCCAATCGTGTCAGTTTCCATAAAAAAATATAAGTATATATATAAATGCAATAAAAAAAAAAATCATTACTGATCCGCATTAAACATTACCCCCCTCTAAAAGATACCCCAATATTCCCCGAACACAACAAACCGCGTGAGATAGCCGATGTCTCGACAAAAGGCCCAGACCAGTTTCACGATACGTTTATAGCCCGACAATAAAATGTATCTTCGCATTCAAATACAAGTCAATCAATGGCTTTATAGTAACAAGGGCGCGGTGACAATGGGACGAGTTTACGAGTGACACGATTTACAAGCTACGGCCATAAACGCGCCCTACGGACACGCTAATTGGCTATGAAAAATCATGAATGTCTTCAAAATTCTAAAAGTATGCACATACATACATACATACGCTTCCGGGCCACTTGTACCATTAGACAGTACCATTGATGGTACAATTGACACCGATTTATCCCATTAGTACCATTGTACTACCCTACCAAAACTTTTAGACCAATGGCATTAGTGTTAGTTAGTGAGTTAGTGTGCGTGAACGCCACTGCGGTGCTCGGCACACTAATAGATGCACTCAGCGCGTACACTTGTACATATTATCACTAACACTAATGCCATTGGTCTACAAGTTTTGGTAGCGTTATACAAACAATTTCATGTAATGAAGATAGGAACTCCTTCATCCTTCGTAATTACTTTTTATTATTGTCTCCTGGCCACTTATGACAAAACTAATCACACCAAAGTACATACATACATATCAAGTATAAAATCCGAAATCTAAACTTTGTTTCTACGTCGAAAATCATCGATACATCCGACATAGCGCACCCCACTAGCCGCACGTGCGTGCGCGCATCACCGCGGGTGTGCTGCGCCCACGTGATGGAGGGTGTTTTTGAACAGTTTATACACAATACTATAATCCCGCGCAGTCGCGTGGACCCATTACTATGATGAAATGTTATTGTTCCTAAGTAATGGGTCGTGTGGAGTACCTACCGGGTGCTTAATTATTATTGCTTGGGGCAATTTTGATTAGTAATTTATTATTACGAAGAATAGTGACTGTGTTATATTTCTTCATATGAATAGTTACTGTTCAGTTATATATAGTATAACAAAGAAATAATATGTCTAAAATATGTAATACAACATACATACATACATACCACACGCTGTATCCCGACAATCGGGGTGAGCAGCGTAATCGGTGTTAGGACTCTGTAAATTACGGCACAACACCGACCACCGCGTTTAGCAAAGTATTCGGGCAAGATAACTAACCAGCAACAAATAAGGCACGACGACCCACCTGCTGCATGATTCGGTGGAAGGACCGTGCCAAGATAAGAGATGGCTGGCTGGCCTGTTGCCCTTTAGTACGGCACCTTGTCCTTATCCCTTAGTGCCTTTTACGACATGCACGGGGAGAGATGCAGTGGGGCTATTCTTTTAAAGTACCGTCCCCACACGATACATGTTGGTAACAGTGTAAAATGTATGCAATGTAAATGTGAATGCCGTATCTGGTTATTTAAATCCATGGCTGTGTCTATTTGGAGCACCACGATACGTAGAGCTGGCGACTAATATTGGACATCCCAGGAAACAATAGCGTTACGAGTGTGTCTGTCTATGTGTCATTGTGGACTAATTTGTAAGAAATAGTCAACTGATTCTGACATTGTATTGTATAAATTTATTGCACTCAAATAGAATATGGGCAAAAGGTAACACTTAATGCCTCTAGGCATTTTCTAACAGGGTACCTTTGGGGTATGATAACTGCTAGGTGAGTGGCGGAAAGAGATATTTTAAGTAGTATGATATGACAGATGTACGGGAATACAAAAAAATAGATAAACTTAAATATGAATAGTTTAAATACTATATCTATATACCAGATATATACATAAGATAGACTAAATATACTTGGTTTTTACATATTATATATTATACTAGCTGAGCCCGCGGCTCCGCTCGCGTGAAATTCGTATTCCAAAGAAGAATGTAAGTAACTAAGGGCGAGGCCGAAGGCCGAGCTGCGTTCAGGTAATCGAAAAACCTTCTTAAAGAAAGTAACTAACTAAGGGCTAGGCCGAAGGCCGAGCTGCTTTCAGGTAAACGATAAACCTTTCTCAAATAAAGGAAGTAAGTAAGGGCGAGGCCGAAGGCCGAGCTGCGTTCAGGAAGACGATAAACCTTCTGGAAGAAAGGAAGGAACTAAGTGCGAGGCCGAAGGCCGAGCTGCGTTCAGGTAAACCAAAAACCCTCTTCCGCCTTCGGGCCTCGCCCTTAAAGACTTCCCTTCTTCTATAGAATATAATATCGTTTACTCAATCTATTTATTTCATAAAAATAAAAAAGTAATATTAATAACTAAAGAATTAAACCTACCTAACAAACATTAAAATAACTATCAAAACGGGCATTTTCAAATGTTCTTAGAGCACTTGCGGCATTACCCCGCTGGATGGCAAGGCTTACCCTTTGAATGAAGTACATAAGCCCTTGATGGCGGGACACCAGTTGCGTCAACCAGCTCAAGCCTCTTTTGGCTTCACTGCTCCACGGACCGAGGGTTTCAACCGCAAACGCAACAAATTCGAAATCTTGAATTATATTTCTATATTTGCTGCGTTTGAGGCTCTCCGCCCCAGCCTCGGCCGCGCCAGCCGCTCTTGAAGATGTCCTATCGTGACTTGGAGCCAATGTGAGAACACAAGTGGCGTCCCACATCAAAGAACTACCCTTAGTCCATGGCACTAAGGTGATAGCATCGGGCCTCTTGCCACCCAGCCGGGAATAACCGCGAGGCTCTAGGAAGCACGGTATATTTGCCGTTAGAAGCGTGGACTTTATAATCAAATTTAAATTAAATTAACTCAATCTTAATATTAATTAACTTTATTCGAGATGGTTTAGCTTCTTCCTGTACGCAGCTCGGCCTTCGGCCTCGCCCTTAGTTACTTGCTTTCTTCGAGATGGTTTATCATTTGTCAGAACGTAGCTCGGCCTTCGGCCTCGCCTTAGTTGCTTACTTTCTTTAAGACGGTTTAGCTTCTTCCTGAACGCAGCTCGGCCTTCGGCCTCGCCCTTAGTTACTTGCTTTCTTCGAGATGGTTTTTCAATTATCCGAACGTAGCTCAACCTTCGGCCTCACCTTAGTTACTTACTTTCTTCAAGATGGTTTAGCTTCATCCTGAACGCAGCTCGGCCTGCGGCCTCGCCCATAGTTACTTACTTTCTTCGAGAAGGTTTATGGTCTTCCAGAATAGAGCTCGGCCTTCGGCCTCGCCCTTAGTTACTTACTTTCTTCAAGAATGTTTTTCTTCTTCCTGAACTCAGCTCCGCCTTCCGCCTCGCCCTTAGTTACTTTCATCGAGAAAGAATATCGTTTACGTGAGCGCAGATCCGCCTTCGGGCCCGCCTTTAGTTACTTACTTTCTTTTTTTTAAATACGAATTTCACGCGAGCGAAGCCGCGGGCAACAGATATATAAATTTTATTGCACCAATGACAGCGACATAACTTCGACTTTCAATTATTATTTTTATTTATCAAACAATTTGTCACCGGCCAGCTCACGTCGAGATGACATTTCTCCGTTGTCAACATGACATTTAAAATTGTTTTTTACCTGTACTTTGGACTACGTGATTTGAAACGCGCAATAATGTTTATAATTGTTATTTTTTTTTAGTTTTGTTATTTTTTTTACGTATTATGTTAACCCGGCATATAAACTGCCACTATACAAAGTTTCGTCTAATTCCGTTCAGTGGTTTTTGCGTGATGCGCGTACAGACAAACAAACAAACAAACAAACAAACAAAAATTTTAAAAACTGTTCGAACATGTTCAGTATCTCATTTTAAGCCACCCTGGTTAGTTTTTTTCCGAATACATTCAATGTACAGACTTTCTTACCTCTACGATTTTATTATATGTATAGATATTTACTAACTCTGAACATGAGAGACATAGGTTTTGGATCAGAGAAATTACGAAGACAAAAAGTGCTTCTTTGTCAGAATTTTAAAAGTGTGAATAGAAGAAGAGAGACGGAGATTGACAGGGAGCTGGTTCCACAGACGAGCTGCATGTATCGTGAATGAGTCCGAATTATGATGTAGTGGAATGGGAAGGAATAGTCAGCACCAAGTTATCATTACATCTAGATATCTAGAGCTTGTTAGTACCCAACCACGGAATAAGTAGTAGCTGGAAGGGTAATTGAACGGCCGTACTATCGAACTTATATATCATTAGCTTTTGCCCGCGGCTACGCTCGCGTGAAATTCGTTTTTAAAAAGAAGAAAGTAAGCAAGCCCGCTACCCTACCTTTATTTCGGCGCGCGGAACAATTATAGTATTATCAAAACCTCGTGTCCGCTTAGGGAAGCGAATCTGCGCACGGCGCCATGGCGCAAAGCTATAAAACTTTATTGCCCAACCGGACAGGAGGTTTTGATAATACTTTAGGTTTGTATAAGAGCCACATCTTGGCGTAAACGGAACTGAATTTTATTTAGCATATCCTGTGTCACCTAAATGATCTAAAATGTAGCTTGTACTAAGTTTCGTCGAATTCGGATGATCGGTTTAAGAGTTATGGTGGGACCCGCGGGCTAAGCGGGCTGTGGGCTGAGTTGACCAAAGACTCAGAAAATATTTCTAAAAATCATAAATTTCGTTTTAGTATCATACATAGAGTCTCCAAACGCAAAATCTCATAAAACAAAGTTATTTACTCCATTACAGATTTATTATTAGTATATATAATTAATGATATACATTGATTTAATGTTATTTCTATGACGATATATTATATTATATTCAAATATTAATGTCCAATCATCTTGAGCGATAAATAAAATTGAGCATGCATTTTCAGTAATTCCCTTAAATTCATATCCATACAAAATCTCCATACAAATCTCAGTGTAAATATATAAATCAAAATAATTTGATCTAAGCTCTGGGATCACGTGTGCCCATTTACCATAATTCAAATTAGGACTTCAATTCTAAACAAATACTTATGCAATATTTTCAAAATGCGTTCATTGACGCCAAGTGCCACCCTAAGCGGTAACCCCCTTTCTTTGACGCCCCACTTATAAATGTTAATTTTATGCAAAATTTGCTTGGGCCTAGCTAGGGTTAAACATTTCTAGACCAGTCTTCGTGTTGCCATGTAGAGCACTTTTTATGGCGCTAGTGTAAGTCCCTTCTCTTTATCTTAAGTAATTTATTTTATTTACTTAAACCTGATCAATTTTGTTCAATATGTATCAGTACATAAATTATAACTCAAATATTTCGATTCGATTCTTAGCCCGTTTATTGTACGGGTACCCCTAATATTTTTACTTTTAGCTCTTTTTATGTTTTTATTCGTTTATTGACACATTTCTTTTTTTATATTAATTTTACATAAACAACTTAAATCTAAAATTAATATAAAATAACAAAATGGAATTTCCACTACCGGCGGCGGGGCGAACCCAGGCTACCGATGGTCGGACCCGAGAGAGAGAAACCTTCGGACAATTCGAGCGGTGTCGAGCAAGACCGCCTTCTGCATCTGACCCTTGATCCAAGCCAGTGGCTCTAGTGAGAGCCTCTTGAGATGATGGTCGAGGCTCTTCGCTATCAGCCCATGCGCAGACACGACTATGGGCACAACGATCGTCGAGTCCACGGGCCACATGTCGGTAACCTCATGAGACAGATCGATGTATTTTAACATCTTGTCTTTTTCTGCCTTCACAAGGTTCTCGTCATGCGGCACCGTGACGTCGACGAGCGCTGCGCGCCGCGCCTCCCGGTCGATTATCACTATGTCAGGTCTATTAGCCATAATAGTCCTATCAGTGATAATCGACCGGTCCCAGTAGAGCGTGATGTGAGCATTTTCGAGAACTGGCTGTGGGTTATACTTGTAGTAAGGCACCTCCGAGCCGACAAGGTTGAACTTCAAAGCAAGTTGCTGATGGATGCTCTTTTTATTATTATTATTTGTTGTCACATCCGCCATAATAACACATATTCTGTGAAAATTCAATAAACCACTTACCTATTACGGTTCAAAAGATACAGCGCTCAGACGAACGGACAGACATACAGACAGACGACGTTGGATTAGTAATAGGCTTCCGTCGATACGGAACCCTAAAAATGACAAAACTTGCCGCCTCTAGATACTCGTAGTTCTTAGTTACTTACACAGAGCATTATATTATTATAGGCACAACTGGTCGCCAGCCAGCAATAAAAGTTTTATTTGGTCAGTTACACATTAGTAGGATTAAGTATGGTCCAAATAACCTATTTCGCTTCAACATTTTTTATAATGCGGTTTCTCTCTCGTTCTCTTTCGCTTTCTCTCCCTCTCTGTCTATATGAAAAAATTAAATGATTTTTTTTATGCAAAACGTAAACTTAATGCTTAAACTACCGAAGGGAAGTACTGACATGGCACCTAGTTCACCCGGTGTTCACGGATGTTGTAGGTGATGTAGCCAATCGTGTCAGTTTCCATAAAAAAAAATTCACTTAGGTAGTTCTTTATCAGTCGTGCCTGGGATTGTGGGTAAGGTTATATCATCTCATGAAATAAAAAAAAAAGTTCATATTAAAAGGTAGGTATGTATTCTAAACTCTTTGTTAAAGAAAATTTAATACAATAATTTCTAAAATCATACACTAGGTGTGAGAGGATTTTTCCTCTTCTTTGGTTGGGTTCTTTTGAGCCCATCTCTTTATTTAGACACAGTTTATTATTTCGAAGCCATTTGGCCCTTCTATTAAGATTTTATTCAGAAAAAATATCGGTTTCTCACACGACCGAGCATTCTTAATATTTACTCTTCCTTGTCAAATGCGTCTTTCGACACTGCTTCCTCCCGGGGCCCATCTATCAGACACGAGTTATTTTTGGCCCGTCCCATGGAAATACTAATACAGACACGGTATTGTCATAACATTGCATATATTTTTTTTACGATGTTATCAACAATTGGTCGGCGCACATTGCATTTTATAAAATGATGACGGAATGTACGTTTTTTTTATGGAAATTGACACGGTTGGCTACATCACCTACAACACCCGTGATGTCAGCCCATAACACCAGATGAACTAGGTGCCATGTCAGTGCTTCCCTTCGTACGTGCGTGGATAAACAAGTGTTTTTATTCTATTTATACAGGATGTTTCAGGATAGGGTTTCCTAACTTCAGGCTTCGAATGGGGTCCATATTTGAAGACGAAAAGCTCTGAGGCGTTTTCCCAAATTCGGTAATTTTATAGTACTTTTTGGTGAAAATCGTTTCATCGAGCTTTGGTGGACGGTTAACGTCCACCTTTATTAAATAAACATAAAATGACTAACTTACATACTTAACTAGTAGAATGTAACTTAATGTAGATAAATTCTAAACACATTAATTTGAATGACATCAAAAGAAAAGGGGACAGGCTAGGTCATTGCACTCCCTAGACCTAGACAGCACTGTTGCCCAAATCTCACTGTCCATCGAGTTTTTATTACAATTTTAAATTTTTGTATGAAAAAAAAATACGGAATTTAGATTTGAGTGATAAGGATTTTTTTCTTCTAATAATTAGTACTTTCTATTCCTGAAATCTATCAAGCCTATTCTGAAACTATTATAATAAATTATAATACACATAGTTAGAAGTAGGAACAAAAAACTATTTGTCTATTTAAATATAGTTAGAGCAGTGGAGTGGTTTCGAATCCTACTTCAGATAATATGTGGCTGTTTGTGTGGGGCCGGTACTTAAAAAGAATAGCCCCACTGCTTCTCTCCCCGTGCAAGTCGTAAAAGGTGGCTAAGGGATAAGGACAAGATGTCGTGCTAAAGGGCGACAGGATAGCCACCTCTAACCTTGGTACGGACTTTCCACCGAGTCATGCAGCAGGTGGGTCTTCGTGGTTTACTTGCTGCTTGATAGTAAAGTATCTTGTCCGAATAATTTGCGAAACCTTGTGTTTGGTGTTGTGCTGAACTTACCAGAGTCCTTGCAGTGCAACACCAATTACTCTGCTTAACCTCATTTGTCGGGACACAGCGTGTGTGTGGTATGTATGTAAATAAATACCTAAATTAATAAATTTTAATCGCCACACGTAACAATCACACTAATAATAAATTAAATTAATTGAAATGAAAATATACTTTATTGAAAAATTAAAAAGGACAAAAGGCGAACTTAAAGCATAAAGGTATTCTCCACCAACTGTGCTTGGGATTGTGAGTAAGGTAGATGGGTAGTGCGAAATTCAAGAATAATAAAGTCGGTTTACGGACAATAGTTTTACGTGATAACGTAGCCTCGATTACCGTACGATACGGAAATTACCGTACGTTTGGCAACACTGCCGCAACGTGACACAACGTGACACTTTTTCGTGTGTGCAGCCGGTGTTCATCAATTTATTAGGCGTTATCATGTCCAATATTATGTACTCACTGGATATAAGAGGCAGATAATATTATATTATTTACGAGACGTAAAACTAAAAATTTTAATATTATCCTATACTCCCTTAAATACCTGTTTAACATACCCACAAATAAATGACCACACATATCTATCACAATCATAAGCAATGTAAAACAATTTATCTTCAAGTGTGACATATATATTATTTTGTTATTAGTATTTCTTTCGCATGTTTTATAAGTTGTAATTAAGTAGCAAGAAAACCTCGTCTAAACATATAATTCCTCGGCCTATCCTCGAACGACGCACCACAGACAACCGCTAGCTAATACAAACTGAAAGGTGACCTTTCACACGTAGATTTTCGAGGTGATTTGATAAGGTGTTCATGCTAACAAATTCATGGGTTTATAATTTTGGTAAGTTTGGATTTTTTTAAATTTTATTTTTAGACTAAGATTTAATATTTTCTTCTGTACTTCACTCACTGTACTGTGAAATACTTCATTGTACGCTATTTTTAACCTCCGACGCAAAAAGAGGGGTGTTATAAGTTTAACGTGTGTGTGTATGTTGTGATAGGAACGCATTGTACAACACAGACGTGGTGTACTGCGCACCTATCACATATGTATACATGTATATAATGAATTACATAAATAAATGCGACATGCATAAATAGATTAACTGACGCATTCCAAAAGTGCAGAGAGTTCGTTGAAAGCTCTGTTCTCACGCTAGCCGTTATTGGTTCTTGTAAATTCCACTCAAAAGGATAAATTACTATTTCTAATCTACTGAAACTGATATTTTAATTTCTACGCTAAAACGAAACACTTTAACTGTCCTATGGGGTGAAATTTATAGCTAATAAATTTGTCTAAATTTTGAAGTACAAGTACGGTTCCCAAAACCCTCGACTAATCTCTAAGTCACTTTTCCAACTAAAATTATTAAAACAACTGTCACCAAATTCGATATTTATGGGTCGTAAATTTACAAAAAGGTCTAAAAATTATATTCCGATTATTCCCTATGCAAAAATATCCATACAAACGATTCACGTCAAACTGATACTAATTAGCTAATCAATTAGATCTAATTTCGAATAAAACTATCGATGGTACATGGGCACTTTTTGCCATGATACAAAACACACTTGAATTTTGGTTTTGCAAACTTACGTAGTAAGTAGTGGTAAGAAATAGGCCAAACTAACACTTATTTCAAATATAATATGGAACAGAGTTCTATTTCGCGGTATTTTCAAATAGGTTCTATTAGTGAAAATCTGCCATTCGGCGCGAACGCAGATTACGATAGCAGTAAATTTGGAGGAGAGAGGGTCGTAGCATGAAACCACCCTGGAAGAAGCGAACATTCGAGGTTTTACCGTCGGGCGCGCAAGTTGTCTTGAAGGCTGAGATTCGAAGTTTTACCGTCACGCGTGCAGGCTGTCCCCAGAGCTGAAGCTCACGAGGTCGATCCGCGAACGTAACAAGTCTTTTAGCTGGGACTCGCGCTGAGCAGTCAATAATACTCGTGCGGACCAGTCTGAAGACCAGTGAAGACGCATCGCTGTCGCTCGAGCCGCCGCCGCCGCGCCGCATCCTCCGCCGCGATCGCTGGCGCCGCCGCCGCCGCCGCCGCGCCGGGCCGCCCCGCTGTCTCCTCCGCCACGAGGGGCTCCATCGCGAACAGCTCCGTCGCGTTGCTGTCGAGCCGCCGCCGTGCCGCCTCCGCCGCCGCCGTCGTGAGGCACGCGTCTCGCCGCGCCGCTACCTTCGAAGCGCGCCGGGCACGTTAGCCCAGAACTCAAAGTGCGTCGCGTCATCGAAATAAGATTACATCTAGGCTGTGATAAAGTCTACCTTCGCGTGTGCTGTGTGTTAGTGTTGAGAGCTGAACATTCTTCACGGACGCGGAGACGTTGGAGTAGCTGATGAAGGAGGAAGCTGGAAGGCGTGCGGTATCGTTATAGAAATAAGTCTATTTTATTTGAATTCTCGTTTTATCGCCTTAGATATGTCATTATTGTGTTCGCCGCGTTTCGTCGTCGAAGCTAGCTAGGCGGAGAATTTTACTAATTTTGACGGATTATTGCGTATATGTTAGTCTCGTGTTTTATTACTTAAGAGTATTCCGGTCGAATATCATTTGATTTCATTTTACGGAAACTTAATACGTCTTGCGATTAAAGGCGTCGCGTACAGCGTGAGTTCGCATTCGGCGCGTGCCAAAGGCGATCGAATAATACCTACAATACACAACTATCGGAGCGGCTACTTACAACAGCTGACAATTAATAACGAACGACAGTTATCCAGTATATTAACCTAACAGCGACAGGTTATCCTGAGGGATCCTGTGCCTGTTATAGTATTCCATTTTCACCTAGGGACTGTACGACGAGGGATCCGCGCCACTACTGGGGTTCATCACTGCTGCGCCGAAATATATTGTCAAAGTCTAGACTTATAAGCTAGAATAATCTAGATATAAGATTAATCTAGATGTAACTGGAATCTCGTTCATCGCCTCAAGAAACCATGTTAGTGTGTTATTGCTTTGGGGCCTGTCATGGGTTTCATAACCGAAGTATTTAATACCTGTGGAGCGACAACGAATTCCAAGACAGAGGGGTGGAAGTCTAGATTTGTAACCTAGAATAATCTAGATAAGACTAGTCTAGATCGAGCTGGAATTACGTTTATCGCTTCAAGAAACCATTCGTGCGACAGCGGATTCCGAGCTGGAATCCCGCTCATCGCCTCAAGAAACCTTTGGTGCGACAACGAATTCCGAGAAGGTGGTGGAAGTCTTGATTTGTAACCTAGAATAATCTAGATATAAGACTAGCCTAGATTGTAAGCTGGAATCACGTTCATCGCCTCAAGAAGCCACGTCAGTGCGCTATTGTGTTGGGGCCTGTTACGGGTTTAAACCGACATACATAGTGCCTGTGGTGCGACAACAGATCCCAAGCAGAGGGTAGAAGTCTAGATTGTAAGCTAGAATAATCTAGATATAACAATTTAGGTTAAGATTTAATTATAATTACCAATTAGTTAAGGTCGGGGAATGTACAGGGGAGGCTAGTAGAAGTAAGTTAGCATAACTAGTAGATAAGGTGACTAACTTAGGTCTAAGCTAGAATAGTCTAGATTTAAGAATACTAACTTAGCTTTAGTGCCGGGCCTCGTATCGAGATCTCCTCGCGATGCCTGGTGGGAACTTATATGTGCCTGAATTATAGAATCTTTAATTTAAAGCTTGTTTATTGCCCATATTTTGTAACTTCTATTTTAATGTAATTAGGTTGCTTGACCAATATCGACGCTTCTCGTCTAGATATATTGACAACACAAAATACAGGCAGATAGATGCTAAAGTCGGTGCATAGTCCCAAGATAGTGTCTTTCATTTCTTCCCTAGACGATCACGAAAATGTAATTTTACTGGCCAATTAACTAGAGATCAGAGAAGTCAAACCGACTCCATAGACCTTCTAGGTATTTACGAGACACACTAGATTGGGTTAAGATTATTTTATAACATTCTCAATCTGGGGTCATCTCAATGTGTGTATGGGTGTGTCTGTCTGTGGCATCGTAGCTCCCAAACGATCGGACCGATTTGGATGCGATTTTTTTTATTAAAAAGCTGGTTAAATCGGGATGGTTCTTAGCTATTTTTGTAATCAAGTAATCAAGTAATTAATACAATAAAATATAAAAACTCAGAGCTGCGCTGGTATTTACTTAGCGTCCCCCGACTCCTTTAAGTAAGTTAACGGAAATTATTTTTTACTTTTGAAGGGTCGGTTTTTTTTAAATTTTAATTTAAATTTTAAGATAATATACTACATGATGAAAAGAAACAAAGAGAGTAGTGAGTAATGGTGATGTTGTAAGTTATTTCTTCCGGCCAACCTGTTGATATTTCTAGTAGTTTTAGTTTTGCGACAGTTGCTATATGTGGCAGTTGTACCGGTTGTACTTTTGGGATCAGACAGGCAAGGCTAAGTTGGAGGATTTTTTTTTTATTAATTGTTTTTCTCCTAAAGGTAGTCTTAAGGTAGGCTTCAATAGAGAAGAGAATTTAAAAGGCGATTTCAAAAATATACTACACTTGATGGCTAAGAACTAAAAAATAATTTTTTTTTTTTATAAAACCCGACTACGAAAAAGAAACTAAATACAAGGAAAGTTGATCGAAAACGGGCGTGTAGAAGGATTCTAATAGATATGTCCGATTACCTCACGATTTTAGTTCAACTTTTTATGTTGTTATTACCTTCATTTTTCATAGTCCGGTTTTATAAAATTATTATTATATTTTTTACAAATAAATGATTTCTTCTTCAAAATACTTCAACAAATGTATGCGAGGTGTAAGCACTTTCTCTTCTCTTTGCATCCTATAATCAATTCAATTTATCTCCAACCATTAAATTGATACAATATGAATGATTGGGAAAACATTATAATTATTGTGTACGAAGGCACGCCCCGATATTTATGATTAATAAGTAATGCATTGGTTGGCGGCGCCCCCTATGTTCCCACACGATATATCAGAGAGACGATGTGGCGATATGCACCGCAGTACAACAATAATGGATATTGTATTGTGCGACATTCTGTATACAGGGTGTCCCAGAAACCGACGATAATCCTTTAACAGGAGCAGTGGCGGCTGGTGAATTCAGTGACCGGTAGTGCGCTAAGTACCTACCTACTTAAAAACCAAATTTCCCAACACATTCCCGTCATGTTATTTTAAGATCAGGACTTCCGAATGTTTAAACGCCTGCGTTTTATTATGTACGTACCTAGTATGAATATTCTCAAGAGACTCAATGAGTTGCAAAAAACAAGAAAAAAAAATCCAAACAAGTTTTTTAAATTATTTTTAGTACCTTTATGAATACACCCATAGAACACAACACTACTGCAGCTTTCAAAAAGAAAACAGTAGTAATGTCCCAAAAATAAGAAAATATATAAAAATAAAAGCATTTGAAAAGTAGGAATTTAACCCGGGATCACCTGATTGTAAAGCCTTACCTTTAACCAACGCTTAGGCAAATATCGGCACCACTTAATTCACAGTATCGCGTGACAGAAAGCACAAAACCTTTATCATATCCCATTTTAAATATTCGCGCGCTAACGGGTATGTGACATCACATGACAGCGCGCTGACTCTACGTAGACGGCAAAGAGTTTGTAAGACTCGTGCAAAACGAATCGCTCGCGACGCGACGTGTCGCACGCGCGGGTATTCACGATATAGCGTCCTTGTTTGGCGCTCGTGGGCCGCACGCAGAACTCCATTTCGCCCATACTGTTTCTATGAAGTATCTTTTGTCTCACGCGTCAGCGGTGTTTTGCCGATCCCACTACATTCAGTATGGGAGACCCGCGTGCGTTTTAGAATCCGCACGGCGCGCGCGTTTACTCGCAAAAACGTGCCTTGTGATCTATAAAATAAGGTCGAATTCACATTCACATTTATTTAGAGTACGATCTTTATGGTTTTAATGTAGTATGTTGTAAGATATTATTTATTTTGAGTGAAGTGAAGACGTCTCGTGGTATGGTAGTGCGGCGCACGAGCGCACTTTAGGACCAGCCGCCAGTGAACAGGAGATAGGGCTGCTAATTACCTCTCAGAATATCTAATTTTAGGTTTAGTAAAAATGGCTTAGTTTTTGAGATATTGTCATTTTTGTAAAAATCCAAAATTTTCTCCCTCAGCTCATTTTTTTAAATGCCACAAGTACAAATGTAAGATTTTCTTAAATCTAGTTTTTGTCAAATATTCCTGAAAAGTAAGGCTTTCACACGGTATAATTAATTTTTTCGCGTTTAATCCTGTTTAGCTGAAAAACGACTTAAGAGCCACATGTTAAAATTTTTTTAGCCTCATCCCTTGAGTTTGGCCCTTCGCGGTGAAAAAAAATAGTACTACACTAAAGTGGCATTATGCAACAAAAATACGCCCATCTAATGTAGTTTTTAAAATGGTACATCACTTACCGATTTGCCCAATAATTTATGAGCTATTCTTTTTTAACTGCAAAAAGACCTCGGAATTTGATAATTGTTCTACCAACTACGAATTGGAATAAAATAATCACTTGAAGTAATTGGTCTTTATTAACCTGTTAAAGTAGATGTTCAAATTGTTTACAACCTGCACAAATGCTAGCTCGACATCTTCTCACAAATGCCCGGTTGATGCGTCGAGCAAGTACTCGATGCAAGTGCAGATACGTCCACCTATGTTATGTAAATAGTTTGTGTTTTCCGTCCAGTTGACTATAGTCGGCACGACCGAAGGGAAGCACTGATGTTGCACCAAGTTCACCCGGTGTTATGGGCTGACATCACGGATGTTATAGGTGATGTAGCCAACCATGTCAGTTTACATAAAAAAAAACCTGAGCTACTGCCGTAATTTATTCTTTGAGCTCTATCAAGTTTTCCACAGGTTTCCCGTAAACTTTTTCTTTTAAATAGCCTCTCATTTAAATCCGGTGACCTAGACGTCCGATCCATCTGTGAGGATATGCTTGGTCTAAAAAATTACGCACTTTCCTAGCGTGATGGGCTGGGCAGCCATCATTTTACAACCACCCCCGTATGGCCAATGGTACATCTTCTAAAAGGCTCTGAAGCTCCTGTTGCAGAAACTCAAGATAATTCGCCCGTTTAAAGTCTCTACAATTCAACGGACGTCTTCTGTCCTCCTAGCCACTTGCATCCCCACAGATAGACCGGACGTCTAGATCACCGTATTTAAATCCGTTAGATTTTTATTATTGGGGCTATTTAAAAGAAAAAGTTTACGGAAAACCTGTAGAAAACTTGATAGAGCTCAAAGAAAGAATTACGGCAGTAGCTCAGGTTTTTTTTTATGTAAACTGACATGGTTGGCTACATCACCTACAACATCCGTGATGTCAGCCCATAACACCGGGTGAACTTGGTGCCACGTCAGTGCTTCTCTTCGGTCGTGCCGACTATAGTCAACAGGACGGAAAACACAAACTATTACATAGCATAGGTGGACGTATCTGCACTTGCATGGAGTACTTGCTCGACGCATCAACCGGGCATTTGTGAGAAGATGTCGAGCTAGCATTTGTGCAGGTGGTAAACAATTTGAACATCTACATTAACAGGTTAATAAAGACCAATTTACTTCAATAATGTTTATTTTATTCCAATTCGTACTTTGTAGAACAGTTATCAAATTCAGAGGTCCTTTTGCAGTTAAATCACAATATCCCATAAATTATTGGGCAAATCGGTAAGTGATGTACCATTTTAAAAACTACATTAGATGGGCGTATTTTTGTTGCATAATGCCACTTTAGTGTAGTAATTTTTTTTTTCACCGCGAATGGCCAAACTCAAGGGATGAGGCTGAAAATTTTTTAACATGTGGCTCTTAAGTCGTTTTTCAGCTAAACAGGATTAAAAATGAAAAAATAAATTATACCGTGTGAAAGCCTTACTTTTCAGGAATATTCGACAAAAACTAGATTTAAGAAAATCTTACATTTGTACTTGTGGTATTTAAAAAAATGAGCGGAGGGAGAAAATATTGCATTTTTACAAAACTGACAATATCTCAAAAACTAAGCCATTTTTACTAAACTTAAAATTAGATATTCTGAGAGGTAATTAGCAGCCCTATCTCCTGTTAAAGGATTATCGTCGGTTTCTGGGACACCCTGTATACAAATTATTATTTTGACATTGAAAATGTCTTTTCGATCGCTTCAGTATAGTCCCCGATTTCCAGTGAGAATGCGAATTCGCCCTGGTGTCGTGAGTTTTAAGGCGTACTTTAAAATAAAAAATGTTTGAAAGTTTTTGAGAAAGAAAAAGTAACCGTTTTAGGTGGTTAAAAGGGCACTTTGAAACATATTTCTAAATATATATTTTAAAGTTTTATATTTTTATATTGTAGATTGACTCAATATCTGGGCGCGCTTTTTTATTTTTTTTAAAAAAGTGAAAAATTTGTGAGTTATAATTTTTTTTTTTCTTTATGCGAGTTACGAGTCGTATTTACCTTGCAGTGTGAGTAGTTAAAATGCATGAGATCTGTGAATTTTGTATTTATATTTCATAGTATTGTCCACTCTTTAGTACAGAGGGCCTAGTCCGAGTTAACGTGACAGCTACGTAAACGTCAAATACCGATCGAATTGAGTTTTTATGTATGGGAGCACAATACGCTCACCGCGGCGCCACTAGAGAGCTCCATACATAAAAACTTAATTCGATCGGTATTTGACGTTTACGTAGCTGTCACGTAAACTCGGACTAGGCCCTCTGCATTGCCCGCCTAATGCCCATCTATTTCCACCCGTTGCGATGCTACAATATGTCTCGCTAAAAAGAAATATATATATATATATATTGCAATAATCGTCGAAATTAGCCTCGGTAGCTCAGTGGTGCGGTCAATCGACTGTGACCGTCAGATCGTTGGAGGCTGACCGTGGTTCGGATTCCACGTAAACCTGTAGGTCCCTTCCCTTCTTAGCTTAGGGTTTATCCCGCCCGGGTTGGTACACCGCACTGAATGAAACGTCGTCGGTCGAAACGGCTATGAAAATATAGTTCGTGTTTTACGTCCAGTTCAGTGTAGCCGACATGAAATGAAGAGAAGCACTGACATGTCACCTAGTTCATCCGGTGTTATGAGCTGACATCACGGATGTTGTAGGTGATGTAGCCAACCGTGTCAGTTTACATAAAAAAAGTAAAATGATTGGTTTGTTTTGGCGACACCACCCAAAGAACGCTCTTAATTTTTTTTATTGCTTCCGAACTGGGTGGCTCTGCCCGAGGTCGTAGACTCAGGCGCAACCTATTTCACCGCCGAGGAGGTGCCAGTCCGGCTTGGAGGTGCACTAATGTCGCTGGGGAAAGGCTATTAATGGTCTATCTAGCCTTTCTTTTTCTCATCTCTGCTTAGTAGGGGTAGCCGCACACTGGACTGGTAGGCGTACAAAGAGAGTTAGAAATGTTATATAATCTGTGCCACTGGTCGATCTTTGGTCGCAACATCGGGAAACGAATAGAATCAACCGGAGTAGTTCAACTACACGCTCTCCCTGCCCATATATTTATCCCCAAGTACAGTCTCAGGTCCTTCAAGAGGGGCGTGAATGGGCACCTTTGCCGGCATGAGGAGAGACATAAGGATAAAGATGTGTAACGTCTGTAGTGCGCGATCACCCTAACTGCAAATTATGTATGTAAAGATACAGAAGACCAGAGAAGAGAAGAGATCGAGAAGAAGGAGATAGAGAAGATATAAGAGGCGATAGAGAATAGAAGATAAGACCAAGAGAAGAGAAGAGATGGAGAAGAAGGAGAGAGAGAGAGAAGATATAAGAAGCGATAGAGAATAGAAGATAAGAGAAGAGAAGAGGAGAGATACAAGGATAAACATGCTAACGTCAGTAGTGCGCGATCACCCTAACTTGCAAATTAGAACATACAGTTGCGGCCAAATGAAATGATTCGAAACATACAGTTTGCAGCATTTTGTCACGAACAAATATCAATATAGGGAACTAATGAGCACGGGAACTATAAAATTAGCTGCAAAGCGCGAGCGAGCACAGGACATAAACAGTAATCAGTGTTGTGTGCGTGCACCCACAGCCACGCATATTACAAGTTATTACGTGGATGCTCCTATCTTTACCACGCAATGCGATGCACGCTACATATATTAGGCACTTAAATAAAATAATTATTATAATGAAAATTTATTTTGGAACTAGCTTTTGCCTGCGGCTTCGCTCGCATGAAATTCGTATTCAAAAAGAAGAGCCCGCTATCGTACCTTTATTTCGGCGCGCGGAACAATTCGGATCGTGGATTTTTAGAAATACGGTAGTATATAATGTTCCTCCATAACTCTTAAACCGACCATCCGAATTCTATGAAACTTACGACAAGCACATTTATCTATACGGTACACAGAATAGGCAAATAAAATCCAGTTCCGGTCACGCTAAGGTGTGGCTCTCATATAAACCGTATTGTTCCGCGCGCCGAAATAAAGGTATTCTTTTTAAATACGAATTTCACGCGAGCGAAGCCGCGGGAAAAACTAGTAAGAAAATAAAAAAAACTTCGCTTTATTTATAAGGAGGCGAATTAATAGCTTTTTAAGGAAAATCTATAATTGGTGAAAATCGCTAACACGTATTGTAATGCTAAGATCTTGTTTTTCTAAATAAATAAAGAAAATTAATTTAAAACGCCAAGTATCCCCCACACGAGCCCCACGGTGGCGGCGGCGCCTGATGAACAAATGAAACAATCTGTGATCGAATGAGTGGCACATCTGTCGAAACTGTTACCCAGCACTCTCTGTAAGAGGGGAAGTGCTCGAGACGAATGACTGACATAATAATGTTTGATTTTGAAATCTTAATATGTGCACAGGGCAAATCATATTCAGCCATGAGGAGATTTACTCAAGCTTTTAAGAACAGCTTAATTAAATGCTGTGGAATGTAAATAGAACGAGATTTTTTTTTATGGTACATGATGTAATAATAATACACTTTATGCCACTTAATGTATGGCAAGGGCGGGCTTATTGCCTTAGGAAATTTCCTCCAGTCAACTCGATGAACCTACATGTTTACTTGGAAACCGACCATGGTGCAGTGGGTGAAGGTAACTTTTTTTAAATCAGAAAAAACACACCCTTGACGTCAGTGCATCAGACCTCGGTGAACTAGGTGCGATGTCAGTGCTTCCCTTCAGACGTGTCGGCTACACTGAACTAGACGGCCTCGCTGAATGCTGTTTCGCGAGGTGAGATGGATTTGGCTGTGTCGAGCACTTTGGTTCGTCGGCACAGCCACCCATACTGACATTTTTACAAAATTAATTTCTCTTCTTTCTTTGAGGTAAATCACAAGTCATGAAAAAAATTATGCAAACATTTCACATTGCCCTGGACAAGGCTAGAGGAAATTTATCTACTGGATAAGTTAGGTTTTTATTTATTTATTAGGTAAATTTTATTTAATTAGTATTATTAGGTTCAAATTTATAAGTTAGTCGTATAATGAATGTATTTGTAACATATAACATGTTGTATTTATGATATAAATTTAATAGGTATGTATTCATAAATTTTTAAGATACTCGTAGTTATAAGTTGCTCATTGTCTATTTTAGTTAGATTAATTAAATTATATTATTAATTGAATAATGCTCTTAATATTATCAACAAACTAGGTACTTAGTGCTTCCAACTTAGACCTAGACTAATAATATTATACACATATTATGTGAATCATTCAATTTACATTATTCTTCAAAATCTTTTCTTTATTTGTGTATACAGCGTGTTCGGTACTTAGCGACAATTTTTTTAGCAGGTAAGTGGGGTCATTTGCAAGGTTTTGACGGATGATACCTTTTGTTAGGTGTCTCGTGGTATCGATCAAGATAGGTACCAATTTTTTTTCTTTATTTTAGAAATTTACCAAAACCACAGCTTTAAACCCTTTTAAGTTTTTTGGTTATGATTGTATCAGCACGATGTAAATTTTATTGGATTTACGATTTATCCTTGTTCCAGAAAAAAAATATCATTTAATGAAGTTAATACAACGAAAAGGCATAAGTCCTTTTCGTGGAATTGACTTCAACCTCCCAAAGTCCCGAGGACGAGTAAAAATATGACAGAATCTAAATTTTTCAATTCATAAAAAAAAAACCGACAGCAATAGACGGCTTCTTTTTCTTTTAAAAGTTTGCTAGTTTACGCACTTTTCAACCCCACTTAGCTATAAAAAAAATTGTCGGCCGATGTGCCGAATACGCTGTATACATTTATCCTTTTTTTTTATCCATTTTAGTTAATCCTTGTTAGGTAGACCGTTGTGAATAATATAGTATTAATACTGAAAATTTTATAATTACTTTTTTTAATATGTACTCGTATATAAACGAAAAAAATAGTTTGAAAACGGGATCGAGGCGTCACAGACGCAAGTCCATTGTCTCGACCCGAGCAAGAAAATTTGAAATTTTCCTTTTAAGTGAACATGTCAGTTGTACTTTAGTAGCTGTATTTTTATAATGACTTTATTTAATGTACCACATTGTTTCTTTTGTCAATAAATTATTTGAATTTAGAATTAGAAAATGCATTTTTTCATGTACCACCATAGACTAAGTAATGATGGGTCAGCTTATAAGGTTTGGTACAATTTTATAATTTTTATTTGGTGCTTCCCTTGCAGCGCTCTGTATTGGGTAAACAAGTCACCCTTCGGAGTGGCGTATGTTGTTTATGCCTAAATATTTATAATGTGGGTTATTCCATACTAACCCAAGAGAAATCATTCAAAAATATAGAATGGTCGTTTACACTTCGAGCTCGTGAAAAGCATTAACTGTCGTATAAATATGACACAAACACGAGATTACAAATTATTGTGTCTATATTTCGCGCAATTTGTTGAATGATGTATCTGTATCAACACGCGTGTTACACGACATCTAATGCAAATTGTATGTAATTCATCATCATTATCATCATAATCTACATCAATCAATCATCATCAATCAACACTTAATATAAAAGGCGAACCGAAGTGAGAGACTAAACATTAAATTGCTATTAAATTCAGTTAAAATTATAAATAAAAGAAACCCCGACACTTAAAAAGTCAAAAATAATTTCCGCTAACTTATAAATAAAATATAAAAACTAAGAGCAGCGCGGGAATTTACTTAGCGCAGCGGTCACCCGATTCCTAAGTAAGCGGAAATTATTTTTGACTTTTTAAGGGTCGGGAGTTTTTAAAATTTGTAATTTAACAGTTCTTATTATTTACTTAGGTATATAACTACCGGGCGGTAGCCTATAGAATGAGGTGAATTGAGTGACCTACTGGGAACAGAATCGTGGATGAACTGAATTTTGGGACGCAGCCCGAGTTTGTATTGGTTTGTATACGATTGTACAAACAACATGATTTTGCAAATTAATCATATTCAATTCTTCCACGAATCTGGAAAAATAGCGAGGGGAGGTGAGAGGCAGAGCTGCGCTTCGTGCGCACGAAGCGCAGCTCTGGTGAGAGGTCATTTGATAATTTTGTTAAAGCTAAGTGAGAAGTGGCGTACGTACGTGACCAACCTTGTATGGAATATAATGTTCTAGAACATTTTTTATCAACCATGTAATTTTCGCTCATGCGAATATTTATTCAATTTGCGAAACTGAAAGGTGAAGAGGTCAGCTTGGTCGCTTACGTATATGTTTATTAACATTATCAATCTGTGTTGATGTAGATACAGCATGGTTCAACATAGGGTGTGTTTTACAATAACGCAGAAAATTGTTGTAGGGATGTTTGTATAACTATCACATAACAACTTTAGTTACGTGACAACATGTTAGTTATTTGGATGTCTCTGTTCGACACGCGCACTCCCCACCAACGCAAGAGGGACAGCTGCACTCTCTCAGTTAATTGTACCTACCTACAAATTACGTCAAAATTGTCTTTTGGGGCTTATGTTTTCCTGACCCCTAAACCTTACCCAATTTTTACTATGTTTTTTTGGCAATAAGAGGACAGTCCAATCTACCTGTTTTTTTATATATTCAAAGTATTATATATATAATATTATAGCAATAACGCTTAATGAACTTCGTGACATCAACAAATATTTTTTTTTTCCTTTAAAAACAACATTTTAACTCTGGCGTAGATTAGATGATTAGACTGTCCTTATTACAAGAAAAAATTATTATAAAAATAAGTCAAGTTTTAGGGGCTGGGAAAACATAAGCCCCGAATGAAGATTTTGTATGGGAAAAATAATCACGTGACCATAACCTAAAATGCTAGACCACTGCCAATGCTAGTTTGATATTAAAATAAAAAATAAAAAAATCCAACCAACAAAATGAACAGTTCTATAATTTTAAATTCTCTGAACACAGCCAAAAGCTCTCCCGCTCGATTCGATCCCCTCCCTACTATTCAGTTAGTAGTGTGGAGACACTTGCGTGCGCCGTGCGTGCGTAAGCGCAACCGATCGAAAACACGCACGATTTTTCGAAATCGTAAATCCGAATGGCAATTGGAAGTTAAAAATATCGTGTCCTATGAAATGCTCACAACTTGTGACAATTTGTAATAAAAAATAATAAAACAGCTAAAATTGTATATAAAGTTTATAAATGTGAAGTGCAAATAAATAAAATAAATCTTATTTCCAAAAAAAAAAAAAAAAATTTTAGTTGACATTAATAAAACATTTTAGTATGTGTACAGTACAATAAAATGAGTTAATTAAATTAATGAGATGTATCTACTCAACTGTTTTAGGGTTGGGCAAAGCTTTTATGACCGTTATAAAATGGAGTGAAGTTTTGATTGTGGTGTGAATTGATTTTATGAATATTTCCGGTTTAACGGCTGCTCGATTCGCAAGTCGTAATTTTTAACAGTTTTTAGGTTCAAATTGAAGGTAATTAATTAATTTATTACTATAGTGTGAATATTTTCATAAATTAAATTATGAATTGTTAATTTTTACATTTGATTCATGTATGTAGGTATGTAGGTATCTATGTACTAACTTAATTGTATTGTAATCTTAAGTACCTACCTTTATTAGACGTGAAAACGATCCGAAATCAAATATCTAATCTCAAATATTATCGTCAGAATACTGTGTGGTGCCGGTACTTAAAAATAATAGCCCCACTGCATCTCCACCGCGCATGTCGTAAAAGGCGACTGAGGGATAAGAACAATATTTGTTTTTTATGGAAACTGACACGGCTGGCTACATTACCTACAACATCCGTGATGTCAGCCCTTTTGTGAACACCTTTGTGAACTAGGTGCCATGTCAGTGCTTCCCTTTGGCCGTTGATGCTTCGCGAAAGGGCGACAGCCACCTCTCACCTTGGCACGGTCGTTCCACCGAGTCGTTGTCTACGTGCCTTACTTGCTGCTTGATAGTTATCTTGTCCGAACACTCTGCGAAACGCGGTGGTCGGTGTTGTGCTGTAATTTACCAGAGTCCTTGGAGCACAAGACCGATATTACTCTGCTTACCCTGATTATGTTGCTACAGCGTGTGTTACGTTAGTATCAATATAGATCATAATATATAATGTGTTAGGAGACAAGCACTTTGATGTGGCCGTTTCTATGTATATTCTATGTATGTACAAAACACTAGCTTTTGCCCGCGGCTTGGCTCGCATAGCCTATGTCCACCCTGAAAGTCCATTCTAAATATTAGTCAATTTATTTTTTAAATTGGATGAGTATTTTCGGAGATTACCTCCTACATCCAAACTTGCAAATTTTACCTCTTTATAATATTGGTGTAGATTGTTTAAATACTATGTAACGACGAGTAGATTGTTTAAATACTATGTAGGTAATTCAAAGTTATAAAAATCGGCAAAATAAGGAATGCAATAGGCGTATATAAAAGTATCATAAACAGGAAGTCTTGTGGTATATATTTACACTATGTAGTTTTTGCCCACGTCTTCGTTCGCATGAAATTTGATAAAAACTAAGTAAGTCACTAAGGGCGAGGCCGAAGGCCGAGCTGCGTTTACTTTTATCGAATGCTCTCTCGAAGATGGTAAGTCACAAAGGACGAGCCCGAAGGCCGAGCTGCGTTCAGTTAAACGACGTACTTTCTCGAAATGGTAAAGGCAAAATACATTTTAAATTACTCGGATAGAAAAATGTTTGCAGTCGTAAACTAGGTATCAATATGTAATAGGTAAATGTATAAAGTGATAATAATCAAGTTTGTAAGGAAGATAATTAGTCGGAAAATCCATAAACGTTAAAAGTTGCTAACGTACTAACCGGTTTTGCAGTTCTTTCTTCTACAGAACCGGTAAACTCTGGAACGCTCTCCATGCCCATATATTTCCCCCCAAGTACAGTCTCGGGTCCTTAAAGAGGGGCGTGAATAGGCACCTGTCAGGCCGGCATGTCATTCGCAACCCCCGCATACGTCCGAATGTTCATGGGCATGACACCTTATGGGTGGCTCGGTGCCACAAGTCGCGATTTCTATAAAAAAAAAACAAGTTTTCAGAAAATATAAAGACGCCATGTGACATATATATAAAAATAGCACTGCACTAACATGACTACAATCAGAATCACAGAATTAGCCGACGAACTCCAGCCGCATGCTTCAGATAATTAAAAATATTCCTTTTGTTCGTGTCAGTGTTCGGTGGCGCCAGTCCGTCACGGATTCCTAGAACCGCTTCCCGATCCACAATGTGCGGTCCATGTGCATTCAATCTGCTTCTTCTCGATTGCGCTTTCGTTCAAATTCAGTTGACCGTATACTCTGTCTAATTGCCCTGCGAAGTTTCTTACCGGTTCTTCTTCGTCGGTGTAATCGAATCGGATAGAACAAATTGTGACAAGTTCGAGTGCAGTCTAAAGCCGCGTACAAATGTGTATGGCCACGCCCCAATGTTTCGATGTTTCTGTGTAATGTTTAAAAAAAAAAACACATTTGGAGGAGACGCGGAAATATATATGAAAGATCAATAAACCACAAACAAAAAATAAGCATATAATGTAAAACGTATTATTTGGTTAGAATTGATAGTAATTTTATTTCTTAATTCTGCTTTAGTGATTTTTTTATTGCTTTTGATTTATTTAATGACATTTTAAATAGGAATGTTAATCAGGAAGATTTGGACTGCGCCTTAATTTTAGCAATTTTGAAATTTATTTATTAATATTTATTTATGCTTTGTCTTGTATGAGATGGTTATATGTAGTTATAATTAAGTAGGTACGTTATTATAGAAAATACAGATTATGTTTGTTTGAACTTTGAAGTTTCACAGTAAAGTTGAACGCCGTCAATTAATTTTTTTTTATTAGGAAAAAATCTATTGATTATTCCGATCGGTTGTAATTATAAGTATATAATATACAATTTATATATTATAAACAATTCCATAAACAATTTAACGTCTAATATATAAAAAGTCCATCTAAATAATAATTCAAATATGATATCCTAGTAATGCGTTAGTAAGAATAACCTCAAAAGAAATGTCGGTTGAGTATACAGCTCTCTACATGATGGTGGGTGAGATGGGAAAGAGGTCGTCCAAACAAGTAAGGCAAAACGATCATTTCTTCAAATAAACCTAATGCGTATGTTTATAAATCGGTTTTCTTATTTTCTTAACTGTTTAGACTGTGCGGTGAAATGACTAGAGATGCAACATTTTGTTATGAACGTAAATTACTTAGGTGAAGCATGTAAAATTATAGCTAATTTCCCATGTCGACGTTTATAAATATTTTTGACTAGCTGTTGACTGCGGCTTCGCTTGCGGTACACTCGGTTCAATAGCAAATCAAATTTCAACGCAAATGTGATAATAAACTATCGCTTCTCTTTATTATCTCTCTCTTTTCCGTCCATACTATAATTTATTTGATACTGGTCAGCCCTAAGGCTATTTAGCGTGATGGTATATAACTTATAGTGAGCCTCAAGAACTACTCTTTCTATTAGTGTAAACGGCATCAAAATCTGTTCAGTGGTTCCGGAGTTTACTTCAAACATACATAGGTACATACAGACAGACGTTCCCTATTATAAGAAGTAGAGAGTAGAGAAGATAGACAAGTAGAGATAGAGATAGAGAAGATATAGTTATACGTATGTGCCTCACAGATTTTTAGATAAATCAGAATATTATGTTAGATGTCTTTCATAATATGAGTCATGACATGACATACATGACTCATGAGTAATTTAAATTAGCATACTTATCTGTTTGTTTTAGGTACCAAAAATAAGACATTTCACAAGTTGACTTTAACTACGATTACTTAGTAGAATCTAGAAAATTGTGTTGAATAATAAATTCCGTCCAGTTCAGTGTAGCCGGCACGACCGACTGCCTTCTGTACAGTTCCCGGCAGCAAATAATGCGTGTCGATCTTTAGAAAGAGACAATCCGGTTGTAGAGCGAGACCGGTTGCTATGAGAACCTTAGCTGCGTTTCATCGACTCGGCTCAAAATATTTTAGATACAATTTGAGATCGTGAGCCCACCGGTTTTTGAATTGTGTATTTTATCACATTTACTTAAGTAGTATTTATGTGATAATTTTTTTTTATTGAAACCGCGACATCTGGCTCCGAGCCATAAGGTGTCTAACGACGCCCATTCACGCCCATCTTGAAGGTCCCGAGACTGTACTTTATAGTAAAACTAGCTGAGCCCGCGGCTCCGCTCGCGTGAAATTCGTATTTCAAAGAAGAAAGTAAGCAACTGAGGGCGATGCCGAAGGCCGAGCTGCGTTCAGAAAGACTATAAACCTTCTCGAAGAAAGTAAGTAACTAAGGGCGAGGCCGAAGGCCGAGCTGCGTTCAGGAAGACTATAAACCTTCTCGAAGAAAGTACGCAACTGAGGGCGAGGCCGAAGGCCGAGCTGCGTTCAGGAAGACTATAAACCTTCTCAAAGAAAGTACGTAACTATGGGCGAAACCGAAGGCCGAGCTGCGTTCAGTAAGACTATAAACCTTCTCGAAGAAAGTAAGTAACAAAGGGCGAGGCCGAAGGCCGAGCTGCGTTCAGGAAAACGATAAACTTTCTCGAAGAAAGTAAGTAACTGAGGGCGAGGCCGAAGGCCGAGCTGCGTTGAGGAAGACTATAAACCTTCTCGAAGAAAGTAAGTAACAATGGGCGAGGCCGAAGGCCGAGCTGCGTTTAGGAAGACTATAAACCTTCTCGAAGAAAGTAAGTAGCAAAGGGCGAGGCCGAAGGCCGAGCTGCGTTCAGGAAGACGATAAACTTTCTCAACGAAAGTAAGTAACTGAGGGCGAGGCCGAAGGCCGAGCTGCGTTCAGGAAGACTATAAACCTTCTCGAAGAAAGTAAGTAACAAAGGGCGAGGCCGAAGGCCGAGCTGCGTTCAGAAAGACGATAAACCTTCTCGAAGAAAGTAAGTAACTGAGGGCGAGGCCGAAGGCCGAGCTGTGTTCACGAAGACGATAAACTTTCTCGAAGAAATTAAGTAACTGAGGGCGAGGCCGAAGGCCGAGCTGCGTTCAGGAAGACTATAAACCTTCTCGGAGAAAGTAAGTAATAAAAGGCGAGGCCGAAGGCCGGGCTGCGTTCAGGAAGACGATAAACCTTCTCGAAGAAAGTAAGTAAGTGAGGGTGAGGCCGAGGGCCGAGCTGCGTTCAGGAAGACTATAAACCTTCTCGAAGAAAGTAAGCAACAGAGGGCGAGGCCGAAGGCCGAGCTGCGTTCAGGAAGACGATAACCTTTTCGAAGAAAGTAAGTAACAGAGGGCGAGGCCGAAGGCCGAGCTGCGTTCAGGAAAAATATAAACCTTCTCGAAGAAATTAAGTAATTGAGGGCGAGGCCGAAGGCCGAGCTGCGTTCAGGAAGACTATAAACCTTCTTGATGAAAGTACGTAACCGAGGGCGAGGCCGAAGGCCGAGCTGCGTTCAGGAAGACTATAAACCTTCTCGAAGAAAGTAAGTAACAAAGGGCGAGGCCGAAGGCCGAGCTGCGTTCAGGAAGACGATAAATCTTCTCGAAGAAAGTAAGTAACTGAGGGCGAGGCCGAAGGCCGAGCTGTGTTCACGAAGACGATAAACTTTCTCGAAGAAATTAAGTAACTGAGGGCGAGGCCGAAGGCCGAGCTGCGTTCAGGAAGACTATAAACCTTTTCGAAGAAAGTAAGTAACAGAGGGCGAGGCCGAAGGCCGATCTGCGTTCAGGAAAAATATAAACCTTCTCGAAGAAATTAAGTAATTGAGGGCGAGGCCGAAGGCCGAGCTGCGTTCAGGAAGACTATAAACCTTCTTGATGAAAGTACGTAACTGAGGGCGAGGCCGAAGGCCGAGCTGCGTTCAGGAAGACTATAAACCTTCTTGATGAAAGTAAGTAACTGAGGGCGAGGCCGAAGGCCGAGCTGCGTTCAGGAAGACGATAAACCTTCCCGAAGAAATTAAGTAATTGAGAGCGAGGCCGAAGGCCGAGCTGCGTTCAGGAAGACTATAAACCTTCTTGATAAAAGTACGTAACTGAGGGCGAGGCCGAAGGCCGAGCTGCGTTCAGGAAGACGATGTCCTTTTCGAAGAAAGTAAGTAACAGAGGGCGAAGCCGAAGGCCGAGCTGCGTTCAGGAAGGCCAATAACCTTCTCGATGAAAGTTAGTAACTAAGGGCGATGCCGACGGCCGAGCTGCGTTCAGGAAAACTATAAACCTTCCCGAAGAAATTAAGTAATTGAGGGCAACGCCGAAGGCCGAGCTGCGTTCAGGAAGACTATAAACCATCTTGAAGAAAGTAACTATCGCCCATAGTTACTTACTGTCATCGAGAAGGTTTAGCGTCTTCCAGGATACAGGTCGGCCTTCGGCCACACCCTTAGTTACTTACTTTCTTCGAGAAGGATTATAATCTTCCTGAACGCAGCTCCACCGTAGGCCTCGCCCTCAGTTACTTACTTTCTTCTTTTGAAATACGAATTTCACGCGAGCGAATCTGCGGGAAAAGCTATCGATATTAAAATAAGAAACTTAAGTTAAAATAATATTCGCCTCGCCCCGCTGCTGCCCCCTCTCCCTCTCCCTCTCCCTCTCCGTCTCCGCCTCCGCCTCCGCCTCCGCCTCCGCCTCCGCCTCCGCCTCCGCCCCCGCCCCCGCCCCCGTCCCCGCCCCGCCCCGCCCCGCCCCGTCCCCGTCCCCGTCCCCGTCCCCGTCCCCGTCCCCGTCCCCGTCCCCGTCCCCGTCCCCGTCCCCGTCCCCGTCCCCGTCCCCGTCCCCGTCCCCGTCCCCGTCCCCGTCTCCGTCCCCGTCCCCGTCCCCGTCCCCGTCCCCGTCCCCGTCCCCGCCCCCGCCTCCGCCTCCGCCTCCGCCTCCGCCTCCGCCTCCGCCTCCGCCTCCGCCTCCGCCTCCCCCTCCCCCTCCCCCTCCCTCTCCCTCTCCCTCTCCCTCTCCCTCTCCCTCTCCCTCTCCCTCTCCCTCTCCCTCTCCCTCTCCCTCTCCCTCTCCCTCTCCCTCTCCCTCTCCCTCTCCCTCTCCCTCTCCCTCTCCCTCTCCCTCTCCCTCTCCCTCTCCCTCTCCCTCTCCCTCTCCCTCTCCCTCTCCCTCTCCCTCTCCCTCTCCCTCTCCCTCTCCCTCTCCCTCTCCCTCTCCCTCTCCCTCTCCCTCTCCCTCTCCCTCTCCCTCTCCCTCTCCCTCTCCCTCTCCCTCTCCCTCTCCCGCTCCCTCTCCCTCTCCCTCTCCCTCTCCCTCTCCCTCTCCCTCTCCCTCTCCCTCTCCCTCTCCCTCTCCCTCACCCTCTCCCTCTCCCTCTCCCTCTCCCTCTCTCCCTCCCCTCCGCCTTCCCTCCCCCTCCCCATCATTTAATCCTAAAATCTAATTTTGAAATCATCCCCTATTTTAATTTAAGGGTTGATTTAACTAAAACGCCGAAACACCTAATTCTTTATTTCATACCAAAAGCCTAAATATGAATCGTTATATCCCTAACTTGAGAAATGATGGGTTCCCCATACAAACGTTCATCCCCTATTTCACCCCCTTAAGGGTTGTTTTTTGAGACAAAAGGTAGCCTATGTCCTTCCTCAGGATGCAATTCATCTCCGTACAAAATTTTATAAAATCCTAAAATCTAATTTTGAAATCATCCCCTATTGTAATTTAAGGGTTGATTTAGCAAAAATGCTGAAACACGTAATTCTTTATTTCATACCAAAAGCCTAAATATGAATTGTCATATCCCTAACTCGAGAAATGCTAGGTTCCCCATACAAACTTTCATCCCCTATTTCACCCCCTTAAGGGTTGTTTTTTGAGACAAAAGGTAGCCTATGTCCTTCCTCAGGATCCAATTCATCTCCGTGCAATATTTTATCGAAATCTGTTCAGCGGTTTAGGCGTGAAAAGGTAACAGACAGACAGACAGACAGACAACAGAGTTACTTTCGAATTTATAATATTAGTATGGATGGATATGGATGTCGAGATTCGTGATATCAGCACCGCACACGAGGGTTACATCAAGGACTGGACTGCTAGAGACGTGCGCATTAACGAAGCTCGACGTCTGACGGTTGAAAGAGTAGACGGTGCTCTATTTAAGGTAGCCTACTGGGGCCGCGAGAACCTTGTAGATTTCAACGTCAGAAAAACACAAGCTTGTGCCTTCTCTACCAAGGCCGACCGGTTTCCCTTCCAAGCCACGTTTCAGGGTACGGCTGTACCCAACAATGACAAATTGGACCTCCTGGGCGTGGAACTGACCAAAGATGTAGGATTTAGGAGCTTTATAGAGTCCAAAGCTACCCTTGCCTCCAGGAAATTGGGCGTCCTCTACCGCAGCAGGCGGTTCTTCTCACCGGCGCAACTCCTTATGCTATACAAAGCGCAAGTTCGCCCGGTGATGGAGTATTGCAGTCATCTGTGGGAAGGATCCCCCCTTTACCTGTTGGCCTCCTTGGACTCTATCCAGCGCCGCGCCATCCGCCTAATTGGTGATCCCAAGCTCACGGAGGGACTTGAATCATTGCAACACAGGCGAACAATTGGTTCCCTTAGCCTGTTTTATAGGTACTACCATTGCCGATGTTCCGAAGAACTGGCTTCCCTCATCCCTCCTGCCCCGATCCGTATTCGTCACACCCGCCGGACTCGCTCGGAACATCCATATGTTGTTGACACACAACTTCTGAGAACGCATCGCTTTTCGAAATCGTTCCTATGTCGTACGGCGAAAATATGGAACGGTCTTCCGGCGAGTGTGTTCCCCACCACCTATAACCTGGGAATCTTCAAAAGGCGTGTTAATAAATTAGACAACAACCTCTTTGTCCGCCTTGTAGCTGGCATGGCGCCTCTCTGAGCGTGGTTTCGCGAGGAGTGGGGTTATTGGCTGTGTGTTAATCGTTCTTTGAACTTTTGGGCACAGCCACCCATGCCGGTAGTCTATAAAAAAAAAAAATCTATCGATTGATACAAAGTGCTGATTTGAAAGATTGAGATTTTTTCAAAAATCCTTACTTTTGGCGTTACGGTACGGTCATGGTTGGAGTCAAATGAGACACCGAATCTTTGCTACCAGGGCGCCATAGACTAAACATACTACAAAATTGAAAGCAGACCAGCTCAAATGATTCCAAACAAAGAAAAGCGAGAGGCGACTCATCAAAGCCGCTCTAATGAGTGTGGTGCAAGCTCTGTCGCTTTGATGTTACCCTGGTAGTCGGGTTGACTAATTGCGACTATACTTGAGTGGATAATTTTATGGAGAAAATATTTTTATTACGGTCGTTGCGGAACATTTGTTTGAAGCCGATCTGAAATAACACTTGATAATACAAATTGTGCACTGTTTATGAATCTATGTACTTATTTCTTATATGAAAAATATGGTAATATTGTTTATTTAAAAATCTAGGGCGACGAATTTGAATACGGCATTTTATAAAATATTATATTACGATATATTTGGATTATTTTTATGTGGCAAAATAAAGTACCTAGTTATTTTAAGATTATTTTGAATGAAGAATACAATTTTTATAAACTTTAATTTTGTTTAATTAAATAAAATTATTTTTTATTTAAATTATTACATATTTAATTATTATAAAAACGGGAACTGGGACGATGGTAAGCGTCCAGATGGCGTGGGATGCTACCTGCGCCGATACTCTGTTGCTGGAAGCGCGCCGGTGCAGCCGCTGAAACTACAGCCCGTCACAAGCACACCAAAATATACATTTCAGTGGCACACCAGCACAACTTCGCCGCATTTTCGGTGGAGACGATGGGGACATGGTCTGAGGAGGCAAAGCGGCTCGCGAAAGACATCGGGATGTCCCTGTACGCTGCTTTAGGAGAACAACGCTCGTTCGAGTTCCTTAGGCAACGTATCAGTGTGGCCATCCAGCGAGGCAACGCCGCTAGCGTCCTCGGAACAGTGCCCACATGGTCCTTCCTGGAGGAGGGTTATTAAGTTTTGTATAGGTTATAGGATGTTCTTTACTACTCAATAGCAGGCCTCACGCACTCTATGTACTTGCGCGCGCTAACTACCTACCGCCCGACGGGCCGCCGGCGGTCTTTTTCAGTAGAAATTCGTCTGCCGCGCGAAGTATACATAGACGCTCGCCCACGCAAGTGCGCGCAGCTGCAAAGCAATAACCACTTTACACTCGATCGTTAAGGTACATTTTCGTACGCAGCGATTGGCGTTGTGAAAGAGTAGGCTATTAAAGCCTGAAGGTAGGAACATTTTCTATGGAGTGATTTATCTGTTACGAAGTAACTATTAAGTAATCTGTGTCAATAGTGCGACTTGGCAAGTTTTCTATTATTCAAATTTATCTAATTGAACTAGTTCTATGTCAATGAAACACTTGACTAAATTGTTCTCAAACTAAAAGATTAAAGTAGGTGGATAAAAACTTGCCAAGACGCACTATTGAGTAGCAAAGAACATAACAAATTTTCTTTTAAAGCAACCGAAGAACGTTATGCATAACAGGAGCTATGATTTAAGGAACTTCGAAAGAACTTGGTATTCAGTTAGTTCTCACTTCTTTTATTAGCGAAGCCGTTATCCGAGTGCTTATCTTGCGAGTTAATTTTTTATTGCAAACTTTACTTGGCTTTTTTAACCGACTTCCAAAAAAGGAGGAGGTTCTCAATTCGTCTGTATGTTTTTTATTTTTTTTATTTTTTTTTTTATTTTTTTTTTTATTTTTTTGTATGTTTGTTACGCGATTTCTCCGTCAATTGAGGGCCGATTTAGAAAATTCTTTTTTTGTTAGTTAGGTCATACTTCCGAGGTGGTCCCATTTCAATTTTATCGAAATTGGTTGAGTGGTTTTCGAAAAATCAGCATAATACTATAGTGTGTGGTTACCTTCAGCAAAACTTGTGATGTGGTCGTATTCGGCAATTTTCAGTTTGATAAATTAGTATGGTGTGTGGTTACCTTCAGCAAAACTTTTGTGGTGTGGACTTATTCAGCAATTTGCAGTCTGACACATATGGCGAATAATTCTGTACCACTTCAATCGATTTCGATGATTCGATTTCGATTATTCTTATTTATGTAATATTACTAAAAAGAATGAAATAAAAACTGTTTTAAAAATATTAAACCGATTTCAAAAAAACAATAAAACAAAAAGAACTAAAAAGTATTAAATACCTAATATTTTGAAATTTTCTCTGTCCTGTTGAAATACATGAATCGATATTTACTAGTGATACATATTCGGACCCTTGTTTCATGAATATTCTAAATTTGAAATTTTTTATCTTTTCCGACCGGCCAGGTGCGCATAATTTATTATGGTACCTGACCGGTACCTACTGTACCGAGTACCATCGAGCTGGTCTGATGATGGAGACAGAAGGTGGCCATAGGAACTCCTAAACTACACATGATAAACCCATCGTGTTTGGGCTCGTTGCATTTGTCTTCACGAGAAATTTACTTTAGACCTAAGATATTCTCAATTCGACAGTATGTTTTCTTTTTTTTGATGTTTGTTACGCGATTACTCCGTCAATTGTGGGCCGATTTTGAAAATTCTTTTTTTTTTTATTTGAAAGGGGATAACCCTGAGGTTTTTGAAGTGAAAACTTCTTTAGCGGCGCTTGGCACTTTTTTAGGTGGGTAAAAAATGTATAACTCGCGACATCGCGTCAGCGTCATTTTTAAAATGAAACCTTAAGTCATTGCATTAAGGGTTAAGTTAGAGTGGCACGGGATCTGCCGGCACTCCCGGAGTGCAACTGTTAAGTAGGGTTCGGTAACACGTTTATGTCTGTCCATTCTACTAAGTTCTGCAAAATGAATGTAGGGTTCCGTAACAAATGCATGTCTGTCTGTTCTACTAAATTTAACATTTATTTCAAAATGAATGTAGGGTTCCGTAACAAATGCATGTCTATCCGTTCTACTAAATTTTACAATTTTCAACCAAGGTCCTCCGACGGTTATTTTATAATAAAAGTAGGGTTCCGTAACACGTTTATGTCTGTCCATTCTACTAAGTTCTGCAAGATGAATGTAGGGTTCCGTGACAAATGCATGTCTGTCCGTTCTACAAAATTTAACATTTATTTCAAAATGAATGTAGGGTTCCGTAACAAATGTATGTCTGTCCGTTCTACTAAACTTTACAATTTTCAACCAAGGCCCTCCGACGGTTATTTTATAATAAAAGTAGGGTTCCGTAACAAATGTATGTCTGTCCGTTCTACTAAATTTCACAATTTTCAACCAAGGTCCTCCGACGGTTATTTTATAATAAAAGTAGGGTTCCGTAACATGTTTATGTCTGTCCATTCTACTAAGTTCTGCAACATCACCTACAACGTCCGTGATGTCAGCCCATAACACCGGGTAAACTAAGTGCCATGTCAGTACTTCCCCCTTTGATCGTACTGACTACACTGAACTGGTCGGAAAACACAAACTATTTACATAGCCGTTTCGACCGACGTTTAATTCAGTGCGGTGGTACCAACCCGGTCAGGTTAAACCCTACCACCAAGTAAGATTAGGAGGGAAGGGACCTACAGTTTTACGAGGAATCCGAACCTCGGTCAGCCTCCAACGGTCAGCGGTCACCCATCCAAGTACTGACCGCACCCAGCGTTGCTTAACATTCAATAGCGACAGTTGACTGTCTGCACCACTGAGCTATCGAAGCTGACGTGGTCCTATTTTAATTGGGTCAAGATCGGATTGGAAAGCGAGGCGGAATCGCGAGGCCGAAGGCCGAGCGATTCCGCCGAGTACATTAATAGCAAAAATTACTAAAAAAAACTGTGAAATAAAAAAAAAGTTTTAAAAAACATAAAACCGACTTCCTAAAAAAAGGAAAACTAAAAAACTATTCAAAATAAAAATATAAAAACCGCCTTCAAAAATATATGAAATAAAAACCTAAAAAAAAAAAACGAACCCTAGAGTTGAAGGCGGTGCTAAAGCAAGCAAAAATGATGCATGAAAGAAAACATGAGTGGATGATAATATCCTTTGTGATTTGTGTAGCCTTTTTAGCACCGCCTTCAACTCTAGGGTTCGTTTTTTTTTTTTAGGTTTTTATTTCATATATTTTTGAAGGCGGTTTTTATATTTTTATTTTGAATAGTTTTTTAGTTTTCCTTTTTTTAGGAAGTCGGTTTTATGTTTTTTAAAACTTTTTTTTTTTCACATTTATGTTTTTGGTGGGTAAAATAATTACATAATTTAGTTTATACTATCCATTGAGTAGGTAAGCGAACACTCACCGAGTCAACATTTTTCTCAAACAGACCATTAAATCTGTTAATTCCTACCGGATTAACCCAAATCGCCGCAGTCGTCCCAGAAGCAACTTCTAAAATAAAATCAACTCACCGATTGGTCGATATAGCGATTAACTCCGCAGCTCAAGCGGATACCTACTCTCAGCATTTTACAACTGTTTGACCGAAAGGCAGTTAAGGAGAGTGGCGGCGGATTCTTGTACTGATGCCAAGGCACGTTGACCGAGCGCTCGGCGACCGAACGCAGTGATACCAACGTGGCCTCGGAGTTTATTCTTGAAGTCAACGTAGATATTATTGGGTGTTTGGGTGCTATTTTCGATGTTTTGCTATCAAGAGATTTTGCAACTCGCTTCCTTGACACGTGTTCCGATTTTTCTGTGACTCACGATTTTTACACGAGGCTTAGTCATACATTCCACTATATTTAATCGAATATCAAACATGTAAAAGGTTGACTGGAAGAAATCTCTGTAAGGGATAAGTCCGCCTTTGTACCTCATGTATATGTATACATAAATGTTTTAATGCGCTTAATACTGTTAAAATATTTCTTGGAACAATAAAGTATTTCTAACTTATACAGGATGTTTCGGATGTTTTCGGGATAGGGTTTCGTAACATTAGGATTCGAAAGGACCATATTTGAAGATAAAAATAAGCTCTGAAAAGTTTTCCCAGATTCGGTCATTTTATAGTACTTTTTAATGAAAATCGTTTAACCGAGATTGGTGGACGGTTAACGTCCGCCTTTATTAAATACAAATAAGATCACTAATTTACATGCTTAATAGTAGAATTGAACTGCATGTAGGTAAATTCCAAACACTTAAATTTGTTTGACATCAAAAGAAAAAGGGAACTGGACTAAGTCATTGCACTCCCTAGACCACAGTACTATTGCCAAATTGTCCCCATACAAACTCACTGTCCATGGAGTTTTTGTTACAATTTAAAATTTTTGTATGAGAAAAAAAAATACGGAATTTCGATTTGAGTGATAACGATTTTTTTCTTTTAATAATGAGTACTTTATATTCCTAAAGTTTCTCAAGCCTATCCTGAAACACCCTGTATATCTTAGATTTCGGGATATAGGGTGGCAGGCTCGAAGTTAGGGACACGGAACGGTATGTCTGAATTATGGAATATTTTTTTTTTATTTAATCCGGTATGGGTGGATGATTCGGAGGGGCCAAAGCACATTCTCCGACCGGCCAATATCACCTTTTTTTTTTTTTTTTTTTTTTATGGAAACTGACACGGTTGGCTACATCACCTACAACATCCGTGATGTCAGCCCATAACACCGGGTGAACTTGGTGCCACGTCAGTGCTTCCCTTCGGTCGTGCCGGCTACACTGAACTGGACGGAAAACACAAACTATTTACATAGCCGTTTCGACCGACCTTTCATTAAGTGCGGTGGTACCAACCCGGGCGGGTTAAACCCTACCACCTAGTCTAGTAATATAAGAAGGGAGTCATATCCCTTAGTCGCCTTTTACGACATGCACGGGGAGAGATGCAGTGGGGCTATTCTTTTAAAGTACCGGCCCCACACGGCCGCCTACCTACGAGAAGGCAAGTGCAATATCGGAGATTTCCCTTTAAATTGCTGGCAAATACTGCTGGGTATAGATGACGCCGATGGCCGAGGAGTCTTCGGCCGAATTTTTTTACAAAGTGAAGTACTGAAGTAAATTGTGACGCAATTTACTTCAGTACGTGATATGGTGCGTAACGAAGCAATCCGCCGACGCACCAAAGTAGTCGATATTGGACACCGGATGGCTAAGCTCAAGTGGCAGTGAACTGAGCACGCCAGCCAAAGAGACGACGACCGCAGTTGGAGTAACCGTGTCCTACACTGGCGGCCGTGGACAGGAAAACGAAGTGTGTAAAGACCGCCCGCAAGGTGGGACGACGAAATCAAGTACGTCGGCGGAAAGCAGCGCGGTTTCATACCGCTGAAGGCCGGCAGGACTGTGGGAAAATTGGAGAGGCGTATGTCCAGCAGTGGACGCATACGTGCTGACTGACTGACCTGTATCAGTGTGATTTTTTGGGAACTCTTAATGTTTATAGAATCACAGATTACTTAATAGTTACTTCGTAACAGATAAATCACTCCATAGAAAATGTTCCTACCTTCGGGCTTTAATAGCCTACTGTTTCACATCGCCAATCGCTGCGTGCGAAAATGTACCTTAACGATCGAGTGTAAAGTGTTTATTGCTTTGCAACTGCGCGCAGTTGCGTGGGCGAGCATCTATGTATACTTCGCGCGGCTGACGAATTTGTACTGAAAAAGACCGCCGGCGGCCCGTCGGGCGGTAGGTAGTTAGCGCGCGCAAGTACATAGAGTGCGTGAGGCCTGCCTACGGCTTTAATAGCCTAATGCTTCACGTCGCCAATCGCTGCGTGCGAAAATGTACCTAAACGATCGAGTGTAAAGTTATTATTGCTTTGCAGCTGCGCACAGTTGTGTGGGCGCGCGTGTAGGTATGCTTCGCGCGGCTGACGAATTTCATTCCACTGAAATTGACCGCCGGCGGCCCTCCGGGCGGTAGGTAGTTAGCGCGCGCAAGTACATAGAGTGCGTGAGGCGTGAGGCCTGATAGAATGTTCAAATTAGGTTGATGATTCGATGCCAAATTTTAATTGGGACATATCGGTTAGGTCGTCTGTGGGGACATATTATTGATTGATATTTGTAAATTATTTCAGCTTAATTTAACTTGTATGAATAATCATTGGTATTTGTGTCAAAGCGGATAGATTAGTGTTTATTGCCCAGTAAGCTAATGTGACAGTTTTCTCTATCTCTATCTCTACTTCTTATAAAAGGGAACGTGAACGTGACTGATGTATGTTTAAGGCAGGTTTAAGGTTTGTTTTATGGACACTGACACGGTTGGCTAAATCACCTACAACATCCGTGATGTCAGCCCATAACACCGGGTGAACTAGGTGCCATTTCAGTGGTACCCTTCATTTCATGTCGGCTACTGAACTGGACGGAAAACACGAACTATTTACATAGCCGTTTCGACCGACGTTTCGTTCAGTGCGTTGGTAGTAACCCGGGCGGGATGAACCCTACCACGTAGTAAGGGAAGGGACCTACAGTTTTACGTGGAATCCTAACCACGGTCAGCCTCCAACGGACGAGCAGTCACCCATCCAAGTACTGACCGCGCTTAGGGTTGTATATTAGACAATTAATAAGTAAATTCCGGTTCCGGAACCACTGAACAGATTTTGATGCTGTTTGCACCAATGTAAAAAGCAGTTTTTGAGGCTCACTATAGGCTATGTTAACTCACTATAGGCACCATCACGCTAAATAACAATAGGGCTGAGCAGTATCAAAGAAAGTATAGTATGAACGGTATTTAGTGTCGAATGGAGGTGCCGGATGGAGAGGGCAGAGGACAGAGGGGTGTGGGTGTAAGGGGGGGAGGGAACGAGGGGAGGGAGGAAAGAGAAGGGGAAAATATAATTCTTATTTTTTATATCTTAGTGTCTGCGGACCCCCTGGGAATAGTCAGGGTACCTCCTGGGCCCCACTTTGAGTAACACTGTTCTAAAGGAACGCGATTTAAAAAGTCGACTACCCTCTAGAAACTAATCTTAAAATCTATCTCATCGGACTAAAAGTCCTAATAGAACTTATTTTTTTTTCAAAATTGTGACTTTTCTCCCAGAGTTCGATAGCAATCATAATTTGCACCCCCGATGTCGATAAAACAGCTAAAAGTCGAAAACTTTTTGAATCTACATAGTTTTACATCGACTCCTGTTTGAACTTTTACGTGGAGACGTGAGCGCCATAGAGCTCGCTGCCACCGGACTAAGCAGTCGAGTCAAAAAAGGAGAATAGAAAGAAATGAAAACTAGCATTTATTTTAGTTGAAAAACTGTTTTTTTTATTTAATCCGGTATCAAGTCTGAGTCGGAGGGGCAAAAGTACATTCTCTGACCAGCCAATATCAACTCCGAGAAGGTAAGTGCAATACCGGATATACTTCCCTGGAAGAAAGAATGTTTATTTTCCCTATTTAAATTTAAAATACGTCGTTAATATACATTTACGAGTGTGAAGAGAAAAAAGTATCTGGCACAGCCTATGCCGCGAAACTCCACCTCAGTTCTGAGGCTGTGTGTGCGGCGCTGATTTCAAGCCAGTCCAGTGTGTATACGATTTTACATAATAATTTTAAAAAATCCAGACACCGTAACTTAATGTGACACCAACCCAGTCGGCTACAATTAGAGCCTACCATCTAGTAGGGGGCAAGGGAAGGGACCTAACGTTTTTCACCGGTTCCGAACGGTGAAGCAGCAGGTGTAGGTATTCACGTAATTTTTTTTCGTAAGAAAAAACTCATTGGTACACGCTGACCGAATTCGACCTAGGACCTCTCGATGAGAAGCCGATGCCCAAACCACTCGGCCACATGCCCCTTAAATAAAAAAAAAACATAATCAATGAAATGTTCAATGTTCCTTTGGACTCGATCCAGCGTCGAGCCGTGCGACTAGTGGATTACCCCGACGTGTCCCGCGATCTAGAACCGCTGCAACTTCGTAGGGATGTCGGCGGCCTAAGCGTGTTCTATCGCTTATTCCACGGGGAGCGCTCGGAGGAGCTGTTTAACGCGATTCCGGCGTCCCCTTTCCACCTCCGTACAACGCGCACTGGGCAGGGATTGCATCCCTATACGCTGGACTTACCGCGGATGCGTACAAATCGGTTCTGCAGATCCTTTCTCCACAGAACCGGCAAACTCTGGAACGCTCTACCTGCCCACATATTTCCCCCCAAGTATAGTCTCGGGTCCTTCAAGAGAGGCGTGAATGGGCACCTGTCAGGCCGGAATGGCATTCGCAGCCCCCGCCTACGTCCGAATGTCCATGGGCGTCGCTAGACACCTTATGGGTGACTCGGCGCCACATGTCGCGCTTAGTATAAAAAAAAAAATGTCCTAATTTTTTACTTCACGCTGATTTCAATTTAATGAATAGTCATCATGACAATAAAATTAATAAATTGGTTCACCCAAATCGCTGTTCAAAATTAAACATATTTTATTCGGTTTAATTACATAAAATACATGATTTGTTTTGAGTTTATCTACACCCGATCTACGTTCTGGCAAATTGCCAATGTTTTATATGGATCTAGTGTAGCGAGTGATGCGAACAAAATCACGTGACGAAATTTTGGCTCTCTCTGTCTTGGGCTATTTGTGATCAGTTGCCAAGGTATGTCGACTCTCATTTTCAATAACATAATTTATAGCTTTTTGTTTCGGTTACATGAGCAAACAAATTTTCTTCAAGTCGTGCATGACGCTGCGTAACGTTTTTTTTATGGAAACTGACACGGCTTGCTACATCACCTACAAAATCCGTGATGTCAGTCCAAAAAACCTTGGTGAACTAATTAAATAATTGAAAATACGAAATAATTAAATACATACTACATGCATTATGTACATATTTTTATTATTTTTATTGAAGGCGTGACATGTTGCGGCCACCCATAAGGTGTCCAACGACGCCCACGGTGATTATTCCCCTTCTGAAGGACGAATGGCGCATTATAACCGAAAATTAACTGAAATAAAGGTATATCATTCAAAGTTTATTTAAAAAAAAATATCACTGGCGTGTTTGCCTAGGAGCAAAAATATAGTACTTACCTAATAAAAATCTCGCTAGGTAGTAGGCGAGCTACTACCGCCAGGTTGGTTAGTTTCGGGAATTTAATGAACGTTCCCTGTGTGCTTTCCTGTTTGAACAATTATTATATTTTTGGGCCAAAATGTATGTTAAGCCTGAATCTGTCCGTGAGAGTTAATTTGGTGAAAATCGGACGAGTACTTTTGACGCTATCGCAAGTTGTATTGAGCACGAGAGCACACTTGGGGAGATGGTGGTGACGTCATAGGTGGTGGGGGAGAGGTCGAGAGCACGGTTTTGTTTAGTCACTGGATAGGTCTTTAAGGCGTGGTAGCGTTCACTTTTGTAGGTGGTATAGTTTGGTAGCACGGTGCCGTTGAAAGTACATACTTTATGTCGCCAACTTTCTGTACCCTTATCACGAGATTTAACCTACACCGCGTACTACGCTACGCCGTGCTCTCCGCATCATAGGTTCGCAAATCTATCGCTAGAGGCGCTGCTCCGTTTCTCCATACAAAATGATGAGGAGAACACGGCGGCGTAGCGTAGTACGCGGTGTAGGTTAAATCTCGTGATAAGGGTACTGCAGGGCTATCACGACATTCGCTACGCCGGCTACGCCGAGGTGTAGCGTGCGTAGAGAACGTAAGCCGCTGCGCGGAAGCGAGTTCGCAAATCTATCGCATTCGCTTTCGCGCAGACGCTTACGCTCTCTACGCACGCTACACCTCGGTGTAGCCTGCGTAGCGAAACTCGTAATAGCCCTACTGGAATGCCCCAGTCGTTGAGAAGCGTAAGACGTTCAATCGAATTCACGTCAAAATCCCGCGTAGCCTGCCTAACCCAACGGTTGCCACCTCGGCGCAAGACAATGTCACTGAGGAAATAAAAGTACAGGAACTGCTCCGAGCCAATTTCGAAGGATGGCAAACTTTTACAATGAAACGTCAGTTAGCTGCAGGAGCGTCTCGTATGAAGTATTGTGTTATTTCTTGTTCTGTTGCTGTTTATTGACTTGGTGAAACTTGTTCTCCAGCGCGCGGGACGCCCGGGTGTGCACTTCGCTGATCTTGTTACACTTTGCGAGGGTTCATTGATTTTCAAACAAGAAGTTAGCACTTGCAATTATATAATTATTATTTATTCTTTATTAATATAACACATGATATGGTCAGTTCTTGCGGTTTTATAAATTAAAATTAATAAACTATAACTACCTATTAAATAAAATTTAAAGACAAGTATATCTAATTAAAAAACTTAAAAACCACTAAAAACTAAAAACTAACTTATAAATTAAATATTTCCTCAAGGGGCGCCGAGTCGTCCCCGGGATGGTTCCCAGGATGGCGGCGGCCGCGTTGCCCCTCTGTATCCCCAGACCAGACTAACTCGTTGCCGGAGATACGAGAGGCAACACGGGTTTCCAGTTGCGGTCACCATCCTGGAACCCACCTCAAGGACGAAGTCCTTGGCCTCTTCCGACCACGTCCCAAATGTCTCGACGGCTAATTATTTATTATATAAACATTATAGTCATAGCCTAATCGGCATATATATCTATGCATAATAATAAAATCAGGCAAACAAAAAACCACCTGTCCTAGGCGGATCGCTTTTTGTGGACATCTGCCGAACATGGAATCAAAATCTACACCGTCTGTCTGTCTGCTGTCTCTCTTGAACCGTAATAGGTAGCCGGTTGAAATTTTCACTGAATACGTGTTATTATGGTGGGTATAAGGACAAGATGACATGCTAAATTAATGAGAAAGTCTGCTTTTGCCCCTTATGTAAATTACACTCGTTCGTTTCTCTAAAATGTTTTTTGGAGCAATAAAGTATTTCTATCTATCTATCTTACTACTAATACTAACTGAACAATCTATTTCACAAAAATCGAGCTCACTTATTATTTGTTGATAATTTTTTTTTAGCTGAATTTATTTTCATAAAATATAAAAAAGTTACATACCACAATCTAGGAACATTTGAAAACGCCCCTTTTTGATAGTTATTTAATTGTTTGATAGGTAGGTTTTAATTCTTTAATTATTTCCATAAACTAAAAGTAATTGGAAACTGATGAATTTATTTTCATTTTTGGAAGGTAGGTAGATACTTAGGTAGGTTATAGTAGGAGCTTATAGAACCCTAAGTTAGGCGTACCTTTACTTTAAACCCCAATAGCCTGAAACTCAAAAATCTCGAGGGACGCCGAAGACAGTATAACAGTGGTTCCGACTATCGATACAAACGATATATCGGTAGTCCATGAACATAATACGATCTGTTCATGTACTAAACACAATCCATATTATGGATTGTGTTTGACCATCGAAAACGCTTATCGAAAGAAATAAGACCTCAACCACATACATCCCTTTTCTTTTCTATCACTATATATTATCTTTTTACATTCTCTATCCCTATACATTCTCTTATTCTCTTCTCTATCTCTATCTTCTCTTATTATATTCTCTATCTCTTACCTTTTATTTTTCTCTTCTCTATGTCTATATCTTCTTTCATTCTCTTCTCTATCTCTATATCTTCTTTTATTCTCTTCTCTATCTCTATATCTTCTCTTATTTTATTCTCTATCTCTATATCTTCTCTTCTCCTCTTATATTTTCCTCTTCTACTACTCGTATACATACATCAAATTTAAAAACATTGCTCTTCTTTACGTTCGCAGTCGGGTAATTTTTTTAGATTTTACCAACCTTTGCTAATAAAAATATTCATTATTTATGTTCTCGCTTTGAGGACATACCTACGTGTGCTTTATTTTTTTTTATAAAGATAATTTTTATTGCACAAAATTATTTTTGATCTTGTATCTAGTGAGTACGTAACCTACCTATGTGATTTCGTTGAATACTATATTAGGATTCTGGTGGGCGTTAGTTCGGATTTGTGTCGAGTTTCTTCTCCGAAAAAGACTGTCAAAATTGTACAATAAGCTGCTAATTAGTTAGCACGTTTTCAAAAAAGGTTATGTATGACACATGCGTCGCTTAGTGAAAGTTGATAGTTACTTAGTATGAACAGTAAATTGTACACAGTTCGTATTAAGAGTAGATAAAAAACCGGCCAAGTGCGAGTCGGAATCGCGCACGGATGTAACCGCAACACAAAAAATCTAAATAAAAAAACACGTTTCTTTCTCAAAACCACCCCTCTTAATTTTTCTCTTTTATTTTTTATTATCATGTAGGTTATTATAACATGGCAGACTTCTAATTTTTAGGTTTCTGTACCCGTACGGAAGCGTATTACTAAGTCTACAACATCTGTCTGTCTGTCCATTCGTCCGTCCGTCTGATGGCTGTATCTTTGGAAACGTAATAGCTAGCCGGTTGGCGGATATTCTAAGAAATTATAAAAACAAATCTGTCAAGTGCGAGTTTTACTCGCGCGCGGAGGTTTCCGTATCTATCCGCTATCAATAATATCCGCCTATCCGCTCAGGTGGCATGGTCTTCGAATTTGAATTATCAGATATTTGTTTATGTTATGACAGGTCTCCATGTTTGTCCACTGACAGCTGTTACCATAGTAACGTCACTTTATTTTTTTTTAAAGTGATCTGTCAAACATCAAACTTCTGAATATTCTTTTTTTGGAACGACCAAAGATTAAGAAGCGGCTATCTTTTGTCTTTCAACAATGTAATATGCAAAAGCCCGTGGCGCCATCTATTATTCAATAGTGTCACTAATAGATTTTTTAGACGTTTGTTGTATGGGAGCCCCCCTTAATTTTTAACTTTTTCTTATTTGTATTATTTGTCGTTATATCACAGACGGACAGACGGCGTAGGCTTAGTAATAGGCTTCCGTACGGGATACGGAAACCTAAAAAGCAAAAAGTAAAAAATTAAGGGATGTTACTTTTTAGTCCCGCACCGTCATTCATAATAATACATATTTATTTATGAAATCTTGTATCGATACGGAATCCTAAAAATCTTGATATCGATATGGCCCTCACACAGCCCTCACTTAATCCATCGTTTAGCGCGAATAGACTCAAAGTTTGTTAAGCTGTTTTAAGTTGTAAGGCCCCCAGATCTCGTTCCTCCGACTCCGCCCCCCCCCCCCCCAACACCCCACCTCAGCCCGCCCCCCCTTCCGCGTCTATTGTCAAAGTTAATTCAGTCGGAATGTGGAGACTGCGAGTTTGACATCGTTACTTGCATGTAGACCTAAAGATGGAACTAGCTTATGCCGAATTGAACGCTATGTCCTAGCGAGTTGAGTGCTTTTTTGGGGCTCGGTAGGTTTGGTGTGAATTTTTAGGGTTCCGTATGTATGGTTTTTTTATGGCAACTGACACGGTTGTCTACCTACATGACCTACCACATCCGTGATGTCAGCTCATAACACCATGATGAGTTGCCATTTCAGTGCTTCCCTTCGGTCGTGCCGGCTACACTGAACTGGAAGAAAAACACGAACTATTTCATTCAGGGCGGTGGTACAAACCCGGGCGGGTTAAAACTACCGCCTAGTAAGGTAAGAAGGGAAGGTACCTACAGTTTTAAGTGGAATCCGAACCACGGTCAGCCTCCCACGGTTGAGCGGTCACCTATCCAGGTGTGCTTATAATCCGACCGACCGCACCACTGAGCTACCGAGCCTGATGAATGAGGATTGAAAATGAGTCATGTTTTTTCCGTTTGTCACACACAACTCACAGCCATTAATTAATATGTATACCCTTTGTGTTGTAGGTAGGTATATTTTATCTAAATAGAAAATGGCAGGAACGTAGACTGAACAAGAAAAAAATATTGTAAAAATCGGATAAGGTATAGCGGGCTAGAAAACATAAATGCCGAAAGACGATTTTGTATGGAGAAAGTTATGGGTCCTTCAAGAGGGGCGTGTATAGGCACCTGTCAGGCCGGCATGCCATTCGCAACCCCCGCATACGACCGAATGTCCATGGGCGTCGTTAGACACCTTAAGGGTGGCTCGGCGCCACATGTCGCGCTTTCTATAAAAAAAAAAGTTAACTTCCGTCTCGTCTTAAGACAGAAGCAATATTGCTTTTTTTTTTTTTTTTTTTTTATGGAAACTGACACGGTTGGCTACATCACCCGCAACATCCATGATGTCAGCCCATAACTCCGGGTGAACTTGGTGCCATGTCAGTGCCTCCCTTCGATCGTGCCGGCTACACTGAACTGGACGGAAAACACAAACTATTTACATAGCCGTTTCGACCGACCTTTCATTCAGTGCGGTGGTACCAACCCGGGCGGGTTAAACCCTACCACCTAGTGATATAAGAAGGGAGTCATATCCCTTAGTCGCCTTTTACGACATACACGGGGAGAGATGCAGTGGGGCTATTCTTTTAAAGTACCGGCCCCACACGGTACAAAACGGTGCTTTTTTTGTTCATTTAATATTGCGTTGTTCAAAATTGCTTTTTTTGTTCAGTTTTTAATGTTCATGTTTATCTTGTAATATATATTTGCCTCGTTTCATTCTAAATGTATTCTAATTGCTAGGTGTGTTAATTTGTTAATTTAGTAATATCGTTAGTAATAGTTAATTTGTCATTTTCACTTTGTTATATATAGCAGTACGAAGCATATTTATATTTTATTTATTTTGCCTTTTTTATATTCATTTTATAATTAAATTCTGTATATTTATTAATGTAAATAGATTTTAAACATCTGTCAAATAGGATATTCTGGAGGCTGGGCTTAAAATCAGCGATGCTGGGTCGTCTCGGCTCAGTATCTTACGCTGCGCCCAGATCCTATTTTTCATAGTATTAGGTATGTTATTATTAGTTATTTATTAGTTACAACTGTTGTGTATGTTACAAACTACCTATTTATGAAAAATAAATAAACATTTCATTTCATTTCATTGCACGGAACCCTAGGCGAGATATTCGAACAAGCACTTGACCGTTTTTTATGATTTCGGGCGGCCCGAGTTGGATAAGTTGAATCTTAATTTCGATGTGATTTCCTTAGGGCCGTCTCGCGGGTCCAGCAATTAGCATGAAACGAATGGCTGCGAAATAATTATTATTCGCAGTTTTGCGACCGCCCTGCCACAATTGGCGGAATTAAACTAATTGGACTTTTAGGCGGGCGGGATATTGATTTTCTCTAATTAAATTGTTGTCTGCGGTTTAAGAGCTTTGGGGGTTCATTCGTCAGAAAAATATTCCCATTGGAAATTATTTCCGCAATCGAGTTTCGTTGTGCGACCAGAATCAACATTGTAAAGATGTTGCGAATATTTCGCTAAATTACATCGGTATTTAGATTTGAACTACAAACAGATAGATATACCTGTCTATCTGTCTGTCTGTTTTGTCAGCCTCGATAGCTCAGTGGTGCAGACAGTCAACTGTCGCTATTGAATGTTAAGCAACGCTGGGTGCGGTCAGTACTTGGATGGGTGACCGCTGACCGTTGGGAGGCTGACCGAGGTACGGATTACTCGTAAAACTGTAGGTCCCTTCCCTCCTAATCTTACTTGGTGGTAGGGTTTAACCCGCCCGGGTTGGTACCACCGCACTGAATGAAACGTCGTCGGTTGAAACGGCTATGCAAATAGTTAGTGTTTTCCGACCAGTTCAGTGTAGCCGGCACGATCAAAGGGGGAAGCACTGACATGGCACCTAGTTCACCCGGTGTTATGGGCTGACATCACGGACGTTGTAGGTGATGTAGCCAACCGTGTCAGTTTCCATAAAAAAAAAAGGTATTTTTATTTATTTATTTTATTTTTTATCTCTTTATTTCAGCCAACTAGGGTCATATTAAAAATACATATTAAATGTCTTAAACTAAGAACTAAAAATTTCCTTTTCTCCACTTGTGTTTCTACGGGTCCCAATAGAGACCCATAAGCGACATTTTGGTCTGCGGTAGATCAGGTAGATCAGTACCCTAATCACGAGATTTAACCTACTACTCTACGTTACGCTACGCCGTGTTCTCCGCATCATTTTGTATAGAGAAACGAAGTTCGCAAATCTATCACTAGAGGCGCTGCTCCGTTTCTCCATACAGAATGATGCGGAGGACACGGCGTAGCGTAGCGTAGCGTAGTAGGTTAAATCTCGTGATTAGGGTACTGGTGCGCGTGGAGTAGGCGCAGATTGCGTCGGCGCGGCGGCGCGGGTGGGAGGTACCACTGAATTGGGAATAGACACAACAAAGATTGTTTTAAAATATGGAGTAGAAAATATTGATCCAGTGTAGGAACTGGGTATAGATTTTGGAAGAGACTGTCTGGTTGGAGCATGTGCTTTTAAAAGCTCTACGTCGAAGTTCTGATCAAATATTTATGTGAAACATGATAGATAGACAATTATTTATTGCTCCACAAATATTGACACTAGCTTTTGCCCGCGACTTTGCTCGCATAGCCTATGTCCATCCTTAAGTTTCATTCTAAATATTGGTCAAAGAATTTTTAAAATCGGATGAGTATTTTCGGAGATTACCTTCTACATCCAAACTTACCACGTATTAGAAGATAACTATCAAGCAGCAAGTAAGGCACGAAGACCCACCTGCTGCATGACTCGGTGGAAGTACCGCGCCAAGGTGAGAGGTGGCTACCTGTCGCCCTTTAGCACGTCTTGCGTCTTGTCCTTATACCTTAGTCCCCTTTTACGACATGCACGGGGAGAGATGCAGTGAGGTTATTCTTTCAAGTTGAAGTATTGAAATTAAACTAAAAAACCTAATATGCAGGCTAAAATTAATTATTTTAAGTGCAAGGGCGGAGTTTTTTTTATGGAAACTGACACGGTTTGCTACATCACCTAGAACATCCGTGATGTCAGCCCATAACACCGGGTGAACTTGGTGCCACGTCAGTGCTTCCCTTCGGTCGTGCCGGCTACACTGAACTGGACGGAAAACACAAACTATTTACATAGCCGTTTCGACCGACCTTTCATTCAGTGCGGTGGTACTAACCCGGGCGGGTTAAACCCTACCACCTAGTAATATAAGAAGGGAGTCATATCCTTTAGTCGCCTTTTATGACATACACGGGGAGACATGCAGTGGGGCTATTATTTTGTAATTAAACTAAATAAACCTAATATGCAGACTAAGACCCACTTGCACCAACACGAATTTAACGATATAAACCAGTTTAACTCGTTAAGCTAGTACCCGTTGACTGTGGGAACCGTGTTTAAATCCATAACTCGCTACTTAACTCTAAATTCGTGTTGGCGCAATTGGGCCTAAAATTTATTATTTTAAGTGCAAGGCGGAGGTATAGGGGGGGAGGAAGCGTGCATGCCTGTACTGCACAACCGGTGCACGGAGCTTGGACAGGACAGGAAAGCGCGCCATGTGTATGTATGTATGCGCCCAGCCACCCATGAGGTGTCTAACGCCGCCCATGGACATTAGATCATATGCGCGGGGTTGGGGGTTGCAAATGCCATGTCGGCCTGACAGGTGCCTCTTAACGGCCCTCTTGAAGGACTCAAAACTGTACTTGGGGGGAATATATGGTCAGGGAGAGCGTTCCAGAGTTTACCTCTTCTGTAGAGGAAAGATCTGCAAATACTGTAGATTATACAATTAATGTATATTTTCTACAGACTTTATTTACAAAAGTACAATTCCACAAAAAGTATACTTCCTTTTTTATCTTTGTTTCAGGAACACACATCGTTCCGTCGCTGGCCACATTAGTTCGGTCGGTGTGAAATTAAGTGCATTTTTAACATGCGAACGCAGTGTGTGGTGCTTTAAACAAAAGTCAAGTGTTAAAAAAATGTGTATTTATAGAAGTGTCGCGAGCGGAGGCGGGCTTATCGCCGGCGGGCCGCGTCTTCACGTGCTTCTCATTCTCGTCACTGTCAACCCCGCCTTCACCGGTGAGTCACATCGCACATGTAACTGACGACTAGTGATGGGATGAATTGAGTTTGAATGTTTATCGAGGTTTTATTAAATCTGTTCCACTATTGTAAATTATTTGTTAATTTAATTTTATTTATTAAATTATTGCTATATATTCTTGACTTTAGTTAAATAGTCTAGATTTTTTTGGATTTTAATGTTAAGATTGTATGTAAGTATCTTATATAAATAAATATGGGTTTTATGTGGAAAAGTACCTACTAGGTATGTTTGCTTCTAAAGGATAAACTCGAAATGACTAAACCGATTTACGTACAGTGTTCAGTGTTTTTTTAAATTTATTTATTAGAAAACAGACAGCCTAATGACAAATAGATAAAACATAGGTTGTACATTAAACACATTACAAGTTCTAAAATGACATAATGTAGTGTCATAAATCGTCCTTGTATTAGGGTTTAAACCGTTGGACAAACATACCAAATTACCAATACATCTAGCCATAATTATTATTTTCTACATAATTGTATTCCTTAAAACATTTAGTTAAAATGAATACATACAGAAATTAAAGTCCAGTTCAATCCGGTTGCTGGTTCCAGTCTGGAGTTAATTGTAAATTTTCCCGGATATTAAAGTCCGATCCCGGGAATTACCCATCACTAGCACGTCTACAGAATACGATTTTTAAATAAAAGGGAGAGCAGGCGGGGAGCTAATCTCGTTGCTTACAAGTTGATCGATTTAAATTTCCTCGATTACGTTTTGGGAGAAAGATCCTTATTACTGAAACAACTTAAAATTTTGAAAAATAGTTTTTTTATGTAAAGTACTCGTATGTATGGATGGCTGGGTCAGAAGGGACAGACCATATTGTTTTTTATTTTTATGGAAACTGACACGGTTGGCTTCATCACCTACAACATCAGTTATGTCAGCCCATAACACCGGGTGAACTAGGTGCCATGGCAGTGCTTCCCGTCATTTCATGTCGGCAACACTGAACTGGACGGAAAACACCAACTTTTTACATAGCCGTTTCGACCGACGTTTCGCTCAGTGCGATGGTACCACGCCCGGCCGGGATAAACCCTACCACCTAGTAAGGTAAGAAGGGAAGGGACATACAGTTTAACGTGGAATCCGAACCACGGTCAGTCTCCAACGGTCGAGCGGTCACCCATGTTGACTGACCGCACCACTGAGCTACCGAGGCTGACTAATGCTATCACCTCTTTTTATTATTTTTTTTTATGTATGTGTATTTTTTTTTTCTTACGTCCAGTACGGTGGTAGCAACCCATTCGGCTACAATTTGAGCCCACCACCTAGTAAGGGGCAAGGGAAGGGACCTACAGTTTTACACCGGTTCCGAAAGGTGAAGTAGCAGGTAGGTGCAGTTTGAATATGATATATGTAAATCTTCATCTATCAGCGCCTCGAAAGAAAGAAAGAAAAGAAAATTAACATTTATTGTCATTAAACAAAAAATAATTAAACAAAAACTTAAATAATAATATCATATTGTTACTTACTATAACAAAGGATAAATAGATAGATATAAATACTTTATTACTCTTAAATCTGAATACATTTTACAGAAACAAACACGATATACTCGTATAATTTACATGAGGTGCAAGGGCCAGCCTCGATAGCTCAGTGGTGCAGACAGTCGACTGTTGCTATTGAATGTTAAGCAACGCTGGGCGCGGTCAGTACTTGCATAGGTGACCGCTCGACCGTTGGAGGCTGACCGTGGTTCGGATTCCACGTAAAACTTTAGGTCCCTTCCCTTCTTACCTTACTAGGTGGTAGGGTTCAACCCGCCCGGGCTGGTACCACCGCACTGAATGAAACGTCGGTCTTTTTTTTTTATGTAATCCGGTATGGGTGGCTGAGTTGGAGGGGCCAAAGCACATGCTCTAACCAGCCAATATCACCTCCGAGAAGGTAGGCGCCATACCGGAGACTTCCCTGGATTGCTGGCTATACTGGACTAGAGGAGAACACAACCAAGGTTGCTTGCGGCCATCTTACATCCAGTACGGTGGTACCAACCCAGTCGGCTACAATTTGAGCCTACCACCTTGTAAGGGGCAAGGGTCCAGTTCCGTGTAGCCGGCACGACCGAAGGGAAGCACTGACATGGCACCTAGTTCACCCGGTGTTATGGGCTGACATCACGGATGTTGTAGGTGATGTAGCCAACGGTGTCAGGTTCCATAAAAAAAAAAAAAGGGCGGACTTATCCCCTACAGACATTGCTTCCAGTCAACATATTACACGAATGAACTGATGAATGCATTCATTCAGATAATGCTAGCGGAGGAGGGCCTGGATGGTACCACCGCACTGAATGAAAGCTCGGTTGAAACGGCTTTGTAAAAATATATGTTTTTCGTCCAGTTTAGTGTAGCAGGCACGACCGAATTGAAGCACTGACATGGCACCGTGTTTACCAAGGTGTTATGGGCCGACATCACGGATGTAGTAGGTGATGCAGCCAACCGTGTTAGTTTCCATAAAACAACATAGGTTGGTATTTAATCCTCCCGTAGACAATGTATTGAAAAACAATGAAATTGCATTATATAATTGAGTGGTCCCGTAACCGGGTGTGAGGGGGTGTGCCACAGCGTGCAGGGGAGTGCCCGATGGGAGGATAGCGGCTAATCCCGATACCGGCCGTAATTAAGTGGTGGCCGATCCGCCTCTTGCTTCCGGCGGGATACATACGCTAGTCAGAGTTAAAATTTTACGCAATGTGGTTGGTTTCACCCAAAGATTTTCTTTTATTGATTCACCCAAAGAAAGGAGAGAAGATGTGCCATGAACGCTCACTCGTATCGGAACCGCTGTCGCCAGTTTCTGATCTCACACAATAACCAATTATACATACGAACGCACGAACACATTCGCACCAGAGATTTTTGTCCAATCCAAAGCGTTTCATCCATGTGCGTGCGCTCACGTGCACATGGATAGTTAATATGGGGAAATCTGCCCATATGATCGATTCGCGGAAACGCCTCCTTCGCCTATCTACTTTCCTTCCAAAATCTTTGGTTTCACCAGTTTCACTTTATTTTTTTTTATATAAGCGATGGATAATAGACAATTGCATAGAGCTGCAGTATTTCGTACACTATCAGTTTAATTTTTTTTTTATTTGGACTCGTCGCGTGTCGACGAAATATAATATACCATTACAGGCATAGGAGCATTTGGGATACATTTGTTTTGCTCATCATCGCCCTTTTTCGGTCAACTGCTGGGCCTAGGCCTCTCCCAAGGTACGCCACCACACGCGGTCTTTCTCACTCACCATTTATCACAATGCCTCATCTCAAACTTTCTAAGACGGGCTTCCCTCAAATTTACTTATTAATAAATTAAATTTAGACTTCCTTTTGTGGTTGCTTCTATTTGTTTGATGTTTCGAGCTAAACGTATGGCCTATTTTCATTTTAATTAGCATGAGCAGCTCGACAACAGCTGAACAGAATATACTCCAGCCAGACCTTTGTTCACGCGATAACCGTGGTAGCTTAAGACGATTTTTTTTTTTTATTTATTTATTTATTTATTTTATTGAAAGCGCGACATATGGCGCAGAGCCACCCATAAGGTGTCTAACGACGCCCATGGACATTCGGTCGTATGCGGGGATTGCGAATGCCATGCCGGCCTGACAGGTGCCTATTCACGCCCCTCTTGAAGGACCCGAGACTGCACTTGGGTGGAAATATATGAGCAGGGAGAGCGTTCCAGAGTTTACCGGTTACCGGAAGCACTGACATAGCACCTAGTTCACCCGGTGTTATTAACCTGACATCACGGATGTTGTAGGTGATGTAGCCAACCGTGTCAGTTTCCATAAAAAAAAAAGTTAAGTGTACGTATTTCGTGCGTAACCCCCTGGGCAGTGTCTCGGAGTAGTGGAGCAGTGTTCTGACTGTATAGCGGTGTGCCAGTCTATTACTTACCCTATACTTCCGGTGTGCCGCCGCCCGGCGCCGCCGCACCGCAACAAGGCGCGTCCGTCCTTCAATACGGATACCTACAGGAAGCGGGTGCCCCTATCATCGTGTCACCTGTACCTATACTATTAGTCCTCGGATAAAGGGATTGCTTCTGTTCAGTATTGTCCTTAGATGAATAATGTGCTAAGAAAGAGATTTTTTTTATCTAATCCGTTATGTATGACTGGCTGAGTTTGAGGGGCCAAAGCACATGCTCCGACCAGCCAATATCACCTCCAAGAAAGTAGGTGCCATACCGGAGACTTCCCTGGATTGCTGGCTATACTGGACTGAGTACACAACCGAGGCTGCTATGCGGCCATCTTACATCCAGTACGGTGGTATCAACCCAGTCGGCTACAATTTGAGCCTACCACCTAGTAAGGGATAAGGGAAGGGAGCTACAATTTCTATTCTGTGGCTACAATTTTACATACAGAGCTTACATTTTCTTGCGACACACATCCATTTTGATTGATAATGTCCAAATCCATTATCTGAGATTGATAATGCTCATTAATTGCTCAAATAATCTGTGGGTTTATCGTCATATGCATTGACTGTTTTTGAAGAGAGGATACAAATAAGATTCTGATAATTTTCATGACGATGAGTACCCATATGTATCAGTGTATGAGCCATTCTATATAGTGAAAGTATTGCGAATAAAAATTCCGGCGAGAGAAGTCAAAGCTTAATATTCGCAAAAAAAATTCAAAAGACTGTGATGTATTAATAAATTAAGTACGCAGAAATACTATAGTGTATTGGTTTGAAGTACACACGGCGACGTTCAATATAGGCGACAATTCTTAAGGTGATGTGAGACTGCGTCTGACTCGAATTTCAAGAAGTTTGGCAACGTGGCCAAGTCAAGGTTTTGGAAAAAAAATATTTTTTTATTTGTTGAATATATGATGTCTAAATCCGTAGCTTTTTAGGGTTATATAATAGGGCTATACTAAGCCTACGCCCTCTGTCTGTTTGTCTGTCTGTCTGTCTGTCTGTCTGTCCGTCCGTCCGTCTGTCTGTCCGTCCGTCCGTCTGTCCGAGGGCTGTATCTCTTGAACCGTAATAGGTAGCCCGTTGAAATTTTCACAAAAAATGTTTTATTATGGCCAATATAACAATAAATAATAAAAATAAGAAAAAGTAAAAAACTCACAGGGTTCCCATAGAAGAAACCAAAAAGTGTATGCACGCGCGCCATCTACCGAATAGATTATGAAGCATGACATTAACTAATATGAAGCATTTCATAACACGCCATCTAGATGGCGTGAGTAGTGCTAGCCGTGACATGGCGATAAGGAACCCTCGGTGCGCGAGTTCGACTCGCACTTGGCCGGTTTTTTTACTTCTTTGTTTCGATCCGTAGTTTTGGAATGAAAAAATAAAAACCAAATTTTTGCTTGCGCTAAAATTGATTGATTCAGTTGCATCCTACTCCAACCAGCGAAAGCGGCGTCTTGAAAGAGGAGTACGGGTGAATAGGGTTGACAGGGCCTTAAACATTTTAAATGTTTCTAAGAAGAGATGGCGCCGCCAGCCAGTGCTGCATTCCAAACAGCGATATTCCAATTTAGTGAGCAAATATTTTGTTTCCCGTAACCAATGAAACGTGAAAGTGGCCAATGTTTACTCTTAAAATATTAGTCCTTGTTTATAATCCAACCCTGTTTATACTTCGGCGGTCTCCATTACGAAAATTACAATCTGCATTAATGTGCACTGCTGGTCTAATTAACTAAATAATATAATGTAAATAAATTTTAATGTATATTAAATTTTAAGCTTTTATCGAAAGCTCGTGGGTTTTGATAAGCGAGCTTCAATAAGCGACGTGTTTTCGATAAACGACCTGTCAGTCAGTCAGTAAGCGTGTAAGAGTCCACTGCTGGACATTCGCCTCTCCAATTTTCCTCCAGTCCTCCCGGCTTTCCGCCGACGTACTTGATTTCATCGTCCCACCTGGCGGGTGGTCTTCGCACACTCCGTTTTCCCACCGAGCACAGTTTCCTGTCCAAGGCCGCCTGTGAAGGACACAGTTACTCCAACGGTCGTCGCCTCTTCGGCTAACGTGCCCGGCCCACTGCTAGTTGAGCTTAGCCACCCGGTATCCAATATCGACTACTTTGCGACTATGACAGTAATTTATGCAATTTGTCTTTGCTTTTTTTTATTTACAGAGCGACATATGGTGCCCATAAGGTGTCTAAAGACGCCCATGGACATTCACGCTCCTCTTGAAGGACCCGAGACTGTACTTGTGGGGAAATATATGGGCTGGAAGAGCGTTCCAGAGTTTACCGGTTCCTCAGAGGAAAGATCTGCAGGATCGATTGGTAAGCATCCGCGGTAAGTCCAGCGTGTAGGGATGCAATCCCTGCCCAGTGCGCGTGGTGTGGAGGATATTAGATTTTTCACGAAACATTTAGGTTGACACGAGCAACGAAAATGTTCGTCACACGTAAATTCCTCGAGATAAGAATTAAATAGCAAATCCGCTTACCAAAATTTGAAAACACAAGAAATTCACAATCCGCGAGGAAAACCCGCGGAATAGCATCAGAGATCTCGCTGGGATTTGGATCATTATGCAAAGCGGAACTGGCTCTCGTCTTATTTCATGCATTTCCGTCATTCCCGTGGCGGCGCGCTCGTAGCGGCGCGGTGTGTGCCATTCTGAAGCGCGCGCGCGACGCCGTCGATCGGAGTTGACCTTAGATCGACACTGTAAAAGGTTTAAAATGTAGATCGACGGAATAAGAGTAGACAGTTTTTTTTTATTGATAGCGCGACATGTGGCATCGTTTCACCTACAAGTAGGTGTCTAACGATGCCCATAGACATTCTGTGATGCACGGGGATTGCGAATGCTATGCCGGCCTGACAGGAGCCTTTTCACGCCCCTTTTGAAAAACCCCAGGCTGTACTTGGGAGAAAATAGATGGGCACGTGCGTTCCACATTTTCCCGGTTCTGTGAATAAAACACGATGAGTTTAGATTTTTTTAGTAGTAACTCCTAACTACGTCTTGCTAGAACAGATTTCTGGTAAAAACACTGAGCATCGGTTAGCGCAGTAACGATTGTGAATTCGAATTTTGAAAGTCTTACAGAGGCCTAGTTAGCTCTGTCAGAAGAGCAGTTGGCATGTAATCAAAAGGTTGCAGGTTTGAATGCCACCTCAGATAATCTGATATGGACTGAATTTTTCTTTCGCCATTTTTCTGCTCTTCCAATGTTGCAATTTCCTATACTAAAAACAACATGATATATTTTCATACATAACAGTCTCGGGTTCTTCAAGAGCGGCGCGTCAGGCCGGCAAGGCATTCGAAACCCCCCGCATAGGCCCGAATGTCCATGGGCGTCGTTAGACACCTTATGGGTGGCTCGGCGCCAAATATTGCGCTTCCAATAAACACAAATGTTTCTACTTAACATTATTTTAGTTTTAATTGGTACCTATTAGTTTAAATAAAGATAGAATAAATATACGTTGTGTTTGTATATAAAAAGCAAGTAGGTATAACCTGATTATTTAAATAAAGTGATTGAAAATCGCGGCGTTTAACAGCTGTAAAGTCAGCATGAAAAAAATATTTGCATAGTATATTTTTTTATTTGCAATTTTTTGTCTTCGAACAATTGCTTTATTTTCTTTAGACGGCAATAATGTGTGAGCGAGATGCAAATAGGAAATCCGCCATTTTCCATCCCTTTCTTTAAATAAACAGGTAGTAGATAATATATAACGCTGTGAAGGTAAAAAATTCATCATAACTTACTCGACGTTACATACGAATCGCGCCCTCTTCCACTCTGCTTCGTGCGGGAGCGCATGAGTCAACCTTGCGAAACATTCTCGAGGACATTATTTCATTCATGATTGTGTATTTTTGGGTATCCTGTGTACCGACATGTGGGAGGATCGCTCTCGGACCGCGCACGAATATACTAGAGAAAAGTGATGAAAAAAAGCACTTGGCTTGTAATCAAAATATTATGTTTATTTTCAATTTGCGAGTCCGGAAGCTAAAGAACTGCCGAAATTCTGTAAAAAAGTAAATTCCAAATTCAAATGATTTATTTACTTACAAATCAACATTTACCATTATTATACAATATACATATACATACAGTAAGAATTACATGTAATTAATTAGTTTTTATTTATTAATTAGGTTAATTTTATATAATTAGTTTTACTCGTTGTATCTAGTTGTATATTGTATTACTGTTATGTGTTTTTTCTTCATTCAATCAGGATAAAATACGAAATACATATAATATTTACATATTATATAATTATTAACAATGAAAATAATTTGCCTCCGCCCCCTAAACTAGCGCAAGCCGTATTATAGAGGGCAGGTAACACGGTAAAGTAACTATTACTTAATCTGTGGTAAAGGTAATGTATTATTACGCAGATAAAGAACACGCAGCTACACATACAGATTTCAAATTTAAATAGTTGTGAAAAATACAAGGTTTACATTTCAGTGGGCATTGTTTAACCTAATGTCGGTTAAATGACCGTTATCTACGAGCGATCACATTGCGTCCAATTTGACCCTTTTATTAAAGCTTGGCGAACAAAATAAACGGAAAATCCAACGCGTAAAAGCGGTGAAAATAAAAATACATAATGATAAATCATTGTAAGTAAGCGTTGACAAGCTCTAGCCTAGCAGCCATTGACAAAAATAACTCGCGCGGGAATATTTTTGAAAATGGAACGCGGTCGTTGGCGTCTCGCGCGAAGTTGATTTGCCGCGCTTTTTATCAAACGACGTCATTTTTTTTTTTCAGTTCTGTTTTGGTTTGTTCCATTCAACAATGAAATTTATATTATTTACGAAAAATTTAGATTTTTTATGAAATAGGTACTTTTACGCTGACACAATTCAAAGATTTCTTTCAATGTTCCTACGTAATAGGTAGTAACTATAAGCATATTGGGCTTTAAAATAGATTCACCTGATATAGAATATTGCCAGAATACTGAATTACATCGCTGGATAATACGTATTCATCCAAGCTCGAAAATAGGTTTGAGCTTACCTACATCCGGCCGCGATCGACCGACGATCCAGAATAATAGACGAAACAGTAATCCCGTAGGAATGTGCCAATCAAAATATAACTCGGCGCTGAAAAGCGATATGGATTATTTTTCTTGTTGGCAACTTTCAAATGCTACCCGGTTACATCGAATCTTATGTATTCTGAGCGTGTTATGCCATTCATTACATAGGGTCATGAAGATTTTGTTCATTTGGCGTTGCATTGCTAGCACATACTGCGGAAAAAACCGTGCGTTGTTTTTTCTGCAAATTCTGTAATAATGTGGGAATTATATGAACGTACACGCACTGCGGTTTAATTTCCGCGCGAAATTGGCAGGGTTTGTTGAGCTAACGCCATTTTCAAACTCGTGTTAAATTCAAGCCGTACTTCCGATAATAACTTTTTATGTGGTTATAAAAAAAATAACCATAACCTATTTACCCTAAGAAAGTTTAACATGAAAAAGTAAAAAAAAAATTACTTGCACGAGAACCCACGACCATGAGATCGAAAAATTTGCCACGAATTTTACGAGTTTGAAAAGGGAGTCAGATTAGCAAGCCCGTGCGAGTTTCAAGGCAGTACTGCCTCCTATTGAAGACGGAAAAGGAAATACGCTGCCGGTTACACTGAACTAAGCGGAAGGCATAATAATTTAGGATCGAAACTACTTTATGCTTCTAGACCGCTTCAAGCAAACAAACCTTCCCAGAAACACAGCTGCAATGTCCAACATGTCATCGGCTCGTAGCTGTAAACAGTGCTCTATTAGACCAGGGTCTCCAAACTATTTTACAGGCGGGCCACATTGACTTATCAAAAAATATTGGCGGGCCAGAATCAAACTAAATTGGTTTTTCTATATAACGTTTTTATTAAATTGTAAACTCAAAATGTGTAGGTGCTTTCCTTGAATAATGTTTCGTATAATAATGAGAAAAATAAAACAATTTTGTAAAAAAAAAATGTTTAATGTGACGCATGCAGTTGCCGATCAACAAATTAATATATTTAATACTGGGGTCGAGTTTTGTAGTACCTATTATTAAAAGAGACCGTAAATGTTCATCAGAGAGCCTTGTGCGGCGGCGCGGCGGCGCTGCGCCGCTATCCGACCGACCGAATAGTACTGATGTCATTGGTGCTATGTTTACTCTAGTTAAGAGACTCTACCTAGAGTCTAGGTATAGCATGGACGGCCTAACCTGAGGCGAACACACGTACGCACACAAATGCATTTCTCTAATACAAATGCTTGACATGCACCTATACATGGCCTGAGCACTATTTACTACACTCGCAGAATTTTATGCTCACCCTCATGAGTGAATGTATTTGTACGCCTCAGGTTAGAACGAACGACCTATAAGCAGCTCGCCCATGCACAATAAAATTAAAAATAATTAAAAATAAATGTTTAGGCCACAAACGTGTCTCGGGCCGGATAAATTTGCGACGCGGGCCGTATTCGGCCCGCGGGCCTTAAATTGGTGACCCCTGTATTAGACGATTGCACATCGAGCCGTGTTGCAGCACCGCCGCGCAAATATTATGTCAACAAGCATAGCAGCGCCTGTCGCCACGTCGATAAAATCGCCGATACGTTTTCTATTTTCTCGTCTCGTTGCCATTGACTTGTAGGTATATTACACTACCGTACCTACATATGTTACTTTTGCATATCATTGGTCGTTGCTACATTTGCTCAGAAAATACATAATTAAATGCGGCACTCTTTAAAGACTAGAATTCATTCATTGTAGCATACACTAAATTTATTAACCCTATTACTAAGCCTACGCCGTGTGTCTGTCTGTCCTGACAGTCCGAGGGCTGTATCTATTGAACCGTAATAGGTAGCCTGTTGAAATGTTCACAGAATATGTGTTATTTACGAGGTTATTTATTATGGCCGATATAACAACAAATAATAAAAATAAGAAAAAGTAAAAAAAAAATCACGGGGGTCCCCATACAAGAAAATAAATGGTGTACGCGCGCCATCTACCGAAAACAGTATGAAGCATTTTAACTAATCATGAATTTTAACTAATATGAAGAATTTCATAAAACACGCCATAGAAGGCGTGAGTGACGCTGACCATGACATGACATGGCGATACGGAACCCTCGGTGCGCGAGTTCGATTCGCACTTGGCCGGTTTTTTTTACGTGTGTCCCGGATTCTCGTTGAAACAACCCTTATGATGGAGATCTGCGTCTTTGTTTCCAACCATTCCACGATATGTGAGTGCGGCTTCTTCCACTTGTCGACTAGTTTAGTTGCTGTTCGTTTTATAACAGTCTTATTACATACATACAAATGGCATCATGGCAAGCTATCACCAACGGTGTGAATGATGCTCGGAGGTCTGCGGCGGTCCTGTCGTATTTATGGTGCTTTTCACGCGAATTGATAAGTATGTCAGATGTTGTAGCATGTTGGTTTGTATGAGGAGGCGTCTTGCTATGCCTACGTCAAAAAACACATACTTACTTGGTTGGTTCCCAAACTCCGTGAAACACGAGGTCACCATCTATAGTATTAAATTATGTCGCCAAATTCGAACTTCGAACGTTGAGATCCGAGCTAAGAACGCACCAACCGCTCGCCGTTCTTATTTTGATTTGAGTAGGTAGTTAGGTACACACTGACTGGGATCTAACGTTTTCCCACGTCAGCGGAGTCCGCAAACAGCGATCCCAACAAATAGAATAATAAATATATGTACGTGACCGTTTTAAATTTCAAGTTTTCGTCATAATATGTACATCGGACGCTTTGTATGACAATGATATATGAAAACTAACGGTTGCTCCGTGAAACGGTAAGGGCACCTGGACGCTGTCAATACTTGTATGAGTGCCCGCTCGACCGTTGGAGGCTGACCGTGGTTCGGACTCCACGTAAAACTGTAGGTGAATTACCACAGAACACCTAATTAATAGCTACTTCTATGATCTGTGTGAATTACCTTTACTTTACTAGGTGGTAGGGTTTAGCCCGCCCGGGTTGGTACTACCACACTGAATGAAAAGTCGGTCGAAACAGCTATGTAAATAGTTCGTGTTTTGCGTCCAGTTCAGTGTAGCCGGCTGACACCACGGATGTTGTTGTTGTAGGTGATCAGTCAGTTTCCATTAAAAAAAAAAACAACCCAGTCGGCTACAATTTGAGCCTACCACCTAGTAAGGGGCAATCGAAGGGACCTACAGTTTTACACCGGTTCCGAAAATGGTGAAGCAGAAGGTGTTGGTATGTACGTGAATTTTTCCGCCAAAAAACCATTGGTGCATTTCGGGCGGAATCGAACTTTGACATCAAGAGGCCTAGCCAAGACCGCGCCGACCAACCGTCGCTATTGCAGAAGTTGTACTGTAGTGAATGTATTTTCCTAAGATGTACGGTAAATAAAATTCGCCGAGGTTCACTTGCCAGATTTTTATATTCTGAATCAGTTTAGCTATAGAGAGGGGTAACGTATGTACGAGTACCTCTGTCATATGGTTCATATGGGTTGCCAGATGATTTAGTTGAAAAAACCGGACATTTTTCATCGAAGGACTTTTGATTTTTCAGATACAAATGTTTCATAAAAACCGACCAAGTGCGAGTCGAACTCGCGCACCGAGGGTTCCGTATCCCCATTTCATGACTAGCGCTACTCACGCCATCTAGATGGCGTGTTATGAAATGCTTCATATTACTTAAATGTCATGATTAGTTAAAATGCTTCATAATCTATTCGTATATGGCGTCCGCGCATACACTTTTTGGTTTCTTCTAAGGAAACCCACGTGAATTTTTTACTTTTTCTTATTTTTATTATTATTTGTTGTTATATTGGCCATAATAACACATATTCTGTGAAAATTTCAACGGGCTACCTATTATGGTTCAAGAGATACAGCCCTCGGACAGACAGACGGACAGACGGACAGACAGACAGACGGCGTAGGCTTAGTAATAGGGTCCCGTACCGGATACGAAACCATAAAAATAAAAGGGTATTAATTTATACCCTTTGATTTTCAAGTACAAAATGTTTCATGACCTTTACTTTTGAAAATGAATGGGAGATAGAGTAATAAATAAAAGTGTTGAATTGATCGAACTGTTTGCAAAATCCAAGAACACAGTAAAATTTGTATTAAAATGTTCTGAAAACAGTATATATTTGCGTTATATGAATAAAAACCGGAAGTTTTGATGTCTGGTTTTTCATTATTATGGAGACCGGACTCAAAAACTGGACTGTTCGGTCCAAAACCGGATATCTGGCAACCCTCTCAGAAGGTCATAGAACTCACTCAGTGAGTTCTATGACCTTGGTCGGTATGCAGGAAATATTTTATCACTTGGCGAGCGTTCAACGGCGGTGTTCAGTCAGATCCGTACAGTAGGATTAAATAATCTGTTAAGGCTGTAACAAATGCCAACGACCTTGGGCATTCGGGAATCCTACTAATATTATAAACGCGAAAGTTTGTGAGGATGGATGGATGTATCTTTGTTCCTCTTTCACGCAAAAACTACTGAACGGATTTTGATGAGACTTTACAGTACTATAGCTTATACATCAGAATAACATATAGGCTATATACCATCACGGTAATTAGCCTTACGGCTCAGCAGTATCAAATAAAGTATAAGGTAAGAGTAAGGGAGAGAGAGAATATAAAAGACAAGAAAAACAAAAGCCTATCAACGTCACATAAAAACTTCAATTTCGAATTCTGTTCTTTTTTTTAAATCTACGCGGATGAAGTCTAGTTCTACGGGCAAAAGCTAGTTCTACATAATGTACCATTCGATTGCTAATTAAGCTACACGCATTCAGTGTACGTTGGTCGCGGTGGGCTATACACGTCGCGCCCGCTTCAACGATCAACCAAAAGAGTAGATGGTTCGAAGTTCAAAACCCACTTGTTTTATTATTAGAATTTTATTTTTTATTTTTTTATTTTTATCTCCTATCGTGGTTACAATAATAAAATTTCAACAAGCCGGTTTTCTCAGTGCTCTGTGACCTTTTCATCAGTGTTATTGTAAAATTGTAATAGTTAATACACACATTCTCAGAAATTTTAGTAATATATTTAAAAAAACCAACAAACCAGATTGTTGATAATAAGGAACCAAATTTTATGTTGCAATTTTTTTTTATTTTCTTAATGTGTTCCAATTGGTCAGTTTTGGACATTCTTTGCCGCACTTTTTTGCATGTTTTTGCGTATTTGGCGTTTATCACGGCCTTAAGTGCGAACGTTGCTCACACACAGAGGGTTCCGTAGCCGTTTCCATCTTCATTCATCATTCATCATTCATCGCGCAGCGATGACATTGTCGTCCCACCTGGCTGGTGGTCTTCTCACACTCCGTTTTCTTTTCCACGGCCGCCAGTGTAGGACATGGTTACTCCAACGGTCGTCGTCTCTTCGGCTAACGTGCCCAGCCCACTGCCACTTGAGCTTAGCCACCCGGTGTCCAAAATCGACTACTTTGGTACGTCGGCGGATTGCCTCGTTACGCATCATATCACGTAGCGATATTCCCAGCATGGCTCGCACCATTGCTCGCTGGGCAACTTTCAACCTTTGGACAACAGCTACCGTCAGAGTCCACATTTCACACCCTTACGTAATAGCCTGAAGGTCGCACTGTTCATAAATACAGGTCTATATAAAGCAGGAGTACGCATGTAAATTTGTCTTTCAACCTGATTTTCAAATGCCAGAATTTTCGAATGAGAAATAGCGGCTTTCACCACTGACTACCCACTGCACCTACTAAGTACGCGCTAATATGCATATTGAAACAATGTTTTTGATTTATTTTTGCATACGAACTTGCTCAAAGTATTTTATGCGACCGGAAGTGTCCGTACAAGGAAGTGATAAATCGAAGCAAAATATTATTACTTAAAACGTCTGGCGGCAGCGGGCTGCAGCGGCGGCGCAGCGGCGGCGTATAGCGCTGCGGTAAGCATTTCAAGCGCTTTCAGCAAAGTTTATTTCCTTCATGAAAATAGTAAAAGGTCAAGGTAAAACTGACAAAATAATTTATTATTATAATTACATAAAAGTAAATTATAAAAGGACGGAGTTCTATGTTGCTACTAATGGGAACTAGGAGCAAGATCTAATCTCTTCCTTTAGGTACTTTTGTGATCTAAAATAGCCAAGTGCGAGTCGAACTGGCGTAACGATCCGTACACAAATTTTACATAAGTTTGGTAAATACACAACACAATATATTGTGTTTGGATTACAATACTTGTGTTTGGAACACATGAGTTTCTATTGCATTTACATTCTATTCCATAAGTTTATATTCTATTATCTAGGTATAATAATTACGGCCCGTAAGATATTTCGTTTGTATCTACATACTAGCGAGTGTATTTCCTGAATCTTAACCTGGGTGTCTTCAAGCGTCGTATTAACGGGCTAGACAGCCTAGCAACAGTCCGCAAATCTGCTGGCATGGCACCTAACTGAGCGTGGTTTCGCGAGGAGAGGTGATTTTGGCTCTGTCGACTGCACCATTGGTCTGTCGGCACAGCCACCCATGCTGGTTTACATAAAAAAAAAATACTAAAAAAAGCTAAAATCATCGGAAATTCAGCTGCTGGCTGGTTAAATTTGTTTGTTTACGAATAGGATGAGCATGCGCACGTAAGTTCGTAGACATGCAGCGAACGACCGGTACTTACTAGTGTGTAGGCACTAACACAGAACAGTTATCGGTGGCCGTCTAACCCCAGCCGGTCGGTATTTCTTGTGTACTGTGGTATTATGAATTATTTTATGTTAAATGATTCATAATACGTGTGGGGCCGGTACTTTAAAAGAATAACCCCACTGCATCTCTTCCAATGCATGTCGTAAAAGGCGACTAAGGGATAATAACAAGATGACGTTCTAAAGGGCGACAGGCTCGCCACCTCTCACCTCCCACCGAGTCATGCAGCAGGTGGGTCTTCGTGCCTTACTTGCAGCTGCTGCTTGATTGATTTAATCTTGTTCGAATACGTTGCGAAACGTGGTGGTCGGTGTTGTGATGTAATTTACCAGAGTTCTTGCAGCACAACACCGATTACTCTGCTTACCCCGATTGTCGGGATTCAGCCTGTGTGATATGTATGTATGTATTTATGTTAATTATACTTACTGTTTAAATATGTACTTAGTGTGGCTAAGCCCATGCGGAAATGCTCCATTTTCGCATATTCTCTTGAATATATGAATTATATCTGTATATATCTGTAAAATGTATCTGTATTTCTTGTAACGAGTCTCTTTATACGTCATTATGATACACTTAAAACAATTTTTTTTTCTATAATTTGTCCCCTAACATTGACCACCAAAATAAAAATTCAATAGTTCATTTACGCTAAACGTCCGTGATTGGGTCATGAAACTCTACTCTATATTATATGTACCAAATTTCAACGTTTGTCGTCCAAGAGATTCGGAGAAAATAAGCTGTGAGAGACAGACAGACACGAGAGTGATCCTATAATGTTTCCGTTTTATCCTCTTTTGAGATTCGGAATCCTAAAAATGGTCTAACGACATAAGCTTGGCAAAAAAGTAATACAAATAACTAAAGAATTAAAACCTACCTAACAAACATTAAAATAACTATCAAAAGGGGCGTTTTCAAAAGTTCCCAGAACACGTGCGGTATTACCCCCTGGATGGCAGGCTTACCCTTTCAATGAAGTAGGCCCTTGATTGCGGGACGCCAGTTGCGTCCACCAGCAGAGTCCCAAGCCTCTTCAAGAAGCTTTTGGCTTCACTGCTCCACGGACCGAGGGTTTCAACCGCAAACGCAACACTAGAATACTAATATTATGTAGGTACATTCTTGTCTTAGGTACTTAAACATAAAAATGCACGTACATAGTTCTGTCTGCACAATTTCCGGTTCATAATTCAATTGCAATATTAGTTTTATCTATGTAACTTATAACTTCATAGAAAGTGCTATGAAAATGGCAACTTTATTGCGCCTGAAAATCTATACAATGGTCCATAGTGTGAAGTTTATTGGCACCGCTTCTGTACTATAAACAATCGTATAAATAGCGAATTGTAGACGGTGAAGTGAAGAAAGATATGGTTGAAATTTTCAATTTATGTGTCAACCTCTATCCCGGACCCAAACGATTTTTCGGGGCTGGAGTGAATTTCGATTTGGTAACAGTAACACTAGTTACGCGGTAACACTAATATCAGTGATAATAGGAACAGTGACACAAGTAACATTAACAGTAGTAACAGTAACATAGTGAACGTAACACTAGTAACATTGCCACTAATAGCAGTAACACTAGTAACAGTAAAAGTAGTAATAGTGATACTAGTAACATTGACATTAGTAGCAGTGACACTAGTCACAGTACCAATAGTAACAGTAATACTGTTAATAGTGACACTAATAACAGTACCAATAGTGTCCGTAACACTAGTAACGGTGCCACTAGTAACAGTAACAATAGTGTCCGTAACACTAGTAACAGTGCCACTAGTGACAGTAACACTAGTAACAGTAATACTAGTAACAATGACACTAGTTACAGTACCAACAGTAATAGTAATACTAGCAACAGTGATACTGTTAACAGTGACACTAGTAATAGAAACAATAGTAACATTAATAGTGACCTGTGTCGAGGTACCACAGGTGCCAGAAATAGCCAAATATACCTCACCTCGCGAAACCACGCTCTGCGAGGGACCATATCACCAGTTTTGCGGACTATTTGAAGCGTTCTCCAGCTTGAACAGGTTGAAATTATCGGGAAAGACACTGGCCGGTAGACCAGCACATTTTTGAATATAAAACAGAGTCTTTCCATCATCAGTCGTTAAAAGCAAATCGGCTCTAGACATACCAACGAAGAATAGCGACTGAACACAGATGCCGCGGAGGAGAACAAGGGAGTATGTTCGTTAACTATTCAGCGTTAATGGGGTCGTTAAGTCCCACTGAGATCGTAGTCCGATTCAAGCTATTGTGGTTTTATGGTGGCCTTTAATTCCATTACTGCATTAGTTTTACTTACGTTCAGTATCTTGTCCAACGTTGATTTTTAACATGACTTATTTATTACATTTCTTTGTAATAAACTTTTACTAATATTTGTTGAATTGACTTGATATATTTAAGTATCAAATTGACGATGGCACTATACACCAGATATAGGTAATTTAAATAGGCAGAGTGGTCAGATTCTTCAGTATTCATGTACGCTGTAAATATGAGTGCTCTTGTGAGCGGTAGTATGGGTTAATTATTTATAAGTTACTATAATATAATACTTATAAGGTACTAACAAAACATTGTGACTTGCGAAGTTTGTTTGTCAGTTCTTCTTCGCGTTGACTTTAGAACTGGCGGAATTTTCGAGATGTCCAAGCGTAGGTTACCTACCTGTGGATGAAATTATACAATAAACAATAAACAATAAATCAATGTTCTTGTTTGGTTGTTTAATTTGTATGGAGTCATATCTTGTTCGGCTAATTCTAGACAATAGTTTTATGAAAAAGTGTAGCTTAAGTAGATAGCGTTGAAAAAAAAAACCGGCCAAGTGCGAGTCGAACTCGCGCACCGAGGGTTCGTATCGCCATGTCATGGTTTCATTATTTATGTTAAATGTAACATACTACGTCTAAGGAAAAAAGAAAATCGAAAAGTTATTAATTGTCTGTTACAGAGAGTGACAATAATTCACATACTTTTGACAGGAGATAACTGGCAGTTACATTGTAGCCGAAGGTGTTGAAAACGGCCGCGGATAGCCGAACACGAGTAAACTAACCACATATAATATTATCTACCTGAAACCGTCTCGCCACGCTTACATTCTTGGCATTGCATGTCCCCACATGGCCGCAGCGACTTCGGGGCTGATATGAAAAATCTGCCTCTCCTACGTAAGGAATTCTCGAATTAATGAAATTTCTATGCAAATTTTTCGAACCCCGCTCGCAAACTTTATATATTTTCCTCCGCAGCGTATGAACTCACTTGGTGGTCTGCTCGCGAACGTTAGCATAGTGTGGATCAGCACATTATTTTTTTTAATATTCTTACATATTACATTTGAATGTATTTTCGAAAATTTCAATGCAGTTTTTTGACATTGAAAATGTCTTTTCGATCGCTTCAGTATAGTCCCCGATTTCCAGCGAGAGTGCGAATTCGCCCTGGTGTGGCGAGTTTTAAGGCTACGTGAATATGTAGGGTGTCAAATGACACGTATACAAGTATGACACGTATACGTATACACGGCTACAAGATGGTGAAAAATTAAAAAAGTTTGAGAGAAAATCGAAAACCGTTAAAAATAGCCGTTTTTAGGGGGTTTAAAAAGGGCACACTTAAACGTATTTCTAAATATATATTTTATACTTTAATATTTTCATACTGTAGATTGACTCAATATCTGGGGATGTCTTTTTGTTTTTTTTTTTATGGAAGGAAACTGACACGGTTGGCTAAATCACCCCACAACATCCGTGATGTCAGCCCATAACACCGGGTGAACTAGGCGTCATGTCAGTGTTTCCCATCATTTCATGTTGGCTACACATTTACATAGCCGTTTCGACCGACGTTTCATTCAGTGCGGTGGTATCAATCCGGCCGGGATAAACCCAACCACTTAGTAAGGTAAGAAGGGGAGGGACGTGGAATCCGAACCAGTCTTGTAATGCCGTCTACACTCTACACGCAGTCCCGTGTATTTAATAATGCTGAACCTTTTGTCAACAGTTCACCGTTAGATGGCTCTAAAAAAATTAACACCGTCATTAATTATGGCGTGAATCTCGCTAACAGAATTCCTCCGAGATTGTTCTGCACATCTGTTGCTTAAGCTTAATTTCATAGTGGAATCAGCAAATACTGACATTATTCCAGACCGACTGAGAGACAGACCGATCGGTATGGGCGTTAGCTTCTCTGGCGAGAGCTCCGAGGTTCGAATCTGGTCTGCTTGTGCCAACGAGTTTTGTCTTTTTTATTTTTTTATGGTAGCTGACACAGTTGGCTACATCACCTACAACATCAGTGATGTCAGTCCACAACACCGGGTGAACTTGGTGCCACGTCAATGCTTCTCTTCGGTCGTGCCGGCTACACTGAACTGGACGGAAAACACAAACTATTTACATAGCCGTTTCGACCGACCTATCATTCAGTGCGGTGGTACCAAACCGGGCGGGTTAAACCCTACCACCTAGTAATATAAGAAGGGAGTCATATCCCTTAGTCGCCTTTTAGGACATACACGGGGAGAGATGCAGCGGGGCTATTCTTTTAAAGTACCAGCCCCACACGGCGTGAATCTCGCTAACAGAATTCCTTCGAGATTGTTCTGCACATCTGTTGCTTAACTTCATAGTGGAATCAGCAAATACTGCCATTATCCAGAGCATCTGAGAGACAGAGCGACCGGTATGGACGTCGGCTTCTCTTGCGAGAGCTCCGAGGTTCGAATCCGGTCTGCTTGTGCCAACGAGTTTTGTCTTTTTTTATTTTTTTTATGGTAACTGACACGGTCGCCTACATCACCTACAACATCCGTGATGTCAGCCCATAACACCGGGTGAATTAGGTGCCATGTCAGTGCTTCCCTTCATTTCATGTCGGCTACACTAAACTGGACGGAAAACACGAACTATTTACATAGCTGTTTCGACCGACGTTTCATTTAGTGCGTTGGTTCCAAACCGGGCGGGATAAACCCTACCACTTAGTAAGGTAAGAAGGGAAGGGACCTACAGTTTAACATGGAATCCGAACCAGTCTTGTAATGCGGTATACGCAGTCGTCGTGTATTCGATAATGCTGAGAACGTGTTGTCAACCGTTCGCCGTTAGATGGCTCAAAAAAAATTAACATCGCCATAGATTATGGCGTGAATCTCGCTAACAGAATTCCTCCGAGATTGTTCTGCATATCTGTTGCTTAATTTCATAATGGAATCAGCAAATACTGACATTATTCCAGACCGTCTGAGAGACCGATCGGTATGGACGTCGGCTTCTCTTGCGAGAGCTCCGAGGTTCGAATCCGGTCTGCTTGTGCCAACGAGTTTTGTCTAATAAAAAAATCTCTATCCGCTATCAATAATATCCGCCTATCTTTTGTCTTTCAACAATGCAATGTATAAAAGCCTGTGGCGCCATCTATTATTCAGTAGCGTGACTAATCGATTTTTCGCACGTTTGGTGTATGGGAGCCCCTCTTAATTTTTAACATTTTCTTTTTTTATTATTTGTTATATTTTATCTGCCATAGTAACACATATTCTGAGAAAATTTCAACGGGCTACCTATTACGGTTCAAGGGTGGTACCACCGCACTGAATGAAACGTCGGTCTAAACGGCTATGTAAATAGTTTGTGTTTTCCGACCAGTTCAGTGTAGCCGGCACGATCAAAGGGGGAAGCACTGACATGGCACCTAGTTCACCCGGTGTTATGGGCTGACATCACGGACGTTGTAGGTGATGTAGCCAACCGTGTCAGTTTCCATAAAAAAAAAAAAAAAGTTTAAAGGTAATATTATTATTATTCCACACATTTCCTTCGTCGCTAACTTCGAGGTTATTCGACAGATCCACAATATTCTTTCATGCCATATCTTTATTCTCAAAGGGGCGATTTTGCGGAACATACTGCACCCTATCAGTTTAAATTGCCAACTTTTACGGAAATTGATAATCTCCTCTATTTTCTCGAGTCCCACTTGTGGAGTTTAATGAACCGCTGCTGCTCGCACGAGAATTGAAATGGACCTGTGCTTTCGAAAGTTTCTATGTTAAAAGTCATCGCGCAAATTAAAATTAATGGATTTTGCGGAGCTGCGATGACGTTGTAATGGATAAAGTTTCTTGAAATAACACTAAATTCGGAGTTATATTTTAAACATAGTGATGGCTATAGTTTTGAACTTTTAGCTTAAACATTAATATGCGATGCATCGAAGTATGTAGGTACTTATTACTTGAGAGCTCACCGACAGCGCCCCATTTTCCATCGAGTTGAAGCCAGCCAGCCGCAACTGAGATTAGTCATTCACGAGCTGCCGACGTCGCTACACACGCCGCCGCCGCTGCGTGCACCATCCGGCTCAAACGCTGATTCTCCTCGCCGCCGGCTCCCCGCGCCGCGCCAACCCGCTTCAGATCCCTATACCTTAGTTGCAACTATACAGGGGATTTCAGGATAGGGTTTCGTAACTTCAGGATTCGAAAGGGGTCCATATTTGACGATGAAAAGCTCTGAAACTTTTTCCCAGATTCTTTCATTTTATAGTACTTTTTGGTGAAAATCGTTTCACCGAGATTTTGTGGACGGTTAACGTTCGCCTTTATTAAATAAAAATAAAATGACGAACCTGCATGCTTAACTAGTAGAATTGAACTGCATGTAGGTAAATTTTTAACACTTAAATTTTAATGACATCAAAAGAAAAAGGAGACTGGACTAGGTCATTGCACTCCCGAGACCTAGACAGCGTATTGTTGCCCAATCTCCCCGTACTCACTGTCCATCGAGTTTTTATTACAGTTTACAATTTTTGTATGAAAAAGAAAAATACGGAATTTCGATTTGAGTAATAAAAGTTTTTTTCTTCTAATAATGAGCACTTTTCTATTCCTGAAGTTTCTCAAGCCTATCCTGAAACACTCTGTATAGATTACTTTGAAACTTCATAGTGATTGATGGCCATAGTTTCTACTCCAATGTGGGGTAAGGATTGGTTCGTCAAGCTTGCGTAGTCAGCTGGGATTGGGCTGTATGCACACTTGTTGGTGACCCGAAACTTACAGATCACTTACAGATTGTCTAGATTCGGTCAGTCACAGACTTAGTCTGTTTTCCAGGTCGCTACACCAGCTCGGGCGCTGGACGCACCTCGGTCAGGAGAGCCAATCAGCTCAAATAATCAGCTGTTAGGTACCTAGTAGCATGTTTCGATTTTGTAAAAGATAAAGATACCCTGTCAAATTTCTCGAAAACTAACTAGAGGCTACATTACCTACAACATCCGTGATGTCAGCCCATAACACCGGGTGAACTTGGTGCCACGTGCATCCCTTCGGTCGTGCCGGCTACACTGAACTGGACGGAAAACACAAACTATTTACATAGCCGTTTCGACCGACCTTTCATTCAGTGCGGTGGTACAAACCCGGGCGGGTTAAACCCTACCAACTAGTAATATAAGAAGGGAGTCATATCCCTTAGTCGCCTTTTACGACATACACGGGGAGAGTTGCAGTGGGGCTATTGGGGCTAACACACCTTATATTTATATTTGCAGCTAATAAAGAAACACCTTTTACACATACACATAACGTCACGCCAGTTTCCAAACGGAGTAGGTAGAAGCATCTCCACTTGCCACGGTCACTGAAGCCATTATCCGTACAGTATATTTACAAAAAGTATATAAATACAATCTCCCGTCCCGTCTGTCTGTCTGGGTCCCTACAGCCGCGGAAGTCCGAGGATTAGCGAGCCGAGAAACAAAAAGGCCCCTTTTCACTCGTGTTGATGTTTTCCGAGTTGAGGGTTGTCTGAGGACTCGCTTCATTACTTTTGACTTTTCCGACCTTCATTATTGAATAACCCCTTTACACGCCACAGCATGTGTAGCGAGGTGGGGAAGAGTATTAATAGAGTTCACGGCATAGATAAGCGATTATCACTAAATGTGGGATGGATGACGCGTTACGCTTGTCGGTGTATATGGCCAAAATCAGAGAGCAGCGATCGGAGACCGTTGTCAGGGGACGATTTTTTGCTCTGTGTGGTGGTCTCCCGTCCATACTAAGCTTCCTTTGATACTGCTCAGCCCTAGGGCTAGTTAGCTTGATCGTTTTAGTCTTATTTAGTCTGTAGTGAGCCTCAAGAACTACTCTTTCCATAGGTGCCAAACTCATCAAAATCTGTTCAGTGGTTCCGGAGTTTACTTCAAACATCCATATACAGGTTGTAAAAACGGCGAGTACATTAAATTTAAAAAATGATTATTGGGATCAAGATTAACAAAAAAGTCAAATAACTTTTTTCTGAATTCCCTTTAACTAAAAAGTTACAGTTTTCATACAAACGAATTGATTATTTTAGTGAAAAAATGATCTAATGACAACAGGGCGGCGCGGAGGGGGAAGACGGAGGTGTTGGCGGGAGGGGCGGGGGGTAGCTTTGTGAGTGAAGGACTGGAGGTCGGCAGGCGGAGAGTGCGGAGCGGCAACAACGCGTTAAGTTACACTAGACGAAAACATACATTTCAAAAATTCATATCTCGAAAACTAGACACTTTAGAGAAAAACTTCATTCGCTTTTTTGTCTAGGAAAAACATGAGGATTGCGCTGGCGAAATTAATGTACTCGCCGTTTTAACATATACTGCCTGTATACAGACAGACGTTCCCTTTTATAAGAAGTAGGTAAGTAGAGATAGAGATAGAGAGTAGAGATAGAGACAAGGTACGTGTTCCCCATGTAACAGCGGAACGGAAGAGGCGGCATCTTGCCGGCGGCGCGCGGCGGTGGCGCGGCGCTCGGTGTTGCAAGCGCCTGTATTATAATTTGCTGCTAAAGTACAACTAACTTTGTGTTGGGTCGCAGGCAACACTGTGGCCAAAACTGACGACACACTACGAATGTATTTAAAACCTTTTGACGTGAATTTGATGAAACGTCTTTTGGTTCGGGTTATGGGGCGCGACCACAGAGCATCAAATACCTACCGCGAGCGCCCCCTACTAGAGGCGCCCTAAGCGATGATATTTGAAACCCAATAACCGTACGCTGAGCTGCTAGCGCTTCGTATGTGTGTGTGTGTGCTAGTATCGACACTACACACAAAGAGGAGCAAGTTAGGCACACGCACAAAACAAATGCACACGCACAACACACATATGTAAGTCATAGGCCACGCCCACAGGCTTCAACGGCGTTGTAGAGAAATCGCGCTCACGGCGCCTCTAGTAGGGGCGGGCGCGCGCATTTCATGCTCTGTGGGTGCGACTAAAAAAAATTAAGACTTTTTTTGTACTTTACGACGCTTAGTACTCAGCAAGCAGACTACGTACAACAGTTCTAAATATTTCGGATGAAAGATACATCTGACAATTTCAAATACGTAGGTAATACATTTTTATTTTGTCATTCCATCCCTTCTGGCCCAAATCAGCCCTTCAAGTTGAAAATGCGAAAACATGCAAACTTCAAACACCTCTCGCGCTTTAGTCGTTAACGCTGCATAATCGAGACAAACTCTAACGAACAGACAGAGCTTTTACCTTTATTCTATACTTCAAAGAAAGCCTTATATGAAAACTAGGTGGGCTACCAAAGTTTGACGAAACAATTGTTTCAAACTGCGCAAACATCAAATTCACGAACTAAGTTTGACGCTGCATGTGTGCACACAGACTCCCTCGATTTTTTTATATAATTTGATTATCATATTTTTTAGGGTTTCATACCAAAATGGCAAAAAAGGAACCCTCCTATTGAGTCTTCGTTGCCCGTCTGACGTCCATGGACATTCAGTCGCATGCGGGTGTTGCGAATGCCATGCCGGCCGGACAGATGCCTATTCACGCTCCAGGCCCGAGCTATTCGAATGGATGACTTGACTGTATTTTGAACTCAGCTTATAAACTTATTTGGTGGGTGGCATCCCTCTTCGCGGAGTGATGTATATGAGAAAATAGTAGTTTAGTCAGAACTCTAAGTAAAATTGTTAATCTTGGTCTCAAACTGTTTTTTCGATAGACTGGTAATGCGCGGGGCGGATCTCGGCGTGTCGCCGCCGCAGCGGTTCGTCAGTGTTCTCCCTCGCACCCGCACCGTACTTGTATAGTGTATTCGCGTGGCGGGTCGCCCGCTGCGGCGACGACACGCCGAGATCCGTCCCGCGCATTATACATTTGTAGGTAGTCACTAAAATAATTGTGAAAAAAACCTGGGAAGTTTTTTGACGCTTCTCCTTCGTGGTAGACCACGGGTAGAACCGGATAGAACAAATTGTGACAAGTTGGAGTGCAGTTTTACTGCCATATCAAATCAAATCAAATCATTTTTTCATTTCATTTTCAGTAGGTCTTTGCTTACGGTGACACTTGGTCCGGGTCGTTTCCCACCTTATAATATTGCTGAGGGAGTAGGAGTAGAAATATAATAAGGTTGAGGGAGGCGATGGCTGGTCCAGGTGTGATGCTCGTGAACGGGCGCTGTTTGTGGAGACTGGCCTGCTTCATGTGGCAGTGTGGTGGGTATATCATACAACTTCATACAATTTAATAGTAAAAATGTTTTTACTTTGTCATGAATTGCTGCATCTGTCATATCATAACATATATATATATATATATATAATCAGCACATGCGTGTCTAGGCAGTGGCAAACATTTTTGTAAAGTAGACTAAGGGTACATTGAATAAAATTTCAGTGAAGTTTCTTGTCAGTTCTTCTTCGATGTGATAATCAAACTGGCGGAATGTTACAATGTAAATATGACAGATCTGAGCACAGTGTACTGCCAATAGATGCTAAGTAAACAATAAACAACAACATTAAACAATAAACAATTTATTTATAATAATGTTTCATATTACAAGTTCATATAAATTATTATTTATTGTTAGATATATTTTGGCGTCAATCAGTATCGGCAGGGTTCGCGACGACATCCGTCAAGTAGGTACTCACCTAGAGAGTAGTACGCTTTACCGATCAGAAACTCCTTGAGTCTGGACACAAATATTCCGCCCGAAGCGGCCTCTCGAATTGACATTATCAATCTGTTGTAGATCGTGGGGCCAATCACATACACCGACTTCTCGCTCTTGTTCCACACTGCGTAATTGGTTGCGGTATCGAGAGGGATAGTTCTGACTGACCCCATTGACCTGGAACAGGTGTCGGTTTCACCTTAAAAATTTTGCTACCTCCATGATTACGCTCCGGGCAGTGTGATGATTTTGAGTTGTCGGAACAAGTCGCGTACCGATGTGTCTAATGAATGGCACTCGAGCTAAAGCAACAATAAAACAATAAACTGAATTGTTTACAAATAAACAAAATTGTATTGTATTGTATAAACAACGATAAACAATAAAGGCAAATCTAGGACATCAGTGAGGTGAATAAACTTTTTAAATTCAAACCATGAAGCAATTCTTGTAATATTTAATTAATTATACCAACTAGATATTTGAAACCGACGTGTAACAGAAGAAGGCAACTTTTGTAGAAACAGGACGCAATACATATCATAATAATACCTAAAGAGAGCCTACGAAGGGAGAGCGTTCCACGAAAATACAAGGTTTACATAATTTTATTTCATTTAGTCACCGGCTAAGCCGGCGAAATGTCAGAAACAATCTCCGGTCCATCCGGGGTCAGCCGTTTCGCTTCCGAAAGAAAAAACATTGAAGAGCAACTTAAAAAACGGGTCGATAGGTAGTTCTAGTTTTATCGAGGTGCAAACTAGGCAGGATTAAGTGAAACTAGACCCAACTAAACTAGGCCAGGCCAGGACAGAATAGAGCGAACTAGATGCCAACTAATACAAAATAGGTGTGATCTACGAGTAGGATGGATTAGGGGTGTGGCCTAGTATAGAGTGGATTTGGCCTAGGATGGACTATGTGAAGAGTAGGCCGGACAATAATTAGGTGGCACAAGCACAGGTGAGTCGGACTAGATTATGATATTAAATAAAGTCCAATCAACTAGCTGTATTACTAATAAACGGGCTAGTTGCAGACTAGGACGAAGTAGGTGCGAACTGTGACGGACTAGGTGCAAACTGGTCTAGTTTGCACCTAGTCCGTGCTAGGTAAGGATCAGTTTGGATTCAGTTGCCTATGACTAAGCTGGAATGATCTATGACTAGAAGATTAAGGACGGTACAACTTTACTATAGGTACCATACGTCTCTCGGCGAACTAGGTGCGAACTGGGAAGGACTAGGTGCGAACTGGGAAGGACTAGGCACAGACTGGGCCGGACTGGGCTGCGTGCGACTAAGCGGACTACATTGCGAAGTGTACACCGAACTGGGTACATTGTCGTCCCCCCGGGCGCAGAGTAAACTGAATTATCAAATCGAAGCACATCGCCGATTACGGGGGCGACGTTTTTTCAACAAATTCATTTTTATTTCACCACATTAAAAATTCGTGTCCGAGTATTTTTTTTCTTTTACACCGCGTGACGTGCCGCGCCGCGCGGCCATGGCGACGTCACAGAACATCGAATAGCGATGAACTTGACTAGAAGCGTCAAATGAACCATGACGCTTTGTCTCACAGCGCACATAGAGTCATCCATATTCCCGTAACGTAACGTAAATTCCCGCACAGCTCTGAGTTTTTATATTTTATTTACTTAGCGGTCTCCCGACTCCTTTAAGTATACATACATACATATCACACACGCTGAATCCCGACAATCGGGGTAAGCAGAATAATCGGTGTTGTGCTGCAAGAACTCTGGTAAATTACAGCACAGCACCGGCCACCACGTTTCGCAGAGTATTCGGACAAGATATCTATCAAGCAGCATGTAAGGCACGAAGGAAGACCCTTCTTTTAAGTACATATGTAAATGGAAATTATTGTTGGCTTTTTTAGGGTCTGGGATTTTTTAAATTTGTAATTTAACTTTTATTTCAAGCTTTAAAAAACCGCAAGCAAATCAGTAATTTTTTTAACATAATTATTGTTTTAATTGCTTAATTACTTGATTATAAACATATCTAACAACCATTCCGATTAAACCAGCGTTCTAATAAAAAAACCGCATCCAAATCGGTCGATCCGTCTGGGAGCTACGATGCCACAGACAGACACACACATGCACACACGTTAAACTTGTAACACTATTCTTTTTTCGTCGGAAAAGAGCAATATAAGGCATATATAATACTCATGATCCATATCCACGCAAATATGATACTCATGTGTCCATTCCCTACTGGTGCATTTTTCTCTGTTCCATGTTTGAGGTGATGTCACGAAGGCTTTGTGGGGGCGCTGAAGGGGGCGATGTTACCGGGAGGGGAGGCAGGGGGGGGGGGGGGGGAGGCAGATTTCGGTAGGGTTTATCTTGTAGAGTGTGTGTGTGATGGTTTGATTACGTTTTAAGCGAAGAATTCAAAAAAATATAACCGCTAGTGTCATTAGCATACGGCCCACTTGGGATACCCAACATGTATTAATTCACACAATTCGCATCAGATATTCATAAAAATTCGCACAATTCCCTTCATTTCATGTCGGCTACATTGAACTGGACGGAAAACACGAACTATATACATAGCCATTACGACCGACCGCGACGTTTCGTTCAGTGCGGTGGTACCAACCCGGCCGGGATAAACCCTACCACCTAGTAGATAAGGTAAGAAGGGAAGTGACCTATAGTTTAACGTGGAATCCGAACCACGGTCAGCCTCCAACGGTCGAGCGGTCACTCATCCAAGTAATGACCGCGCCCAGGGTTGCATAATAACAGTCGACCGACCGCACCACTGAGCTACCGAGGCTGACGTTTCATCTAAGTACTCGTCGAGTTGATGCCGCTTATACAATTTTAAATTATTTGGTTTTAGGGCTATTTGCATAGGCACAGAAAAGTGGATTAGTCGCATCGGACCCCGAGAGATGCTTACAGGTTTTTCATTAGCCCCCAGAAAGGCCCGAACCCAAAACTCGCTTATCCTATCAGACCCATATTCTTGCATTAATTTGTCAGGTCTAGGCGACCCAGTCTTATCCAATGAAATATAGTAAAATACTGTAAATTTAGGGCATACCTATAATGTTGAATAGAAATTCAGTCGATAACTCACTACGTAACCTAGTCTCGTTCATAATGTCGCTACTGCAACTTAAACTCATTGACTTATATAAGGTCTTTCATTAGTAGGTAACGATACGCTAAGGGGTTTCAGGGGGATCAGATACTGATCACGTTCCCATACAATTTTTGTTACGATGTAAAAAACCTACTCACTCCTCAAATTTAATACGTGAAGTGCGTGTATTTCACCCTTATAAGTATGTTTTTTATATCGTAAAAAAAATTTGTATGGGAACGTGATCAGTATCTGATACACATACACCCCTTAGCGTATCGTTACCTACTATTGAAATACCTTATAATATATTAATAGACTTCACATCAAATACGCTCGATCGGTTCCTACTGACATAAGCCAAACGGTGGATCTCGAGTTGACGGTCTGTCAATCGCACGCTCGCACCCTCGACGAGCGCAGGCGCGTCGATTATAGTTTTCTACAAATATAATGCCTACGTGTCCCTTGCGACACTGTTAAAATCATACCGAGAAGAGAAACAAGGATGTCGGCGTCAAATATCACAAATAAGTGCACGCATTTCACGTAATTTTCAAAATATTTACAAATCGCCGAACGGGCCGACGACTGTTCGCCGAACGTTCGTTGGTAATACTCTAGTATTATCCTTCACTTAACTTCACAGCGCGGTCCTTGCTCAGCATTTAATTTACCGCTAGATGGCAATCTTTTTTATTGAATACCAAATTCTCTTCCAATATTATATAGAACGCTGAATCTATACCTTTAAAACATTATTGCTTAAACTACAATCTTATGTAATAAATAATTGACATTATAATATAAAATTGTTAGGGCTCGAGCAAAAATTGCCTTTGTCAATACAATTTTAAAACTTAATAATATTGGAATAATGTGGCACGAGAAGAAAATCAAAATAAAAGAATCAAATTGTCAGAAGAATTAAAATGGTAAAAATTTTATCGATGTTTATATGCCAATTGAACTAACACTCGTATCATAACGGTGACGGTGACGGTGACACTTGTTCCGGGTCGTTTCCCAACCTATAATATGGTTGAGGGAGGCGATGGCTGGCCCAGGTGTGATGCTCGTGAACGGGTGCTGTTTGTAGAGACTGGCCTGCTTCATGTGGCAGTGTGGTGGGTCTTAGAACTTCATACAATCTCATATTAAAAAAAAAATCACTTTGTCATGATAAATGCAGCAAAATCTGTCATAAATCAGTACATGCGTGTCTAGGCAGTGGCAAATATTTTTGTAAAGTAGGCTTAAGTGCACATTAAAAAAAATCTAGTGAAGTTTCTTGCCCGGTCTTCTTCGCTGTGAAAATTGAACTGGCGGAATATTACAATGTAAATATGACAAATCTGAGCGCAGTGTACTGCCAATAGAGGATAAATAAACAATAAACAACCATAACGAAACACATAATAAACACTTTGCATTTAGGTAGGTAGCCTTAATTAAGTATGACTTTTCTCACCCGAAGCCACGCGCAAGAGCTGGATTCAATATTCTAATCTAATCGCCTTCTCTAACCCCGTTGGTATCCAAATTCTCGATCCTCAAGGGTGTGGGTAATTGTTCAGCGTCTCCTACATTTTGGTCCACGCGCCCGGATCAATCCTCAGGACACTCCCCCGTAACGACACTCATAAATCGACAAGAATTTCCGATATTTTTCTCATTGACAATTTTTCACCCTTCATTTGATTTTTGTTCTTCACGCTGCTCTAGGGACAGGAGCTATATAAGCAAGTTAAAGTGAGAGTATATTATAGATAGAGAAAAAAAAGGAGCACAGTTAACTTGCCCAATCGATTTTGGAGCATTCGTCTGCAGCGTTACTACCGATGTCCTCACATACCGTGACGACGACGAACCATAACGTTCTAAATATGGACCAAGCGGCCGTTACTGTTAGGATTACCATCCGTTTCGTAAACCTGGGACCGGTACGGTAATTTAACCTTGGTTTTGGAAGGTACAGATTCACAACGTAGAACAAAAAAATGGAAGCAACAATTATTATTGTTTACAATAAAATCAAAAGATGGCGTTACCAGTATTGAATGAATGAATTATTTGAAATTTAAATTTATTACAGACTTTTCTTTGCTAATTAAACAATAATTCTTAATGGAATTACCATTATATCATTTAAACATTATTTTATTATATGATACACAATTTTTTATGTTGTTTAGGTTAGTTTATTGTTAGTCTTAGTAGTTATTTGTTAATTTCATATTGTGCAATAAATATATTTTCTTTTTTTATTATATGTTTTAACTTGAAAATCAAAATATTTCAGTATTTTTGTAATGAATGGAGAATGGCGCCATCTAGTGGTACTACAAAATTTTTTGCTTCCATTTTTTTGTTCTACGTTGTGAATCTGTACCTTCCAAAATCTATGACCTTGGTTAAAGTTCCGTTCAAACGTCGTATCAATCTAGACGACCTAGCAACAGTCCGCAAATCTGCTGGTACGGCATCTCACTGAGCGCCGTTTCGCAAAAAGCGGTGAATTGGGTTCTGTGGACTGCACCATTGGTCCTTCAGCACAGTCACCCATGATGGATTTCGTAAAAAAATTATATTCAACACTATGTATAGCCAAACAAAGACACTAAAGGCCCAACAAAACGCTATCTTACAATTTTATCTAATTTTTTTTATCTACATTTTTTTTTTTTCAGTTTGGTTTTTTGGTAAACCGTATATTTTTATGTACTTCGGTATGTATGGCTGATCCGACCAGCCAATATCACCTCCGAGAAGGTAGGTGCCATACCGGAGATTTCTCTCTGAATTGTTGGCTATACTGGATTGGCGGTATTGATCACACTTGCAGCTCTGTCGCTGCTCACTTTGCTAGGACGCTATAAAAAATCTAAGATTTGTCCTTCGAAAAGAGAACTTCCTGGCTACCCTAAGTTTGCAGCTCACCATGTGTGGTCGTAACATTTTTAACTAGATATTCATTAGAAGAACCTTGTCATAATAACTAGCATGTTCCACATTTCTTTGAAGGCTCACAAGCGGATTGATAACTGAATTTGACACGGTTGTTCGCGTGTATCTCAAAGTCACGAGGCTCTCTGAAGCGAGACATACAACTCGCGATTCGCGGTGCTTGACCTTGCTTAGTGCAATTCTATGTCTGGAAATGTTCTGCACTAAAGGTCTAAAGTTCGTGAGAGCTCGCAGAGTATCTATATTCCTTTTAATGCACCGAATAAGGCAAAGAGTTATGAAACATGTTACTTGTCTGTCAGTAAACAAGTGTGCGATACGCGCACACATGTAACTGGCATCACGAATTCATACAAATAATCACATTAAAGGCCGTCTTATCTTCCTCAGCCGTCACGCTAACGCGAATAATAATGGAAAGGCAAGGAGCTGCACGGTAGGTACTTCCGGTCTCTCACGGGACCAGAAACTTGCTTCCGTGCACTGGCTACGCTTCGGGGACCTCTTCGGGGAAACCGAAGGGTTTGTCTTTGCAATACAAGATGAGGTTGTCAAGACGAACAACTATAGGAAACACATAATGAAGGACGGGACCAGTGACATCTGCCGCGCCTGCCACCAACCTGGCGAGTCCCTCAGACATGTGATTTCCGGTTGTTCGCAGCTTGCCAACACCGAGTATTTGCATAGACACAACCTAGTAGCCAGGATTATCCACCAGCAACTTGCCTTAAAGTTCAACCTTTTAGGTACCGAAGTGCCTTACTATAAGTACAATCCGCCGCCAGTTCTCGAGAACGGTCATGTCACACTCTACTGGGACCGGTCCATTATCACAGACAGGACTATTCTCGCGAACAGACCTGATATTGTGATAGTGGACCGGGAGGCAAGGCGCGCAAAGCTCGTCGATATCGCCGTGCCGCATGATGGCAACCTCGTCAGTAAGGAGGCAGAGAAGATGTTAAAGTATCTGGATCTACAGCACGAAGTTACCAAAATGTGGCCCGTCGACTCGACGATCGTTGTGCCCATAGTCGTTTCGGCGCATGGGCTGATAGCGAAGAGCCTCGACGACCACCTTGAGAGGCTCTCGCTGAGTGGTTGGGTCAAGGGCCAGATCCAGAAGGCAGCCCTGCTCGACACTGCACGCATCGTCCGGAGGTTCCTCTCTTTGGGACCCGACCATCGGTAGCTTGGGCTCGCCCCGCCGCCGGTGGTGGAAACTCCATTTGTTTTTGTATTAATTTTCGATTTTAAGTTTGTAAATATTATGTAAAATTAATATAAAAAAAAATGTGTAAATAAATGGATGAAAATATTAATAATTTTATTATTTTATTATCAAGGTTTTTTCCTTTACATAATATTTACATTAATTCTATACACTTACTTACACAATGAAGTATAAAAAATATACAAAATTAATATGATCACATACAAAAATAAAACGGCATTATCGCCGGCGGCGGCGGGAGGCAGGCCTCCAAGCGTGCCGGCGGGTGCAGGCCGTGGCTACGGAGCTCTCCGAGACGACGCGAGACAAGCTACGAGCGATAGGTGCGGTTGTACTAGACTCGTAGGCCACAACCATCTCGGAGAGCTCCGTATTTAAATATTATAATACCGCCAACTCGCTTATTTGCGGACATAGCACGATAAGGTGAGTCATACAACAGAAGCACCAGTCATTGTGAACTCAGCTTATAAGCTGACTTGGTCGGTGACAAATTTTTTGGGGAGTGATGTTTGAGAAAGGCTCATCTAGTAGATACTATAAATCAGTGGTTTCAGCAAGTGTTAGCGTTAGAAATTGTGGCACTGGAATTACCCAACAGTTCGTTCTCGACCCCGTTCATTTCAGAGAATTATAGGCTAGTTTGCTATTTTGTACAAGCGAGAACATTTTATTCTACCAGGGGTCTACCGACGGCGTTAACTCACTCGCTAACTCACACAAATACTTGCATATTTGAACCAATAGCCGGGCCGGATGCCTTGCCGAACGCCTTCTGATTGGTTGAGTGAGATCGTTTCTCACACTCACATCGGCGAGTGAGTAACGCCGGTACTGCAGCAGAAAAGTGTTAGCAAATTACTACACCAAATCTGGGCACTATTTAGTTATTGCCTATCGGCAAGTATTATTGTTGCTAGCTCGTTGCGCAAAATGTATGCAGAATACGTCGAGCTATCCTATCTGCTCTAAATTCCGATGCACAAATTCCGGGTACGCAGAGTACGGTACGACGGGTCATCACATCAACTTTTTTTTTTGTTTAATTCGTCTCCTCCCGAAACAGGCAAAACTCATTACAGTATACAGCCAATTCTGTGGTAGCTTTTAACGTCTGTTGTATAAGTTCCCGCACCGCGAGAACCAAAAAAATATACATTTTTAATTACAACGACGACGCGACAAACTTCCGCCGTCCGCCATCTTTTGTCAAGTTTCAAATCGAACTGACGGACTGACTGACAGTCAATTTCATATGGTGTGAGCTGACGGAAATTATTCTGTTTCTCAAAACGTGCTCAAAATTAGACGCGTGGCACGCCTCAAAGAGAAAACCTGGTCTTAGGGCACGCTATAGCCGCTCGTACAACGCGAAATCCAAAACCTTTGTAAAAACACGATAAAAACCATAGAGCTGCGATCGACGGCCGTCTTCCTCCGAAAAACCTACTCAAACTGTCTATAGTCAAAACTTGTTGCAATGTTGAAATATCTTGTGCCTGGTGCTTAGAGCATTAAGGTCTGACGTGTGTGTGCCTGGCTGGATGGTACGACAAAAATGATTGAAATAAATACAAGTATCATCATAAATAACACAGGTGTTAAATATTGTGTTTTATTGTATAAATAGATATGTATTCCTATGTGGAATTTGCCTAGATTTTTTATGGAAACTGACACGTTTGGCTACATCACCTACAACATCCGTGATGTCAGCCCATAACACCGGGTGAACTGGGTGGCACGTCAGTGCTTCCCTTCGGTCGTGCCGGCTACACTGAACTGGACGGAAAACACGAACTATTTACATAGTCGTTTCGACCGTCGTTTCGCTCAGTGCGGTGATACCAATCCGGCCGGGATAAACCATACGAAAGTATTATGTAGTAAGGTAAGAAGGGAAGGGACCTACAGTCAGTCAGTTAGTCAGCGTGTAAGCGTCCACTGCTGGACATACTCCTCTCCAATTTTCCTCCAGTCCTCCCGGCCTTCAGCGGTACGGAACCACTGCTTTCCGACCTACAGTTTACGTGGAATCCAAACCATGTAGAAGCAAAGTATTCGTCGAATACCTACTCCAAAAATATGTTCGTTCGAACTCGTTCGGTTCACACAGGCTCCGACAGAGTCGGTTCGAAATTCAAACTTTTCCAACTTATGTCAGTATATTCGAGTCGACTTCGCGCCGTTGTATGCAGTGAAATGCAGTTGGCTTCCATTTCGAAAAACGATCGCGATGTCGTAACGCGTTCCAGACTCGGGCTGGCAGCTATCTTCCAAGTTTGACTGTGATGCTGATGATAAATATTTGTCATACCTGTGCATGGTCTAAATCGACAATAAACGAATGAAAAAAAAATGAAAATGACACAAGTTAAGTATAATATCTTTACAGGCGTTGTGAATCTAAACGTGACTTTTTCGTGTGATTATATTATGTTCAATTCGTGTGATGATATTATATGGATATTATCATCACACGAATTATAATGGTGAACATATTGTTCCCGCTTTGACATTAATAATTATCACTTATTTAAAAATTATTTATAGATATACCTATTTAGAACTATTTAGAAAAAAAAAACTCCTTTATTCCCATTTAATAATAAATTACATATAAATACAATAAACTGCACATAAGTAAAGTACGTACCTACTACTTAATTAAAAAATACATATGAATTATATATTTTTTTATGGATACGCGCGACACTTCGCGCCGTCAGTCAGCGTGGATTGTTGAGCCGACGACGCCCAAAAGCATTCGGTTTATTTAAGATATAATACTTACCTAAATATATACATACATACTTGTTTAAGGCTGGTTAATAATAAATAATTAACATAGTAGCCGGCACGACCGAAGGGAAGTACTGACGTGGCACCAAGTTCACCCGGTGTTATGGGCTGACATCACGGATGTTGTACATAGGTGATCTAGCCAACCGTGTTAATTTCCATAAAAAAAACATGTTAAAAACAACCTGTACAATGTTTATCCCACCCTCGGTCACGCTTGGAATGGAGCCACAGAAGTCTCGGCTGGACATGATACTTTACTGCGCTCCGCTCGCTGGTCGAGGACTCATTGTTTCCGAGTGGTGTCCAAGTTACGATATTGATATTGGATTGGGTTGCCAGTAAGAGAATAAGTTTAATAATGTTATTTGCTAAGTCGTACGAGTTTGATATGTTAGTAATATATAAGTCATTGATTTGATATGAGAATCGTATATTTTTATATTTATTGTGATATTTGGCAAAATACTTCTAACTAGCGAATTTTTCCTCTAATAGGATCTCCTAAAAGCATTGTATAAAAGTGTGCCTCATAGGCTAGTAAATAGTTTTATTTCATTTTGCGCAAGAAATTAAAAATTTGATTTTTCTATCTTTATTATGAATTTGTTTTGTGTTTTTGTTTTGGATTTTTGCTTTTAATGTTAAATTGACTTTTATATGCATTTGTAAACTTTATGATTTATTTATGAAATACATTATAAAATAGTACCTAATGTATTATTATTGTTTCTTTTTTATTTATTGTAAAAACGGGGGCCGTTGTAATGCAATTTGCAGTTAACTGCGTCTCTCTCAGCTGAGCAGTTTCCTTTTCACCGTCCTCGTGTATGGTCAATACCTAACCTGATGTTGAATAAATGTCTTTCTTTTTCTAAAGGAAACTACCCAATTCAATCAATTCCCTTGCCCCTTACTAGGCGGTACGCTCAAATTGTAGCCGACTGGGGTGGTACCATCGTTCTGAATGTAAGACCTATAAAAAAAACTTATAATTTTTTCGAAGTTGCGACACCATCATTAGGACAAATCAGACTTTTCTCAATAGACTGACTAAAACACTCAGTTTTTATTCTAATTTTAAGAAAACGTTCGTTTCTGATTTTCCTGGCTTGATTGTGCCTAATGAGAATGTCAAGCATTCGTTGCGTCTATTTTAATTTAAATGGAAGGGCGTTCCTAATTTAGTTCACTTCGCGAATGCTGATCTAGATTCTAAATTTACTTCGAGCTCTTCCGTTCATAACTGCTTGTAGAATGCACAAGTCTCTGGCGCAAGCACATGAGGTCAATCCACTATAAGGAAAATCGACTGACTGGTATATTTCATTCTAATTTATTTCACTGATTTTAATTGTATTAATTAATTTAATTTAAGGGTTTAAATATTGAAACTTTTCTGATTCCAGTAATTATTATATTTGACTCCGACTTGACAATTTATTTCATTCGTTTTAGTATATATACTGTTTTTAAAAAGGTTTTATTTTGTGGTTTTTAGTTTTTTTTACAATTTTGTGTATTTTGTCACCAGCACTTTAGTGCAAAGTTTGTGTGCAAAAATTGCAAATGCAAGTGTGTGCAAAATTTCAGCTCAATCGGTTGGGTGGAACTGTATTAAAATTCATTTGTAAGATTTTACCCACACATACTATCGCCTGTTAAAAAAAAGTAAAAAAAAAAACAGCTTGCAAAATAGCTATTTATGGAAGTATAGACCGGTTAAGAAATAAATAATAATTTCACGTATTAAATTTTACTCGAAATATTCGTAAGCACTAGATTCTCGCTAGTGAATGGGCCTACAGAGCGACTTACAGGCGCCTGAGCAATATCTCAATGGATGCATCTGCACAATGTTTATTTGCGCTGTACATGGAAACATTATCGGCTTACCCCCTACGAGATAATATTTTACAACATTATAGTACTGTGTCTTGTATCCTGATTAATGAACTAGTAAAATAACCGGTCACTTGTTTGTATTTATTTTTTCAATTCCTAATTCGTCATATTTGTTTAGATAAATATAGACAGATAGAATAGACTTTATCCCTTACAGATATTTCTTCCATTCTATCCTTATTCACATCCTTTCTACCATTCAATGCTTTTCGAGTCTTATGTTTTGAAATGTAAATAGTTTGTAGCAAAATACTAGAGTGAATGTAAAATAAAATGCAATGAATATAATCTACATATTTACTAACTACACTTACGTACTAGTTAATTAAAAAACTATGCACGAATACAAATACATTTTACAGTTTCATAATTATAAAATCATCACTCTCTTAAAAATATTAATCTAGCTATAAATTAAAGATTAGGCTAAGAGTGTGATATTGGCTGTTGCATGGTGGCATGGACGTATGGACGACGACGGCGGTATTTCAATTCGAATAAAATAATTTTAATTAGAAATGAGATATTTTCACGCATCACGGCCTTTCATGCTCCAGGAGTGCCGGCAGGTTATCGCTGCTTCGGTTCTTGGGACCACGTTAACCTTCGCAATGGAGGAGTTGTTTATTTTAATTTAGTTTAACTTTGATTTTAATCTGTTGTTTTTTCCATTTTTAATTCATGTTTTTAATAAATAAATTACATCTCCGAAGAAAAAAAAAAAGAAAAGATATTTTCATATTTAATTGTTTGAATCTACCTACCACGATTTTTTTCGTTCATATCTTCACTCTTATACTGGTTCTCAGATCGGTCAAATAATATTACCACGACGCACGCAATCCCTTAGCTCACAAACTACACAAGTGAATATAGTATTTTTGTTTTGTTTTGTACACGTGTTTCAGGATTTTTGGCGCCAAGGTGAGGTTACCAAGAGCATTGTGAATTAATTATTTTTGATTTTTGTCAACTACTATTGAATCGAAATCAAATGTTTTGGTCTTTTTTTAAAGCTGAAATAATTTTAATTATTATGGAATGTTTCTGTTTTGAGTTACATACAATATTATTTGAGAAAAAAACATTTTTAACGCGGTTCAAATACATTGTAAACACTTTCGTAAATGTAGACTAAGTTGACGTAAAAAAAGTGTGCGGCGAAGTTTCTTGCTAGGTCTTCTTCGCTGTGATAATCGAACTGGAAAAATGTTAAATGGTAAATGTAAAATGGTCATAATATGACGATTCCGAGTGCAGTGTACTGTCTATGGATGATGAATAGAGAATAGAGAATTGCATTGCAAAACTAAATAGATAGGGTGTTAGAGATATAGGGATAGGAGATATAGGGTATAGGGGTATAAGAACAATTGAATTCGAATAATTTCACAAAATATTTGGGTTATCGCTAACCTTTTTTAGGTTTCCGTATGTCGTACGGAAGCCTATTACTAAGCCTCCGCTATCTGTCTGTCTGTCCGTCCGTCCGTCTGTCTGTCCGTCCGTCCGTCCGTCCGTCTGTCTGTCCGAGTGCTGTATCTCTTGAACCGTAATAGGTAACCCGTTGAAATTTTCACAGAATATGGCGGATATAACAACAAATAATAACAAATAGAAAAAGAAAAAAACTAAGGGGGTTTCCCATACAAGAAATGTGTTTTTTTAAATGTGTTTTTTTTGTGGTACGGAAACCTCGATGCGCGAGTTCGACTCGCACTTGGCCGGTTTTTCAGTTCCTTTTCATTATATGAATAATTTACTCGTATTATGTAACTTTGAGATTAGGTACTTTATTTTCTAACTGACCAATACGCATGACGCGGTACTATGGCTTCAAGCGCATCAGTATGTTAGTTTGAAACAACGGCGCCTCTGTTTTATAGAAATTAGTTGAGTGAAGCATTTCATCGGGTGAATTAATCAACCAGTCGTTTGATTTGTGTAAAATATAAAATTGTTTTATGATGATCATCAGCTAATCTCAGATGTATCTTCGCAAAGGAAAACCCGCTTTCACTAGATATCAGTCCGTCGTTTCCAATACGTTGGAAAGACAGATGGACCTAATCGAAAAACTGTCGATTTCCAATTTCAAATTATTACGTTTCTAGGTATAAAATCGAATGTAAAATGTTTGCTACTTATGCCCTTATGCCATTTGCGTCTTCGATACATTCGAATTTGACTCGAAACACTATCCAGCTCCCAGATATTTTTCCCTCCATCGTCCCTGTCCGCACAGTGGAGCGAGCTCGACGTCAAGCGCGGCAAAATGAATTCAATGGTTCCATTTCTTCGCTCCCGACGTTCTTCAACTGTTCATTTCATGAAATAAGCTCGAATAAGAAGCAGTTTTTCAGCATATCTTGAGCGCAACGAAGTCTCTCGTTTACTATAAATGCTGTCTGAATGGACGTTTAGTTATCTTTCGTATAGAGGCAAGGATGAATTTTCGAATAGCTAGTTTTAGTGGAGCGTCAACTAGCTGTACCTGAAGCTTCGCTCGTGCTAAGGTCAGCGCGATATTAGTATATTAATTCGGATATATGCTAGATTCTATTGGTGAGGACCGTATCTAAATCAGTTGAGTCGTTCTCGAGTTATACACAAACATAAAGAATAGGTTGTTTGGCAGTTTTACTTTACGCTTAAGGACTAAGCTGACACACACATTCTTAGGTTACCGTATCCATACGGAACCCTACCGCCGTCTGTCTTTCTACGTCGTCTGTTTCTCTGTCTGTCTGTCTGTCCTACGTCTTTATCTTTTTAAGCGTAATAGGTAGCCGGTTGAAATTTTGAAATTTTCACAGAATATGTGTTATTTATTATGGCTGATATGCCAACAAATATCAAAAAACAATACGTAAAAAATTATGGGGTCTAGCTACTACTAGCCCGCTTACGCGGAGGGTTCCGTATCACCGCGGTGGTACGGAACCGTCGGTGCGCGAGTCCGACTCGAACTTGGCCAGTTTTTATATATAATCCCTCTGCCCTCAGTATTATCCTTAGTATTTCTTTCTGGACTTCAATGTATACCGAATTGAAAAGAGAAAAATGTAAGATTTTATAAGATCGCTTCTTATAGAACATCGAAGTACCTATTTTAGGAGAAAATATTTTTCTCATTATTTCACATAATTTTTGACTGAGATGAAACATAAAACCCCATCATAAAACGTCAGCATTCGTAATGTTGAGCTTGCTTTGTGCAACGACATTTGAAAATAATTACACACTTTACTGCCCGAAATGCGTAACTAGTTTCATTGTCTCCGTAAATCTGCCTTCACTCAAACCAATAAAAGTCGTTCAACAAGCCGTCTGATTCTTACATTTCACTTAGGGGAATAATTTTCCGAACATGTTTCTAGAATTGCGCTCATAAATCATGTAGGTATAAGCACTAGGGCGTTTCGCTCGTATCAAAAGCGCCCGAAAGCCGCGCGCACAGCACTGAAACAGTCGATTTATGACGCAGCAACGATTCAATTGTGAAATATATTTTCATATCGATGTACTTAAACATATTTCCCCATTGTGGAGCGAAAATATTCATCGAAAACATTCGTCGCGCGTTCCCGCTCGGAAATGCGTTCAGATATATGAGCTGCAGATTGGAAGAGCGAGATTCTTTGGACGAGACAAATGTGCAGGTTTCTTCGTGTATTCCTGGGGGAAATACGTTGCGAATAAAATTGTTACGAAAACTAACGCATTCGTTATTTCGTTGCAGCGAGTAGAAACCTGTACTAACAAATGTCTGTATTAAAATTTTTTATTCTTCATTGAACACCAATTAATACTATTCTCTCAATGATTCTCTCACATTATCCGTGCGCTTACTTATACACCCTTTACCACATCCCAAAGATTTGCTCTAATATAATGCCTAATAAAATAATAATCTGTCAGCCTCGATAGCTCAGTGGTGCAGACAGTCGACTGTTGCCGCGGTCAGTACTTGGATGGGTGACCGCTCGAGCGTTGGAGGCTAACCGTGGTTCGTATTCCACGTAAAACTGTAGATCCCTTCCCTTCATACCTTACTCGGTGGTAGGGTTCAACCCGCCCGGGTTGATACCAGTGCAGTGAATGAAACGTCGGTCGAAACGGCTATGTTTTTTTTTATGCTAACTGACTGGTTGCCGGTCGCCATGTCAGTGCTTCCCTTCGGTCGTGTCAGCTACACTGAGGAAAACACAAACATTTACATAGTCTTTTCGACCGCCATTTCGTGCAGTGCGGTGGTACCAACCCGGCGGGTTGAACCCTACCTCCTAGTAAGGTAAGAAGGGAAGGGATCTATAGTTTTACGTGGAATCCGAACCACGGTCAGCCTCCAACGTCGAGCGGTCACCCACCCAATAACTGACCGCGCCCAGCGTTGCTTAACAATCAATAGCAATAGTCGACTGTCTGTACCACTGAGCTATCGAGGGTGACAAATTTCCCTAAGCATATTAACCGCTTACAGCGCCATCTTTGCATGCAACGTTTTTAAAATTGGAATCGAACGCAAAATCAACAGACTGTGTTTGATTGAATGTTAAAGCATCGCGATTATAAATAAAATTCCGCTTAACAGCTTAGCACCGGCGCGGCGGCGGTTACGGCCGATGTAAAATATAACACAAAAAACTTATCTGAAACGCCTTTATTGTGTCCTTCTTATGCCTTTTATGTAGCATTATTATGTCGTTACGGCGCCGTCGCGCGGCCGAAGATTGCAGATAAAATATAATAGCGAACACACAATAGGAGATAGGCCATAGCAGATAGAATTTAACGTGAAGGTTCCGCGTGATGGTACGCACGAGCACTTCGGTTCCCGCCTCACTATAATTTGAGGGTCCCGAATTATTCGGCTCTCGGTACGCGTGGAGGACCCTTCAATTCCCTCAAACCAAAAATGTACCAGATCACGCGTGATAATTTAGTGCATTCTAGACTTTATGTTGGATAAAAACATAATCCCGTTCGCAGTGAGTGCTCGCAGGCTTAGGGCTTTCGGGAATGTGTTTTGCGTGGAGGAATTTTATTTTTTTATAATTCACGAGAGCCGGAGGACGGCTCGGGATGATCAATTGCTTTTTGAGATGACGCGTATGTTTCGTAATCCTGAAATCCCTCTTATTATTTTGGAGCGTACACAACACGAATATGAAAATGGATGTGATTTTATTAATTTGTTTTATTAGCGTGATACGAATTGTTTTGAGTTAGTTAAATGTACGTCTATTTTGTATATTTTCTTAAAGTTTCACTTGAGGAAATCACTACTAGTGGTATAAGTCCGTCTATTTACTCTATAGTTTTGTCTGTGGGTTTCTATCCTTATTTTTTTATTTTATGGGAACTGACACGGTTGGCTACATCACCTACAATGTCCGTGATGTCAGCCCATAACACCGGGTGAACTAAGTGCCATGTCAGTGCTTCCCCCTTTGATCGTGCCGGCTACACTGAACTGGTCGGAAAACACAAACTATTTACATAGCCGTTTCGACCGACGTTTCATTCAGTGCCGTGGTACCAACCCGGGCGGGTTAAACCCTACCACCAAGTAAGATTAGGAGGGAAGGGACCTACAGTTTTACGAGGAATCCGAACCTCGGTCAGCCTCCAACGGTCAGCGGTCACCCATCCAAATACTGACCGCACCCAGCGTTGCTTAACATTCAATAGCGACAGTTGACTGTCTGCTATCGAGGCTGACAATCATTACCTTATGCCATAGTATTTTTATTTTTATTATTTTAGAGTTCCGTATCCGTCGTACGGGATCCTATTACAAAGCCTACGCCGTTTCTATGTTTGTCTGTCTGTCCGTCTGTCCGAGGGCTGTATCTCTTGAACCGTAATAGGTAGCCCGTTGAAATTTTCACAAAATATTATGGCCAATATAACAACAAAAATAATCAAAATAAGAAAAAGTTAAAAATTCACAGGGGTCGCCATACAAGAAAATTAAAAGTGTATGCGCCCTATCTACCGAAAAGAGTATGAAGCATTTTAATTACTACATAGATGGCGTGAGTGGCGCTGACCATGACATGGCTATACGGAACCCTCGGTGCGCGAGTTCGACTCTCACTAGGCCGGTTTTTTTACATATACATAATCAATTGACTGACAAACACAGGAAGTCAAATCCGACATTCGCACCCTCCCTATGACGGGCTCGTGTTCGGTTCATGACAGGAATATTATGTAATGTGATGTTCATCCCTTACATATACCTACGTAACCTTCAAACCTATATATAGTACAATAGGGTGGGCTCTGTCAATTTCTGTCATTATTCTAATAGTAGATTTATGTGCCCTCGGTTTAGCTCGTATTTTAATAAAAAAAAAACCGGCAAAATGCGAGTCGAACTCGCGCACCGAGGTTTCCGTATCGCCATATCATGGTCAGCGCCACTCAAACCATCTATGGCGTGTTTTATCTTTGGTTAGTTAAAATGCTTCATACTCTTTTCGGTAGACGGCGCAAATATACTTTTTAGTTTTTTATATGAGGACCCCCGTCCCGTGAAGTTTTTACTTTTTCTTATTTTTATAATTTTTTGCTATGTCGGCCATAATAACACTTATTCTGTGATCATTTCAACGGGCTACCTATTACGGTTCAAGAGATACAGCCCTCGGACAGACGAACAGACATCGTGATTCCACGTTTAAAAACAGCGTCAGCATTGCAAAGCGACTCCTAAGCCCAGAATTTTTTCTCTCTACTGACTGGAGTAAGTATTAATATAGCGACCTCCTTCCTCAGCGCCATGGAGTGACTGGCTCACCAGATCATTATTCATATGGGATGCGTCACATCAACGTGACTAAGCCAGGTGAAGCGATGGAGACGCAAGCTTGAGAAATATGGGCTAGCGGAGGAATTGAAAAGGCTATATGGGGCATTAACCTGTCGAAGGGGCGAAGTCCTTAGATGAAACGTTTTTCATCCTGTTCGCGCTCTTTTACTCTAAAGCTCGGTGTGTTTCCCGAATCCTTTAACCTGGGTGTCTTCAAACGTCGTATCAACGGGCTAGACACGCTAGCAACAGTCCGCAAATCTGCTGGAATGGCGCCTCACTGAGCGTGGTTTTGCGGGGAGAGGGATTTTTGGCTCTGTCGACTGTATCGTTGGTCCCTCGACACAGGCATCCATGTTGGTTCACATAAAAAAAGCTCAAAAAGCTTCGACCGATCTTTAATTCAGTACAGTGGTATCAACTATACCACCTAGTAAGGTAGGGAAGGAACCTACAGTTTCACGTGGAATCCGGACCACGGTCAGCTTCAATGGTAGGTTCTTTTCACGATGCAAATATCGATAACATGGTAAAAGCACAGAATAAGGAGTTTCTGTAAGAGCTATGGAACGGCCGCGCTGTTTATGTAATCCGGTATGGCCGGCTGAGTCGGAGGGGCCAAAGCACATGCTCCGACCAGCCAACATCACCTCCGTGAAGGTAGGCGCCATACCGGAGATTTTCCTGGATTGCTGGCTATACTGCACTAGAGGAGAACACAACCGAGGCTTCTATGCGGCCATCTTACATCCAGTACGGTGGTATCAACCCAGTCGGCTACAATTTGAGCCTACCACCTAGTAACGGGCAAGGGGAGGGACCTACAGTTTTACACCGGTTCCGAACGGCGAAGCAGCAGTGGTAAGCACGTAATTTTGTTCGTCAAAAAAAACTCATTGGTACACGCCGACCGGATTCGAACCTCAAACCTCTCGCATGAAAAGCCGATTCCCAAACCACACGGTCATCCGCCGCTCAAAGCCTTATACTGAAACCATGATGACCATTTTACTTACGACATTTTAGTTCGGACTACGATGAAAGCAGTCTGCTCAGCCTCGTTAGCCTCGATAGCTCAGTGGTGCAGACAGTCGACTGTCGCTATTGATTCGCTGGGTCGGTAGTACTTGGATGGGTGACCGCTCGACCGTTGGAGGCTGACCGTGGTTCGGATTCCACGTAAAACTGTAGGTCCCTTCCCTTCTTACCTTACTAGGTGGTAGGGTTCAACTCGTCCGGGTTGGTACCACCGCACTGAATGCAACGTCGATCGAAACGGCTATGTAAATAGTTTGTGTTTTCCGTTCAGTTCAGTGTAGCCGGCACGACCGAAGGGAAGCACTGACATGGCACATAGTTCACCCGGTGTTATGGGCTGACATCGCGGATGTTGTATGTGATGTAGCCAACCGTGTCAGTTTCCATATAAAAAAAAACATTTTTCTACTCCGGCAGAACGTCTGCACTGCCTATGTCGTGCTTAGCATGAAGTGTACTCTATGCCTTTTCTGTATTATCGATTTCTTTCGGAATAACAAAATAACGTAATGGGGGTCGTTTGTCATGAACGTTTGATATTAGGCATTTGCCAGGCGCTTCGGTTAATTTGGAGGGGGCTTCGAGATGAATGGGTTCGTTCGTGTTGTCGCTGAAAATATTAGCGGTAAACTCAATTTTGTTACATAGAGACGTGTCGTCCTTTGGATAGACGTGAAGAAAGAATTAATTTTCGTATGTATTTTTGAGGGGATGTTTGAAGATTCATGGAAAAGACGTAGCGCGCTCAATATTTTTTTTAATGTAAACTGACACGGTTGGCTGCATCACCTACAACATCCGTGATGTCAGCCCATAACACCGGGTGAACTTGGTGCTACGTCAGTGCTTCCCTTCGGTCGTGCTGGCTACACTGAACTGGACGAAAAACACAAACTATTTATGTACATAGCCGTTTCGATCGACTTTTCATTCAGTGCGGTTGTACCAACTCGGGCGGGTTAAACCCTACCACCTAGTAATATAAGAAGAATATGTTTTATATCTATCTATTTTATACCACGTACGTATAGGCTGGAGGTTTTTAAAAGGGGCGTTAAAATGCTCCTGCCCGAGGGACCGGTATGTTTTTTTTTTTTTCATGAATACCAAAAACTACATTTTATTATTAGTCTTTCAAACTGCGTGCCAGTTTGTTGGCTGAATCCGCTCTCCAACCGTACCGAGCCGGTACTTGATTGAAAAATTGCCCCACTGCACCTCTCCCCTTGCATGTCGTAAAAGGCGACTAAGGAATAAGGACAAGATACCGTGCTAAATGGCGACAGGCTAGCGACCTCTCACCTAGGCGCGGTCCTTCCATCGATTCATGCAGCAGGTGAGTGTCTTCGTGGCTTACTTGCTGCTTGATAGTTATCTTGTCCGAATACTTTGCCAAACATTGTGGTCGGTGTTGTGCTGTAATTTACAAGAGTACTTGGAGCACAACACCGATTACTCTGCTTACCCCAATTGTCGGGATACAGCGTGTGGTATGTATGTATGTAGCATACATACATACACAGTTAGTTACCGAACTCCAAAATTCCCGATAACGTGGGTAGGTACATGATATTTGCGGACACCCCTCAGTCAGTCAGTCAGTCAGTCAGGGTGTAAGCGTCCATTGCTGGACATACGCCTATCCAATTTTCCTCCAGTCCTCCCGGCCTTCAGCGATACGGAACCACTGATTTCCGCCGACGTACTTGATGTCGTCGTCCCACCTGGCGGGTGGTCTTCCCACACTCCGTTTTCCTGTCCACGGCCGCCAGTGTAGGACACGGTTACTCCAACGGTCATCGTCTCTTCGGCTAACGTGCCCAGCCCACTGCCACTTGAGCTTAACCACCCGGCGTCCAATGTCGACTACTTTGGTGCGTCGGCGGATTGCCTCGTTACGCACCATATCACGTAGCGATATTCCCAGCATGGCTCGCTCCATTGCTCGCTGGGCAACTTTCAACCTTTGGACAACAGCGACCGTCAGAGTCCACGTTTCACACCCGTACGTCATAATCGGGAGGACACACTGGTCATATATACGGGTCTTTAAATTTTGCGGAAGTTCAGACTTCAGGACGAATTTTAGTTTTCCAAAGACAGCCCAACCCAGCGGACACCCCTGTGTAGTAGTTAATCAATACGGTGGATCCACCCTCCATGTAACATGATATGCTCACACGTGTCCTTTCATTAGCCGGGGACGAGATTCCGGTTTCCTCTTCTGTCATAGACGCGCTCTCGTATCGAAAATATTTTTATATATAAATAGTGTTAAGTATGTAATGTATTTCTCGATAGAAACAGTGTACAATATTTATTTATTTATTTATTTATTTCGACACACATTTTTTTTAAACATACGCTCTGCACTAGAAATATCTGTTTTGCCGAGGCAGCTGTGGACAGTGTTAAGTAGACAATTTATTGTGCGCTTATCAAGACAAAATAAAAAAAAAAAAAACTAGAGAAATTAAGATAAAACATAAAAAAAATATTTACAACAATATCATAGGTACCCATCATTAAAATAAATATTAAAAAGAATTCTTACATACGAGTGGAATCAGGATTTTGTTTCCTTTGTTTTATTACAACCACATTTCGTTTTCGTTTGTCAGTCTCGGTAGCTCAGTGGTGCGATCGGTTGCACGCCTGGGCGCGGTCAGAACTTGAATGGATGACCGTTGGACCGTTGGATGGTTCGGAGTCCACGTAAAACTGAGGTCCCTCCCTTCCCTTTTTACACCCGATGCTGACATGTACATCAAGGTGTGGTATCAACCCATTCGGCTAAAATTTGAGCCTACCACCTAGTAAGGGGCAAGGGAAGGACCTACAGTTTTACACCGGTTCCGAAGCAGCAGATGTGGGAATGCAGGTAAATTTTTCAGTCAGAAAAAAAAAACCATTGGTACACGCCGAGCGGATTCGAACCTCGGACCTCTCGCAAGAGATGCCGACGCCCCAACCACTCGGCCATCCGCCGCTTCAGCAGACTTATGGTTTTTGCTGTATCAATCATACACATCGATCATATATATGATCCATGTGTATGATTCGACGTATTTAAACTTACGTCACAATTTATTAACAACCTTTTACTCAAGAACATCTTTTACTCATATGCAAATATAAATAATAGGTTACTCTATGACTAGCTATTGCCCGCGGCTTCCCTTAGCATGACATTTTACTCACAGCTCAGGCCGCCGATGACGTAGCGTTATGATATGAGTTATGATTTACCCTAAAACCTCTTGGGAAGTCACAAAATGTAACAGTGTAAGTAAACCGTATGTAAATTGGTAAAGTGGTTCTCGAGCAGTTTATGAGGATATTCATATACAGTTAAACGGCCGCAGAAACTTCCTTTTTTTATTAGGATAACTAGCTTTTGCCCGCGGCTTCGCTCGCGTGAAATTCGTATTCAAAAAGAAGAAAGTAAGTAAGCCCGCTTTTGCACCTTTATTTCGGCGCGCGGAACAATTCGGTTTGTATGAGAGCCACATCTTAGCGTAACCGGAACAGGAATTTTATTTAGCCTATCTTGTGTCGCGTATAGTTAAATGTGCTTGTACTAAGTTTCATCGAATTCGGATGATCGGTTTAAGGGTTATGGAGCAACACACAGAAAAGATTTCTAAACATTGCCAATTTAGTTTTAATATCATACATAGAGTCTACAAACGCATTATCTCACAAAACAAAGTAACTTACTCCATGACATCCCTTACAGATTTATTATTAGTAATAATATTGATGATGTGCGTTTTATAGTACGAGTACGTAACGCGCTAAAACCATACTCCATTACGCTCTAAAAGGCTAAATCGCTCTCCAAATCCTATAAAAATCTGCATCAATCAGTGAATAAGTTAATCACGTGTGCGTTAACGCGATCAGATTGTCGGGGGAAGCTCCTAGAGTGCCTTCAGATTTTAAAAAGCCTCCAACCCGCTATCAGGAAGCGGCACCCTTAAATGGTAGCGCAATCTTAAGATAATTCACGTTTACATTGCTTGCGCTGGAAACGAATTGCTAACTAATAAAACTTGAAATCTAAAACGATACGCCTTGAAAAGGATCAATAGATTTAAAATTTAATCATCGTAATATCATGTATTGAAAGGTCGCAGTGTGAACCGGACCCCATCTATATCGGGCATGTCGACGTGTCATAGCCATGCACTATGCCTATGACCACAATAATTGCAATTGTGGGCAATTTTGGCCACATAGTGAATGATTTGTATGACATGTTGTGTACCGTTGGAAAGGGCGTAAACTAGCAAACTTTTTAAAAGAAAACCAAGCTCTCAAATTGCTGTCAGTTTTTTTTTATGAATTAAGAAATTAAGATTCTGTCATATTTTTACTCGTCCTCGGGACTTTGGGAGGTCATAAGTACTTTTCATGGTATTTAACTACCTATATCAAGCAGCAAGTAAGGCACGAAGGCCCACCTGCTGCATGACTCGGTAGAAAGACTGTGCCAATGTGAGATATCTTGATCAAATGATATTTTTCCTAGAACTAAGATACATCGTAAAATCAAATAAATTCGTGCAAATACAATCATAAACAAAAAAAAATACAAGGGATTAAAGCTGGGATTTTGGTAATTTTCAAAAATAAAGAAAAAAAAATCGTATCTCGATACCACGTGACACCTCACAAAAGGTATCATAGGTCAAAACCTTGCAAACGACCCCACGTACCAAAAAAAAAAAATTTTGTCGGTCGACGTGCCGAACACACTGTTGTGAAGAGGCATGGGTGTGACTTACTGATCTGAGGGTGTGACGGTGATTAGGTTACATTCAAATAGGAAGAAGCGAGAAGGGTTTAGAAATCACAGTTGCCGCCGTTCTGGTCACGGCACCAACTGTTATGTTCGGTTATACAGGGTGTTTCAGGATAGGCTTGAGAAACTTCAGGAATAGAAAGTACTCATTATTAGAACAAAAAAATCCTTATCACTCAAATCGAAATTCCGTATTTTTTTTCATAGAAAAATTGAAAATTGTAATAAAAACTCGATGGACAGTGAGTATGGGGAGATTTGGCTCTAGGGAGTGCAATGACCTATTCAAGTCCCCCTTTTCTTTTGATGTCATTCAAATTTAATTTGGAATTTACCTGCATGTAATTTAATTCTACTAGTTAAGCATGAAAGTTAGTCATTTTAGTTTTAATTAATAAAGGCGGATGTTAAACGTCCACCAAATCTCGATGAAACTATTTTCACCAAAAAGTAGTATAAAATTACCGAATCTGAAAAAAAAGTTTCAGAGCTTTTCGTCTTCAAATATGGACCTCTTTCGAACCCTGAAGTTACGAAACCCTATCCTGAAAGAACCTGTATATAAGTTGAGAACTACTTAATCAATTCACGTGCGGTTTTGACTGAGTTAATCAAGTCTAAGGATGATCAAGTCGAATCTAAGGACGATTATGGGATATTTTTTTCGCAAAGCAAATTTTCTACCAATTTTGGCGACAAAAAAATACTGTGAGGGTTTGTGTTTGTGTGTGTAAAGGTTTAGTGTGTATGCAGCTATGAATGGACCTAACACTTTTACTACTGTTATGTATTTAGACAATATTTTCAAAGTGTTTTTTTTTTTAAATAGAGCAAGCGAAGCCGTGGGAAACATATTAACTAAAACAAAATCATATGTTTTTTTTTATTCAACTGCATATAAACGGGGCTTTCAAGTAATTCACTGTCGCCATCCTGTGGCCATAATTGTAAGCACATGCTCTTCCAGTCAAGTTGGCAACGCGCGTGCTACCCTCCTCCACAGGGGCTGAGCCTACCCTTCGGGGAAGGGATGGATAAATGTCGTTGAGATTTCTACCTATCTACATTATAGTAAAGAGATGGTAAATGTAAAAGTAATATAGAAACGTTACATTTAGTTCAGGCTTTCTTTGACTGCATGTCACAGTACGTACATAGGAGGGTTATTTATGTATTTGAGGGGTATTTATGTTTATTGGGGTATTTATGTTTGTTGTTTATTGTATAATTACATCCATAGGTACGAGTAGGTAACCACGCTTGGACATGTCGAAAATTAAATTTAGAACTGACGCTAAATTCAATGCAAAGAAGAACTGACAAACTTCCGCAAGTCACCATGTTTTGTTAGTACCTTATATTATAGTAACTTATAAATAAATTAGCACATACTACCGCTGACAAGAATATTAATATTTACACCATAAACATGAATAGGTACTGAAGAATCTGACCACTCTGCCTTTTACATTAACTATATCCTGGTGTATAGTGCCATTGTCAATTTTGATATTTTTAATCAAGTCAAATCAACAAAAAATTGTAAAAGTTTAATACAAAGAAATGTAATAAGTCATATTAAAAATGTAAAGATACAAAGTGTAAATAAGTATAAAACTCGTCTACGAAAAACTAAGGAAAGTTGATAGAATATGATGTAGTCAGGCGTGTAGTAGGATTCGAATAGAGAGTACAGGAAGAAATAAAAAAAATAAGGTTAATAAAATGTTGAATTTAGATTTTGAAAAAAAAAAAAATTACAAAAGGTCATATTTGTTTAAATTTTGAGCTACCTACAGCAGCGGTTCTCAAACTTTTTTGGTGACGGAACCCTTTTGGAAAGCGAAATATTTGACGGAGCCCTAAAATAAACAAAAATTAGTTTTTGTGCATTCTTTATAATAATCATATTACAATGTAATAGTTACTTAAATAATATTATAATAAAAGAAAAAACAATAATTAAATATCTAATGGGAGGTATGAAACTGTTCCTTATTTTTCATCAATTGGTTGATATCAGGTTTGATATAGAAGAGAGTTGAGTTGAGTTCGTCTGCGCAGCCGAGCTGAATCGAGCCAGAGAGGAGAGGTATATTTAAATTTTTTTTTCTCGTATTCTCGCGGAGCCCCCACAGAGGCTCCGCGGAGCCCTAGGGCTCCGCGGAGCACACTTTGAGTATGGCTGACCTACAGAATCACTTTTCAAAACGTTTGCACTTAGCTGTAAAATCTCCAGTGTACACTTAAATTGGAAATGGAAAAAAATATAACAAAATCGTAATTGCGTTGGTCCCGAAAGAGAAGAGGCAATCTGAAGCGAATTTTGAATTTAGAACTCCATTTTGTACAAAACGAAATCTAGAAACGTTCCATACTAGAAGCTCCATCTAGCGGCAGAATATGTAAGTCAACTTGGTGAACAGATGACGATACATTGTTATTGTTGTCACTAAAGACTGTAGATATTTATCTAAGTCCTTCCTCGTCGAAGTGGTCCTTTCCCAGTGTATTCTACTTAGAAACTGCATAATGAGAACTGGGTATATAATGTGGGGACACACTGAGCACATAGTGGGTCATTCACTTAGACCCATTACTTTAATATCATCAATACTATTAATAAATCTGTAAGGGATGGTCATGGAGTAAGCTCTTTGTATGATACTAACTTAGTAAAAAACTAAATTGGCGATTTTTAGAAATCTTTTTGTATGTATGTATGTACTCGTATGTTTCTCCATAACTCTTATAACGATCATCCTAATTCGATGAAACTCAGTACAAGAACATTTCACTATACGCGACACAGGATAAGCTAAATCAAATTTAGTTAAGATTACGCTAAGATGTGGCTCTCATACAAACCGAATTGTACCGCGCGCCGAAATAAAGGTACGGAAGCGGCCTTACTTACTTTCTTCTTTTTAAATTCGAATTTCACGTGAGCGAAGCGGCGGGCAAAAGCTAGTGTTATTATATATTATAAGTCAATGGGTTTATCGCATTTTGCTCTTAATAGAGTTATACGTTTTCTCTGCACAATCACAGCTGCCATACAGAGAATAGCAGTCCTATATTTTTGAATTGTTTGACAGCCTCTGAAGCGGAGTCGGTGCAAGTTCTGTAATCTTTCTGAATTCCATTACCGGCAAAATTACTGCCACAATCTAAGTACTCACCAAGCAGGCGTCACTCCAAAACAAATTTGATCGCCGTCGGCTGTCTGCGCGGGCCGAGGGAGGGGTAATGTATCAAAATTGTTTCCCCGCATGGAAACGAATGCCTAGAAGACGCATAAACTTATGGAGAAGGTGAAAAATTTCGTGTTTCACTCGCGCACCGAGGATTTCGTAGGTCCGCTACATCAAAATAATTGTTTAAGTTATGGCCTCGTTTAATACAAACTTCATAAATAACTAAATATGGGCAACGTCAAATTATAAAAACAATGTGAAAAGTTGCGCGGAACATTGTTATTTATAATTCCAGAACCCTATCATCAATCAGAATAGTTCTTGGCGTTTAACTACAGGAAATGTATAACGTTTTTTAATAATAAAAATACTTTCTGAAGTACCTAGATCAGTGGACAAAAAAATGTTTTATGGAAAGCTGACATGTGGCTTTGTTACATACGAGTAGGAACTAACGATAGTGAGATATAAATATCATTGTTGTCTAAATGGCGCCATTCTAATTCTAATAAAATTTTATACAATACACATAATGTACGTAGCCATAGCACGTGACCGGTTGGGGGGTTGTCAATATAGCACGCTGTGTCAGTGGGGGAGGGCGTGTAATAACCATGTCACGTGGTAATTCAAACTATGGTTTAATAAAGACTATAAGCCGCGTCTCCTGCGGATATTTTTTTCGAAACATTACACAGAAACATCGAAACATTGGGGCGTGGCCATACACGTTTGTATGAAAACCATAGAGAAATAATGTTTTTGTCTAATGTTTCTTGTGTAATGTTTCTAAAAAACATGCACAGGAGACGCGGTTTTAGAACTCGACCAGCATGCAGCAGCAGTGAAAATTGTGTGCATGCCGACAATTGGTAAAAAGATAAAATTTATGCAAGTATTTTAGAACCTGACAAAGTTCATACGTCACCTAAACACATGAAGTCATCCGATGACTCGTTCCTGCCAGAACTAGGTGCTATGTGAGTGCTTCCCTTGAGTCCTCTATCAATGCCATCTCTATGTGATTATTGCCGCGGTTTCGCGAATATTGCTAGCTATTATGGCGTTAAGAAACGTTTTAATATAACTCGACAGGCGCTTCGCGCGTGCCCTAGGACTGGTGCGTTGGCAAAAAAGTTAAAGTCTTAAGATGAACTGTGACGTTGTGTCAGGAAGCATTAGAGGTTAGTGAGGAGGTGAGACGCTGGAGTTGCGATTGGTTAGATAGATAGATAGATAGATAGAAAATTCTTTATTCCTCCAGTAAACATTGAACAGTAACAAATATATTAGAAAATTTCCATAAGGTGCAAAGGCGGACTTATCCCTTTTTTTTATTTTTTTTTTATGTAAACCAGCATGGGTGGCTGTAGTCGACAGAGCCAAAATCACATCTCCTCGCGAAACCACGCTCAGTTAGGTGGCATGCCAGCAGATTTGCGGACTGTTGCTAGGCTGTCTAGCCCGTTAATACGACGCCTGAAGACACCCAGGTTAAAGGATTCAGGAAATACACTCGCCGGAAGACAGTTCCACACTCTAGCGGTGCGACAAAGAAACGATTTAGAAAACCGATGGGTTCTCAAAAGCCCAATGTCAACAACAAAAGGGTGCTGAGTCTCTCTGCGACGATTACGACCTTACAGAGATTTCTTACAGTCAACCTTTGGATGTTTGAGATTCGATAATATAGTGGAATGTAAGTAGGTAGTAGCAAAAGAGTTGAGCGTGAGAATTGAAGATAAAATAATAATAAGAATACTTTTAACAATACATATTATAAGTAAATGCTAGTAAAATATAGGCCATACATGTGTTCCGCTCGGTAGGTACTCCTTGACTCACATTCATGTTTTTTTATTCACCCATTTGGTAACAAGACACAATCGGATAAGTCAGGCATACCTACATACATACCATACTCTGTATCCCGACAATCGGGGCAGCAGAGTAGTCGGTGTTCTGCTGCAAGTACTTACACTCTTTTAAATTACAGCACAGCACCGACAACCACATTTAGCAAAGTATTAATTAGGGAAAGATAACTAACTATCAAGCAACAAGTAAGGCACGAAGACCCACCTCATGCAAGACTCGGTGAAAGGACTGTGCCAAGTTGAGAGGCGGCTACCCTGTCGCCCTTATTGTAAGATTCAACGCCTGCCGTCTGTTGGTGTGTATGTCTGTATGTATATTCACTTATAACTCAAGAACGGCTCAAACCTATTCAATAGCGGATTCACAGATGAGGAGCAACGGAACAAAATCACACATGTCCACATTAACTTTTTTTACAGGAGATCCAAAAAAATAATAAACTAATATTTGTGATTTTGGTGCAAATTTTCCAATCCAATGATTATTCTATTTCATTTGTGATTTGTGATTATGATCGCAAGTTTAGAGTTTGACATCAAAATAAGACTTTGTACCAGGATATGTGTGATTCTGATGCAAACCTTGCATTTCTTTGCATTTAAGCGGCGGGTGGCCGAGTGGTTAGGGCATCGGCTTCTCGTGCGGGAGGTCCGAGGTTCGAATCTAACCGGCGTGTACCAATGAGTTATTTCTGACGAAAAAATTTACGTGCATACCTACACCTGCTGCTTCACCGTTCGGAACCGGTGTAAAACTGTAGGTCCCTTCCCTTGCCCCTTACTAGGTGGTAGGCTCAAATTGTAGCCGACTGGGTTGGTGGCACCGTACAGGATGTAAGATAGCCGCATAGCAACCTCGGTTGTGTTCTCCTCTAGTCCAGTATAGCCAGCAATCCAGGGAAGTCTCCGGTATGGCACCTACCTTCTCGGAGGTCTTGGCTAGTCAGAGCATGTGATTTGGCCCCTCTGACTCAGCCACCCATACCGGATTACATAAAAAAAAAAAAAAAAAAATTCTAGCGATTATACAAGAGCGATTAGTGTGATTTTCAACACTACAAAACGGCTATTCGATAGGTTTCAGGCTAAAGATGCCGAATCGATAAAAAAACACTCACGGAAAAAAGTGGATATGTGTGATTTTGTTCCGTTGCTCCTCATATGTAATGCGACATATCTCCGATAGGTTGTATGTTGTATTACCTTTTGCCTACGGCTTACGGCGGGTAAAAAAGTGCCCAAAAACTGTACACGTGTCATGTGAACGGGTCCCTTACGAGTAACCTGTTCTATGCCGGGATATACCTACACCAATGTATGTATGTATATTCACTTATAACTCAAGAACGGCTCAAACCTATTCAATAGCGGATTCACAGATGAGGAGCAACGGAACAAAATCACACATGTCCACATTAACTTTTTTTACAGGAGATCCAAAAAAATAATAAACTAATATTTGTGATTTTGGTGCAAATTTTCCAATCCAATGATTATTCTATTTCATTTGTGATTTGTGATTATGATCGCAAGTTTAGAGTTTGACATCAAAATAAGACTTTGTACCAGGATATGTGTGATTCTGATGCAAACCTTGCATTTCTTTGCATTTAAGCGGCGGGTGGCCGAGTGGTTTGGGCATCGGCTTCTCGTGTGGGAGGTCCGAGGTTCGAATCCAACCGACGTGTACCAATGAGTTATTTCTGACGAAAAAATTTACGTGCATACCTACACCTGCTGCTTCACCGTTCGGAACCGGTGTAAAACTGTAGGTCCCTTCCCTTGCCCCTTACTAGGTGGTAGGCTCAAATTGTAGCCGACTGGGTTGGTGGCACCGTACAGGATGTAAGATAGCCGCATAGCAACCTCGGTTGTGTTCTCCTCTAGTCCAGTATAGCCAGCAATCCAGGGAAGTCTCCGGTATGGCACCTACCTTCTCGGAGGTCTTGGCTAGTCAGAGCATGTGATTTGGCCCCTCTGACTCAGCCACCCATACCGGATTACATAAAAAAAAAAAAAAAAAAATTCTAGCGATTATACAAGAGCGATTAGTGTGATTTTCAACACTACAAAACGGCTATTCGATAGGTTTCAGGCTAAAGATGCCGAATCGATAAAAAAAACACTCACGGAAAAAAGTGGATATGTGTGATTTTGTTCCGTTGCTCCTCATATGTAATGCGACATATCTCCGATAGGTTGTATGTTGTATTACCTTTTGCCTACGGCTTACGGCGGGTAAAAAAGTGCCCAAAAACTGTACATGTGTCATGTGAACGGGTCCCTTACGAGTAACCTGTTCTATGCCGGGATATACCTACACCAATGTATGTATGTATATTCACTTATAACTCAAGAATGGCTCAAACCTATTCAATAGCGGATTCACAGATGAGGAGCAACGGAACAAAATCACACATGTCCACATTAACTTTTTTTACAGGAGATCCAAAAAAATAATAAACTAATATTTGTGATTTTGGTGCAAATTTTCCAATCCAATGATTATTCTATTTCATTTGTGATTTGTGATTATGATCGCAAGTTTAGAGTTTGACATCAAAATAAGACTTTGTACCAGGATATGTGTGATTCTGATGCAAACCTTGCATTTCTTTGCATTTAAGCGGCGGGTGGCCGAGTGGTTTGGGCATCGGCTTCTCGTGCGGGAGGTCCGAGGTTCGAATCCAACCGGCGTGTACCAATGAGTTATTTCTGACGAAAAAATTTACGTGCATACCTACACCTGCTGCTTCACCGTTCGGAACCGGTGTAAAACTGTAGGTCCCTTCCCTTGCCCCTTACTAGGTGGTAGGCTCAAATTGTAGCCGACTGGGTTGGTGGCACCGTACAGGATGTAAGATAGCCGCATAGCAACCTCGGTTGTGTTCTCCTCTAGTCCAGTATAGCCAGCAATCCAGGGAAGTCTCCGGTATGGCACCTACCTTCTCGGAGGTGATATTGGCTAGTCAGAGCATGTGATTTGGCCCCTCTGACTCAGCCACCCATACCGGATTACATAAAAAAAAAAAAAAAAAAATTTCTAGCGATTATACAAGAGCGATTAGTGTGATTTTCAACACTACAAAACGGCTATTCGATAGGTTTCAGGCTAAAGATGCCGAATCGATAAAAAAAACACTCACGGAAAAAAGTGGATATGTGTGATTTTGTTCCGTTGCTCCTCATATGTAATGCGACATATCTCCGATAGGTTGTATGTTGTATTACCTTTTGCCTACGGCTTACGGCGGGTAAAAAAGTGCCCAAAAACTGTACACTTGTCATGTGAACGGGTCCCTTACGAGTAACCTGTTCTATGCCGGGATATACCTACACCAATATCCCGATAGTAAGAAGCACTTCAAACAATAAAATGAATTCCACTATATCCACTTGATCTCAGCCAATTTCACGTGATGTTTATTCTTATTTTTACTTACAGATAGCGAAAACGCCTATTCACATTCCACAATATACGTGTTGATTTCATGAAATAATCCTTACGTCAACACGCGAAGGTCGGTTTTCGGATGGGCCATACCCTTGGGGTATTTCTAGGTATAATGTATAGGTATTTGCACTGTTTATGTTTCACTTAACGAATGTTTGCTCCGCTTCTTTGATCTCAGTGTCCTCTTCAGCGAATCTCCGAGCGAAGTTGGACGACGACATTGCGAGGGTGTGTGTGAGGGTGTGTGTGTGTGTGTGTGTGTGCCTCTAAGAACATGTCGTTTCATATGTAGTTGGAATTCGACAAACGTTTTGTAGTGAAGTGTCAGATTATGAAATTGTTCGTATTAATAGAATAGTCCTTTTTAGGGTTCCGTACCTCGAAAGAGGTGAAAACGGAACCCTTATAGGATCACTCTTGTGTCTGTCTGTCTGTCTGTCCGTCTGTCACAGCTTTTCTTTCCGAATCTACTGGAATTTAATCAATCACGGACGTATAGCACAAAACGTAATCAATGAATTTAGATTTTGTGGGTCAATTATGGAGGTCAAATTAGAAAGTAAAAACAAAGATTGGTTGTCTGTAAAGTTGGTTTACGGACGATAGTTTTACGTGATGACGTCATAAAGTATATAAAGTGCGAAGTCAGATACAAAATCAGTTTATAATACTTTATCGTGCTTAGAAGTGTAATTCTTAAATCGCAAATGTGAGTACTTTCAAAACTAATAATATTAATTATCAATATAAACTTTTAATTTACGCCATCTACCTACATATCAAAGCGCATACTACAACGTTGCAACACCTTCAAGTAAACTACCGCTGAAGTATTTCATTTACTATATTGACGCTAGATGTCGCTCCAAAAGACTCAACGCCATGAAAATATTCACCTACTGGTGACCAAATTCGCTTCGCTAGTACCTGAACGATTTAGCCGGGTGGTTAAGACGTCTGGTCGGTCACACAATAGTAGTAGCAGGGACCGCGGGTTCGAGGCTCGCAAAAGGACGGACAAATATATTTTGTATTTCCTACTCTCCTTATATGCCTCTCTATCGCTTGTTACGCGCTCTCGCTTGCACACACAGGTTCAGATGGAACGTGACACTTTTTCGTGTGTGCAGCCGGTGTTCATCAATTTATAAGACGTGACGTCATCACGTCAAAAAATTTAAGTGCATCATGTGACACATAAAGGATAAGAGCTCGTTATAAGGAATACAAATGTATTATAATTTTAAAATGCATAGTTTAAAATATATTAAAGAAAATATACAAAATTGAGCATTCGCCCCTCCGCCGACTGCACCTTTGGTTCCTCGGCACAGCCACCCATACTGGTTTTCATAATACAAAAGCACTCTGCTGAATTACAGCACAGCACCGTCCACCAGGTTTAGCACACACGGTGATACTTACAATGCCTCAAACAAAACACAGCGGAGGAACTAATTACATGACAACATCGAATAAAAGTGTGCCCAGTTCACCTGGCCGGAAGTGTCGCGGCGGGCCTCCAGGCCCGCACCGGAAATTACGCAATTTATGGGGCAAACCGGAGCCACTTCCGCCGGAATAGTTATTGTCGGCGCCTCCAGGACGCTTCCCGTCTTAGACGTTGCTGGGACCTGCGCGTCACAGTATACAGACGAATACAGTGGTACGCTTGCCAACGGCTTGAAAAAAAAAAACGGCCAAGTGCGAGTCGAACTTGCGCACTGAGGGTTCCGTATCGCCATGTCATGGTCAGCGCCACTCACGCCATCTATGGCGTGTTTATGAAATGCTTCATATTAGTTGAAATTCATGATTAGTTAAAATGTTTCATACTCTTTTCGGTAGATGGCGCGGGCGCATACACTTTTTGGTCTCTTCTATGGGAACCCCCGCGATTTTTTTACTTTTTCTTATTTTTATTATTTGTTGTTATATCGGCCATAATAACACATATTCTGTGAATATTTCAAAGGGCTACCTATTACGGTTCAAAAGATACATCCCTCGGCCAGACGGACAGATGGACGGACATACAGACAGACAGATGGCGTAGGCTTATTAAAAGGGTCCCGTACCAGATACGGAACCATAAAAAGTGTATCATCAAAGTTGAGTAGGTAACTTCTTGCGCGTACGGACTTTGGATGAATGAACGCCCGACCGTTGAAACTGGCCGTATTTCAGATTCCACGTAAGGTTCAGTTCAGATTTACTAAAATCAGCAAGATTCAGGTTCAGTATAGTTCCACTATGCTCTATTCATAAGTCCATGAAACATATGCGGGTCACAACACATTATATTAGCTAGGTATATTTGTATTGTATAGTATTTTATATATTTATTTTTTACTCCCTGCCCAACTATTTCCTCCCAAGTACAGCCTGGAGTTTTTCAAAAGGTGCGTGAAAAGGCTCCTGTCAGGCCGGCATGGCATTCGCAATCCCCGTGCATCACAGACTATCCGTGGGCGTCGTTAGTTAGACACCGAATTGTAGATGAAACGAGGCGAAATGACGCGCTATCTATAAAAAAGTTGAATTACTTATAATAAAATAAAAAAATTACAGATTTCCTGCCTCACACGACTATCGAGCACATTGGAAATGAATCTACGGAATTCAAAAAAATTCACAGATTTTTTCAAAAAGGTTTTAGGCTACAGGGCAAACCCTTAACCCGATCGTCTTTGTTTTAGGCTCAAATTATAGCTGACTAAATTTTCCAGAGGAGTTTTTCTCTTGATCGAATTAATCTTGTTCGAATACTTTGCGAAACGTGGTGTTCGGTGTTGTGCTGTAATTGACCAGAGTACTTGCAGCACAACACCGATTACTCTGCTTACCCCGATTATCGGGATTCAGCGTGTGTGATATGTATGTATGTATGAGTTTTTCTAAAAATGTTTATATCATTCTTCGTTTCCAAAATATCGAGAGCCAAAATAAAAAAATCGGAAAAAAATATTTGTTTTTCACTATTTCGGCCATAACATTTTTCGTTTTTTACTTTCTCGAATAATTCTTTTTGCACTTTACAGCTCTCATGAACACGCGTCTTTTGAGCCTTTTTTGAATATCATATCTTCACAACTCTCCGAGATATAAGGGGATCGCACTTTTTCGTGAAATCGGAGCCTACACTGGAGCGAACGAAAAGACATTTCCAATGTCAACAAAATCGAGGCCGGATTTCAGTGTTAGCGATTCCACTGCAACATACTGTGGCCCAGCGTAGTTGCTACCGGCAGGCACTCAACGGCGGCGCGGAGGCGGCGGGCGGCGGTTATGCAAAACAGCTGTCCACAGTTGTAGATATCATCCGAGGCGGCACTTCCAGACGTGACAAAGGGCTGGCCAGGGCTTCCAGCGATGTGGTGTGGAGTGAACTTTACACTTTGAAATCTGGCAAATTTTAGGACTTACGAGATATTTCTATTTAACATTAGTCTGTCAACCTGGGTAGCTCTGTAGTGCTGCCGGTCGACTGTTGTTAAGCAACCCTGAGCGCGGTCAGTGTTTGGATGGGTGACCGCTCGCCGTGGTTCAGATTCCACATGCAAAAAACTACAGGTCCCTTCCCTTCTTATCATCAACCAGGGCGGGATAAACCCTAACATAAGTTAGGGTTTATCCCGCCCGGGTTGATGAAACGTCGGTCGAAACGGCTATATAAATAGTTCGTGTTTTCCGTCCAGTTCAGTCTTGCCGACATGAAATGAAGGGAAGCACTGACATGGCACCTAGTTCACCCGGTGTTATGGGCTGACATCACCGATGGTGTTGGTGATGTAGCAAACCGTGTCAGTTTCCATAAAACAAGTCTATATTTAGCTTGTCTTTGTGCGACATGTGACCCAGTAAAACCTTACCTTACAATATAGTAGGTTCGGATTGATTTTTTTATGGAAACTGACACGGTTGGCTACATCACCTACAACATCCGTGATGGCAGCCCATAACACCGGGTGAACTAGGTGCAATATCAGTGCTTCCCTTCATTTCATGTCGGCTACACTGAACTGGACGGAAAACACAAACTATTTACATAGCCGTTTCGACGGACCTTTCATTCAGTGCGGTGGTAGCAATCCGGGCGGGTTAAACCCTACCTAGTAATATAAGAAGGGAGTCTCATATCCCTTAGTCGCCTTTTACGACATACACGGAGAGAGATGCAGTGGGGCTATTCTTTTAAAGTACCGGCGCCACACGGTATTGATACCAAGACACTAAATTAAATAACGGCCTTATTGTTAATTCAAATTCAAAGTTATTTATTTTTCAATTCAATTAGATATATGTACAATAGACAAAAATGTTTTTTATACCTAGTGAATTGAAGAATCAGTGTAGCCGGGAGGACTGGAGGAAAATTGGAGAGGCGTATGTCCAGCAGTGGACGCTTACACGCTGACTGACTGACTGACTGACTGACTGAATTGAAGAAAAGGTGTAGGCGCAGCACGTGGCACTGGCATTTCAGTGCTGCTGATTTTAAGCCTAACCTTGTATGCACTTACTGTTAGCGCGCACGTTCGTGGCCTCTGCGGGCGGAGGCCGATAGATCTTTAAACTATTATTGTTTTGTCTTCGTACTTAAACCACGCCATAAAACCTTATTAGATAAATAATTTAATGTCATAAATAAAAAAGAGGTTTCGTAAACGTCGCTACTTTCAGAGATTGATTCACAACACTATACATTCCATTCTCTCATTCCTGCCGGAGGCCACGAACGTACGCACTGACTGTAGGTACCTAACTAAAAGCCAAAAGTGACGACAATGTAAGTGAAGGGTATTCAGTAAAAAAAGAAAAGATAGGCGATGTGTTAATAAGATAAATGGAGTGTTGAATAATGCTGTGTTGTGTGAAGACAGTAGGTGTGAGTATTTATTGAATTTGATAATAAAATGATTAGATTTAGTGGTTGATGGACTTCTGTAATTGTAATAGGTATTTTTTATAGTGTTTTTGAAGGTTAGTATGTTTTTAAGTTGTCTTAATTGGGGGTGGGATGTTATTCTAGCACCGGGTTGCCGCATATTTGAAGCTGCCTTCGAATGCGGCACCTCGGTGCTTAGGAACTGCCAACAACCTACCTACCGAGCGAGTTCCGTAACGGCTTCCTTTACCAAGCCATTTAAGTTTCCTCCATAGTGGGTCTGGTTTTCAGGTTTCCGTATCCCGTACGGAAGCCTATTACCAAGCCTCCGCCGTGTGTCTGTCTGTCCGTCCATCCGTCTGTCCGAAGGCTATATCTCTTGAACCGTAATAGGTAGCCCGTTGAAATTTTCACAGAATTTTTAAACCTAACCTAACCTAACCCCAAAACTCACGACACCAGGGCCACTTCGCACTCTCGCTGGAAATAGGAGACTATACTAAAGCGATCGAAATTTCCAAATCGACATTTTCAATGTCAAAAGGAGTGTCCGTGTATTATTTTCCTGAGAAAGAAATTCGAAGAGAACTTTTAAGAACTTAACATAGCAAAAAGGATTCGGGGAAACCAGACCGAGCTGACAAAAGACGTATTATTGCCATTATGGCCAAATGGGAAAGAAATAGCTTCTAAAAAATTGGCAGATATTAAAGTCTATACCTATAGATTTATTCCAAAATTGCATTGGTTTTTATAACCTTAAGTATTGCTAGTTTTAAGTATTTTTGTTTTCTATCTTTCCTTTCTATAATACTAAAGCTTTGCTGGTATATTTTGGTTTAATTATTTTATTATACAACCCCTATTATGCAAAAACGTACCAACTGATGTTTTTCATGAAAAACTGTTTGAATTGATTTTGTTTTAGCCCATTCTTCAGTGTCAAAAAATAGATTAAAATTTATTCTAAATTATTGTATAAAATAGTTACTGAAAAGAGCTACTTAGGATGAATAGTGCACAAACAAACTTTAAACTCAATTATCTCAAAACTAGTTGATTGTGGATTAGTACATTTTGGTGTATCTACGTCCAATTGCCATCGACCTCATTGAGGCTTCTCTCCGATTTATCTTCTCTCTAGGCAACTTGAGCGGTCATTGATAGCGGATAGATACGGAAACCTCCGTGCGCGAGTAAAACTCGCACTTGACAGATTTTTCTGTATTTATTATCTATATTCTGTATTTATGTTACAGGTTACTCCGTCAGCTCAGCCCAGGAGACGGTAGACGCCTACTACCCGTCGCCAGTAGTTCCTCAGTTCGAGTCCCGACAGCTCACCGAAGTTCTCGCTGTGAAGGGCCAGCCTGTTCTGATGCCGTGCACCGTATACAACCTGGCTGATAAGCTCGTGAGTTACCTATTATACTTCTCCTACATACATTACACGCTGCTGTATCCCGAAAATCGGGGTAAGCAGAGTAATGGGTGTTGTGCTGCAAGAACTCTGGTTAATTACAACACAACAGCGACCGCCGCGTTTAGCAAAGTATTCGGACAAGAAAGGCGTATATATTTTTTCTCTTTTCCTCTTATTTGTTTTATTAAGAAGATAAACAGCGACAGACAATAAGAAAATACTGTTTATAATAATATGAAAGCTTACATATAATACCAATTAGGGCTGGTACAGCATGGTGAGGGTAGCTTTTAAAAAAAGGGCTTTGATTAACTTCGCTCGACAGAAAAAACGCATGAAAAATACCTCTTAATTTACCTACATATCCGTGATATCAGCCCATAGCACCGGGTGAACTAGGTGCCATGTCAGTGCTTCCCTTCAGTTCATGTTGGCCACACTGAACACTAACTATTTACATAGCCGTTTCGAACGATGTTTCATTCAGTACCACCCAACCCAGGCGGGATAAACCAAAGATTAAGGGATAAACCCTACCACCTGAAAAGTTAAGAATGGAAGGGAGGGACCTACAGTTTTATCAGTCAGAACTAGGTGCCATATTTGCTTCACTTTTTCATGCCGGCTACACTGATATCTCCGGACCTTACTTACTAAACGATTGTCACAGACTCGCAGTGAAAAAGAATTCTCGAACAAGTGACCATGCGCTTTTAAATCCGTTAATAAACAACGCACTGCAATTCAACACATACCATTAGTCACCGGAAGCGTGTGGGGTGTGGAAAGGGGTATGTAAAGGGTGTAGAAGGGTAGGAGAATGGGTGGGAAAACTACATACGTGGGGGAGACGTGGGCTGGGCGATGCCAACTTTTCGCATACATCTTTCGTTCGCTCGGACCTTTCGCAAATTTAAACGAAATCGTAACTTTCGGGGCCCGCTTCTGCGAGACTCGCTTTGGCGTTGTGATCGATAGTGTATGAAATAATTGAAGCCGGTGCGGTAAACGAAACAACAAACGTCTGTGAAAATAGTTCGTGTTTTCCCGATATAACAGTGTAGACGGCACGACAAAGTGAAACCAATATGGCACTTAGTTCTGACAGAAACGAGGTGCAACATGCTAACGTACTATGATTTTTTCGAAACATACTCAATCGATATCCATAGAGTTGCCACCAATATGATCTCTTATGTTATGGGGTTACGAGAGCTGCTCGGGCCTCGCCCTCATTGAGTTACCATTTTAGAGGAAGTATCGTTTACGTCAACGCAGCTCGACCTTCGGCCTCGCCCTTATTGAGTTATTGTTTTCGAGGAAATATATCGTTTACGTGATTGCAACTTACGCAACACACTTAATTACTTAGAACTTAATGAAATTAGGTGAACAAAAATGGCCAAGTACGAGTCGAACTGGCGTGGAGAGGGTTCCGTGCCATTCCCTTTTCCGTGAGAACTTTAAGACTTTGGATTATCGTTTAGGATTTTCTGTAAACTATAGGAGAAGCCCTATATTCCAAATTTATTTCTTAATTTCAGAGTCAGTAGCTTCACATACAAGGATCAAATCTACGTCAGTCAGTCAGTGTGTATGCGTCCACTGCTGGACATAGGCCTCTCCAATGAAGACAATAAGCTATGACAGACGAACAGACACGAGAGTGATCCTGTAAGGGTTCCGTTTTTCCTCTTTTGAGGCACGTTACCCTAAAAAACCCGACTGTGAAACTAAGGAAACAACAAGTAAAGTTGATCTTAAAGACGCATAAATCTTAAAGATCAACTTTCCTTGTTGTTTCCTTAGCTCTTCGTAGTCGGGTTTTATAAAATGTTTATTTAATTATTTTAGTGTTATTAAAAAAAAACATGCAAAAAAATATCGCGCTGTGGCTGTGTCGTGGACATGGCCGTGTGTTTTACGTGAATACGTGTACGTATTCTTTGATCCTTTACCTATCGAGTGGTGTAATTACATGTTGGATGTAGATGATAGATATGAAGCTACAATAACAAACCGTATCCCCCGATTTTGTTCAGTTTTCTGGATTGGCTCCCACTATGGAAGCAAATTTAAAGACGTATTCACGTCAAAAATACTAGCATCACACAAAACAATATTCAACACAGTCTACACTAGCCAAACTACAGGCCAAACGATACAGCCTTCAGCCTCAAGAGCAGCGCGCACACGAGGGCTTGTTTAATACCTCTCCTATACATTGTATGATTTATAAGTCGTTGGAACTCATCCATCATTTACGTGGGAAAGCGTCGGTGGCGAGAGCGCGCCACAGAACATGGAAAACGTCGCACACACGCGCTCTGTTCTGTTACAGTTGATTTCACGAGTCGTGAGCACAGATGGACAGTGGACCAACATTGTATTGTTTATTATTTATTGTATAATATTTCATCCATAGGTAGGTAACCTACGCTTGGACATGTCGAAAATTCCGCCAGTTCTAAATTCAAATGCGAAGAAGAACTGACAAACAAACTTCGCAAGTCACAATGTTTTGTTAGTACCTTGTAAGTATTATCAGGCCTCACGCACTCTATGTACTTGCGCGCGCTAACTACCTACCGCCCGACGGGCCGCCGGCGGTCTTTTTCAGTAGTAATTCGTCTGCCGCGCGAAGTATACATAGACGCTCGCCCACGCAAGTGCGCGCAGCTGCAAAGCAATAACCACTTTACACTCGATCCTTAAGGTACATTTTCGCACGCAGCGATTGGCGTTGTGAAAGAGTAGGCTATTAAAGCCCGAAGGTAGGAACATTTTCTATGGAGTGATTTATCTGTTACGAAGTAACTATTAAGTAATCTGTGGTATTATGTTATAGTAACTTACAAATAATTAACACATACTACCGCTCACGAGAGCGGTTAATATTTAATATTTACAGCATAATAAATACTGAATACTGAAGAATCTGACCAGTCTGCCTATTTACATTACCTCTATCTGGTGTAGAGTGCCATCGTCAATTTGGTACTTAAATATATCAAGTCAACTCAACAACAGTCAGTTAAAGTTTATTACAATGAAATGTAATAAGTCATTATAAAAATCTTAAGATACAATGATGTGTGTTTTTTTCTGGTTTTCATTCAGAATGTTAATCATCAAACACAAAATTTTCGTCTCTCGACTTCCTTTAGCAGACCTTGTCTACCAAGCTGCAGAATTTGACCGAGATATACGTACTCTTCAACCTGTTCGATCACTTCTCCGTCAATAACGATTTGTCCTCCCGTCATAACCTCGGCCGCCATGACCTTGGTTTTGTCCCAGTTCATTTTCAGACCCACCTTCATCGACCCCATCTGACTCAGCAGAAATAAAAAAATTTAAAAATCACACTATCAGGTTTTATACTAAGACGCTCGTGCCATTTCCGTGTTGTGTTTATCTTTGTTCTATTGGGCGAGCGCACTCGGAAAAGCTCTAGCGGGGCGGGCGGGTGCGGTCAGCTCAGACCGCGGCGGGCTTCCTTCCTCGCAGTATTTTATCTTTTAATTTTTTTAGGGTTCCGTATCGGACGGGACGTTATTACGCCGTCCGGTCCGTCCGTCCGTCCGTCTGTCCTTCCTTTAAGGGTCTGTATCTTTTGAACAGTAATATCGTTCGCCTTCGCCAAACCCGCCATACTCTCGCGGAACACCCCTTTTTAGTGGGCAGAAGAGTACTTCGAACTGCACGATTCTCTAAATCATTTTTGTGCCGCACTGCAAAGGTGTGGAACGGGCTTCCGGCGAACATCTTTCTCCACTCCTACAATCCACAGATCTTCAAATTGCGGGTAAATAGCCTCTCCCCTGCGACATTAGTCCACCTCCAAGCCGGACTGGCACCTCCACGGGGGCGAAATTGGCTGCGCCTGAGGCTTCGACCTCGGGAGAGACAGCTCCTTCGGAAGTCATAAAAAAAAAATAATAATAAGAATGTTTTTTTTTCGACGTTTTTTGTTGTTGTTTTTGCTCTCTTGTAAAAACGGTAATACATGCAAAAGCGAAAAACTTCGTGTGATTATAGTGCAAACTCTAACAAATAAAAAATAAATAACTAAAAAAAAAACCGGCCAAGTGCGAGTCGAACTCGCGCACCGAGGGTTCCTTATCGCCATGTCATGGTTAGCGCCACTCACGCCATCTATGTCGTGTTATGAAATGCTTCATATTTGTTAAAATATGTCATGATTAGTTAAAATGTTTCACAATCTATTCGGTAGATGGCGCGCGCGCATACACTTTTTGGTTTCTTCTATGGGAACCGTCGGGAATTTTTTACTTTTTCTTATTTTTTATTATTTGTTGTTATATCGGTCATAATAATATAATATTCTGTGAAAATTTCAGCGGGCTACCTATTACGGTTCAAGAGATACAGCCCTCGGACAGACAGACGGACGGACAGACAGACAGACAGACGGACGGACAGACAGACAGACAGACGGTGTAGGCTTAGTAATAGGCTTCCGTACGGATACAGAAACCTAAAAACTACCAATTAAGTGATGGGTACGGAACCCTCATGGGTGCGACTCCCACTTGGCCGGTTTTTTATCTCTTCATTTTGCTGCAAAAAACTAAGTGCAACGCGCAGACCGCGCCGCGGCCGGGAGGCGGGGCGCGGCGTGAATGGACCAAGTTGAAAAGTCACAGAAAATGCGAGAGTTCGCCCTTTACTGGTTGGTGGCTTTTGTCTATCTATACATGTTGCTTTACGGATATTTTGTAAATAATAAACTAAACATTAAAGCATAATAAAAAGATTATAATAATATTTCATTTAATGGCAAAGTTATTTCTAAAAGTTCCAATAAAACAATTTTTGACATTGGAAATGTCTTTTCGATCGCTTCAGTATAGTCACCGATTTTCAGCGAGAGTGCGAATTCGCCCTGGTGTCGTGAGTTTTAAGGCTACCTAAATATTTAGGATGTCAAATGACATGTATCGACGAGGGGTACGAGATGGTGAAAAAATAAAATTAAAAAGTTGCAGACTTTCTGGGAAAACCGCAAAAAACTGCTTAAAATATCCGTTTTTAGGGGGTTTAAAAAGGGCACTTTTAAACATATTTCTAAATATATATTGTAAACTTTTATATTTTTACATTGTAGATTGACTCAATATCTGGGGATGTTTTTTTGATTGTTTGAAAAAAAGTGAATAATTTGGGAGTTATGATTTTTATTTTCCGTTACGAGAGTTACGAGTCGTCTTTATTTTGCAGTGTGAGTAGTTAAAATGGTTTTCGTGTAAGTATGCATGTTATGCAAGATTTTTTTTTAATAAAACTCATAAAAAATAAACAATATGTCCAAATGCCTATAGGGTCCGGCGCACACGAGCGACTGTTAGTCCCCGGCATTCTTTCGGTAAATACATTATTTTCGCTGTAAAGCTTTGTAAATAATATTTAATATCGTGCAGCTTGATATTGAAATATTATTTTCATCTTACCGGGCCCGGCCGCTGCGATCGGATATTTAGAAAATATTTTTATGTTTGCTCAAAGTCACCTTGTTGAATTTAATTTTATTTTATCTGTTCAAATTTTAGGACTGGGCAACGACCTTAGATCATAAAAAACGATTTTTTTCGTCTACGGCAACAACATTGATTTGTTGATTTTAATCTGAAACAGTTTTCTTTTTATTTATTTTTTTATTTTTATAAATAGCCCGCACGGGTGGTTTTTTTTTTATTGAAACTGACACGGTTTAGCCCAAAGGTCGAATAAAAGGTCAGGCACAGCCAATAACACCGTTCTTGCCATTTTAATACAAAATGTTTTAACATTTTAACTATAATAAATATATATATAAATAGTATTCATATACGAATGATAACAACTATTGCATTACTTGGGTCCTTGAATGCGTGAATAGGTACCTGTCAGGCCGGCATGGTAATCGCAATCCCCGCATACGACCAAATTTCCATGGGCGTCGTTGGACATCTTATGGATGAGTCGCAACATGTCGCGCTTTCAATAAAAAAAAAATATTGCATAATTAAATTGTATGTTTGAATTTTAATTGAGGGAAGAAAATAGGTTTGATGCGATTATTTTTCGCAAAATCCCCAACCAATTTATATAGAGTTTGCACAACTGTTATCTGTTATGTTGTAACATTATGCCATCACTAACAGGGACCGAGCAGTAAAGTAAACTTAAACGAAATTTGAGAATATGTTTCCTTTCATGTGATTTACAGATTTCCAACAATATGATATGTTCGGAGATTATAATATGTTTCGGAGATACTTTCTTCGAGAGAGCATAATTTATGCTCTCTCGAAGAAAGTAAACATGTATAATATTATTGTACATGTTTATCTGAGCGCAGCTCGACCATCGGCCTCGAACACTAAGGCGACAGCGGGTAAACGCTACACCGAAGCGATCGTTTATTATCATATATGCTTTTAAATCCTATTTGCTAGTAAACCGACCTTACCGCGAATTGCAGCCGCGAGCAAAGCTAGTTAATTATAATTGAAATGTGTGCTCTATTTGTAGCTAAAATGGTGTTTCTACGACTTTTTATTTTTAGGTGTAAAATTTTAACTCCCTCGTTGTAAAATTGAATAAAATACCCAACTATTGAGCGTTTGATTCACGAATTCAGCTCGTTCGCTCGGCATTTTACATTGAATTTACTATTTACGTTTATGTCAGCTGTATGGATTCGATTCCTCTGTACTTCCCGCATAAAATTAACCTGACGACGCCATGGGCCCATTTGTTAAGAGGGATGCTTTAGCAAATTTCACTAATTAGCAATTAGATACATATTGATTTGAATTTTTCAATATTTAATTTATATTTTGTATTTAGGGTTAGCACTGAATGAAACGTCAGCTATGTAAAATTAAATAGTTCCGTGTTTTCCGTCCAGTTCAGTGTAGCCGACATGAAACGAAGGGAAGCACTGACATGGCACCTATTTAACCCGGAGTTATGGGCTGACATCACGAATATTGTAGATGATGTAGCCAACCGTGTCAGTTTCCATAAAAAAAATACAAAAAAAAAATAATCCTGTCATTAATTCGGTTTAAATGGTCGAGCGTTAAATCGAAAATGGAACTTCGAGTCGCCTTAAACGCGTCGCCTATTGACAGCTCCTGTTGCTAGTATTTACAGTCACCAGCTCATATTTACAGGACAAACGCCGAAACTCGTCACATGATCCTGTTGCTTGTTAGTGCAGTGTACGCTCTAATTGGAAAGTTCTGGCAAACGGCACGGTTAATTGTAGGTGTCGATACGCATTTATTGTTGCGTCATTTGTGGAGTATAGGATACTAGCTTTTCGAGACTTTTTTTCGAGAAGGCCGAAGACCGAGCTGTGTTCAGGTAAACGATGTGCTTTCTCGAAGAGAGTAAGTCACTAATTGTGAGACCGAAGGCCGAACTGCGTTCACCTAAACGGCATATTTTTTCGAAGAAAATAAGCCACCAAGGGCGAGGTCGAACGCCGAGCTTCGTTGAGGTAAACTATTACTATATCAAAGATAATTGCATGGGAAGTGACTAAGAGCAAGTTCACTGTCGCCCGGTTCGATTACACCCACGAAAAAGGGCCGGCTAGAAATTTCGCAATTAATCTGAACGTAGCTCGGCCTTCGGCCTCGTTATTAGTGAGTTCATTACTTCGTGAAAGTACATCGTTTATCTGAACGCAGCCAAACTTTGCCGCGAACGGAGATATTTTTTTTATTATAGAATGCGAGACATGTGGCGCCGAGCCACCCAAAAGACGTCTGAAGTACGTGCATACATACATATATTCATACAAACATACACACATACACACACCCTCCCTTACACACATACACATATACACATACATACATAGACACAACACACACATACATACACAAACGCTGCAAAAATCATAATCAATCAAATCCTTTTGGCTTCGCCGTAGTTGGGTAAAAATACCAGTCAAAGGGGAAAAGGAAAATCGTGAAGAGCACTCGAAATACCCTTCGTCATCAGCCGAGGGTTGATTTGCTCCATCCGTCGGCAGAGGGCGCGACAAGTGGATAATTTTTGTCCTTATCGCGTTTGCATTTGGAGTATTTCGATTTGCAAAAATACAAATACTTACCTACTTTTTTATGTAAACCAACATGGGTGGCTGTGCCGAGGTAGAAATGGTGCAGTCGACAGAGCGACCTCTACTCACGAAACCGCGCTGAGTGCGGTGCAATGCCAGCAGATTTGCGGACTATTGCTAGGTTGTCTAGCCTTTTGAATTTTTTTTAAAGACAGCCGGCGCGGGTTTCTTTGTCCAATACTTCAACGGAAGATCAGACACAGCCAATAACACCACTCCTCTATGGGCTGTGAGGCGGACAAAAATAAATGTATCAACCGACTTCAAAAAAATCTGTTAAGTGCGAGTTTTACTCGCGCACGGAGGTTTCCGTATCTATCCGCTATTATCCGTCTATCTTTTGTCTTTCAACATTGCAATGTATAAAAGCCTGTGGCGCCATCTATTATTCAATAGTGTGACTAGTCGATTTTATTATACGTTTGTTGTATGGGAGCCCCTCTTAATTTTTAACTTTTTCTAATTTTTCTTATTTGTTGTTATATCCGCCATAGTAGGTAACACATATTCTGTGAAAATTTCAACCGGCTACCTATTACGGTTCAAGAGTTACAGCCCTCGGACAGACGGACGGACGGACGGACGGACGGACAGACGGCGTAGGCTTAGTAATAGGGTCCCGTACCTGATACGGAACCCTAAAAAGGAGGTTATTTTTTCTCTCTGTTTTTCAGCTCTGATTTCTAAGAGACAGCTAGTTGCCAAAGACGCTGCGGCATAGTACTTAACACCCTTCCCACCCTGGGGGTGAATCCCGGCTGGAAAATTCACCCGTATGTAGGCGAGCCCACCCCTTTAGTCACATGACTAAGCACACGACGCGTAAATGAGAAAAAGTGGAATAAAATCCCCCGAGATGGCTCCTAGATTGTCCAATCTTGTTTGGTTTTCATATTTATACTATATTGGCCCGCCCTCCGCGCAACCCCTGCGAGAAGGGGAAGGCTCTTTGGGTGGAAAAGCGATGATATAATTCTGCAATAGGGCGCGGTGGTGTGAAGCTTGCTAAATGTCACTTTTTAACCGACTTCAAAAAAAGGAGGACGTTCTCAATTCGACTGCATTTTTTTTATCTTTGTTACCTCAGAACTTTCGACTGGGTGAACCGATTTTGATGATTGGATGATATCCTTTGTGATTTGTGTAGCCTTCTTTAGCACCGCCTTCAACCCTAGGGTTCGATTTTTTTTTATTTCATAAATTTTTGAAGGCGGTTTTTATATTTTTTCTATGTGTACGTAACATTAAGCCTGTTTTTTACAAGCGTTTATTTAGTTTCACCTGTCCCGGTGTCTGCCTGTTGGTAAACTGTGGAACGCTCTCCCTGCCCACATATTTCCCCCCAAGTACAGTCTCGGGTCCTTCAAGAGAGGCGTGAATAGGCACCTGTCAGGCCGACGGCGTGTCATTCGTAACCCCCGCGTACGCTGCTCGCTGGGCAACTTTCAACCTGTCAGAGTCCACGTTTCACACCCGTACCAGGCCTCACGCACTCTATGTACTTGCGCGCGCTAACTACCTACCGCCCGACGGGCCGCCGGCGGTCTTTTTCAGTAGAAATTCGTCTGCCGCGCGAAGTATACATAGACGCTCGCCCACGCAAGTGCGCGCAGCTGCAAAGCAATAACCACTTTACACTCGATCGTTAAGGTACATTTTCGCACGCAGCGATTGGCGTTGTGAAAGAGTAGGCTATTAAAGCCCGAAGGTAGGAACGTTTTCTATGGAGTGATTTATCTGTTACGAAGTAACTATTAAGTAATCTGTGCCCGTACGTCATAACCGGGAGGACACACTAGGAATATATTCGGGTCTTTAAATTTTGCGGAAGGTCAGACCTCAGGACGAATTTTAGCTTTCCGAAGGCAGCCCAACCCAGTTGAATTCGCCTCTCCACCTCCTTAAGCAGACCTTGTCTACCAAGCCGCAGGATTTGACCGAGATATACGTACTCTTCAACCTGTTCGATCACTTCTTATACAAAATACTTCGATTACGTACGTATTCTTAGTATTTTGTATAAATTCGCATAATATAATTTAACTCTAACCCACCTCTTCCGTCAAGGTTGCTGACACGAGAAATAGAATAACAACACGCTTACGTATATAACACGATATCAAATTTCCGTTAGTCGCGCGTCACGGCTCGAGGGCTAAATATTACGAAAAATACATAACACAGGTAAACAGATTCACGTGCGCGCAGTTATTCGAGGGATTTCTGCGCAGGGCGCGGCACCGCGACGACGACGCGACGTAGCCGTGGGCGGTATTTGACAACCCCGCAACGGACAATCCGAACGGCGCATACTTCCTCTCGTGACACGAAGACAATGGATGCCGGGGCAATGTACTGTTTTATTCCTTGTTTCGGCATTATTCCGCGGGCCTTCTGAAGATTCGAAGATGTTTTTGATGTACCTACAGATAAGTGAATAGAAATAATATATCTACTATGTTACTCGGATAACAATGATTTCCTATATAAATCCCTATACGTGTTGGATAAGATCTTACGTATCTTATCCAACGTATTATATGATCTGTAATGTTTTGGTGTTATTGACATTTGTGTATGTACCTACAGATAGATGAATAGAAATATAATATATTCCGCAGCTAACAATGATTTCCCATATTAATCCCTCACTAGCAGCTATCTATCACACCCCAAAGGTATTCTGTTAGAAAATGCCTAGAGCCATATTTTATTTGAGTGCAATAAATGGGTCGGGCGCGGAACGCCTTAATCGCATTTTGACCAAGTAGCGAAACGACTAAATATATACAATACAATACAATACAACGCAACGCTACGCAACGAAACGCAACGCAACGCAACGCAACGCAACGCAACGCAACGCAACGTAACGCAACTGAACGCAACGCATCGCAACGCAACGCAACGCAACGCAATGCAATCCAATGCAATACAATCCTTCCTTACCTATAATAAAATCCAACGTCTGCTTTCTGTATGTCTGAGTGTCTGTCTGTCCGCTTATAACTCGAGAACCACTGAACCGATTTCATTAAAACAAAATTCTACGGATAGCTTGATTCTTCCCATCAACTATAGGCTACTTACAATAACGCTAAATGGCTTATGAGGTTAGCAGTGAAGTGAAATATGAGAGCGGGCGGAGCCGCGGGCACAGCTTGTACAATAATACAATACATTACAATACGTATTATATGATCTGTAATGTTGTGATATTATTGACATTTGTGTAACATCATTCCATATTTGATAGGGGTTGAGTAGTACCTATAGTTAGATTGGTGAATACCATTTTGTCGAAACGCGCCATTTTCGACCAACGTTAACATGGCGCACACGTAAATTCGCGAGCTGAGTTGAGCTTCAGGCCTATCTAGTCACATTACCTCCACACAACTCTGAAAATTATAATAATGAAATGTGGTTTACACGGTGGTACTATCTACCCGTTCTTGACAGGTGTTTGATATGACGTCACAGTATTATCATAAAATGCGGCTTTATTAAATCAGTTGGGATATTGCACGCTCTTATTGAGTTAAGGACTCACCCCATTTACGTTTAGCCTTCATGTCCGCTCTAGTTACGTGCGGCTGCGTCGGTATTTATGTCTGTCGACGGGTTTGACTAAATACACAATTATATTCTTCCACAAAATTATATTCCACTCTTTTCTATTCTGTTCTTTTTCATAAACATAAAATATTATCAGTTTTGACATAACATACTTACTATTTATTTTCATACGTGCTGGCGGGACGTATAATTTTCAGTCTTTTTTATCAATCGTCCAGATTAAAACTGTATATACAACCAATATTTCATTTTGGGAACGTATATAAATTCCAGTTACTTAAACATACGTTTTATTTATTAAACGTGACAGTTTGAATAAAAATAGCACGGCTCAATAAATTATTTAAAGGAAATTGCGTTTTCTTAAATTACGTACAGCGTTTGATAAACTTAACCTTTAACCTTAAAAACTCAATTATGGTAAGTCATGAATTCTATACTAAAACGTATAATATAATTGTTTCCAAGTTACTCTACGGACATTTTCTTAACCTATGTTAAATATCATTAAGATAAGCAACAGTGTACCTCGTATATTATTTTGTCAGCCTCGATAGCTTAGCGGTGCAGACAGTCAACTGTCGCTATTGAATGTTAAGCAACGCTGGGTGCGGCAGTATTTGGATGGGTGACCGCTGACCGTTGGAGGCTGACCGAGGTTCGGATTCCTCGTAAAACTGTAGGTCCCTTCCCTCCTAGTCTTACTTGGTGGTAGGGTTTAACCCGCCCGGGTTGGTACCACCGCACTGAATGAAACGTCTGTCGAAACGGATATGTAAATAGTTTGTGTTTTCCGACCAGTTCAGTGTAGCCGGCACGATCAAAGGGGGAAGCACTGACATGGCACCTAGTTCACCCGGTGTTATGGGCTGACATCACGGACGTTGTAGGTGATGTAGCCAACCGTGCCAGTTTCCATAAAAAAAAAAACCTCAAGGATCTCCATTAGGACCACATTTCTATGCTAAATCAATTTAGTTTTCACGTGTATTTATTAAGATTATAGCTTTCTTCCGCATACGTCCCATGTGCGGGAGAGGAAAAGCCAGTAGATTGTTTATTTATGGTACGTGAGAGCCTTCTGAATCATTGAGACATCTATTATTCAAGAGTACCTACGTACTTTTAGAGGACTGTGGATGTTATTGAGGTGTGAATACAACTTACACTATAATACATTATAACACGTTTATGTAAGTGAATGGTGTTTTCCGAAAACATTGTAAGAAAATAATCTTCAAAATTTGATATGAATCAACATTTTTCACTATAGAAAAGTATGAGACTATACACTAAAATCAACATGATCGAGTCGCTGGGGCAACATTATCCATAATGGACTCCTCCAAAAGGTATTAAGGGAAAGGAATTAAGGTAAATTAAGAGGATGGAAAACCAATATTAAAAATCATTCCATCCCTCTACTTCCTGTCACACCTCGCGATATCTTCAGTCCCCGAATACCTCCGCAGTATACGAAGATAATGTTCCTCCGAGTGGTCATATCACAACGCGAGGAATTTCTTCCATACTAGGATCTATGCGAGTTTGGTGAAGTGCCAGACAAGATAGTCTGCTCCGAATGGACTGTGCTCCCTCGTATCGCGCTAACGACCAATGGAGCGTCATGCCCGAACCGAATCAGGTGGAGGCTAAGCTTGTAGGTTGGGAGGTGGTGCTTAGTGCCACGTGTCACATTCCGCGAAATAAAGAAAAATCTCGCACAAAATGTAATGCCTGCCTGCCATCTGTCTATTATCCGCCTATGTTCACACGGGGTTTTGCACTAAATTTGACCTTCTTTAAGTTACGATCGCACGCAAAACGAGCGTCAAGTGCAAGTGTAATAAATGTTGTCAGAACGTATTAGAACATAAATGATGCTGTAACGTGTGGGGCCGGTACTTAAAAACAATAGCTCCACTGCATCTCTCCCCATGCATGTCGTAAAAGGCGACTAAGGGATAAGGACAAGATGCCGTGCTAAAGGGCGACAGGCTCGCCACCTCTCACCTTGGCACGGTACTTCCACCGAGTCATGCAGCAGGTGGGTCTTCGGACCTTACTTGCTGCTTGATCGATTGAATCTTCTTCGAATACTTTGCGAAACGCGGTGATCGATGTTGTGCTGTAATTTACCAGAGTTCTTGCAGCACAACACCGATTACTCTGCTTACCCCGATTGTCGCGATTCAGCGGGTGCGATATGTATGTATGTAAGTACGTTCTGATGCTTTCGAAATTCATGAATAGTTGTTTGAAAACTATATTTTATGGTGTTCCGTACGAACCATATTACTCACCCTACACCGTGTGTGTCTGTCTGTCTGTCTGTATCTTTTGAACCGTTATATGTAGCCGGTCCATAAATGTCTTCCAGACTTCCACAAAAGACGGCCGAAGGAAGCATGGTTGAAGGCAAGCCCTCACGCTCTAAAAAAGCCTCACGGAGCGATAACCCTCGACATTTAATGCATTCGTACCGAGAGTCGGCGCGGCGGCTCGGAGGCTCCGATATCAGGAGTAACCCGTAAGTAAATTTCCTCATTGCGATACGTAATTTCCTATTCCCACTGAATCTTCGTGGATTCTGTTTGCGCGGAAGGAGGCTCGAGCGGCGGCGCGTGTGGGGATAAATAATGGGCTGGGGAGTTTTATACGTGCTGGAAAATGTCTTTTGATGCTTTAAGACGGAATGGAGCTTGCTCGATTCGGCGTTTGTTTGGATAGAATAGAATAGAACGGAACGGAACGGAGCGTAACGGAACGGAACGGAACGGAACGGATCGGAACGGAACGGAACGGAACAGAACAGGAAGACAAAGATTTAATAGATAAAATGTCATTGACGATTTTTTTATTCAGTATAAAGTACAACATCTTAATAATCGTAATAAATAAAAAGCAAAAAGTAGAGTCACAAATAAGTAACTTAGAAAAATACACACAAAAATAAACAAATGTATATATCACGAGAAGTATCTGGAATCTTACCCTCCCTTACGACGTAAGAAACGTCCGTGCTTTGCTACCCTTGTGGCTTTTTGGCGAAGATACTAAAGATTAGGAATTTGGGATAGATCTGGAGCATTCTTGGAAGACGAAAAAGCGGTACCGATTGTGGCAAAGAGGAAATGAAATGAAAATATACTTTATTGCACAAAAAGTGACAAAAGGCGGACTTAAAGCCTAAGGGCATTATCTGCCAGTCATAACTGGGATTGTGAGTAGGGTAGATGGGTAGTGCGGAAAATTAAATGAGATATTTTATAGAGTACAAAACTAAACAATAAAACATAGATAATAGTAATAACATACAACTAAATACATTCGTGTTTACATACATACAAGTTCAAAAGTACATACATATACGCAATATAAACAAATACATACATACATACCTAATGCAGTTTCTAAACAAGCGATAACACACATGGAAACATTAAGGGTTTGAAAACATATGTTCCCTCAAACGGGATTTGAAAATATTGTGGGAAGCGGAAGTACGGAGAGTGGCAGGGATTTGGTTCCAGAGACGAGCTGATTCAACAGCAAAAGAATGGGTATAGAATGAACTGGAATGAATCGGTATACAAAGAAGGTTACCATCCATGGACTGTGTGTTCTGAGGACGCTTCTCTGGAACCGCAAGGACTTATCTTCAAATTGAGGATAATTGTTGCGTACATAAATTTTGTCAGCCTCGGTAGCTCAGTGGTGCCCAATGAGGTAGCTGACTCAGAGGGGCCAAAGCCCATGTTCCGACCAGATAATATCACCTCCGAGAATTTTCTTTATGGAAACTGACAAGGATGGCTACATCACCTACAAGATCCGTGATGTCAGCCCATAACACCGGGTGAACTAGGTGCCATGTCAGTGTTACCTTTCATTTCATGTCGGCTACACTGAACTGGACGGAAAACACGAACTATTTACATATAGTGCGGTGGTACCAACCCGGGCGTGATAAACCCTACCACCTTGTAAGGTAAGTAGGGAAGAGACCTGCAGTTTTACGTGGAATCCGAACCACGGTCAGCCTTCAACGGTCGAGCGGTCACCCATCCAAGTACTGACCGCGCTAAGGGTTACTTAACAACAGTCTACCGACCGCCAACACTGAGCTACCGAGGCTGACAAAAAGGTGTTGATGAAGTTAGAGTAACCGCGTCCTAAACTGGCGGCCGTGGACAGGAAAACAGAGCGTGGGAAAACCCACCCGTCAGGTGGGACGACGACATCAAGTACGTCGGCGGAAAGCACTGGTCCCGTACCCCTGAAGGGCGATAAAAAATTGCAGAAGGGTACGACGCCACGACTGTTTTTCAAAAACTCCTCTTCCGCACTGCTCTAATTCTTTCGGAGCACATAATATCTGATCTAGGCACGTTCATCTAGCTAGAGCGACCCTTGCCAACCCTGATTGGCTGACTGACCATTTGCGGTGCCTACAAAAGTTTGTTAAATATGCAAACATCGGCGGGTGGCCGAGTAGTTTGGGCATCGGCTTCTCATGCGAGAGTTCCGAGGTTCGAATCCGTTCCGCGTGTACCAATGAGTTTTTTCTGACGAAAAAAATTACGTGCATACCTACACCTGCTGTACCTCCGTTCGGAACCGGTGTAACACTGTAGGTCCCTTCCCTTGCCCTTTACTAGGCGTTAGGCTCAAATTGTAGCCGACTGGGCTGCTACCACCGTATGGATGTAAGATGGCCGCATAGCAGCCTCGGCTGTGTTCTCCTCTAGTCCAGTATAGCCTGCAATCCAGGGAAGTCTCATGTATGGCACCTACCTTCTCGGAGGTGATATTGGCTGGTCGGAGCATGCGCTTTGGCCCCTCCGACTCAGCCACGCATACCGGATTACATAAATAATAAACGTTCTAAGAGCATTTTCTAGCAGTCATACATCATACCAGAGCTGTTTTGTATTTTCCAGCAGTCATATCTCAGTAGCAGACCTTTTATATATTTGCCCGCAATATTTCAAATGTCAAATAAGGTAACATAAATAATATTTTAATTATAATTTCCGGTTCCAGCTAATTAAAGTTGAGGGTGGTTTAATCCGAATCCGCGAGCGCGGCCTTTAAACAATTTCCAGGTGGAAAATAAACAAAGTTCTCGATTTCGTTTACATTGGCCGCCATTAATCATCCAGACTGAAGCTAACTTGGCGTATACACTGCTGCTACAGCGAGAGCGCTTGCGTGGATACATTACGAAGCCTTGTGCTAATTACCTGTTCTACTCTTAATTTCAAATATTACTGTGTAGACTACGCTGTAGCAGTTTCCCCCGTAATATTTTTAACTGACATAAGGGGGTTATTCTATATGTAAAACTAAACAATTTCTGCGGCGAAAAAAATTTTTTTTAAACAAAAAAAAAAATATTTTTTTCCGTACAAATTTTAAATACCTATTCTCAAAATGGATGGAGAAAAAAAAATGTTTTTTCTTCAAATTAAAAAGTCGTAAAACAAAAGTTGTTCTATTTCGCCTACAAAATCACCCCCTTTCGGGTTTTACGGTAGGGTTGCAACACCGTCTATATATAGTGCTGTGTGAGGCCGGTACTTTAAAAGAATAGCCCCACTGCGTCTCTCCACGTGCATGTCGTAAAAGGCGACTAAGGTATAAGGACGAGATGCCGTGCTAACGGGGGACAGGCGTGCCACCTTTCACCTTTGCGCGGTCCTTCCGCCGAGTCGTGCTGCAGGTCTTACTTGCTGCTCGATAGTTATCTTGTCCGAATACTTTGCTAAACGTGGTGGTCGATGTTGTGTTGCAATTTTCCAGATTTATTGCAGCACAACACTGATTACTCTGCTTACCCTGATTGTCGGGATACAGCGTGTGTGGTGTGGTATGGTATGTATGTATGTACTATTCTCAAATCAAAACAAACGTGCAGTTCGCATAATAAAGTTTTATGGCTCAGTGAAGGGAATCTCCCTTCACTAAGCCATAAAATTTTCTTGTGCGAGCTGCACGTTTGTTTTGATTTGAGTATAATATACTAAAACTAATGTTTGGGCGGTGTTTTGTTTTTCATGGAGTTAAAAACAATCTGTCTGTGCTTCTAAATCGGTGAATGCAAACTTGTTTTATATTGTCGTGTGGATAGTTTAACTGGCTATAAATGTAAGTAGAGTTTACTAATCTAGCTTTATTATATTACGAAATATTTGACATTATGTGCGCACGGGCACGCCAAAATTTAGCGTATTTTCGCGCGGCGAAAACGGCACGGAAGCCAGGGCTTGCCCCCTGGGGGGTAATCATATTTACAAATTTAGGAAGCCTACAGATTAAGGGGTTATTCGAGAGTTCAAACGAACGGCTTAGGCCTTTCTTTTTTAATTAAAATTAAAAAATTGTGATCCCAGTAAATTCCATCCATTCCGATGTTCAAAGTACCTAAGTAAATATTTATCATACATTTTAATGATATCATGCATATTTGTCATATGTCTTCATCATTAGTATCCTTCCAGATATATGTTAAAGTCATTGCGATTTGTATCCGTCTGGTGAATTTAGCTGAAGCGCCCGAATTTTTTACCTCAGGCGCTGATGAAAAACGATCCGGGATAGCCGCAAAGTTCTTGAAGAAAGCCCGTATGTCCGGGAAAACCGCCCCAAAAGAAATGCTCCGACAAAGCGATCGTAGACGGATGTGTGGAAAGTCGAAAGAGAATCGTATGAAAAGACAATGTGGGGACACTCCCCATCTAATATTAAACGTTTAATAAGTAAGGGATATGACTCCCTTCTTATATTGCTAGGTGGTAGGGTTTAACCAGCCCGGGTTGGTACCACCGCACTGAATGGAAGGTCGGTCGAAACGGCTATGTAAATAGTTTGTGTTTTCCGTCCAGTTGGGTGTAGCCGGCACGACCGAAGGAAAGCACTGACGTGGCACCAAGTTCACCCGGTGTTATGGGCAGACATCACGGATGTTGTAGGTGATGTAGCCAACCATGTTAGTTACCATAAAAAAATAAAAAAATCTGCCTAATTTATACCGTACGTCCTTGTCAAGTAAGTCAGCAGCTTGGCAAACAAGTCAGCCGCTTGTGAGACAAGTCAGCAGCTCGCCAAACATATCAGCAGCAGTGCCAGACAAGTCAGCAGATTGTTAGACAAGTCAGCGGTTTATCAAACAAGTCAGCAGATTGCAAGACATCGGTACCTTGTCAGGAAATTCGGAAGCTTGTAAAACAAGTAGGTAGCTTGTCAGGTAAGTCGGTAGATTATCAGAAAAACGGTAGGCTATTAGCTATGTCGGCAGCTTTTCAGATTGCAAAGAAGCTATGTCGCGTCACTATAGACTCAGCAGTCATTGAATGCGTCCGTGAATATCATTGCCATCACGAAATAGGAGCGCGCGGACGCGTACTTGAGTTCTCGTTCGTTCACATCTGTGAGTATACTGGACGAGTCACTCACTCAGCGGTACACTGCGATTTTATTTTATAGGAAACATCGCTTGATCGAGGGGAGTGCCCTTTCTAGTAGCACTTATTATATGGTAAAGGTAACGTAAGAAGTAGGAAGGAGGAAGCAGGTAGTACTTACTCACAGGTAGTAAAGGAAATGGCATTAGAAAGTAGGTTGAAATCAAACTACTGTAAGTATAGTATTGTTATTCTCTCGCTGGTCTTGGATTAAAAACAAACATAATTCTGTTATACCTATATAACCTATGTTTTCAAAACTATTGTTACAAATTTGAAGTACCTAAGTAATTTTGAAATATAAAGACTTTATTTATCCCAATAGGTATTATATTATTACATAATACATCATTATCTATTTTGCATTAAAACTATTTTTTTAATCAAATCTAATGTTATTTATTATACATACATTAAACATATTATTGTTTAAATAAAATATTTATATAACAATAATGTATAGATTTAATAAATTAGGTAAATTTAATAGTGTTATCAATTAATTAAGAATTTTCTCTCAATAAAATAAAATATCGTTTCTAAGTTTCGATAATTTACTTTTATGTTGTTTTTAAACTATTCATGTATAAATAATTAATTACTATTTAAATATTTTAAACTATTAGAACATAATATTAAAACACAAGACAAAATAACCACCCCTTTCCATTTTCCGCCCCTCACGAAACTAATACTGATACCAAGCGTCACCGCGAGGGAGGTTCGCAGGAAAAAAATCAGTTGGACAGTTCGTGGAAATGGCATTTCATCGTGGAGGCTTCAGCGCGGATTTAGTTCAGCGATACTCCCTCCCCACGGGACTCGAACCCGGGGCCGATCAGCGGAGATGTCCGCTTTGTGATTTGGTTGGGCTGTTGTGTAACATTGGCGCGTTCCACTGAAAACACATCGAACAGCGACTGTTTTTAGGTTTCCGTATCCCGTACGGAAGCCTATTACTAAGACTCCGTCGTCCGTCTGTCTGTCTGTCTGTCTGTGTGTCTGTCTGTCTGTCTGTCCGAGGGCTGTATCTCTTGAACCGTAATAGGTAGCCCGTTAAAACTTTCACAGAATATGCGTCACTATGGCGGATGAAACAACAAATACGAAACATATGAAAAAGTTAAAAATTAAGGGGTAAAAATTAAAAATTTAAACCATACAACAAAAATGTTAGTAAAATAGATTAGTCACACTATTTAATAACAGATGGCGCAAACGGCTTTTATACATTGCATGTTGAAAGACAAAAGATAGGCAGATAATAATGGATACATATTCTTGAATATTTACTTTTTCGAAATTCGAAATTTGAAAAGACAATGTCATTTTGGTTTAGTGTAACGGTTACTTCCTTGGCAGTGTTGCCAACTTAGTGCTAGCGCCACTAGATCTGGTGGTTTGGAATCCCGTCTGGTGGCCAAATTTGCGATCTAGGGTCTAGTGCTGAGTGAGTATGGTGTATGGTGGTTTGAGCAGATTTGTTTAGTGGTTGTGCAAAAAATTTAGTGTTTGAGATATCGATAAAGTGTTGCAACACGTACCTATACTTTCCCCAAGGATCTGTTAAACAAAATTGCAACCAAATGTGTTAATGCTGCACCCATTCCATGCGAAGAAGCTGAAATGCTTTCTTCTTCAGAAGAAGACTAATCTCAATTGTTATTTTAGTAATATTATTTTGTATGCAACCATCTGTCCTGTGATTGCAGTGATAATTATTATTATGTATACTAAATTGATCTGTTTGGAAATGATCGTACCTACTATTTCATTTGAAGATCCTGAAAAGGACGTTTGTCTGGTTTTTCATTATTCTGAAGACCAGACACAGCCTCAAAAACCGGAATGTTTGTTACCTCAGAACTTTCGACTGGGTGAAGCGATTTTGAATTTTTTTCTTTTTTCTTTTTTTGAAAGCCTCCTTTGTGGCCCCATTTCAATTTGGTCACGATCGGATTGGAAAGCGAGGCGGAATCGCGAGGCCATAGGCCGAGCGATTACGCCGAGTGCATTAATACCAATAAAATAAAATAAAAACTGTGAAATAAAAAACTATTTCAAAAAATATAAAAACCGCTTTGAACAATGTATGAAATAAAAAAAAAATCGAACCCTAGAGTCGAAGGCGGTGCTAAAGCAAGCAAAAATAACCGACCGCCTTCAACTCTAGGGTTCGATTTTTATTATAATTTTTTATTTTTGAGTATTTCTGAAAATCTGGGGAAATTCTGGTGGTTTCGACTGGCGCATCTGGTGGGCGAGCTAGAAAAGAGTTGGCAACACTGTTCCTTGGTTGTTTACCGTTGTTATTTACTTGGTTACGATTTTTGTACATAGGCGGATAGATACGGAAACCTTCGTGCGCGAGTAAACTTGCACTTAATAGATTTTTGATGGTAACATCTTAGCTCTAAGGGCAAGTAATTTTGTGAATGAAGCGGAAATGCGTTAAGGAAGCGACGTAATTTTGTGAGCGAAGTACATTATTCTTATCACTCACTACACTACCTACACTACACTACACCACACTACAATTACACTACACTACACCACACTACAATTACACTACACTACACTGCATTGACACTCACTACACACACGTATGTTTGATTCAGATTTGATCCCACTAAACAATGGGAAACTAAATCTAGCCAGACTTCACTGTACCTATGCATAATATATTTTATATCTATTTGTGATTAGGCTGTCTGTTTTCTAATAAATAAATAAATAAATTAGATATGATTTTTTTATGGAATCTGACACGGTTGGCTACATCACCTGCAACACCCGTGATGTCAGCCCATTACACCGGGTGAACTAGGTGCCATGTCAGTACTTCCCTTCATTCCATGTCGGCTACACTGAACTGGACGAAAAACACGAACTATACATAGCCGTTTCAACCGACATTTCATTCAGTGGGGTGGTGTTCAACCCGGGCGGTATAAACCCTACCACCTAGTAAGGTAAGAAGGGAAGGGACCTAAAGTTTTACGTGAAATCCGAACCACGGTCAGCCTCCAACGCTCGAGCGGTCACCAATCCTAGTACTGACTGCGCTCAGGTGTGCTTAACAACAGTCGACCGACCGCACCAGCGAGCTACCGAGGCTGACAAGAAAAGAAAACAAGTCACTATGTCGCTATGCAAGAAGCGCCCCAGTGACTGTTTTATTTTTAAGCGCTCAGTTGGAGGTGCGGGTATAAATTCAACGCGACCAGAACGAGTTACTGTTTCCGCTAATAAATAATTAAGAGCTCAGTTGCTAGTACAAAGGAGGGCGGAATCCGCCCAGGCGCCCGCCCGCCTAAAGCCCGCCATAAACTGGTGGGCGGATCGCAATAGTGTTAATACTCCTGTGCATACATACCCATAATATATATGGTGTTTCAGCAATGATTACCAACAATTTAAGTTCAAATTTTAAACTTCGAAATAAAAAAAAACAATTGTTATAGTTGTTTATCGCCACAAAATGTTCGCCTGCATGTACTTCTCCCACATATCAAAGCTTAGTTAGAATAGAATGGCTTACGGCATTAAGCTCACATATTGTACTTAATTTTTATAAATTGGTATTCAATAAAGAATCTTCATACATATACACGTTCCGGAATAATATCCTGGGACGGCGTCTGTGACAGACAAACATATCAACTAACTGATATCTATCTCTACTTCTTATAAAAGGGAATGTATGTATGAACCTCGGCGCGCATCACTCACCCGGCTTGAATATCAACAATTGCTAAAAAAAAAAAAAAAATTACCATTCCATTAACCAAAAAAATCTTAGCCATTATATATAAATAGGCTCACTATAGATAGGCTATATACCATCACGCTAAATAGCAATAGGGCTGAACAGTATCAAAGAAAGTATAATATGAACGGAATTTAGTGTCGAATGGCAGTGCCGGATGGAAAGGGGCGATATGGACGGGGGGAGGGGTAGGAGGGAAGGAGGGGAAAGGAGAGAGCAAGAGAGAGAGAAAGAGAGCGAGAGAGAGAGAGAGAGAGAGAAAGAGAGAGAGAGAGAGAGAGAGAGAGAGAGAGAGAGAGAGAGAGAGAGAGAGAGAGAGAGAGAGAGAGAGAGAGAGAGAGAGAGAGAGAGAGAGAGAGAGAGAGGGAGAGAGAGAGAGAGAGAGAGAGAGAGAGAGAGGGAGAGAGAGAGAGAGAGAGAGAGAGAGAGAGAGAGAGAGAGAATATAAGAGAAGCGATAGTCAATTATCATATTTACGTTTAAATCGGATTTGCTATTAAACCGCGTTTACCGCGAAGGAAGCCGCAGCCAAAAGTTAGTTAAGTGTCCCTGGCAGCGGGGTTGGCTACGGCCGCCCTAATGTTATATCCAATCTAATATAATATAAACAGGCAGTGTGAATCTGCCCTAATACAGCCTCGCTTCGCCGGGCCGGGCGCCCACCCCTCGTTGTTAGCGATTATAAATTAGTTATAAGTGGTGTTAACATTTTGACGCGGCGACGAGGCCTTCGTTTTTGGCAAAATTAAATTTTGATCTTGACAGGTGACGCTATGCCACTTTTGTTAAATAAATAAAAATAAAATTATACTTCCGGTAAGGTAGATATTGTCAGAAATGTTTGTCTGTGTTTATCTCATCAGAGGAGGCGCGACAAGAGTATCCATCCAGGCATGACATTATTTTACGTCAGGAAGAAGAATAATACACAGTGTGGGGCCGGTACTTAAAAATAATAGCCCCACTGCATCTCTCCCCATGCATGTCGTAAAAGGCGACTAAAGGATAAGGACAAGATGCCGTGCTAAAGGACGATAGGCTCGTCACCTCTCACCTTGGCACGATACTTCCACCGAGTCATGCAGCAGGTGGGTCTTCGTGCCTTACTTGCTGCTTGATCGATTGAATCTTGTTCGATTACTTTGCGAAACGTGGTGGTCGGTGTGGTGCTGTAATTTAACTGATTTCTTGCAGCACAACACCGATTACTCTGCTTACCCCGATTGTCGGGATTCAGCTTGTGTGATATGTAGGTATGTATGTACATGTATGAAGAACAATATTAAAATCGTGAATATTATTAGCGCTCAAATTTTAGCACTCTTGTATAGAACAGAATAGAAATGGAAAATCCTTTATTGCTCCAAAAAACATTCAAAAGTAACAAGCACATTAGAACATTTACATAAGGTGCCAAAGGCGGACTTGTCCCTTGCGTATGTAGGTATTGGATAAAGAGTTGAACGCGAGAATTGAATATAAAATAATAATAAGAATACTTATTAATTAACAATACACGTAAGACGTAAGTACATGCTATTTAAATAAAAAGCCATACTTGGATTAATACATATAATATACAAATAAAATAGTTAGTAATTAGGTTTCAAAAAAATTACCCTTCAAATTCAATTATTTATTTCTATTTTAACTTATAACGGCGGGAAGATCATTTTAATTTTAATTTAATTTTTTTAAGACGTGTTCCGTTTCGTATGGACAGACCTTCTTCCCATAACACAGGAAATCCTAGCTTGAAAAGCAAGGCTCCCGAAAAAAAAAACTGTTATTTTAGAATTAATTTAGAAAAATTTAAATCACCAAATTGCTAAACACCCCTAGTTTCATATTAAAAATAAAGATTATCACAAGATTCGCACCATGGTAAATTAAAAAGCTTACCACAATTTCGGCATACATAGGAAACTGAACTGGGTGGAAGTGTCGGAAAGGGTCGCCCTAGCTAAACGTACGTATGTACCTAGACCAGATCGGGTATGTGCTCAAAAAGAGTCAAATGCGTACTACCCCTAACCGACACGGCAAAAAACGCGCACCGTAGCAATGAGAAAATGATTCGTTCCCAAAGTCTGACTGAGACAAATTGCATCGTGCAATAAGTCCGCTTTCAGCCTCGTAAAACATATTTTAAGCATACAAAAGTGTTGTCATGCTCAAGTTTAACTAGAAGTAATTACATTCGACTTCCGAACCGCACGATCTATATAATCCCCAGCGATAAATAAACCGCAATAATATGTTACGCAATCAGAAATCCCTTACCAGCTTCTCACGATCTCACCAACGCCATCTATTAACTTTATAGCGACCTAAGCGCGTACATAGAGTTCCGATGCTATAGTGTCGAACCGAAACGACATACTCAAAGCCCTACCACGTTAGTCCCGAGACGAAGAGTACGACAAACTTTATTCATAAAACGAGTATCTTAATGTTAACAAAATATATGTGGGAGTGCTTTTTGTCGACTCACAATGAAGGGAGTATTGTCTCTGTTCTATTGTTGTCGTGTCGCTGCGGTGGAACGCGTGAGAGGGATCTTGGTGTGCCTGAAAAGCGCTATCAAAAATCCACATAAAAAATTAAGAACATTTGTTTTCGTAAAACAAACCGACATAAAATAAAAACCGAGGCGAGGCGGAATGGCGAACCGAGGTTTCCGCACCACACAAAAAAAGGACAGACAGACAGACAGACAGGAAGACGGACAACAAAATGATCCTATAAGGGTTCCGTTTTTTTCTCCTTTGATGTACGGACCCCTAAAAAACGTTGAAAAAACACGCTTCCTGTATGGGAATCCCCGGTAATTTTTTACTTTTAAAATCTTTTTATTATTTATTGTTATATCCGCCAAAATAACACATATTCTTTGAAAATTTTGCTGATCTGGTCTAGGTACGTGCATCTAGGGCGACCCTTCCCGACTCCTCTACTCACATTCGAGTGGAATAGACAGGGAAACAGGCGTGACGCTATGTATGTATCTATGTATGATTAAACATAATGTTTTGGATTAATGTTTACGGATTAATGTGCACGATTTGCGGAGAAAAAGTGCCAGTTGCGATGAGTCACCACTGATGATGTGTGATCGCACGATATGGATTTTTGAAGTGAAAACTTCTCTAGCGGCGCTTGGCACTTTTTTAGGTGGGTAAAAAATGTATAACTCGCGACATCGCGACGATGTCGCGTCCGCGTCATTTTTAAAATGAAACCTTAAGTCTTTGCATTAAGGGTTAAGTAAGAGTGGCACGGGATCTGCCGGCACTCCCGGAGTGCAACTGTTAAGTAGGGTTCGGTAACACGTTTATGTCTGTCCATTCTACTAAGTTCTGCAAAATGAATGTAGGGTTCCGTAACAAATGCATGTCTGTCCGTTCTACAAAATTTAACATTGATTTCAAAATGAATGTAGGGGTCCGTAACAAATGCATGTCTGTCCGTTCTACTAAATTTTACAATTTTCAACCAAGGTCGTCCGATGGTTATTTTATAATAAATTTAGGGTTCCGTAACAAATGCATGTCTGTCCGTTCTACTAAATTTAACATTAATTTTTTTTTAAGCAATGTTACGGTGTTGTTTTCACTTTTTAAATGTTATTGTGACTGCGCAAGCTTTTTCTCGCGATATAAACAAACATGTGGCACTGCGCTCGGCTAAATGACCACTGAATAGTGAGCTTCGACCCCGTGTTACTATTTTATGTCGCACGCCGAATCGAAGTACCGGCCGTGTCGGAGTAGTCGCTCGTACCGGAGTAGTAAGACTGGGTTCCCTCTCAAAGCAGCAGCAAAAATTATAGCGCGTGATAACAACCTAGACGCACTCTACCCGAGAAGCGCAAGCGACGCGACGGCGGCGGCGGCGGTAAATTAATTACTAACGTTGCTTGGATTAAAGTTAAGAGGTATCGGAGCTTTGATGCTTTGTTCAGTCGCGAGTTGATTAATCGACAATGCCTTCAATTTGCTATGTCTATTGGCGTCACTGTAGAGGGGGCGTAAAAATTATATAATAATTTTAATCGAGCATCCAAAGAGATTTTAATAACATTTATATCTTCCCTTAAAATAATGTTTCTAGTCGTTTTTAGTTATGTTTTAATACGTAGTTTGCTAATTAATAAATACGTAAGAAAGTTCACACAAATGTGTAATGTAAACTTTTAATATTTTTTTTCTCTTACACGTCTAGGGGTTAGGGCATTAAGATTACGCACGAAAGTGTTACCAAATTATTATTGTCGTGCTACATAAAGTAAGTTTGGGTGGCTGAGGTGTATTAAAATTTGCGAATTATTTTCGTATGAGATCATGCTTCTATTTTTTATGTTAATCTACATGGGTGGCTGTGCCGAGGGACCAATGCTACAGACGACAGAGCCAAAAACACCTCTCCTCGCGAAACCACGCTCAGAGAGGCGCCGTGCTAGCATATTTGCGGAGATTTGCTAGGCTGTCTAGCCCGTTGATTCGATGTTTGAAGATTGGGAATCTTCAAACATCAAACCAAATTTAAATAAGGTTAAATAATTCGGGAAACATACTCGCCGGAAGACAGTTTCACACTCTAGCGGTGCGACAAATAAACTATTTTGAGAACCGATGGGTTCTCAAAAACCCAACAACAGGTTGCTCAGTTTCTCTGCAGAGAGTGCTGCGAAGATTGGTCCGATGACAGGGAATAAGGGAAGCAAGTTCCTCCGAGCAGCGTCCATGATAGTACCCGTAGAACAGACTGAGTGACCCTACAAATCGTCTGTGACTCAGACTCTCCAGATCATCAGTCAGTTTCCGGTCCCCCACCAAACGGACGGCTCGGCGCTGTATTGAATCCAAGGACGCCAACACATACTGGGGGCTGCCTTGTAGCTACAGTGTGGCTACAGTATTCCATCACCGGCCTAATCTGCGATTTGTTCAACACAAGTAGTTGTGCCGGTGAGAAGAAACTCCTATTTCTGTATAGGATCCCCAGTTTTTTCATGCGGTTTTGGCCTTGGACTCAATAAACTGCCTAAAGCCCACGTATTACAAGGTACGGAAACCTAAAAACGGCTTCGCGAGAGCGAATTCGCGGGGGAAAACCTCAGAATATTATATCAAGTCGTTGCTATAATTATCCAAGTTTTGCACCTTCATTTACCCAAAAGAGTCCGTTTATAAGCTGTGATAAATCTGAACGGACGAAATGTGTTTCGGAACCGTGAGCCGTTTAAAACGAATGGACATAATGCGTTTAATTTATCACCCGCATCATAACTGGCAACAAAACATTTTTATTACATTAGCGATTTTCCTACCAGGGCCACATAAAGTGCAACAAAGGAATCCATCAGAAATATTGTTTGCGTACGCGGGTAACACTGTAAATACTGAGAACAGGTCACATAGACTTTTTGACGTAGTGTATGTTTTTGATTTCGGTTTGTATGAAGTTGCTATATTAATCTGTGTACGTAAACTATAAGTTTTTGTTATAAGAGGAAGAAAACGGAACGTTTATTGGATCACTCTTGTGTCTGTCTGTCCGTCTATCTGTCACAGCCCATTTTCTCCCAATCACCTGAACCAAAAAAGTTTAAATTCTGTACATAATTATATAGAGTTTCATTACCCAATCACGTGTATAATAGCGTAAATAAACTAATTTAGATTTTGGGGGACAAATTAGAAATAAATAAATAAAAAAAAAATTCAATGCATCATGTGGCATATCTTTGATTAGGGCCCTATAAGGAATATTTTTTTTTTATAATTTTAAAATACATACCTAGTTTAAAATCTACTAAAAAATATTAAAAAATCGAGAATCCCCCCCTCTTATCTCAGAAACTACTAAGTCTAAAATTTAGAAAAAAATTGGGAAGATAGGGTCTCTCTTATAGTTTATAGGAAAACCTAAGCGAAAATCCAACGTCTTAAATTTTTCAAGAAAACGGTATGGTCTCTATCTTGATCTCGATTTCGTCTATGCCAACCCATAGCCACTTCATAACCCGAAATCTAATACGTAATTTAACGTCCTTTTAATGAGATCTATTTTCCGTATATAAAAATATTCAGTGTCACCCTCGTAGAGAAGCCCCTTCGGCGCTAAACGCGCGTGTCTCGTCGGTGCGGATGTAACGGTTACATTTGCGGTTATGGAACTGTTATATTCTTCCACACTTTTGCAATAAAATTTCCATGTGCTATTGCGCTCACTCCGAGCGTACACAATGCGGATGTTGAAAACGGAGAGCCGAGCTATTATTTATAGCTATAATCAAATATTTATCTATATTTCCCACTATCTAACTAAAGGATAAGAAGGAACTACCGCGCTAAAGGGGGAAAGGATAGCCACCTCTTACCGTGGCACGGTCCTTCTACCGAGTGATGACTTGACTGTACCCTATGTTCTTTGTATTTTACTATCTTTTATTTTCTTCTTTACCTAGACGTAGTATGTTACATTTAACATAAGTAATTAAACTTTAGTATGTAAGTTATATTTAAAAAAAACTGTAAGGTTTCTTACCCGATTCTTCATTATAGATTGAATTGCTGAACGGGACATGACAAAAAAAAAATGATGACGAACCATACTGAATATGCATATGTCACAATGAAATATTGTTTTTTTTTTTTTTTTTTATTGGAACTGACATTGTTGGCTACATCACCTACAACATCCGTGATGTCAGCCCATAACACCGGGTGAACTTGGTGCCACGTCAGTGCTTCCCTTCGGTCGTGCCGGCTACACTGAACTGGACGGAAAACACAAACTATTTACATAGCCGTTTCGACCGACCTTTCATTCAGTGCGGTGGCACCAACCCGGGCGGGTTAAACCCTACCACCTAGTAATATAAGAAGGGAGTCATATCCCTTAGTCGCCTTTTACGACATACACGGGGAGAGATGCAGTGGGGCTATTCTTTTAAAGTACCGGCCCCACACGGTACGAATTGTTATTGTTAATGTTGTGTGTTCTTTATGGCGAAAAAAATATCTGAATCTGAATCTGAGTCATGCAGCAGAAATCAGATGGGTTTTCGTGTTTACTTGCTGCTTGATAGTTGTCTTGTACTAAACGTGAAGGTCGGTGATGTGCTGTTATTTATTCTTGCAGAACAGTTTTTTGTCAGTCTCGGTAGCTCAGTGGTGCGGTCCGTCGACTGTCGGTCGGATCATAAGCACACGTGGGCGCGGTCAGTGGATGGAAGGGATTGGGTTTAGAGTGGTATACAAAGAGCTTTTGACGTCACTAGTCACTATCAAACAGAAACACGGATCTCAAATAATCATTTACTTGAGCTCTGGCCAAGTCTGGCCAGCCTGAGTATTCATGTTTATGCTGTAAATAATGTTAGTCAATATACCACACAGTCACAGGGGGGAGAGGGGTCTAAAAGTGGCCTAAAATCAGTCACGTGGTATGGGAACGTTCCTCTAAACAGGTTAACATGGTGTGTATCCTTAATGGCGAAACAAAAACTCTAATTTCGCTTCGAATCTGAAGCAGAAAATTAAAATCCACAGCAAATGCGACATTTTAAATTAATTCCGCCATTCCAAACGATTCCACGAAAACCGACAATATCAAGTCTTTCATTATAACACACGTCTACTCATATTCATACACTTACCTCGCGCGGCTGTTTGATACTCGACTCCCGGCCTACACAAAGCCAACATGAAGGGTAGAGTAAGTAAAACGACAGCGAAGAAGGTAATATTATCGGTTACTTATGGCGCCGCCAGACGACTCGTGAAACTGCTTCTAAGTAGGCATATAAACCTATTCTTTGTAACTCGATATCAGACGAAAGTAAAAATAAACTTACTTACCAAATAAGTACGCGGAGAAAAAATACGTGCCTTTAACGCGATTCTGCGCGTAGGTAGGGTCGTAAGAGCATTTTGTGTACGAAAAGGTCAGGCCCATTACACCTACCGGTTAGGTAGGGGAACACCTCATTTCAAAATACTATAATAATATAGGATTTTTTTAATTACCGAAGTTGTTAAACATTGTTATAAAATTTTGTTCTCTGGCGACGACTAATAAAAGTCTAAATTTTGCGGTGAAGATTTTCACCGCAAAATTTTTTGCAAGTCCTCTCATACCTCAGCTAAATACCAGCTTGCGCCGCTAGACTCAATACAGCGTCGTGCCGTGCGACTTGTGGATGACCCTGTGGTGTCCCGCGACTTAGAACCGCTGCAACTCCGTAGGGACGTTCGGCTCCCTAAGTGTGTTCTATCGTCTATTTCACGGGGAGTATTCGGAGGAGCTGTTTAACGCGATTCCGCCGTCCCCATTCCACCTCCGCACTACGCGTACTGGACAGGGGATGCAATCAATCGACCTACCGAGGATGCGCACCAACCGGTTCTGTAGGTCTTTCATTCACAGAATCGGGAAAATGTGGAACGCACTCCCTGCTCATCTATTTCTTTCCAAGTACAGCCTGGGGGTTTTCAAAAGAGGCGTGAAAAGGCTCCTGTCAGGCCGGCATGACATTCGCAATCCCCGTGCATCACAGAATGTCCATGGGCATCGTAAGTCACCTACTCGTAAGTGAAACGATGCGACAAGTCGCGCTTTCCATAAAAAAAAAAAAATACCGCTACCCAAAAACAAAAGAATTCCATGAGCTAGCTAGATATCTGAACATCTAAATATTTGCGGGTATAATTAGCTGTTCATAATTTGTAACACACACACACACTCACACCGTAAGCAAGTTGTTCATTTTCCCCGACCAAATTCACCTAATGTACCCCCAACTTTCTCTTCTAAGAGACGGCCATACTCCAATTAGTAAAGCCGCCTCCGCCGCACAACCTAGGGTTTCCAGACTTATTATTTTTTTGGGATTGTCCCGTAATTCGTTTGTGTATCGCTGCTACCGCTTTCAGTATATGTGTCCTGGAAAACAAAGAAGTAGAAATTAAATTATCGTCAGATTCGATAGCTCAGTGGTGCAGACAGTTGACTGTCGCTATTGATGGTTAAGCAACGCTTGGCCGGTCAGTACTTGGATGGGTGACCACTCGACCGTGAGGAGGCTGACCGTGGTTCGGATTCCACGTAAAACTGTAGTTCCCTTCCTTTCTTACCTTACTAGGTGGTAGGGTTCAACCCGCCCGGGTCGGTACCACCGCAATGAATGAAACGTCGGTCGAAACGGCTATGTAAATAGTTCGTGTTTTCCGTCCAGTTCAGTGTAGCCGGCATGACCGAAGGGAAGCACTGACATGGCACGTAGTTCACCCGGTGTTATGGGCTGACATCACGGATGTTGTAGGTGATGTGGCCAACCGTGTCAGCATCCATAAAAAAAAAATTAAATCTGTACTAGTATGAAATGTAAAGCCTGTTTGTTCGTGATGGGTAATTCGAAAACTACTGAACTCATTTACATACAATTTTCAACTTGCCTTTTTCACTAATGGCTTATATATCCGGATAGCTTTAATAAATATTTCTTTCTCACTTCCTTTCTTTCTTTCTTTCTTTGTCATCATAATATCTTTCAAAGGACAGGCATTCAAAGAAAATAATGAAATGTCACGGAATCTATCTTATTAAAATGTTTCGGAATCTCTTTAAATTGTCTCGAAACCACATACAAATTTGCGGATATCTCATTCAAATGTCTCGGAATCCTACTCACATTCCCGAAAATTCCTTAAACATTTTCGAGATCGCATTCATAAATGCCAGAATCTCATTCAAATGTCCCGGAATCTCCTTCCAACGTTCCGGAATCTCATTCAAATGTCCCATATCTACATTATCTGAATCTGGTAACACTACCACAACCCCCTAACCAACAAACACGTTTCCATAAACAAAAACAGTACGCGCCGCGACACAGGCCGCTCTCAACTTTTCAGTTAGAGTGCGTTTAACATTTTACACGCGCGCGCAATGTGAGAAAGTGGCCAAATGTGATTTTGTTGGTTTTAGCTTTTGAAGTTAGTTCGGCTTTGGGTTAGTGTGTTTCTGCTTTCATTATTTTGTACTTGTTTTTTATATTTTTAATTAATGGATAACATGAACGTTCTTGGAATTTAATATAATATACTTAGGTATATTAGCTTAATACTTTGTGATACTTATTTGATTCTATGTCAACATTCCACAAATGTAGATTAAAAATATTTTTGAACGAAAATTTAAATGGACGTATAAGGATTTTAAAGCTACATAATATAAATGGCGTTATACGTGAATTGCTATCTATTAAATACAGTTAGATTTTTTATTATTGGTAATAATCAATTGGTATGTTTGCATGTATTTCTCAAAATAAAATTACTGATCAAATATCAATACTATTCGTTAAAAATATAAACACAAGTGTAGATACACGTAATATGTCCATTGACATGGGCGATAGCTACTGTTGTCTATAGCTGTACAAAGGTATCGATAACCAAACACGATAGCCTACAAAAATGTAAAATTAATAATTCGGCCAATTTACAAAATTTCGTCCTATCATTTTGATACCGAACCAATCAATTATGCAAAACAGCAGCTACCCCAAATTCATCGATCAAAATTAATCAGATTAAAAACGTAAATGAACGACTTTGCAACTTTCGACACCTGGCACCCCGTTCCACCCCCTGCGCGGAGGGGGTGTGAAGGGGCAACGACAGAGGGCCGCACGAAGTATTCAATACAATGAAATTGATGTTTTCATTCACTGCACACAAATTTAGATAGAAAAAACTATATTACAGAAACAAGCACAATATTTATAACGAGTTTATAAAAACGTGTTAATAAAGGTATACAATAATAATATCCCTTATTACTAATAAATTTTAGTACATGTTATGTTGATCGACGTTTTGACCCAAACGCATGGCGCACCATCCTGAATACCGCCGGCGCGCGACCGTTGTCAAAGACCGAAATTTCAGGCAACTTAGCTCAAAAAGCGATTGTGATTAAATCAGTTTCATTATAAAAATGTAGAAATGTTCAACGGTAATTAAAAACCCACATTCGTTTAAATAATTACATTATTTAATTCACAAATTTATTATTTTTTATCTGCTCGACAATTTGGTGCCCATTCTCTTCTTCTAACCTCTTTCGTGCCCCACATTTCCCCCTAGAATGAGCCCTCTCAATTATTCAAGGCCGGAAACAAAGATGTGCGTAAATCGCGCGTTAGAGAGTTACGGCGTTGTGTGGGAACGCGTCGTCGCCGGTATTTTTGGATGTTGACTATAGTCGAACACAACTATAGTTGTGTTCGAAATTCGAACATTCATAATCCCACTATTTGAATTTCGAATAGTGAAATTGTAAGCCTTAATAACTGACACGAATCAAGATTTACAAGTATTAATATGTTGTCATTTAGATTTACAAGTATTGATTTTCCTGGTGGCTAAGTGCAAGTGGCAGTGGGCTGGGCACGTTAGCCGAAGAGTCGACGACCGTTGGAGTAACCGTGTCCTACGGCACGATGACATTAAGTACGTCGGCGTAGAGCAGTGGCTTCATACCGGGGAGGATTGGAGGAAAATTGGAGAGGCTATATGTCTAGCGGTGGACGCATACACGCTGACTGGGTGGCTATGCCCAGAGACCAATGGTGAAGTCGACAGAGCCAAAATCACATGTTCTCGCGAACGTTAGGTGCCATGCCAGCAGTTTTGTGGTGTCCGTACGGGGTACGGAAAAATAAAAAAAGCTTTAAGTTACTCGTACATCAGTTTAGTTTTAAACTCACAAGTTGTGCAGCTACCTGTCCATGCACTCAGCGGTCGTTAAACTGACTTTTCCTACGTCACTAAAAATCTGTTGTCCGCGCTTGCTTAAAAAATGTTTTTACCAAACGTATAAAATTGTAACCACTTAAAATTCACAGAGCAATAACCGCACACATCCCCGACAAATTAATCTTTCATTATCACACTGTAAAGGAAACGAGCGAGTGGGTTCCTTGTCCCTGACACGGTCCGGTCCACTTACTAATTCATCGTTTTGTGTTTTTCCACTTGCTTCCGCGGGCGCCGCCACATCTCCTGCCCTGGGGGATGCTGTGCGGTCACACTGCTCTTATATACATTTGTATCTGTGTTTGTGAAGTGATTTGGAACTGTTAAAAGTTTTTATATCACATCTCCTGCCCTGGTGGATGCTGTGCGGTCACACTGCTCTTATATAAATTTGTATCTGTATTTGTGAAGTGATTTGAAACTATTACAAGTTTTTTATATCACATCTCCTGCCCAGGGGGATGCTGTGCGGCCACACTGCTCTTATATACATTTGTATCTGTGTTTGTGAAGTGATTTGGAACTGTTAAAAGTTTTTTATATCACATCTCCTGCCATGAGGGGTGCTGTGCGGTCACAATGCTCTTATATACAATTGTATCTGTGTTTGTGAAGTGATTTGGAACTGTTAAAAGTTTTTTATATCACATCTCCTGCCCTGAGGGATGCTATGCGGTCACACTGCTCTTGTATACATTTGTATCTGTGTTTGTGAAGTGATTTGGAACTGTTAAAAGTTTTTTATATCACATCTCCTGCCCAGGGGGATGCTGTGCGGCCACACTGCTCTTATATACATTTGTATCTGTGTTTGTGAAGTGATTTGGAACTGTTAAAAGTTTTTTATATCACATCTCCTGCCATGAGGGGTGCTGTGCGGTCACAATGCTCTTATATACAATTGTATCTGTGTTTGTGAAGTGATTTGGAACTGTTAAAAGTTTTTTATATCACATCTCCTGCCCTGAGGGATGCTATGCGGTCACACTGCTCTTGTATACATTTGTATCTGTGTTTGTGAAGTGATTTGGAACTGTTAAAAGTTTTTTATATCACATCTCCTGCCCTGGTGGATGCTGTGCGGTCACGCTCCTCTTATATACATTTGTATCTGTGCTTGTGAAGTGATTTGGAACGGTAAAAGTTTTTTATATCACATCTCCTGCCCTGGGGGATGCTGGACGCTCACACTGCTCTTATATACATTTGTATATGTGTTTGTGAAGTGATTTGGAACTGTTAAAAGTTTTTTATATCACATCTCCTGCCCTGGTGGATGCTGTGCGGTCACGCTGCTCTTATATACATTTGTATCTGTGTTTGTGAAGTGATTTGGAACTGGTAAAAGTTTTTTATATCACATTTCGTACCGTGTGGGGCCGGTACTTTAAAAGAATAGCCCCACTGCATCTCTCCCCGTGTATGTCGTAAAAGGCGACTAAGGGATATGATTCCCTTCTTATATTACTAGGTGGTAGGGTTTAACCCGCCCGGGTTGGTACCACCGCACTGAATGAAAGAACGGTCGAAACGGCTATGTAAATAGTTTGTGTTTTCCGTCCAGTTCAGTATAGCCGGCACGACCGAAGGGAAGCACTGATGTGGCACCAATTTCACCCGGTATTATGGGCTGACATCACGGATGTTGTAGGTGATGTAGCCAACCGTGTCAGTTTCAATAAAAAAAAAAAAAAATCTCCTGCCCTGGGGGATGCTGGACGGTCACACTGCTCTTATATACATTTGTATATGTGTTTGTGAAGTGATTTGGAACTGTTAAAAGTTTTTTATATAACATCTCCTGCCCTGGGGGATACTGTGCTTAATTTCACGATAGTACGTCGATATACTGGCTACCGAGGCTGATGAAGTATTAAGTGTGTTATTTCATTAAGTGTTTACATACTTATTTATGAAATAACAATGAAATGAAAATATTGTTTATTGCACAATACAAAAAAGCGGACTTAGAGCCTAAAGGCATTATCTACTAGCCATACCTGCGATTGATTCGAACCTTGCGATTCATTAGTAGTGCGAAATTGAGATAAGAAGTGGTATATGTACCTAATTACTTAAATATTTAACACACACACACAAATACATTCAATTCACACATGCGTATTAACTCTAGGTGTATACATAAATAGATACATATACAAATATATACATAAATACACAATTTATTGTAGAAGGTGGAAAGAAATACTTATCGTCCAGTTCAGTGTAGCCGACATGAAATGAAGGGAAGCACTGACATGGCACCTAGCTCACCCGGTGTTATAGGCTGACATGTAGGTGATGTAGCCAACCGTGTCAGTTTCCATAAAAAAAAATACTTATTGCTTTCATACCTACGAAAATACGGGAGTTCGCTTGTCACCCAAAGGTTAACTGAAAGAGATCACTTTTTTATTGCATCCGAACTGGGTGGCTGTGCTCGAGCTGGAAGCCTTAGGTATAGCCAGTTTCACCCCCAAGGTGGTGCCAGTCCGGTCTGTAGGCGGACTAAAGTCGCTGGGGAAGGACGATTCGAAGATCCGTGGAATGCAGGAGCGGGGAAAGATACTTCCCGGAAGACCATTTCACTTATAAGCGATAAGTCCGCCTTTGCTCAGCCCGGTAATTCCTTTTGTTTCCTTCATGTACTGTTCTGTAAATTCTGTGCTATATAGTATTTCTATTCTATTCTATCTACTAGAAATCTGAATAAAACGATTCAACGAAAAATCCGAGACGGCCATTAGCAAACCTAGTTAGAGTTAGTCAGGCAGGACATATTCGTACATAGTTAGAATGAGTACCAAAGCTTTAGCTCGATTCCAATTTAGGTAGGTACGCTGCAATCACCGTATCGCCGCGTCAGGGCACTTGCACTCTATGTACTTACGCGCGCTATTCGCTAGCCGCCCGGGCCGGTGAAATTTGTATTTTAAAAGAAGAAAATAAGTAAGCCCGCTAGCGGACCTTTATTTCGGCGCGCGGAACAATTCGGTTTGTATGTGAGCCAAATCCTAGCGTAAACGAAACTGAATTTTATTTAGCCTATATATACTGTGTCACGTATAGTTAAATTTGCTTGTACTAAGTCTCATTCAATTCAGATGATCGGTTTAAGAGTTATGGAGAAACACACATACACATACATACAGAAAAGATTTCTAAAAATCGCCAATTTAGTTTTAGTATCATACATAGAGTCCACAAACGCATATCTCATAATTACACACGGTACAGTATCGGCCCCACACGGTAAGATTTTGTATGAACTGATTTACCTGTTACGTAGTAACTATTAAGTAATCTATGGTATAGCGCGAATGTTATGTGTGATTATTTTTTGTCGGTATAAGGTATAAGGAAAACTGCACAGGTGTTACGTGTTATTCCTATGTCCGACGGAACAACGTTTCAGGTGCCTCCAAAGTCTGTTTTTGATGGCGTCGTGAACTACTGCCACCGTGCAATTGAGCTATTGCATCGGTCGCAGTATACAGACACACTGCAACATATATCAGTGCAGCTAGACTAGGTACAAAAACGGTTGGCATTTTCGTAATGGTACGTTTATACACCCTTTTTTTATTTTTTTTTACCACGCTCAGGAAACGTCATGCCAGCAGATTTGCGGACTCTTGCTAGGCTGTCTAGCATGTTAATACGACGTTTGAATACACACTTTATTCTAGTTCTCAATTCTGCACTCGTCGCGAAAATGCGCCCTGCCCTGGTATGCCGGCCGTCAGCCCCTCTGACTCGCGCATACAAAACTGAAAAAATGTTCGAGGCACAGCTGATCTGCAGTTTTCACGCTCGCGTTCGGCGTTACTCGCTCGCTGGCGAATAATTAAATTAAGCCTCCATCGTGACGAACTTGGAATCAGCACACAACTGGACACACGACCGTAATCCATGTCCGTGTGTGGTCGGAAGCACCTTGCACACTCAGATGTGGTGATAAGTGATGTTTAATATTGCAGACCCGCTGCGCGTACCAGAGCGCTCTAAAGGTAAACTCACTAGCAGCAAAATCGAGAATGGAGTACGATATTCGAGTAAAATTAACTCGACTTGGCGGGGGTAATACCTTGCCGCCAGATAAATTGGCATTCCGTAGCGACATAAGCATGGAGTTAAGATGTTGGTTCTTCAAGCCAATGACAATACCAAACTGCCCTTCACTGGAACAAAACGGCAGTATTTCATCTGGCTGCATTCAGCGGTACGAAAATATTGCTTGCGTCCGACGTATCGGATGTCATCGTGTGACTTGGCGTGTCATCCGACACTTCGTTTTTTTATGTAACCCAACATGGGTGGCTATGCCAAGGTCTAATGGTGCAGTCGACATAGCCAAAAACACATATCTTTAACGCGACCACGCTCAGAGAGGTGCCATGCCAGCAGATTGCTTAGGCTGTCTGTCTAGCCTGTTAACGACGTTTGAAGACATCCAGGTAAAGGATTCGGGAAATAAACTCGCCGGAAGACAGTTCCACACTCTAACGATGCGACAAAAAAATCATTTTGAGAACCGATAGATTTTTAAACGCTCAATTTCAACAACTGGCTGCTTAGTTTCTCTGTGATGAGTGGTGCGAAGATAGGTTGAATGGCAAGGAATGAGGGATGTAAGTTCCTCCAAGCAGCGTCCATGACAGTATCTGTAGAACATACTCAGTGAGTGTAAGTTTTTGGCGGTTGCTAGTCGAGGAGTAGTAGTTCAAAATGTACGGTCATTTTGAAACCCACTGAAACTTTGCATTGGTGCAGGTTAGGTAGCAACACGATTATGTAGGTACTCGAAATTCTCGATATATCTGCTTAGTGAATTGGCCTAATCAGAGACTAGTGCTGCGCTGCGACATGAGTGTAGGTTTTGCCGGAATGTGTACGCTTATGAGAAGTTTCGCGTTTGCGGTTCTGTGGGGTGAAGCGTTACGTTTGTTTGCAACTGTAGGAAAAGGCTTTTCTAGTGGATATGTGATACGTTTTACTTGATTAGAAGGAGGACAGTACAATGAACATCACAATCGTGAGAGGCTCACGTTTCTTCATAATAGAAAGTGGAATTGTTTGTTGATGGATGATTTTTATTATATAGTTATTATAAGTTTTTATTATTAGCATAACGTATTATGTAGATATACTCTGTGTTCATATTGAATTATCTAAGTACATTAGAATGATTATCTGTTCTTAATACAGCTGTTTTGCTTAATTTAAGAGTAATAAAACATTGATTTTTAATTGTTTTAATTTCGTAAGTGTTCATTAGCGCTTCTATACCGCTGAAGTTCGGGAGGATTGGAGAAATATCGGAGAGGCATACGTCAAGTTCAAGTTGCCCAGCGAGCAATGAAGCAATCCACGTTGGGAATATAGCTACGCCATATGGTGGGTAACGAGCTAATCCGACGACGCACGAAAGTAGTCGCTACTAGACACCGGGTGACTCAAGTGGCAGAGGGCTGGGTACGTCATCCGAAGAGACGGCGACCGCTAGAGTAGCCGTGTCCTACACTGGCAGCCGTAGACAGGAAAATTGAGAGTGGGAAGGTCACCCGCGACATCAAATACGTGGAAAGTAGTGGTTCAGTATCGCTGAAGGCCGGGAGGATTAGTGGACAATTTGAGAGGCGAATGTCCAGCAGTGGACGCATACACGCCGACTTGACTGGCATACTTTAAGCAGTGAACTTCACAATTCTGACTGAATGAAATCTGTCAAGGCTCTGAAAGTCGTCTCCATACTTTTAGCACTGACCATACCATACAAAATCTGAACAGCGCTGTCCACCTGTTCGCTGCGAGCAATTAATGTTTCAACTACGACATACACAAAGAGAAATACGCCCAACCTAGACATAAACAAGCGATATCAGAAAGCGAGGGAAGCATCTCTGAACGGACCTGCGACACCTAAGTTTATTAACAGCCGGTCGATTCCAACCTATTGTTACAAAGAAAGATTATTCTCGATTCTTCGAATTGAGTCGTTGTTTTGAACTGTAAGGCGCTCGTGGTGCGCGTGATCGGAATCGTGGCGACAGAGACATCATTTACTGGGAAGTGAAGAATAAACTATATTGTCTGAGCTATATGTGTTTTCAGTACACTTACGCACGAAGAAACGCAGCACCAGATTGAATTTCCGTCCTACAAAAAGATATTGTATGCGCGCGACAGACGTGTTATGTACTATGGGAGCTAACAATATAACGTTCAGTGGGTCGCAGCCAAAATATAAAGAAAGAAGAGTACTGTAAGCGGCAGGTCGCGGATTCGGTCACCGTTTGTGTGCACCACTTTCTTCTATCTTTTCCCGAGTTGTACATTTCACTCATATGCACAATTTGCTCTTTGCTTCGGATTCCATGTACCTAGGTCTCTTCTCTTACCTTACTAGGCACGTTGACTAGGTAGTACAGTTTGACGTCCGATTTGGATCTGCACCACCACACTTAATAAAGGCCGGTCGCAACGGCTGCGAAACATTGTCCCTGTTTTCCAGGCAATAGATGGAAACAGTGACACAATGGATCGATAATAATGACGTAGAAAGTTATGTAACCACTATGTTCACGTTCATGCTTTAAAATTTTGGCAGATTACAAAGTGTTTATGTCATGGTTGGAATAGGGCTCCTCTCGCAAACTTGCGAGCCTTGTTAATCGCACAATATCGTATCGTAGCTCAAGTTTGGACAGCGTCTCCTGACGATCGCTTTCGGAACTTTACAGGGGTTCTTACGAGAGGATTAAAATTATAAGCTTGCTTCAGGCTTGGAAAGATGATTTTCTCAGAAGGTACGTACAGGTGGAAATATTGATGAATTTTGGTTATAGAGCTGATGGAAAAACAGCTCAATTGAGCAAACATAATAAGGCAGCCCTTTGTTGCTTACGCGATATGGTGTTTTTTTATCGAAAATTATTCGGACAAGATTCAATAGATCAAGCAGTAAGTAAGGCACGAAGACCCACCTGCTGCATGGCTCGGTGGAAGTACCGTGCTAAGGTGAGAGGTGGCGACCCTGTCGCCCTTTAGCGCGGCATCTTGTCCTTATCCCTTAGTCGCCTTTTACGAAATGCATGGGGAGAGATGCAGTAGGGATATTCTTTTGAAGTACCGGCCCCACACGACACTTTACTCACACTCTTAAACTTCACTCTCAATAATAATTTATGATAATTCTACTACAATCATTTTCACGACTAGAGCATCTATTTTCAAACTGTTACCTCTATCAGGCCTCACGCACTCTATGTACTTGCGCGCGCTAACTACCTACCGCCAGGTGCACCGCCGCCGGCGGTGGCGGTGTAATTCAGTAGAAATTCGTCAGCCGCGCGAAACATACCTACACGTTCGTCCACGCAACTGCGCGCAGCTGCAAAGCAATAATGCACTTTACACTCGATCGTTTAGGTAAATTTTCGCATGCAGCAATTGGCGACGTGAAGCAGTAGGCTATTAAAGCCGAAGGTATGGAACTTTTTCTATGGAGTGATTTATCTGTTACGAAATAACTATTAAGCAATCTGTGCCTCTATGAAATCGCTGTAGATAGCGTGACCTGGAAATTCTGGCGCCCCGTTCAACTGTGTGGCTCGTCGTTCACTGCATTGCCGCATAATAAAACTGATAAACGAAAACCGTTTAAACCTGACGGATACCGTATCGCTAGATTAACTTCACAACGGACTGCTAAACGTTGCCCGTTTGTCTGCTATCGCTGTGATTGATGGAATCAAGAGGAACGCTGATGACCTGATAACGCTTTAAACTGGTTATGTTAAATAAAGCCTGGGTATTTTCAAAGAAATACTGATAATAAAGTTCTATTTTCGGGTTCCCTATTGTTTATCGTTTATCATCTCTTGATCAGAAAGATCACATGAAAGATCACACTGCGCTCAGATTTGTCATATTTACATACATTGTAACATTCCGCCAGTTCGATTATCACAGCGAAGAAGAACTGGCAAAAAACTTCACTGTAATAAAAGTTTGACAAAGGCTCTTTACACCTGATTCACTTAATTAATAAGTCTTTGTAGTCAGAACTCTCAGCAAAATTGTTAATCTTGCTCTCAAGCTGTGTTTTAGATGGACTATGGGCGGTGTTATTATGTGGCTAGTCACTAAATACTTGTAAAAATATGTTTAAAAAAATACCCTGCGAAGTTTATTGTCGGTTCTTCTTCGTGGGTGTAACCGAACCGGATAGAACAAATTGTGACAAGTTCGAGCGCAGTTTAACTGCCATATGAAAGATCAATAAACAATACAAATAATAGTCTACTTTACAAAAGTGTTTGCCACTACCAACGTTATATACGTTGTTCGTTGCGCGCATGTTCTAGCACCTACCATCACTAATTAATTCTTTATTCATCATCCAAGGACTGCATCATTTAAAACGGCATAGTACGACTCAGCTATCTGTCAGTCTTTCTGCACATGACACATCTTAAAACTTCGAAAGAGGCAATAAGTTGTAGACAAATTTATATTCGTAAGGCAGATCATTATGGTTTTTAATGTTTTAATGTTTTTTGTGTGTTCATAGTAATGTGTAAATAGAGTAATGAATGAACCATAATATTACCCCGAATTCCTCATTATGTACGAATCTCCATAATTTCTAATATATTTCTGTGATTTTCCGTTGCTAATAAAAGGGTTCGTTGGCACGGAAAATACAATAAGGAGGGCCGGACATCCTTCCCGGGCCAATATATGAGCCGCATCATTTTAGGCAAGACTGAGTTAATTTTCAAAACAAATGTTCATCAGGCGGCATCCACCCCAAACAGAAAGTAACCCAATAAGGCTATTTTGTACAAACTAAACAAATAGTGTCGGAAAATCAGGCCGGCGCGGACTCACCGGAGCGCGGACCGGCGGCAGTTCGATTCCAAGTTGTTGTACAAGATGTTTTAAGTTACAAATTCGGAGGAGCCATACCTTGTAGTTGTGACACGAGTGCGAGCCGGACTCGCGCACCGAGGTTTCCGCACCACGAAAGAAACCTCGAAAATCCCATTCCTTTTCCCAATGTTTTTTTTATTTTGCTTATTTTTTTTATTTGCTCGCGGGAAGACCAGTTCCACTCTCTAGTGGTGCGACAAAGGAATTATTTTGAGAAACGCGTTGGTACGACCGCACTAAATGAAACGTCGGTCGAAACGGCTATGTAAATAGTTCGTGTTTTCCGTTCAGTTCAGTGTAGCCGACATGAAATGAAGGGAAGCACTGACATGGCACCTAGTTCACCCGGTGTTATGGGCTAACATCACGGATGTTGTTGTTGGTGAGTTAGCCAACCGTGTCAGTAACCATAAAAAAAAAATCTACTTTTCCGAGTACTATTTCGAACTTCTCTACCACGAACGAGCTTGGAATGGAGCTGCTGTAGCTCAACAAACAGGATTGAGACCATTCCCTATTCAAGGGACGTGCGCAAACAAGATCGTCCGTCGAACTCGAGATGGGACCATACGAGGGTCCGACCTTATTCAAATGGACCCCCTCGCACAGCCTCTTACGACAATTGACCTTCGTGTACATGGCGACCTCACCGCGGCGCGGGTGCGGAGACACAAATTACTTTGCGGTGAAAAATGTACGTTTGTTTATAAGTAGGTATGTACTTGCAGCGGACTGAAGCAGCTTGTTATTGATGAATTGTTTATAGTTTATAGTTTATGGTAGTTGTGAAGTATTTATTTATACATATTTTATACATATGCAATTTTAAAAAGAACAAGCATATAACTAAATTAAGAAAAAACTATAAAATGAAATAATCTTCCAAAATGGGGACTGCTGGAAAAGTCCCCATGATGGAAGCCGCATTTCCCTCTCTGTACCGCTAGGCTGATTTTCTGCCTAAAGAAACTGGCCGCACGTTTGTCTCCAGACGCCTCGATAAGTAATTTACCCAGTTGTTTTCGAATTTTTTTTGCGTCTCGACTCCATACTACAAAAGTTTCAACGGCGAAGGCGCAAAACTCGAAATTATTTTTAATTTGGGAATACCTACATCGAATGTTTTAATTTTTCGGCCTTCGCCGCAGCGTAACCAGCTGCCCGAGAAGATCCCGCCACATGACTGGGAGCTACTGTATCCGTACACGTTGCATCCCACACCAGTGCTCTTCCCTGCCTCCACGGTACAAGAGTGATGCCATCCGGTCTTTTTGCCATCTGTTCTTGGTATAATTTCATCCATAGGTAGGTAAGCCACGCTTGGACAAGTCGAAAATTCTGCCAGTTCTAAATTCAAATGCGAAGAAGAACTGACAAACAAACTTCGCAAGTCACAATGTTTTGTTAGTGCCTTTTAAGTATTATGTTAAAGTAATTTACAATAATTAACCCATACTACCGCTCAGAACAACATTAATATTTACAGCATAAATATGAATACTCAAGAATCTGACCACTCTGCCTATCTACATTACCTATATCTGGTGTATAGTGCCATCGTCAATTTTGATACTTCATATATCAAGTCAAATAAATTGCAACACAACATCGACCATCACGTTTAGCAAAGTATTCGAAGCAGCAAGTCACAAAGACACACCTGCTGCACGACTCCGTGGAAGGACTGTGCCAAGGTGAGAGGTGGCTGGGTAGCTAGGGTAAGGGATATGGACAAGATGCTGTGCATGAGGGTGACAGGGTTGTCACCCTCATGCACAGCATCTTGTCCTTATCCCTTAGTCGCCTTTTACGACATGCACGGGGAGAGACGCAGTGGGGCTATTCTTTTTAAGAACCGGCCTCACATAGTAACGATAATACAGTTATAAGGTACCTATGCACTTGTAGCGGACTGAAGCAGCTTGTTATTGGTGAATGACTTCGATAGCACAATGAAGTGCATCATGTAAGTAAAGGGTCAAGTGCGTAGTAGCCGTAACCGACGAGCATGCATGAAGAACATTATGGGAGTGGAAGAGGCGGCAGAGGTGTGCCAGGATCGTGGCACGTGGAGATCCGTTGTCTCTGCCTACCCCACCGGGAAACAGGCGTGACGCTATGTATGTATGTAAATATATTACGCTAGTTAAATAAAATCCATACTTGTGTTAATTATAAATATATAGATTATAATTTATAATATACAAATAAATGTACATTCATACCTACTTGTCCATTCAGGTATGAAACCAAAGGTTTTTTACTTAGCAGTGCCTGAGGCTTCGCTCGCTTAAATTTCGGTTTTACAGCAAATTTAAGTCCGATTTCGGTCACTTCTGATTCTAAGTACTGCTCAACCTCTACATAATATGTATATGACAGCAAAATATTACAGCATGACTATAACCCGCCAGAGTTATGTGCGATAGCATTTAAAAACCGCATATAAATAAGTTGAACGATTCTCGAGTTATAAGCGAAAATGTTCAAGCATTGCTTTTCTACTTTTTCGTCTTCATCTTTTCAAATGCACACCAAAATGCCATAACTAATACAATTTCAGACGTTCTCCTAACCCAGCTGACATCGAGTACGAAGCGTTACTCTGTGCCGTAAGTTTTATCAAAATATAAATTGCATTCACATCGCCGGCGCGGTATTCTTGCCACCTTATAACTGGTGCCCAGAAAACTGGGCTAGCTAGAAGCCTGCCCAGGTTGCAGTTCGTGTGGTGAGCCCACTTTTTTTTAAATTTATTAACAACTCGACATATGGTGCCGAGCCACCCATTAGGTGTCTAACGACGCTCATGGACATTCGGTCGTATGCGGGGGTTGCGAATGCCATGCCGGTCTGACACGTGCCCCTGTTGTTCGGACTCGTTCTCCGCGCTTAAGCCCACTCCATTGCGGGCCTTTCGCGCGTGACACGTGCCCATTCACGCCCCTCTTGAAGGACCCGAGACCGTACATGGGGGGAAATATATGGGCCGGGAGAGCGTTCCAGAGTTTACCGGTTCTGTAGAGAAAAAAATCTGCAAAACCGATTGGTACGCATCCCCAGTTAAGTCCAGCGTGTAGGGATGCAATGCAATCCCTGCCCAGTGCGCGTAGTGCGGAGGTGGAAAGGGGACGGCGGGATCGCATTGAACAGCTCCTCCGAGCACTCACCATGGAATAAGCGATAGAACACACTTAGGGAGCCGACATCCCTACGGTGTTGCAGTGGTTCTAGATCGCAGGACACTTCGGGGTCACCCACTAGTCGCACGGCTCGACGCTGGATCGAGTCCAGAGGCGCAAGCTGGTATTTGGCAGAGCCATCCCACAGGAGCGGGCAGTACTCCAAGCAGGACCTGATTTGCAATTTATACAGAAGCAGCTTTGGTCCGGCGTGAAGTACCGTCGCACCTTATTGAGTACGCCCACCTTTTTAGAAACCTGCTTGGCATTCCCCTGGATATGGCGACGAAAGTTCAGGTCGTGCGACAGTTCGACTCCGAGGACCCCGAGGTGCTCGCTTAATTTAAGCGACGTGCCTTGGAATGAAGGAGCCGGTGTGAACGCCGCTCTCTTCGCACTGAACGCGCAAACTTGTGTCTTGGAAGCGTTGAACCAAATTACTACGGCCCTATTCAGAAATAGAGCGGAGTGTATGTTCGAGCTCAGACACAACAGGTTGGCTCTGCCCGAGGTCAACTCTCAACGAAGCCTCAGGCGCAGCCAAATTCACCGCCGAGGAGGTGCCAGTCCGGCTTGGAGGTGGACTAATGTCTCTGGGGAAAGGCTATTAACCCGCGATTTGAAGATCCTTGGATTGTAGGAGTGGCGAAAGATATTCCCTGGGAGCCCGTTCCACACATTTACAGTGCGGCACAAGAACGATTTAGAGAATTGTGCAGTTCGAAGAACTCCTCTGTCGACTACAAAGGTGTGTTCCGCGAGAGTATGGCGGGTTTGGCGAAGGTGAACAGGAGGAGGAGGGATAGGGGAAGCAAGTTCGTCAGAGCAGCGGCCATAGTAGTACCGATAAAACAGGCTCAATGACCCGACTTGACCGACAAGTTCTAACTAACACGAACAGTGCAACATAGGAAGAAACAAAGTGTTCCGTACAGTTGCATGTGTTTGTGTGCAGCCGTTCGGAAGTACTAGGAATCTTTGTGTTGGACCTTACGCCCGCTGCATATGGTATATTATCGCGTTGCCGCCGCAGTGCTGGATACTCGTGGCTCGCTGTGCGTGTGTCAATGGGTTAGTTTTCCAAAACTACCCGCGACTTTGGCGAGCCGAGCGCCAACAGCCGCGGCGACATTCGTTCTCTGTCGCCCTTTCGGACGTCGGTCGTGTGTGTGCCGTGGTGGCAGTCCTCGCGGCGTTTGCGTACGCCCGGTGGTTGTGTGCGCGCGATCGGTGCTGTGCAGAAAAGAGAACTCTGACTGGACGCTGCGCTGGTAGATCGTTGTGGGTGTGTGGCGGTGACTGCCTGCTGGGAACGGAGGGAGGTAAGTCCATAGGTTCGAGTATCTGCGGCGAGAAATTTCTTACAGTCAATTTCTAGAGTACACAAGGTATCATCTAATATGCTATGGCCTATGAGCTTTCATTTGATATTTTCAGACCCCAGTCCACACTCGCTACTCTTCATCTAGTCAACCTTCATACTCAAAGGTGCTCACATAAAGCGCTACACTCAACTCCTGTCTAGATGCTTCTTTGTGTTGGATGTACTTAATGCTGACCCTCAACGCGCAATGTAAAATAAATCTTAATCTCTTCAACATATAGTTCAAAATACAATTTTTTTTTTCAAACAAGTGGAGAAACTGCATCTAGATAGGGCTGTTATCTCAGTGGTCACATTAGAGTCGTAGTAAATATGAGAGAGAATGTCTGGTGTGAACTGGGCATGGTTGAAAATGTTGCAAACTCTTTAGTTTTTGAAGTATTGCCTACCTGGGAACGTTGCCCACATCGTCTCCCTTAGAGGACTATTTTTAGAATATTTTAGATTTTAAGTCCCTTTTTAGGTTTCTGAAGCCTACTTCTAAGCCTACGCCGTCTGTCTGTCTGTCTGTCCTCTGATGTATGTTGCTAGCTAGCCGGTTGAAATGTCCACAGAATATTATATGTTATTATGACGGATATAACAACAAATAATAAAAATAGGAAAAGTAAAAAATTTAGGAGGGTCCCATACAAATATATAAATTTTCAGAAAAGCGCCACCTACCGATTTATCCAAATATTTTAATAATAAAAGTATCGACTTTCACCGATAGATGGCGTGATACGGAGATACAAGTACGAGTGCCACTCTAAAGTAAATTAACAAATAATAAAAACCTACCTTTACATAGTGGTACGGAAACCTCGGTGCGCGAGTCCGACTCGCACTTGGCCGAGTTTTTATGTAAACTAACATGAATGGCTGTGCCGAGAGACCAATGGTGCAGTTGATAGAGCCAAAATCAGCTCTCCTCGCGAAACCATGCTCAGTTAGGTGCAATGGCAGCAGATTTGTCATTATGCACTTTGTTTTTTAGTTCATAATTATTATTTAATTAATTTTATTTATATTGTATTGTATTGTATTGTTTATTGATCATTCATATGGCAGTTAGACTGCTCTCGAACTTGTCACAATTTGTTCTATCCGGTTCGATTACACCCACGAAGAAGAACCGACAAAAAACTTCGCAGGGTATTTTTTAAACATATTTTTACAAGAATTTAGTGACTAGCCACATAATAACACCACGCATAGTCTATCTAAAACACAGCTTGAGAGCAAGATTAACAATTTTGTTGAGAGTTCTGACTACAAAGACTTATTAATTAAGTGAATCAGGTGTAAAGAGCCTTTGTCAAACTTTGATACGTAATTTGTATCAACATAACTATGTTAGTATATTAAACTACAATGTAGTATAATTGTATTGTCAAAAATAAAAAATAAAAATATATGGATATTTAAGATACTTGAAGTATCAAGTTGTTGTATATATCTACAATATTAATGAAAACGTTTATTTATGTAACAAAGAACAAATATACTTATTTTGTAAAAAAAAACTTATCTTTGGTCTAAGTCCAGAGCAATATATTTAAGGTTTATGCCGCTTAAGGCCGTGACAAACGCCAACGACCTTGAGCATTCGGGAATTCTACATAATGTACCATGCGACTGCTAATTTCGCTTCGCACGTTCAAGTCACATTTAGCGTAGTTTGTCGCTATCAGCCTAAAGAGTTGATGGTTCGGGGTTCGAATCCCACTTTCGTATGTTTTTTTTTTTTTGCTTTTTTATTATTTTAATTATTAAAATGATTGTGGCTTATGTAACTGATGCGTGATTCTAATTTTTTATTTTTTATTATTTTACCTAAATAACATTTTATTGTAATTTCTTCCAAATTATTTTAGTTCATGTACTTACCACTTTTTATAAACCTCTAAATAGACTATCGATGAAAACTAAAATAAAAATAGGTAGGTAGGTAATAGGTAGATAGGCATTTAGGTATGTATGGCAAATATCATAGCAACATAGGTACCGGCCGGCGCGCGCGGCGCGCGCGGCGGCGGCAGCATGGCACGGTGCGGTGGGGTGCGGTGCGGTGCGGTAACTCAGTAGCAGCGTGCGGTGCGGAGGCGGCACGGCGGCGGCGGCGGCGGAGGCGGCGGCGGCGGCGGAGGCGGCGGCGGCGGCGACGCGGTGGAGGCGCGGGAGGCGCAGACAGCGTTATACCACAGTACCTATTAGTTATTCTGTGGTTATACCAACGAAAGCCATGCGTATAACGCCCCGTCAAGTTACGTACCGGAGCGTATACTGATAGATACCACAGAAGAGAGATATTACTGATACGGTCGTACTGTATACTGGTACGGAAAATGACACGGTGGCAACATCACCTACAATACAACATCCGAGATGTCAGCTCGTAACAACTGGTGAAGTAGGTGCTATGTCAGTGCTTTTCTTCGGTCGTACCGGCTTCACTGAACTGGACGGAAAAAAAGAAGGGAGTCATATCCCGAAATAGTTTGTATTTTCCGTCCAGTTTAGTGTAGCCGGCACGACCAAAGGGAAGCACTGACATGGCACCTAAGTTCACCCGGTGTTATGGGCTGACATCACGGATGTTATAGGTGATATAGCAAACTGTGTCAGTTTACATAAAAAAATCCCTCAGTCGCCTTTTACGACATGCACGGGGAGAGATGCAGTGGGGCTATTATTTTAAATTACCATCCCACACGGTACAAATATACCTAACCTACCTATCTTTTTTCCATTCGATCCAAACACAGAAGACAGAAATGACGACCGACACGCGGGCGCAGCAGGGCAGGAGCGAGCAAGCGAGCCCGGAACTAAAATTGTATCTAGTATTGAAGTGCCTGCTAAATTGACGAAGGCAAAAATTTTACCCTTCCGACTGAAGAATTACGTCAATAATTTCATGTAGGCGTTTTTTGTTTTTTATTTTTATCTCCTTTCGTGGATAAAATAATAAAACAAATTGAATAGAGTTTTCTCAGAGCTTTGTGACCTTTGAATCGGTGGTATTGTAAAATTGTAATAATACACACATACTCAGATTTTAAAAAATTCATGCTTTTTTTATATATTTTTAATTTTATGTTTATTACTTACTTTTACTCATTATTAAAAAAACCAGCAATGCACTTTGTTGGTAAGGAACCAAAATATAGGTTGGTATTTTTTTAATTTTCTGAATGTGTGTCAATTGGTCAGTTTTGGACCTTCTTTGTCGCACTTTTTGCATGTTTTGCGTATTTGGCGTTTGTCACCGCCTTAATACATATTAACTTAGGTGATTTCTCCAGTCAACCCGGAAGTAGGTCAGTACGCACCTACCCAAAACTATAACGTGACAAAAATAAATCGTAAAAAAAATTCAAACCATTCGAAAATCCTCTTACAAGCAAGACCAAGGAGACCTCAGACTGCAAGGTTCGAGTCCAAAGTCCGCGGCGGGTGTAAAACAAATTGGCTCCATAAAGCGTTCCGTCGCCACCGTGGAAACTTACATTTTTGGCACGCCACGTTATGGCACAAGATTAGGTTAAGTTTGTAAGTGGGTTAAATCTTACCACGACTGGCGAGTCCGTTTATTGCCGGAGCGTACGCGGTGTAAGTTTTTTGAAATATTTCGATTGGCGTTCAAGGAGTTTGTTTGGAAATGGTTTGGAAAATCGGTAGAGTTTGCGATGATATTTCGAAAATAATTGTTAGTGCGGTTAGCTTTTTAATTCAACCGCGGTGCCAATCCACTGAGATATTTAAATAGCAATTTCAACAACCGATCTTTAATTCAGTGTGGTGGCTTGGCACCAACCCGGGCGGGTTAAACCCTACCACCTAGTAAGGTAAGAAGGGAAGGGACCTACAGTTTTACGTGGAATCCGAACCACGGTCAGCCTCCAACGGTCGAGCGGTCACCCATCGATCCACTGACCGCGCCCAGGTTAATTAAGATCCGACCGACAGTCCACCGATCGCACCACTGAGCTACCGAGGCTGACGACGATTCAACTATGAGTGTACTAAGCTCGCGTAAATCTAACATTTCAACTAGTTTTTGGAATAATTTGAATAAAGAATAACTTATAAACAAAGCTTATAAAACGTGTATTCGAAATTCAAGAAATAATTCTAGAACGCTGCTAGTGGCATTGCAAGTCGTTTTAACAGACTATTCATAATAATAGTACCTAGACAACTTCGTTACCAAGGAAGTTCTGAACGCGGGAACGTCAGATTTCCTTTCTAGAGATGACAATTCGGAGGGAAGGCGTCGGGATAAAGGAAGAGAAGGAAATAATCAAGGAATTCTGTTCCTCTTTTAGTCGACTTTGAACGCGCGTATTGCTGGTGTACAGTTCGCCACGAAAATGGAATTACATTTTTAGAACTTTATTTAATTATTGTGCGCTTGCTTAGGTAGGCAAGCGAGCGTCCCTTTTTTCGCATTTTGCGACGGGACCCTAAAAAGACAAGCGTAACGCAGCGATGCATTGCATGAGAGCGCTTATACATACGTACATACCACACGCTGCATCCCGACTATCGCTAAGCAGAGTAGTCGGTGTTGTGCTGCGAGTACTCTTGAAAATTACAGCACAACACCGAACAGTCACATTCAGCATAGTATTAGGAAAAGATAACTATCAAGCAGCAAATAAGGCACAAAGACGCACCTTCTACATGACTCGGTGGAAGGACTGTGCCAAGGTGAGAAGTGGCTTGCCTGATGCACGACTCCTTGTCCTTATCCCTTAGTCGTCTTAGACATGCACGGGAAGAGATGCAGTGGGTTGGAGAGAGGTAGTGATTCAATATGTATTGAACTAATTACAGATTTGGCTTCTCCATCACCTACAGAGTCACTTCTCTTGGTCTGCGGTCTCTTTACAAAATAACCCTGTATACAGTTTGTTTCAGTATAGGCTTGAGAAACTTCAGGAATAGAAAGTACTCATTATTAGAAGAAAAAAATTCTTATCAGTCAAATCGAAATTCCGTATTTTTTTTTTTCATACAAAAATTGAAAATTATACTAAAAACTCGATGGACAGTGAGTATGGGGAGTGCAATGAACTAGTCCAGCCCCCTTTTCCTTTTGATGTCATTCAAATTTAAGTGTTTGGAATTTACCTACATGCCGTTAACTTCTACTATTTAGTTAAGTATGTAAGTTAGTCATTTTATTTTTATTTAATAAAGCCGGACGTTGACCGTCCACCAAAGCTCGATGAAACGATTTTCACCAAAAAGTACTATAAAATGACCGAATCTGGGAAAAAGTTTCAGAGCTTTTCGTCTTCAAACGAACCTCTGTCGAACCCTGAAGTTACGAAACCCTACCCTGAAACACCCTGTATATAAGCGGCATATAATTTTTACAGCACTCTACCTACTAAAAAAACCATTGTCAGCCGACAAAGGGATCTTGTTCCTAGCGTAATCATACTCATTAGTACATTCATCTCCGTCTTAACATTTCAGATTCACAGCCTAGATGGACGGAGCAGATCTTCACAAAAGGGGCGAAAGTGCTTCAGAATTTAAACAATGGCGGATGATATTAGAAAAGACTTACTGGTCCGTGAGAACCTTGAAATAATATAAGTCTAGTTAATTTGAAACTCCCCGTGATGAGTTCACGAAAAATCTATGGAAATAAAATAGACAAATTCTTTACGAATATCGCACAAGCATTTCCTGTATTCTTTTCTGGGACGCAGAAGGCGACTTTATTGCTGAATATGTAGAATATCTAAGAAATTTATATTTTATTAAAACAATTTTTCCAAATTAAAATCCCTTAAATTGTGGTGCCTCCCGGATATCTTACAAATTTCCATTATCATCTTACACATTTCAAGTTTCAAGAGGATCGCTCAACTAACAGATCAAAAAATACACAGACGAACGGATGGACGGACACTTGACCGATTTTATAAGGATTCCTGCCAGCGTCGTTGGCTACGGAGCCCTAAAACCGGTCAAGTGCGAGTCGGAATCGCGCACCGAGGTTTCCCCAAAAAAAAAAAAACCATTGAAAAAAAAACACGTTTCATGTATGGGAACTCCCCTTAATTTTGCTTTTTAAATTTTTTATTATTTGTTGTTATATACGCCATAATAACACATATTCTGTGAAAATTTCAACGGGCTACCTATTACGGTTCAAGAGATACAGCCCTCGGACAGACAGACGGACGGACGGACGGACAGACAGAAGGCGTAGGCTTTTTAATAGGCTTCCGTACGGGTTACGGAAACCTAAAAATGAAATTGAACTGAGTAACTGAGTATAACCCGCAGAACCTGGCAATAGAACGTGACATACAAAATATGCATTTGTGTCAGTGCAATAATATTATTAACGTTGTATTTTTATAGCGGAATAAATAACCTAGAAGTAAGAAGAAATTCCTAGCACACTCAAAAGCGACCCGAACAAGTTCGTCCTCACCTAACCTCTTATATCGGCTCCACCCACACTCGCGCCATGAAGAGCAAGGAAGGAACGCAAATGGTTTTATGGTTCCGTACCTTAAAAAGAAAAAAACGGAATCATTATAAGATCACTCCGATGTCCGTCGGTCTGTCGCAGAAGTTTTTCTCGAAAAATAAAGTAACGTAGAAACTTGAAATTTGGCATAATGATAAATCTTGACGACGCGCAACATATATCGCTCAAAAACTACATAAAAAATTATTTTACATTAATATGGGGGGCCAATTTGATACAAAAAAAAAAAAACAGAAATATCGTGTGGGGTATCATTTGAAAGAGCTAACTGTAAGGATTCTAAACAGAGATTTTTTTAATTTTCAAACAAGACCGCCTTTCGGATTCCACGTGAAACTGTAGGTCCCTTTCCTTCTTACCTTACAAGATGGTAGGGTTCCACCCGCCCGGGTTGGTACCACCGCACTGAATGAAACGTCGGTCGAAACGGCTATGTAAATAGTTTGTGTTTTCCGTCCAGTTCAGTGTAGCCGGCACGACCGAAGGGAAGCACTGACATGGCACCTGGTTCGCCCGGTGTTATGGGCTGACATCACGGATGTTGTAGGTGATGTAGCCAACCGTCAGTTTCCATAAAAAACTACAAGAGAACACAATAAATTCAGACTGTGAATAGTTTTCGCACGTTCCCCGCTCGTAGTCGGGAGGAGTGTATTCGACGCGCGAATTCGCGGCGCGAACTCGCCGCGAATTCGCTGCGTGAGCGCGCCAGCGGACATTTTATTTTCCAGTACGCTGAAGGGAGCTGCGGCATTTATAAATCACAACACTTTATCGCTTTATATTTTTATGATATTTTGGCACAGCCACAAACAAAGGCACAATCCACATTTGTCTTTTTGCCCCTCGCTCCGCGTCTTGAAGCGGCAGAGCCGTTGCCGTTTCTTCTTAGACTGAGTCAAGTGGATCTTGACTCTTCCCAAGCTTCTCTTCTCTGATGCAATACAAAGCATATATGTCTGCAAAGAAGATAAATTCCGAAGCTACTGAACCGATTTAAATTGCAGTTTACAGTTATTCAATCTATCGTACTACAGGATGGATTGTGTCTCGGATTCTGTATGTATTTTTTTTTTCAAATAAAAACCAGCGTGGGTGGCTGTGCCGATTGACCACAGGTACCCGAAACAGCCAAACCCACCACTTTTTTTGCTGCTTGGGTCGAGACACTGGAATTGCCTATGTGACGCCTCGATCCGGTTTTTTTTTTGGTTTTATATTATACATACATACATAGCGTCACGCTTGTTTCCCGGTGGGGTAGACAGAGACAACGGATCTCCGCGAGCCACGATCCTGACACACCTCTGCCGCATCTTCCACTCCCATAATGTTGTATATTATAAACGTAATTATAAATTTTGCATGTAAGTATAATTATGTGTGTGAGGGTGCGAGTGTGTGTATAAGGACGAGGGTGTGTATGTGTGTGTGAGTGAGTGATGAATGTTTGCGTGCGATATTTGATTTGCCCAACTTTGAAAACCTTGAACGAGGCGCGTAAAATTTGCGACCGGGCTAAAATTCAAGGCATCCTTGCGAATCTCTCACAGACGTATGAAAATTATATCTAAAAGAAAGGAATCTTTTGTTAAGTTCTACAAAACGCCTTAGTTTAACACCCCGGACAGCCATGTTAAAGGATTCGGTAAACACACTTGTCTGAACACAGTTCCACATCATTGCGGTGCGACAATGAAACGATTTTGAGAACCGATGGGTTCTAAATTTTTTGTGTGTTAAAAATATGAAATACAGTTCAATTTGTACTAGACCAAGTGTACGTGTTTTAAGATAGCGATGGTTGTGGTTACGTTTCCGTACAAATGTGTAGTCATATTTCTTACTTTAAAATTTGTCTTTTCCGTACACCGTGTGAGATCTTCAAATAAAAACTATACCAGTAAGGTGTTATATTTGTTTCTAAATATATATTTATCTACCTACTAAATATATATATTTAATGTCGTTTAGGGTTCCGCAGCAAGCGACGCTGACAGGTACCCCTTTTATAAGGTGTCTGTCTGTCCGTTTGTCTGTCACAGCCTGTAGCTCCGATACGACTCGAGCGATCTTCGTGAAACTTAAAATGTGTTTACCTAGACTAAGATATCCAGGAGGCCAAAAAATTTTATAAAAATATAGAGTAATCGAAGTCAGGCTTCCTCAACAATTTAATAGAGTCCGCAAAAATTTTGTTGAAAATAAAAACACATTTTCTAACAGGTCGAGTGGTGAATCCTTGAGAAGCTCTTAAATAGCCTAGATTACAGCTAATTATAGGAAAAAATATTTTTAGTCGTATAATAAGGTCAAAGGTTGATATGTCATTGATCTGTGGTTGATATTTCAAATTCAAATTCAAAATACTTTATTTTCAGAAAAACATAAATTTGACATTTTTACTAATTAAAATTAGGACAATACAACAAAACACAGATACTATATAAAAGAGACGATCCCTGCATCCTATACTGGCATTCGCCGTGTCACAGGATGCAGGTAACTGTCAGCCTTATTTGATATAGGTATATCAAATTTGCTCTGTCCGAGACGACAATTTTAACGGCCTACACATACATAATATTCAATAGATACTCATACCACACGCTGTATCCAGATAAATCGAGGTAAGCAGGGTAATCGGTGTTGTACTGAAAGGACTCCGGTAAATTTCAGTACAAAACTGACCACCACGCTTAGCAAAGTATTCAGACAAGATAACTATATCAAGCAGCAAGTAAGCACGAAAACCCTCGGTTAGCCTCGGTAGCTCAGTGGTGCGGTCGGTCGACTGTTGTTAAGCAACCCTGAGCGCGGCCAGTACTTCGATGGGTGACCGCTAGACAGTTGGAGGCTAACCTTGGTTCGGATTTCACGTTAAACTGTAGGTCCCTTCCCTTCTTACCTTACTAAGTTCGTGTTTTCCGTCCAGTTCAGTGTAGCCGACATGAAATGAAGGGAAGCACTGATATGGCACTTAGTTCCCCCGGTGTTATGAGCTGACATCACGGATGTTGTAGGACCTACAACATACAATGTAGGTGATGTAGCCAAGCGTGTCAGGTTCCATAAACAAAAAAAAAATATTATGCAACTGACAGCTGCAACTGTTGCCCTAAGTCCTACTACAACGCGAGCGGAGCTGATTTCCAAGCCATACATGCAAAGTGAGCGAGCGAGAGTCTGCGTGTAATAATTAATTTTGTATGACGTGCCAATAGCAGGACCGAAGTTGTGGCAAATACAATAGTTATGTTGTTTAATTAACAGCGCGTGTTTACACGTGTTAGTCGCGCGTGCACACCGAACACTCAGCCTGAAGACGCAACATAGCGTCTTAGAAATATTGAAGCCGAGTGCGCCAAAAATCAATGGTGTGCAGAATGAAGCGGAGAGAATCGGGGAGAGGGCGATCCGAGCGGAGACCAATGGAACGCGAGGCTCAGCAGCGACGCTGTCGCTGCGATTGCTATGTTGCATTCTATGCCCCTTTAGCGCACGAACGCCTCAATCAGTCAGCCAGTCAGTCAGCGTGTAAGCGGACATACACCTCTCCAATTTTCCTCCAGTCCTCCCGGCCTTCAGCGGTACGGAACCACTGATTTCCGCCGACGCTTTCGTCCTCCCACCTGGCGGGTGGTCTTTACACACGATTACCCCAACGGTCGTCTTCTCTCGGCTAAAGTGCCCAGCCCGCTGCCACTTGACCTTAGCCATAAAACGCCTGTATGCCCTTAACTATACAAAGTTATTTTGTACAGACACCGCAGATAACAGGTGGTGATATAGAAGCAAAATTTGTAATTAGTTGAATACATATTTAAAATATATTTTTTAAATGGCTATGTCCCATTTTATCCCGTACAAATTAATACCTCTTTAGATACTCTCGAGACGTTGCCAATTATCGAGAAAATTCTCTCGAGAGTCTCGTTTTTGGCGTTAGATAGCTCAGAATTTATGCATTTTTTTCTCGGCAGATATGCAATTATTGAAGATTAAAAAATGGATTGTGTCTAATTGTATCAACACCACTGTTACAAGTGTAATCAACAAGCAGGATCTTTAAAAAACAATCCTGGATATCCACATGGAGGTAGGTACATTCCTTTCTGACCTTACTAGGTGGTAGGGTTTATCCCGCCCGGTTTGGTAACACCGCACTGAGCGAAATGTCGGTCGAAACGGCTATGTAAATAGTTCATGTCTTCCGTCCAGTTCAGTGTAGCCGACATGAAAAGAAGGGAAGCGCTGACATATGGCACCTAGTTCACCCGACGTCATGGGCTGACATCAGGGATGTTGTACTTGATGTAGCCAACCGTGTCAGTTTCAATAAAAAAAAATTGTATTTCCAACTATAAACATATACCAACATACAGTACCTACTTAGACGACGGACGCGCTGAAGTGTGGTCTGCAGGCTGAGTGGTCGGTGCGTGTGTGTACCTCCGCCCACGCATAGCGCTGAAGTCACGAACTTTGAACAAGCAGCTTTTCGACTTATGTACGTGAAAGTTTGATTAAAAATCCATAGCAGAAGCACCTGTTCACACGTAGGTCGCTGGCGTTATACAGGGTGTTCGGCACATCAACCGACAAATTTTTTTTGTAGGTAAGTAGGGTCATTTGCAACGTTTTGACCCATGATACCTTTTGTCAGATGTCACGTGGTATCGAGATACGATTTTTTTTCTTTATTTTTGAAAATTACCCAAATCACAGCTATAAACCCTTGTAACTTTTTTGTTTATGATTGTATCAGCACGAAATAAAATAGTTGATTAAGATAGAATTTTACGAAGTATCCTTGTTCTATAAAATATTATTTAATGAAATCAATACCATGAAAAGGTCTTATGACGTCTCAAAGTCCCGAGAACGAGTAAAAATATGATAGAATCTTAATTTCTTGATTAATTCTAAAAGAATAGCTCCACTGCATCTCTCCCCGTGTATGTCGTAAAAGGCGACTAAGGGATATGAGTCCCTTCTTATATTGTTGTGGGTGATGTAGCCAATCGTGTTAGTTCCATAAAACAAAATGGGGCTAAGCAGAGTAATCGACGTTGTGCTGCAAGTACTCTTGTAAATTACAGCACAACACCGACCGCCACGTTTAGCAATGTATTCAAACATGATAACCATCAAGCAGCAAGTAAGGCACGAAGACCTCCACCTGCTGCATGACTCGCTGGAAAGAGCGTGCCAAGGTGAGAGGTGGCTATCCTGTCACCCTTTAGCACGGCACCTTGTCCTTATCCCTTAGTCGCGTTTTACTACATGCACGGTGAGAGATGCAGTGGGGCTATTATTTTTAAGTACCGGCCCCACAGGGTACCAGGTAAAGTGATTGTAGGGTAATTTTTAGATACCTATCACTTTTTTTTTTTCAAAACCAAGGCACCGTCTTTCAATGTCAGCCATCAAAAACAGGATTATTTTCCCCCGTTTCTCTCGGGAAACTACCTGCAAATTTAATTTTACATTTTCACAATATTAACATGGAACGTGGTGTGTAGCCCCACTGTAAAATGCACATTGCGACTGTAACACATTTTAAGTAGTACAATTTTTACTTCACGCCTCTAACTCGTACAAACGAAGATTTACTGTAACAAATTTTTAGTACTCTCCTCAAGAGCACGTGGAGGTAAGCAGTTTATCCGGCAACATAAGTCGTAGATACCTGCATAATCCACATCGGCGACATGCCCTATAAAACATATCTGCCCGCATTTGCGATACCATAAAGTCGTTACAAGTGGGCATTATCTTTTCTCTTCTTCTTCGCAGAGAGTTTGGGGAAGACGTTAAATTATTGTTTCGGAGTGCGTGCGTACTCATATGCGTTTATACTTTACTTCCGTTAGCGCTTTTGACGTAGAAAACCGTTTTAGTTTAGCGTTATATTATGAAGTGGAGCTATAGAGCTGTGCTATGGAGTGACCATTTTAAGAAATAAGAATTATTTAGTTATCCCCAAAATCAAGGAAATAATAATCAAAACATGCATTTAAACAATTTACAGGAGAGAGAAAAAAAGGACTGGACACAGCCTATGCTGAGTCTAGTGAAGATTTCACTAGACTCAAGTACAAGTACAATTTGTAAGTTTAATAAATTAAGTTACTCACAACTTCCTCTCTAGCTTAAAATTTTAATGGTAAGTGAAATGCGCGACGGGTGACTGAGTGATCTGGCTGTCGGACTCTTTTGCGAGAGGTCCGAGGTTCGAATCCGGTCGGCGTGTACCGATGAGTTTTTTTCTGACGGAAAAAATTACGCACATAACTGCTGCTTCACCATTCGGACGGAACCGGTGTAAAACTGTATGTCCCTTGCCCCTTACTAGGATCTAATTTTAGCCAACTGGATTGGTACCACCGTACTGTATAAAAGATGGCAGCATAGCAGCCTCGACTGTGTTCTCCTCTAGTTCAGTATAGCCAGCGACATCGATGGCCAGCAATCCAAAGGGAAGTCTTCGGTATGGCACCTAGCTGCCTTCTCGGAGGTGATATTGGCTGGTTGGAGCATGTCCTTTGGCCCCTCTGGCTCAGCCACCCATATATAGGATTACATAAAAAAACATTGCAAAAAGGAACCCTTATGGAAACACTCTGGTGTCTGTCCGATTTTGATGCAGCCAGTGCGCAGAATATTTTTGTTTTGTTTTTATTTTTATGTAATCTGGTATGCACTCATGCCCGATTACATAAACTCCATACAAATTATAGATGTGTTTAACAGTTTTCTATTTGTATAATATTCTTTGATTATAAAATTAAATCAAAATACGAATAAAATGTAGGAATTTATATAAGAACATATTATTTAATATTAAAGTATTCGGACAAGATAACTATCAAGCAGCAAGAAAGAGACGAAGACTCACCTGCTGCATGACTCTGTGGTCCTCTGTGGATACTTCGTTCCAAGGTGATAGGTGGCTAGTCTGTCGCCCTTTAGCACGGCATCTTGTCCTAAGTCCCCTTTTAAAATATACATGGGGAGAGCAGCAGTTATTATATATTGTTATTTATTACTTATCATATTATTTTACTTTTATCTTGTCTTGTGAGTTTGTAAATAATATTTTTAGGGTTCCGTATCCGGTACGAGACCCTATTACTAAGCCAACGCTTTCTGTCTGTCTGTCTGTCTGTGTGTCTGTCTGTCTGTCTGTCTGTATGTCTGTCCGTTCGTCAGTCTGTCCGTCCGTCCGTCCGTCCGTCCGTCTGTTTGTCCGAGGGCTGTATGTCTTGAACCGGGTAGCCCGTTGAAATTTTCACAGAATATGTGCGATAGAACAACAGATATTAAAAATAAGAAAAATTAAAAAAATCACGAGGGTTCCCATAGAAGAAACTAAAAAGTGTATGCGCGCGCGCCATCTACCGAATAGAGTTGAAGCATTTTAACTAATCATGAATTTTAACTAATATGAGGCATTTCACAAACACGCCATAGATAGCGTGACTGGCGCTAACCATGACATGGCGATACGGAACCCTCGGTGCGCGAGTTCAACTCGCAAAATTGTTTTAATCAGAATCTGCATTTGATTTTACAAATTAATGAAAAGTATATAACTCGATCACTCAACATAGTGTCATCGTATCGCTCACCCACAATTTTATTTTGAATACTATATCGCCGTATTAAATTCCCTCATAAAAGCCGAACCGCGCTCCCAATATGGACACCGAACGAACCTTTGTTTCCCCACCCCGCGCGCCCGAACTTACCCCCGACCCCCGCAGCCGTGTGAACAGAATCACAAGTAGCCGTTAAAAATATTGGCAATAAAAAGTTCGTCCCGAGCTCTATATCCCGGTGCCCGCCCGGATCGCCCTATCCCCGGGAAATCCCGGGAAATGCCCGGAGGTTAAGCCCAAAAAAACAAGTGAATAGGCGAGAGAGGGGGTTTTTTTTTCGGGACCTTTGTAACCACCCTCATTAGTATTGGCGCCGCTCTCAGGTGCAAATATTTTCGTACGAATGGCCTCTACCTGTGCTGGTTTAGAAATTATAGAAGTTAGACATTGATAGATTGAGTACCTACTGCCCTTAGGGTTCTCGAGCGACGGTACCGAAAAATATTATCGGTCCCATGTCTGTCCGTTCCGCCAGTCTGTCTGTCTCACGCGCTGCGCGAGGCGATTGAAACTATAAAATATTGATATTGAAACGTAGTCAATTTAGTCCTTACGGCATGAAAACTATCTTGAAGTATAGGTATATCTTACACGGATATTGAGAAAATAGCGTTCTAGTGGACTGCGCGCGCGCGATCGCAGCACACGCAGTGCGCGCAACACGCGCGCAAGAACGAAATAGCTAAGAAACCATCTGTGTGTGAACAGCGTTCGCACTTGACAGGATTTTGTTGTTGTTGTTTTAACAATTTTATGAAATTTGTCACTCAGTTGATTTAGTACGTCACTCTGTCCCACCGATAAGTTGAAATTTATGTAAGTTTATTAAACGTAGTGTATTTTTTATACGTAATCAATAATTTAGTCGACGATCTTTTTGCCCGCCTCATAGCCGGCATGGCGCCTCTCCGAGCGTTTTTTTTTATTTTTTTATTTTTTTTTTTTATTGAAACTGACACGGTTGGCTACATCACCTACAACATCCGTGATGTCAGCCCATAACACCGGGTGAACTTGGTGCCACGTCAGTGCTTCCCTTCGGTCGTGCCGGCTATACTGAACTGGACGGAAAACACAAACTATTTACATAGCCGTTTCGACCGACCTTTCATTCAGTGCGGTGGTACCAACCCGGGCGGGTTAAACCCTACCACCTAGTAATATAAGAAGGGAGTCATATCCCTTAGTCGCCTTTTACGACATACACGGGGAGAGATGCAGTGGGGCTATTCTTTTAAAGTACCGGCCCCACACGGTACAATTGTTTCGCGAGGAATGGTTTCTGATCTTCCGTTGAAGTATTGGGTACAGACACCCGCGCCGGCTGAAAGCGGAAAATCAGTACTTGACCGATTGGAAACCTTTTTCCATGTATGTTAAATGTTCGTTGATTTATAATGAGTAGTTACATAGATAAATAGATAGTTGTAAAACTGTAGGTCCCTTTCCTTGCCCCTTACAAGGTGGTAGGCTCAAATTGTAGCCGACTGGGTTGGTACCACCGCACTGTATGTAAGATGGCCGCATATCAGCCTCGGCTGTGTTCTCTCTAGTACAGCATAGCCAGCAATCCAAAGAGAAGTCTCCGGTATGGCACCTACCTTTTTGGAGGTGATATTGGCTGGTCGGAGCATGTGCTTTGGCCTTTCTGACTTACCCACTCATATCGGGTTAAATAAAAATTATCATAGATAAATGATGTAATCAATAAGTTTTAGGTTCTAAATCCATACCTAATATTCATCATCAAATTATTATTTTAAGTTTTTTTTACTGAACCCGTCATGTTCGGTTACATCACCTACAACACCCGTGGGCCGTAATGCCAGCCACAAGGAGCTTTGAACCAGACCAGTCTTGCGGGCCGTGTGACCCGATCGTTGTTCTGTGGTCAGCCAGTAACACCAGTACGTGGTTATTTCAATTTATTTCATAGTATTGGCAGGTATAGTACCGACCTTTCCTAGTGAATTTGTATCTAAATACAAAGCTATCGTGTGACACGGCCCACGGGTCGCGTGAGCACCAGGAATCCATGCGAATTTAAACGATACTGATCTAGTCATAGAGCTCATTCTGCTTTAAGTAACGTGTCTGGAATATTAGGTTAATCTATTGTCTGTTGTTTGACGAATGACTGACACTTCGATACTAACTATAAGCTAAAGTCGTTTATATGAGAATTTAGATTAAATAATTTCGAATTTTTCCCCCCAAGTACAGTTTCAGGTACTTAAGGAGCGGCGTGAATGGGCACATGTCAGGCCGACATCTTTGGACGTCTTTAGACAACTTATGGGTGGCCTGGCCCGGCGCCATATGTCGCGCTTTCGATACAGAAAAAAAGTAGATTTTTTTTTATTCTCTAAGATTACATATTCTTTTTGTCTATGCGTACTAATATAAAAGGGCAAGTTTGTCTGTGTGTAACGAATAAATTTGAAACGACCAAGCCGATTTACATAAATATGATAATAATTAACCCGAAGACAGGAATTTCTGGCCGGAATTCATCGGCCGGAGATGAACAGTGTGGGTCTCCATGCGTGGATAATTACTTACAGATACAATTAATTTCGATGTACATAATATGTAAGTTTATTATATACATATATATGTTTATTAAAATATTTATGTAGTATTCGTATGCAGTTTATAATACATATTTCTTTACAGTCTTAACACATTGCCACAAACTATTCTTGTTCGCCTGCATGTACTTCTCCCACATCCCAAAGGTTAGTTAGAATAGAATGCCTCGCGGCATTGAGCTCGCCTGTTGTACCTAATTTTTATAAATTGGTGTTCAATAAAGAATATATACATACATACATATACAATTTCGGGCGAAGTGGTGTCAGTGAAAATTACATGTAAAGCGGTTCAGTAGTTTTCAAACACATTAGTAACCGAAAGACAAACTTTCATTTTTATATTATTACGGATAGATAAAAAGAAAAAGATAAACATTCCAACAAACTTCAAAACTAAATTCCACCAATACGTTTGTTTCTAATATGATTCTACACTGCCTAGCACATTGGGAAATAGGCTTGACGTAACCTAACCCTAACCTAAATGTAACCTACATGTGCTCAAAGTCTAACATGGGTCAAAGAATTCGGATGATGCGTGCCCGCGTTCGAGCGTAGAAGCTTCAAGGTTTGCGCAGACAAGGGTGGAGTAGAGCCTTCGAAAGGCCTCGTTTCGCCCTTTTAGCTGGATATATGTGGTTTCAAGTCGTCCTTGGTCGAGTTCGTACTTATGTATCTATTGAAGTAAACAAAAACGGTTTTGTTTTAAATTAAATGTTGTACGGGCCTCATAGAGGTTGGGATTCAAAACACAACTATTGGCGTTGAGTCGTTGCTTTGAGTACTCCTTAGATTTCGGGTCATACTAAGTGGCTATAGGGTGGCATACTGGAGATTCTGGAAACGTAAATGACGTAATAAATAAAATATAATTAAATTATGGCTTTATATATCTTTTATACCTTATTATATATAATTCTTCTGTACGTGTGTTTGTCACCTAACTCCGCCAAATTTTGTGTGTATATTTGAGTGGGTCCCTGCCCCCTGGATGGTTTGAAAATACAATTGAACCCGGTAGATGGCGTCGTGATAAGTCCACGCGGACCAAGTCGCGGGCACAGCTAGTAAAATATATATTACAAAACACACACTTCTACTTCTAACATAATATATTTTTATCTAAGTCGCCATAAATTTAAAATTATAGTTAATTAACGTCGTAATTAGCTGTCAAGTGATGATGACGGATGACAGATGGCGGTGTCATTATGGGTTTAAATTTTTGGAATGTTCCTATGGTTTAACTTGCTTTTACCCGCGGCTTCGCTCGCGGTAAAGTCGGTTTAATAGCAAATCCGATTTAAACGCCAATATGATAAACGATCGCTTCTTTTGTATTCTCTCTCTCTCTCTCTCTCCCTGAACCTTTTCTTCCTAACTCCCTCACTTCCCCTCCCTCTCCCTCTTGCCCCTTCTCTTTAACCTCGTTATCTGCCTACCTCTCTCCCTAATTCCCCCATGCCCCACTCTCACACACAACACAAACTATTTACATAGCCGTTTAGACCGACGTTTCATTCAGTGCGGTGGTACCAACCCGGGCGGGTTAAACCCTACCACCAAGTAAGATTAGGAGGGAAGGGACCTACAGTTTTACGAGGAATCCCCCATGCCCCACTCTCTCCGTCCCCCCTCGCTTCTTTCATCTTGCCCTTCCACCTCCTTCCTACCTCCCTCTCTTTCCCCCTTTCATCTTCCCCTTCCACCTCCTTCCTACCTCCTTGATACCTCCCTCTTTTCCCCCTCCTCCCTTTTCCCTACCCTCTTCCTTCTCCCTCCCACCTTTCCCACCTCCCTCGCTCCTCCCTCTCTCTCTCGACTCTCCTCCAATCTACCCTTCCCTTCTCCCCCCTCGCTTCCCTTCCCTCCTTCCGCCACTTCAATCCATCCCTATCTCAGCCCTCGTTCAAGCATATCTAACCCCGCGGCTTCCCCCTCCCTCCCTCTCCCTCGTTCGTCTCCCCTATCATCACCTCCCCCTCCCCTATCTCGCACCCATCTTTCCCTACAACTCCCTTACCCTAAATCTCTTCCGCCTTCTCCATCTTCCTACCTGCCTCCCCTCCAACCGTCCTCCAACCCCTTTCTTACCGGCCTCCCGCTTCCGGCCCCTCCCCACCCCACACCTCTCCCTCCCCCGCCTTTATCGTCCTTCCCATCCATCCTCACCCCTATATCTCAAACCCTACCCCTCCTCCTCCATCTCCACCGCTCCATTACCGCCCCTTCCCCTTCACCCATCCCCCTTCACTCTTCCTCCTTCATATCCCTAACATAGGAAAGGGTGGTTCTCCAGCGGCGCAGCGACCTGCACGGTTGGAGGCACCGTGGCGGCATCACCACCTCCGCCGCCGCTCGGCGACCCTGGTACTACTCCACCTGAGCTGCGCTTCGTGCGCACGAAGCGCAGCTCTGTACTCCACCCAACTCGACATGCCTGGTGACAGTAGCGGCTGCAGACCACCCGGGACGCGACCCGCGTGACGGAGAGCAGGCTCTGCAGCGACGGTCGGCCGCCCGCCGCCGCGCTCGACTTCGACGCCGCCGCCGCCACCGCTCGCCCGCAGCAGCACTACCTCCGCCCACCGCGTCGCCTGGCCTCCCCGTGCCCGGGTCGTCCAAAACCAGAGCCGCCTTTCTTCTCGGACACCACACGCACGCCCCACCACCCAGCTCCACGCCGCCGCCGGTGCATTTCATCGACGGCGAACATGGAACGTTGACGTCGGCCGAGCCACAACATCTACGGTGAAGACGACGTCCACCATCGGCCAGCTTGGGGTCATCGGGACCTCACGTCCCGTCTAGTGCCCCCGCTACCGGTCGTGCAGTGCGAATATCAGGCGACGCGCGCGCGAAGAGGAAGAAGTTAAAGAGCTGCGCGACGACGTCGCCGTGCAGTCCGGGGGATGCGGAGCTCTCCGAGATGGGGGTGGTGGTGGCCTACGTGTCTAGTACCACCACCTATCGCTCGTAGCTTGCCCCGCGTCGTCTCGGAGAGCTCCGTAGCCACGGCCTGCACCCGCCGGTGCGCTTGGAGGCCTGTCTCCCGCCGCCAGCGGTATTACCGTTTTTATTTAATGTTTATATTAATTTTGTGTATTTTTATTACTTTTTATAGTACTTATAATATGTAAAATTAATACAAATGATTATAAAAATGTGAAATAAAGAAAATAATTACACTCAATGCAGTTTCATTTACAAAATTGTTTTAACTGTAATTTAGAAACAATACTTAGCGTAGGTGCATAGTGCGTATGGTTTATTTATCGTGTAAAATAACAAAACTCTTCAATTTGAATAATTATTATAATTAACAAAAATTTATAAAAATTATTGAATAACGAACACTTTTGGTACGAATGTCGATCTCACAACCTTTTAGTTTTTTGCAAGTAGATCTTCATAGAAAAAAGTATGGGCGCCACTGCAGTAGAGCGTACCCTCACGAAGGTAACCTCATTACCTTTTCACCATTTCATTCAAAACACAGTGCCTTTCAGATTCTCGCAAACAGAGCAATACACTTTCTGTGCCGAACGTCACTTTATTATGAGTTTTACACCCAATAACACGCTCAGATTCCATCTCCGCCGGTCGGCCGTGGGGGTTGAACATTGAATATTTGATGAAATTCCACACCTCGCATCGCCGCCGAGGCCTGGAGTAAATATTCTAGGTATACCGTTGGAAATCTGGCCGGAACCGGTATGCACTTTGATATTGCCATTGGACATTGCCACGATATTCTATCTATAGGGGTATCGGGTATATTCACATTTTAGTAAGTGTAATTTCGTGCTTGTACTGATTCGCCTGCATCTACTTCTCCCACATCCCAAAGATGAATTAGAATAGAATTCCTCGCGGCATTAAGCTCGCCTGTTCACCTAATTTTTATTAATTGGTGTTAAATAAAGAATATATACATATACATTTACATATTATTTTTAGATAGATAGAAATATGTACTTTATTGCTCCAAAAAAATTTTTTACATAAACAAACAATAAGTAATTTACATGAGGGGCAAAGGCGGACTTATCCCTTACAGAGATTTCTCCCAGTCAGCCTTTGCATGTTTGAGAGTCGTATGTTGTGAGATAAAGTAGCAAAAGACTTGAGTATGGAAATGTAAAATATAATATAAGGAAAATAACTATGATAAACTATAATATACACTACATATAAGTACGTACTAGTTAATTAAACGTATAAATTACTATTTATAAATTAAATTAATAGATATGAATTACAGTTTTTCTTTTCTCCTCCACCAGGTGTCCTGGGTACGAACGCGAGACCTCAACATCCTGACGCACGGCTCTGCCACCTTCACCGCAGACCCTCGCTTCGACATCCAGCATCAGGTCGGCTCCGACGCATGGACTCTCAAGATCAAGTCGGTCAGACTTAACGACACGGGCCGCTATGAGTGCCAGGTCAATACGGACCCCAAGATGAGCCTATTCTTCAATTTGAAGGTTCAAGGTAAGTCTCTGAATATTTTCATCCAATCGATCAGTCGGTCAGTCAGCTAGCGCTTTTTAGGTCAATCCTACTAATATTACTCGTATAAATGCGAAAGTTTTTGAGGATGGATGGATGTATGGATGTATGGATGTATGGATGTATGGATGGATGTATGGATGTATGGATGTATGGATGTATGGATCTTTGTTCCTCTTTCACGCAAAAACTACTGAACAGATTTTGATGAGACCTTACAGTACTATAGCTTATACATCAGAATAACATATAGGATATAATATAAGAAGACATTGTGTAAATTGGTCCAAATTTATCGATACATGTCAAGTAAGTCGGAAAAAATCCTGCCTTCTGGGAGATAGCTCGGCGTGCGCTGCATAAACCGCTAGAGTTACACGAAAATAATGTATGGTGGGGTTGTTTCTCTTAAATCGTTCTAAAAAAACGTCCGCGACAGCATATATCTACCTTTTATGTGGAAGCCACTATAGCCAAAATAGTCGCGGACGAAGTCGTGGGCAAAAGCTAGTTCTGAATAAACGCCTTTCCAATATTTAGCCTTTTTTAATGTAATCCAGTATGGGTGACTGAGTTGGTAGGGCTAAAGCGCATGCTCCGACCAGCCAATATCACCTCCGAGAAGGTAGGTGCCATATCGTAGACTTCCCTGGATCGCTGGCTATACTGGACTAGAGGAGAATGCAACCGAGGCTGCCATGCGGCCATCTTACATCCAGTACGGTGGTACCGACCCAGTCGGCAACAATTTGAGCCTACCCCCTAGTAAGGGGCAAGGGAAGGGACATACAGTTTTACACGATTCTAACCCGTTCCGAACGGTGAAGCAGCAGGTGCAGGTATGCACGTAAATTTTTTCGTCAGAAATAAAATCATTGGTACACGCCGACCGGATTCGAACCTCAGACCTCTCGCATGAGAAGCCGATGCCCAAACCAATCGGCCACCAGCCGCTCCTTCGGCCTTCGTATTATAAGC